>CM059434.1:26987744-27587744 GCA_030390025.1 Squalus acanthias | reverse complement strand
TCTTGTACTTGAATCACTACTTTCTTGGCAGGAGCTAGGATGGGCTATATTTGTGGCCTTGTCAGCAATGCCCATATCCCAAGAATGAATTTTTTAAAAGCAGCAGCGCTGGATCTGTGCGATAATGTACATTACAACTATCTACAACCAGAAGCCATTTCAGGAGCATGGACAACCAAGAATGCCTGCTCCATGAACACCGGCTTCCAAAATTACTGTCACTTAATGCACAATTAGCACATGTGCTAGCTCTCGTGCACAAAACAAATTAAGCGTCTAAGTCTGAAATTCCTTGCCATTCTATATATCCTACTCAACTCTTGCAGTCTGCTGAATTTATTACATTTGTTAAGCAGCATTTTCTGCTGAGATCCTGAGTCATACCTACTATTTATTAACTTCTCCTTCAGGGAAGTCTAAGGAATTCACTTTTGTCTGCTTAGTTATCCTTGGTTTCCCGTTGTACAACATCAGTCCATTAGACACGCATTAAACACTCACCAGTGAATCAGTTGGGTAAGTTGTAGAAAATTGGTTGCAGCTTCCCAGTACTGGTGTTGCCTCCAGGCTTGTTCTAAGTTGTTACTGAAAAGAAAACAGTTGACTTTTGCAGTAAAATTACTTATCTCTTTGCAGAGCTAAATTGTCATTCCTGCATCTATACTTTGATGTACTACAAGAAGTTATGGTTGTGCCTTTTTACGAGGTGGAATTTCCTGTGTATTTGCACCCAGGGATATGTGTAACTGGGGCGTAAAGCAAATACCCAGTATAAAAGATTGAGGAAGCACGGGTGCAAGTGTGTTACACACGTGATTACACTACGACTGAATATCCTCCGTCTTTTACGCCACTATCGATCCCTGCCCCTGAACGCATCTCGACTCATTAGAATGGCTCCGCCAGGCTAGAGAGCCGTACACATGAATTCCTTGCAATTACGCCGATTCAAAATGGGTGGGAAGTTAAGCCCAGAATTTTAGGTGCAGCAGGAAACAAAGTCATTTTTCTGATGTTTAATGCTATTTTTGAGTGATTTAAAAAATATATATATATCCTCACTGAGACCTGTATTGTATTTTCTGTTTCTTTGAATGCATTTTTATGGCATCAGTACAAGTCACATTAAAAATTGAAATGTTCTTAAACATGCTGTGCCTAGTGTGCATGAACGATGTTTAGATAGCTTGAAACTCTAATTTTCATACTCAGGAAAGGAACATGTGATGTGATTTTGACGCTTTTCCCGGGCTCCGATTGTTTACCATGATTTCTACTTGTTGATGCCCATTTTTACGTTCGGTAGGATGTAAATAGACATCGGCAAACTGGGCACACAAATTAGTATAATTTGGGGTGTAATTTCCCAATTACGCCACCAGAGGACATTCCACCCCACGGGCTCGATTTTAATAGCCCTGAGGAGGCGGGTTTGGAGGCAGGTCTGTTGTGAAAATCGGGAAAAAATGGCTTCAGACACCCAACCCGCTTCCATCCCACCCCCACCCGATTTTCGTGAGTGTCTGCTCAGCTGCTCCCAAACTGACCCATCTCCAACCGGTGGGACAGGTAGTTAACAGCCTGTTAACTGCCTTGCTAATCCTATTTTCATAGTGGTTTCCCATTTTCGGGCTTCTGGCTCCTGTTTCCCGACTTGTCAGAAACAGGCCAGGTTCAAGGAGATGAGTTGCTGGAGGACATGATTTGTATGCATTGGTGGAACGCTTTAAAAGCGCCCCTGAAACATGGCTGACATTCAAATGCAACAACTTTGCTGTTGTAGGTATGGGATAAGATTTTGCACATCTACTGACCTTCTGACTGTTCAAGCTGACACCCATCTGCAGTGTGACATGAATGGAATAATTTCAGGCCACTTCGACTGTGCGCTTGCAAGCTTGTTGCCTCAAATGAAATCTATAGCAAGGGGATGGAAACATTTATGCCCTCTCATCCTGGTCCCCATAATTGGGGGAGTAGCAGCCGCATGGCTCACCACATATCTTCCTGGGAAGAGGAGTAGGAGGAGGTCGAGGGGCGCCTTGCATGCCCTGTTGTGACCAATACAGCATCCCTCCCGTTCACTGCTGCCCGTCAAGCAGGGTATGCACACTGCCATTCCACATTAGCATAAGCTTACTCCTCAACCATAGGTGACTACCATATGGCTCTGTAATTGCAGGTGACACTTGTCCAACATCATACATCATCTCTGCTATACCCTGTTATTTCCTTTCACTTTTACCATCAGCATTACAAAAGCAAGTCGCCCTGAGCCCTCAATGCACTTTTGCCATTTCCCATAACACATAGGCCACACAATCAACTATTTGCCATAATTTTTCTTTTAAACATCACAAAAGGATAATAAAGCAGCAACAGTCAGAAAAAAAAGATAAATCACCCAAGTGACTCCCCTTGTGACTATAGGTACTTAATCTTTCTCTTACGTGTGCTTCTACGTGGTGCTCCCCCTGTGGCTTCAGCAGATGTAGAGGCATCTTGCTGACTAGGATGCTGCACCTGCTTAGATGCCTTTGGCGGGCATCCTCTGGGTTTGGGAGCCTGGGAGGGCTCTTCAACAGTCTGCTCTGCCTGCGGCTGTGCAGGGGCTGAAACGGCCATCTCTGTTATCTCCGCAAAGTGGGTCTCTGACCGAGGGCTCCACAGTGGCATGGTTGTGTGAGCACTTTGAGAGGAGCCCACACTTCCTTCTGTCCTGACAGCAACATCCCTCTCATGGGTCAACCGCACCTCAGTGCTGGCAAGTGGCTGGAGAGGACCTTGCTGCACTTCAGAGGGACCATGAGGACTCGTGTCTGCGCTGGCAGTCCTCATCATAGGACATCCATGAAGCTTTGGTCTCTCTGCTCAATAGCTGCCCATCGCTCCTCCAGAGATGACATTCTATTCTGAACAGTCACCATGTTTTCCTGACTCTGGCAACTTATTTCCTCCATGGCCGTAGCCATCCTTTCCACTGAGGTAGCCAGCCTTTCCACAGAGGTTGCCATCCTATCCATGGTGGTGCATTCATGCGCTATTGCCTCCATCATGGCAGTGCTGATGTTACAGATGGACTCCTCCATTCTCTCCACACTCGCACTAACCCTGGAGGCAAACCCTTCCAGAGATACCTGTATTTCCCGAGATGCTCTTTTTCTGGATGGCCCTAGAAGCACAGCATCTCCATGCAGCTCAGCAGAGCTAGGAGAGTCCTGCGACCTCCGAGGAGGACTCTCCACTGCTGTCGCTGTCTCCACCATCTGCTGATGCTCACTTGTGCACTGTGATAGACCAGGTGGCAACACTACTTTAACGTGCAAGGGCCCCACCGAGGTGAACGTTGCTGTGCTGGTGCTGGGTGCGCTGAGTCCTGGTGACACTGCTCCCTCAGAGGCTTCAGGTTTCTCTGAGGAGTTGGATTGTGGGGAGAGGGGCACTCAATGGTCCTGTGGGAGAGTAAAGGCATCTGATAATGATTTTGACATCTGATATTGATGTAGCCGACACATCCTTTTGAGCAGATGATACAACGCGATTGTCTGTTAACATCATATGCCATTGCATTCTGAGAGGGATGAAACACTATTATGTCACCAGCTTCCTCTAGTGTGCCCATCTCTCCATCACCCACTTCAAGGTCCTCACCACCGCCAACAATCTCATTTGCAGCCTCCTCAGCACTGGTCAATGTGGCTAAAGTAGGTGTTCCTCCTCCAGTCATTGCTCTCTCCCTCTTATTGTGGGCTATCTTTTCCTGTAAGCGGTGTTTCAGCCACAGTGATAGAGTGAGGGTCAATAATCCCTATCATAGAAGCTTTGAGGGAGACAAAGATGGGGTAAGGTGCCAAGAGGAAGCTAGCTCCCTGTGCGTTGTTAGTTGTTGTCACTGCATGACAGTGAGAGCGAGTCTAAGGGGTGCATAGGCAGGATGCTGAAGTGATTCAGTGCAGAGACAGAGGTGGATAGGAAAGGGTGCAAGGGAAGTAAGGGTAAGGTGGGATGTGAAGGAGTAGGCTTACAACGCAGAGTGCTGGTGATGAGAAGAGAAGGGAAGCAGATTGAAGGCAAGTGAGATGGGATACTCACTTTTGATGTTCGCACAAGATCATTAAATCTTTTTTGGCACTGGATCCATGACCGTGCATATATGGACCTTGCGCTCACCTCCTGAGCAATGCGCAGCCAGGCTGCCTTGGTCTGCTGAGGAGGCTTCCTCCGGCCATCAGGAGGGAAAAGAATCTCCCTGTGCCCTCTGACAGCATCCACAAGAACACACAATAGAAAGGCTCAGGCTGAAAGGCAGCTTTAAAAGCAGCTGCTATTATGACATCATCAGAGGCGGCCAGCCGGCCCGATCGCACTCATTGGACCGGCCAGCGCGCCTCCGTGAAATGAACAAGCTCATTGAATCAAAATCGGACATCAGCAGCTGTTCCCGCCGGAAGCAGCTCCAGAACCCGCTCACCACGCAACCCGACTCCAAACCGCCTCGGGAATTAAAATCGAGCCCCATATGCCTGCACTTCAAACTGATGAATGTGGTCAGCATGCCCTGTGCTTTATATCTAATGCAATAGGGAAACAACTGAATTTTCAAACTGCCCAAGAAAAACGTGCTTTGTCTACCTGAAGGCTTTAAAAAAAAATTACAACATATTCATGCTTTCGGCACTGAGTAATGATTTACTGAAGATGTGAGGTTCTTCTCCCTGTGGTTTTAATGTAACAAGATACAATGAAGACAGAACAGGAAAGGAAAATAACACTAAACCTGGAGCTGTGTCCAACAAGCGTGTCTGTTGGGAAGAAAAAGTCTCCGGTATTTTCTGTGATTTTTAAGGAACTACCTTTGAAATTGCAGTACATGTCTCCCAATTGGTTTTTCAATAGGTTTGCATGTTATATGTATGGTGTAAGGAAATTCTACCAGGACATTTCAGGATAGTTCTTCTAATCAGGTGCACCAGTAACGCAAATGACAATCAGAAGATTACAGGTCGGAGAATCAGCTGCAGGCCTGTTTCATACCACATGCATTTTGCCAGCAGCATTGCAAAATGGGCACAGATTGCTCCCCAAAAAGCAATCAAGAGCCTCTTTCAGCGACTCATCCTGAAATCCGTGCAAATGAATGTAATTTCAACTGCAAATTCCCATGCTTTCCACCAGTAATGCACTGCTGGCTTTACACAACCATATAAAATGGATGCAGGAGAAACCTTCTTAGAAAGAGGGCGATTAAAACCAGAGACATTCTGGATGCACATTTCCCTAGAAACCATGGGGGAAAAATTCGGTTGCTTTGCGCCTCTCGTTAGCGCCCTAAGAGGGCGCTAACATGGGACGCAAAGCAACTAGCGCCCGGGCGCGCCGATGTTTGCACCGCTCGCAAAATTGACCAGACATTTTGCGGCGGCGGCGCGAAACAGTACCGCCACGATCTCCTGCGCCCGCAGATCGTGACATCAGTCGAGCGTGCAACGCCCCGGTGGCACCCCAGACTGGATTTTGAGTGGCGCCCCCTGCCTTTCCGCCTGCCGCTAGCAACGACAAGTTGAGGGGAGCGTTTTGCAGTTGGGAAGGGACTGGGGGAGCGCTATTTAAAGGCGACCACTTCCTGCCTTTTTTTGTTGGCGACATTTTTGCACCATGCATTCTGAGAGAGAGAGAGAGAGAGACTTCTGGAGAGATTCAACGCTGTGTAAAGGAGTTTTGGGTACTGAGCAGCACTTTGCAGGTTCATTTTGATTTGACCTTCCTTGCATCGATTTAGAAGAGACAATGGGGGCTGCACTCTGAGCTCTTTCCCTGGGCATCTCCATTGTTCTTTCCAGCAGATTTGATGTTCAGGTCTCTCCAGGCCGAGATTCAAGGCTGCAATGAGCAGGGTGTGGATGGAGAGCAAGATTGACCCTCCCCTTTAAGAACTGGCTGGCGCCAATGTGTCTGTGTTCCATTGCTGACTGATATCACATGAGCTTCGCCAGCGCTCTGAGGTAGCGCCTTGCTCCTCGGCGTTAGCACCTTAAGACAGGTGTGAAGTGCCTGATTTAGCGCTCCAATCACCTCCAAGGGCGATAGAAGCCAAGTTTGCAGTCGGAGGCGATAATTAGCGCCAAGCGCTAAACTTTGCGCCCGGCCGATAATTGCGCCCCAAATGGAGCGATACCGAATTCCTCCCCCCAGATCTATATTTCTAGGCAGAGCCACCTGGGTATTTCAGAGGAGGTGTGCCTTCATTGCCTTTAAGAGTTGGATTCTTAAAAGTATACTGTTTCCTGCTAAAGTTTGTGGATCCCTTTTGTTGCATTTTTACTTTTACATTATTTATAAACTTTATTTAGGCTTTACTTTTGCATTTTCCCCACCTGGTTGTCCCACCGTAGTATTGTTGGCAGTACAATTTCAGTTGCAATAACCAAATATCTGAGGATGGAAATTCCTTTGAGAATTCCTCTTACAGTCTGAGATTTGGAGGTCAAAGATGAATATCTGTGGAGGGAGAAAACACAGCATCTGAAGGAAATCTCCCAGGTGCCAGCAGACAGCTGATGTAACAGGGAGGACAAGTGCTAGAAGGACTGTGTGACATGTGAGGTTCGCGTTACAAGGAGCGACATGTAGGAAAGGCTTGTGAGGGGAGTTCCAAACATTGGTTCCAGGTGAAAATTTTAGACAGCCATAGAGCCATGGTTCACTGTGAATTAAGACATTTAATTCCATTCAAGAAGTGAAAATGATCAGTGGAGGAGCTCCCAGGGTGCCAAAGCGAATGATGATAGTTGTTTTACCTTGGCTGCCCTCAGCAGGTCATTAAACATTTTCTGGCGTTGTTCCACTGTCTTGCAGTTGATCAAAATGAGCACCACTGCCGCTTCCCTCCACATGGCTCTGGTGACTGATTCATGTGGCTTCCTTCTTTGTGAGTCCAGAAAGTAAGTCTTTCCTCTGGCAGATCCTGTCCATCAGTAGATCGGCATCTGCAAAATTTTGGGCTTGCCTCCTTCTGCCACCACTTGCCTGACGGCTTCCTCGCAAGCCGCCAGTGTGTGAAGTTGAAGCCACGATAAGAGTCTTGAAAAATCACAAAGGAACCCTTTGGTAGGAAATCACAGTAGTTGAACATTTTGCTGAAAGCTGAAGGGGAAAACACGTTAGAATCATAGAATGGTTACAGCACGGAAGAAGGCCATTCGGCCCGTCGAGCCCGTGCCGGCTTACGTTCCACTTACGAGCTGCACCTCCAGGAATCTGCTCCCAAGAAAGAGGACGGAGAAGGAGCACAGTGGAATGAATATAATAAATTGCAGAAATATATTAAAAGGACAATCAGATGGGGTAAAGAGAGACTTGGAATAAAGCGTAGAAGCTGAGGCTAAACACAACAGTGAAAAATCCTTCAAAACCACATCGTGAGAGTAGCCAAAGTAAAGGTGAAATCCATAAATGATGCAAATGTGTTGGAAAAGAAGGATGAAAACAAATTCACAAGTAATTTGAATGATTACTTCCTCCAAGTATTCACAAGGGAAGGCAACGTTCCCTCGCCAAACAAAGATATCCCAAGTAAAACCAATAATGTTGTTATAAATAGGATGCAAGGCCTAGATGGTATGAATCTCAGAGTGCTGAAAGAGACTTGGCAAAAGATTTGCAAACCACTGATAATTCTTATGAGGGAGGCAGTGAACATTGGAGAGCTACCGGTGGATTGGAATTGGACTGAAGTGACATCCATATTCAAAAACCGACACGAGCAACTATAGACCCACTAGTCTACCATTCCATGTAAAATAATGGAATCAGTGATGAGGAGTAAACGTGATCACCTGTAACCTAGTTAATAGCAGTCAGCATGGATTCAGAAAGGTAATATCCTGCTTAACCAACCTCCTTAACTTTGTTGAGGAAGTGACAACCTGTGGACTTGCATATTCCCTATGATTAGGTTTACCTTGAGTTCCAAAAGGCTGTTGACAAAGTTCCGCACAAAAGGCTATTAATTAAACTCAAAAATGTGGGGATTCAAGGTAAACCCTGCGATTGGATGAGAAACTGGCAAAGGGTAGAAAACAATGATTACTCATTAGAGGAGTTAAGTCAGCGTGGTGGAATTATTAACTGGCCTGTCTGAGGGCTCAGTGTTAGAACCACTATTGTTTTTATTTACATAGATAACCCTAATTGAGAAACTCAAAGCAAACTAATTGAATTTGCAGATCATACTAAACTAGGAGGGGCAGGGCTATCGTTAGCGGCAGCTCAAAAATTACAGAATGAGTTGGAGAAGATATGTAAGTAAAGGATAATGACAGATGAAATTTAATGGACTACACGTATATTCCATGAATGATGTTGAAATAGCAAAGGATGAAGCTAAACGAGACCTAGGCCTGTATTTTCCGATCCCTACAGGTGTGTACGAGCTGTGTACACACCCATAGGGACCTCGCAAGTGCTGGTTTCAGGCATGCAAAGCTTTCTGCAGAACCTCCGCCCGCTGAAATCCCTTAAAAATTTTACGCGTAACGCCTGCTTTTACCAGCATAAGAGTTTCAAAAAGTAAAAAAAATTTTTTTTTTCACTCATTTATAATTTTAAAATACTTTTAAAAAAGATAAGTTTAATTTTAGCCCCATAAAAAACTTTAATTTTTTTTCCAAAAATAAAATTTTTGTTTAAAATATTTAATTTTATGTAATTTTAACTAATTTTAAAAACGTGATTTAAAAAAAAATGTATTTAATGTTTTGATGTGTTTTTAGAGTGATCTCCATTCATACTTTTGACAGGTCTAAGCTGTCAAAAGTATAAAGGGAGATTCACTTATCCCATTGGTTCCCCATGGCCCACATGATCCCAGGGACGTTTGCGAACCGCATGTGCCCCTGGGATACCTGGGCCCTGCACATTTCATAGAGCAGAGGCCCAGGAGCGGAAATGGCGGGACCTCCGGAGCCCTCAGGTAAGGGCGTAGATTTTTTCCAGATCGGAGGCCTCCGCATGCAGGAAGCCTCCGATCGGAAAATACGGGCCCTAAGAACCTTAGTAGACTCAACGCTAAACATAGGGGGGGGTAGAGTTTCCGCTTTGGGCACAATTGGTGATTCCGGCGCAAATCGCGCTCAGAATTGAGCATGTTTTGAAAAGTTTTTCCCCCCGCCCCGCCTCTCCTCACCGCCCCCACCCCCCCACCCAAGTTTCTGCTGAAACTCAATCTGCCATGAACCAATGTAATCGGGCAGCATTTTAAAACGTAATTTAAAAAAAGAATTTGGCTTTAAAAAATATTCCATGATATATTTAACATACGAACAATGACGGACAGGTCCATCGAGCCTGTCCCACACAATTGTGATACCTTGTGTATCACCATACATACTCTCCACCCCACCTGAATCCATGTGATCTGCTGGGAGAGGTGAAAAACCAGGAAAAAAACCCAGGTCAATTTGGGGGGGGGGGAAAAATCTGGGAAATTCCAAAGGTGATTAATTCATCCTGGGAACACAGCCAGTTTTGTGAGCAGGGCCTGCTTCTAATGCGATGTTTTTAAAACTAGCGCAAAATAGCGCAGAAACTCGAGTTGCACTGAATGCAAATTGCGCTTAAAATTTAACGATCTTTTGCATCGGTTAAGCCGATATCGGGGGAATTGTGCTGAAAAAACCAGCACAATCGAGCAGAAACTCCTGGCCAGGATGTCGAACTCTGTACCAAAGACAGTAGAACGTAAGTCAGAGGAGGTTCTGATCAAACTTTATTATTCTCTGGTTAGATCACACTTTGAATCTCGCATCCAGTTCTGGTCACGAAGAAACTAGATATTTAAGCGCTGGAGGTAGTGCAGAGAAGAGCCAGAAGTCTGATCCCTAATGTCAGGGGTCTGAGTTATGAGGAAAGGCTGGAGAAATCTGGACCTTTCAGACTAGAAAGGAAGGGGGAATTTTAACCCCAAGGATAGATGGGTTGAGGCGGCGAGGAAGGGATAAATTTTAAAATTCTCAAACCCGACCCCAACCTGTCCACTTCCAGTTTAACAAAGATAGGTCAGGAGCCAGACGACCGATTCACTCTCGGGAGGCGGGTTGGTCACTAAAATCATTTAAGGAGGTGCTCGTGCCTCCATTTTAACTGCATTTTTATTTTTAACTCATGGAGGCCGAGTTTCCCAGGCCTTAGGAATCCCAGCAGGTAAAAGGAGGCAAGAAGGGCCGGATCCAGGAGGTAAATGCTTTTATTGCACTGTTTGTGGGCCAGGAGGAACAGGAGTGTTTCCCCCAGGCCCAACAAGCTTATCTACACCTGATTGGACCCCACGATTGGCCGACCCCTAACCCCCCCCCCCCCTCAATTGATCGTCCGAGACACCTACGATGTCCAACTCCCGGCTGCCCCGCCTGGTTTCCTACTCAACAGGCACCTAGCCTGTCGATCTAGCTGGCCGTCGGGCAGGAAACCTGTTGCAAAAATCTAAAAGACGTCCTGCGGTTAATTTCTGCAGAATGTGCGGGAAAACCCTTACTTCTGGTTTCCCTTACTGCCTAGCAAATGCCCACAAAGCCCTTATGCCTGGTAAAAGCAGGCATAGGGTGTGTGTTCACCAGCATAAGGGTTAATATAAATCTTAAATAAAAATTTTAAAATAAAAAATTATACACAAACACTTAAAATTAGTTTATGCAAATTTTGGCCCAGATTAAAATCTAGGATCAAAGCCACTTCCCAGCCCACTCCCCATAACCCTTCACTCCCTTATCTTGCAAAAATCTGTCTATCTCCACTTTAAATGTATTTAATGACCCAGCCTCCACAGCTCTCTGGGGCAGAGAATTCCACAAATTTACGAGCCTCTGAGAGAAGAAGTTCCTCCTCATCTCAGTTCTAAAAGGGCGACCCTTTATTCTGAGATTGTGCCCCCGAGTTCTAGATTTCCCCATGAGGGAAAATATCCTCTCTGCATCTACCCTGTCGAGACCCCTCAGTATCTTATATGTTTCGATAAGATCACCTCTCATTCTTCTAAATTCCAATGAGTATAGGCCCAGCCTGCTCAACCTTTCCTCATAAGTCAAACCCCTCATCTCTGGAATTAACCTAGTGAATCACCTCTGAACTGCCTCCAATGCAAGTATATCCTTCCTTAAATAAGGAGACCAAAACTGTACGCAGTACTCAAGGTGTGGTCTCACCAATACCTTGTACAGTTGTAGCAGGACTTCCCTGCTTTTATACTCCAACCCCCTTGAAATAAAGGCCAACATTCCATTTGCCTTTTTGATTACTTGCTGTACCTGCATGCTAACATTTTGTGTTTCATGCACAAGGACGCCCAGGTCCCTCTGAACTGTAGCATTTTGTAATCTCTCTCCATTTAAATAATAGTTTGCTTTTTTATTTTTCCTGCCAAAGTGGATAACCTCGCACTTTCCCACATTATACTCCATCTGCCAAATGTTTGCCCACTCACCTAGCCTGTCTATATCCCTTTGCAGATTCTTTGAGTCCTCTGCACAACTTGCTTTCCCACCCATCTTTGTATCATCCACAAACTTGGCTACATTACACTCGGTCCCTTCATCCAAGTCATTAATGTAGATTGTAAATAGTTGGGGCCCCAGCACCGATCCTTGTGGCACCCCACTAGTTACCGTTTGCCAACCGGAAAATGACCCATTTATCCCGACTCTCTGCTTTCTGTTAGTTAGCCAAATCTCTATCCATGCTAATATATTAACCCCAACTCCGTGAGCTCTTATCGTATGCAGTAACCTTTTATGTGGCACCTTATCGAATGCCTTCTGGAAATCCAAATACACCACATCCACTGGCTCACCCTTGTCCACCCTACTTGTTACATCCTCAAGGAACTCCAGCAAATTTGTTAAACATGATTTCCCTTTCCTAAAACCATGCTGACTCTGTTTGACTTCTGTATGTTTTTCTAAATGCCCTGCTACTGCTTCCTTAGTGAAGGACTCCAGCATTTTCCCAACGACAGATGTTAGGCTAACTGGTCTATAGTTTCCTGCTTTCTGTCTCCCTCTTTTCTTAAATAGGGGTGTTACATTTGCGGTTTTCCAATCCGCTGGGACCTCTCCAGAGTCCAGGGAATTTTGGTATATTGCAACCAATGCATCCACTACCTCTGCAGCCACTTCTTTTAAGACCATGGGATGCAGGCCATCTGGTCCAGGGGACTTGTCGTCTTTTAGTCCCATTATTTTACCGCGTACTATTTCCTTAGTGATCGTGATTGTCTTTAGTTCCCCACTCCCTGTGGCCCCTTGATTATCCATTATTGGGATGTTGTTAGTGTCTTCTACAGTGAAGACAGATGCAAAATATTTGTTCAGAGTCTCTGCCATTTCCCCGTTCTCCATTATTAATTCCCCAGTCTCATCATCTAAGGGACCAATGTTTACTTTAGCTACCCTCTTCCTTTTTATATACCTGTAGAAGCTGTTACTATCTGTTTTAATGTTTCTTGCCAGCTTACTCTCATAATTCATCTTCTCTCTCTTTATTTTTTTTTAGTCATCCTTTGCTGGTTTTTTAAAAATTCCCAATCCTCTGGTCTCTCACCTATCTTGGCAACATTGTATGCCTTCGTTTTCAATTTGATACCATCCTTTACTTCCTTAGTTAGCCACGGATGGTGCTCCCTTCTCTTAAAATCTTTCTTTCTCACTGGAATATATTTTTGTTGAGAGTTATGAAATATCTCCTTAAATGTCCGCCACTGCATTTCAACTTTCTTACCCTTTAATTTGTTTTTCCAGTCCACTTTAGCCAGTTCTGCCCTCATGCAATTATAATTTCCTTTGTTTAAGATCAGGACATTGGTTTGGGATACAACTTTCTCACCCTCCAACTGAATTTGAAATTCAACCATGCTATGATCACTCTTTCCTAGAGGATCCTTTACTATGAGATAATTTATTAATTCTGTCTCATTACATAGTACCAGATCCAAGATAGTCTGCTCCCTGGTTGTTCTAGGAAACCATCCCGGATGCACTCTATGAATTCCTCCTCCAGGCTACCATGGCCAATTTAATTTGTCCAATCAATATGGAGATTAAAATCACCCATGATTATTACCGTACCTTTTTTACAGGCCTCCATTATTTGTTGATTTATACTCTGTCCAACAGCATTGCTACTGTTCGGGGGCCTGTAGACTATGCCCACCAGAGACTTTTTCCCCTTATTATTTTTTATCTCCACCCAAACCAATTCTATATCTTGATCTTCTGAGCCAATATCACTTCTCACCACTGCACTGATCCCATCTTTTACCAGCAAAGCCACCCCACCTCCCTTTCCTTTCTTTCTATCATTCCGAATTATCATATACCCTGGAATATTCAGTTCCCAGCCCTGAGGGAAACTGTTCCCATTGGCAGAAGGGTCAAGAACCAGAGGGGACAGACTTAAGGTGATTTGCAAAAGAACCAAAGGCAACATAAGAAAAAACATTTTTACGCAGCAAGTGGTTAAGATCTGGAATGCACTGCCTGAAAGGTTGAAGGAGGCAGATTCAATCACGGCTTTCAAAAAGGAGTTGGATAAGTATATGAAGGAAAGATTTGCAGGGCTACGGGGAAAGGGCAGGGGAGTGGGACTAGCTGAAGTGCTCTTGCAGAGAGCCAGCACGTGCTTGACTGGCCGAATGGCCTTCTTCCCTGCTGTAACCATTCTATGATTCTATGAAGAAAACCAGTGGTCCTAGTACCAATCCCTGGGGAACACCACTCTATACCTTCCTCCAGTCCGAAAAACAACCGTTTACCACTACTCTCTGTTTCCTATCACTTAGCCAATTCCGTATCTATGCTGCCACTGTCCCTTTTATTCCATGGGCTTCAATTTTGCTGGCAAGCCTATTATGTGGCACATTATCAAGCGCCTTTTGGAAATCCATGTACCCCACATCAACTGCATTACCCTCATCAACCCTCTCTGTTACCTCATCAAAGAACTCAATCAAGTTAGTTAAACACGATTTGCCTTTAACAAATCTGTGCTGGCTTTCCTTAATTAATCCACACTTGTCCAAGTGATATTCTTGATATATATTAATGACTTAGACTTGGGTGTAAAGGGCACAATTTCAAAATTTGCAGATGATACAAAACTTGGAAGTATCATGAACAGTGAGGAGGATAGTAATAGTCTTCAAGAGGACATAGACAGGCTGGTGGAATGGGCGGACACGTGGCAGATGAAATTTAATGCAGAAAAGTGCAAAGTACTTTTTGGTAGGAAGAACAAGGAGAGGTAATATAAACGAAAGGGTACAATCCTAAAGGGGGTGCATGAACAGAGAGACCTGGGGGTATATGTGCACAAATCATTGAAGGTGGCAGGGCAGGTTGAGAAAGCAGTTTAAAAAAAAGCATACGGGATCCTGGGCTTCATAAATAGAGGCATATGGGTTTGATTTTCTCAATGGGGGCAGGACTGCTGGCTGTCAGATTTCAGTCCCGCCCCCAGCGACGTCTGGCCAACCCACGCTATTTTCCCTTGATTGACCTTGTTAAGCCCGCCCTACGGGCTTACCGGCCAATTAAGGAAAAGCCGGTGACCGAGGACGTCAGCATATGACATTTCATCTGTCGAAAAATTTTGACAGATGAATTGTCAGCGTTTGACAGCTTTGAGAAGCTGTCAAACACTGACAATCTCTGTTCTAAGGTGAGCCCTTGCACTGAAGGCTCACCAAAACGTGTCTCCTCAGCAGAAAGCAGATAGCTGCTGCATCTGAGAATGCAGCAGCCATTCTGTCATCTCTGCCGTTGAGATGAGACACCTCCGGATCCCCAAGGGTTGAAGCCTGCAGGAAGAAGCAAAGATAAGGAAACTTTTTCCAACACTTTACACTCACCTCTCATACTTACCTCTCCACACTTGCACCCATCACTCACCTCCACAGCGGACTTTTCGATCCCTCTCGCCCCCGCAGACCCACTGCTCGCCTCGCTGACCCTGGCGAGTTTCACAGCCGTCGGGAAGCCCGCACTTGCAGGGGTAAAATGGGGATAAGCCTCAAAACTGCCTGTTAACTACCCGTTAACAGGCAGTTAATTGGCTCCAATCCCCTTCCCGCCTCGAGGAGACGGGTCCCTGCACGAGTCGGGGACCCGCCTCCCGGGAAGATGGCACGGAGGCGGGTTGGGAGCGGGGTTGGTACCTGCTCCCAGGTTCTGCCATTTTCCCGGCAGTCCCGCCTCCATACCCGCCTCCCCAGGGCTGGGGAAAATTCCCCCCATACACAAAAGCAACGAAGTTATGATGAACCTTTATAAAACACTGGTTCAGCCTCAACTGGAGTACTGTGTCCAATTCTGAGCACCGCACTTCAGGAAGGATGTGAAGGCCTTCGAGAGGGTGCAGAAAAGATTTACAAGTATGGTTCCAGGGATGAGGGACTTCAGTTACATGGATAGACTGGAGAAGCTGGGGTTGTTCTCCTTCGAGCAGAGAAGTTTGAGAGGAGATTTGATAGAGGTGTTCAAAGTCATGAGGGGTCTAGACAGAGTAGATGGAGAGAAACTGTTCCCATTGGTGGCAGGGTCAAGAACCAGAGGACACAAATTTAAGGTGATTGGCAGAAGAACCAAAGGCGACATGAGTGGTTAGGATCTGGAATGCACTGCCTGAAAGGGTGGTGGAGGCAGATTCAATTGTGGCTTTCAGAAGGGAATTGGATTATTACCTGACGGAAAAAAAATTGCAGGGCTACGCGGAAAGGGCGGGGCAGTGGGACTAGCTGAAGTGCTCTTGCAGAGAGCCGGCACAGGCTTGACAGGCCGAATGGCTTCCTTCTGTGCTGTAACCATTCTATGAGTCTATGATTCTAAGGAAGCCCAGTAACTGCCCCCAACACGACCCCTTGACATGGGAGGAGGCAGATGGCAGATCCGTTGCTGGGTCCCTTGACTGGACGTACGAGGTCCAGTGAAAATGTATCGGAATCCTGGCCGATCTGGGATCTGGCCCATTTTCTGAGTCCACACCCCGCTTCCCTCCGACGTAACTGCTATTTACAACCTCTTCAGCCCCAATAATTTCAGGGCCACTGTATCTCAAAGACCTCTGGTTCTTGTGAACCCACTTTCATGACTGTATTATATAGTTTACTTCAAGGGATGAGAACAGATGTGTCACAAATGGTAATATTATTCCAGCCAAACACTTTTGTTGATTATCTGTCACAAGACACGTTGCCTTGAGATGCATACAGCAAATAAATAAGTGCCTGTAAATTAAAGGAGTGATAATGACCCTGGCTACTCCAAATTTGTGGCAGGTTGCAAGCAATGCAATCAGCAGATTGACAATGGTATTAACCTGCTCAGCCTGTGCCCAGCCAACCTGCATACTGAAATGCAAGGATTTACTGCAGCTATGCAGCTGGATAAGGAATTCTGCACAGCATACAAAATATTTTTAAGATGCATTTTTACTACAGCTGCTGGGTTGGGACTGTTGGCTACAGTATTTGTCTTAAAAAGCAACACTTTCTTCACTCTTTCTGGCTCGAACTGGAATTCTCCCGCCTAGGGCACTGCTCTGCGTCTCCTCCCGAGGTCCCCACCATCACAGATGCCAGTCTTCGGCCAATTCGATCCACTCCACGTGATATCAAGAAACGGCTGAGCGCACTGGACACAGCAAAGGCTACGGGTCCCCGACAACATCCCGGCTGCAGTGCTGAAGACCAGTGCTCCAGAATTAGCCAAGCTGTTCCAGGGTGGCTACAACACTGGCATCTACCCGACAATGTGGAGAATTGCCCAGGTATGTCCTGTTCGTAAAACACAAGGACAAATCCAACCCAGCCAATTAACGTCATGTCAGCCTATTCTCAATCAGCACAGCGATAGAAGGAGTATGATAGCAAAATACTGCGGATGCTGGAAATCCGAAATAACAACAGAAAACGCTGGAAAAACTCAGCAGGCCAGGCAACATCCGTGGAGAGAGAAACAGAGTTAACGTTTCAGGTCGAAACCCTTCGTCGGAACTGAGAGAAGAGCAAGAAATTAAACAGATAAAAATGCAAGGGGGAGGCTGGGGGGAGGAATAAAAGAACAAAAGGGTTGGTCTATGGTAAGTAGAGACATTAAGAGATGCTCAAGGCAAGACGAGATGGTAATGGGACAGGTTAAGAAACAAAAGCTGAGGTGTGAAATGCTGGCAGAATGAGACAGCTGCCGTAGGGGGAGAGAGAGAAAAAAAAAGGAAAAAGGCACGGACCAAAAGGGGTGGATAAAATGTATATATATGTGGGAGGGGCCGGGGTTATGATCTGAAATTGTTGAACTCGATATTGAGTCCGGAAGGCTGTAAAGTGCCTAAACGAAAGATGAGGTGCTGTTCCTCGAGCTTACGCCGATAGAAGGAGTATCCCTGATTTGCTCTTTTCCTGCATGTGTTGTATTCCTCAGATGTGAGATATCCAGAGCCACTTGCTGCTACATCTCCTTCCTCTTCACTGTTCACTCAGACAAGACGGTTGAGTCTTTTTCAAGAGAGTTGGCCGCGGATTGTGATCTGTGTCTAAATACGAAAGCACAATTTTAGAATAATTGACTTCGCACTCTGCATCAACGCAGGACAGCTGCGCAAGGCATTGAATAATTTTACTCGCGGAGGACAAATTAACATGGACAATGTACAAAGCGATGCATATGTCATGTAATGCATTACTAATCTTAGCCTACATTAAATGCAGTTTGCATTTTTATGCATTGAATAACGTAACATCTCATTTAAAAAGATTTCATGCCAGAATCCAAGGACTCAGTACGTGTGCTCGTCTCCTCAATCACGAGGTTTCGAAGGATGGCCAGCAATCTTTCTGCAGCAGTCGGTAATATTTTCAGTGGCATTGATATGCCCTTGCTTTTGTTTTGCGAGCCTTTATCACGGGGGGTCCTTTTCAGATCATTGAAGCTTTCTGCAGTCCCCTGCAACGGTTTTAATTTTTGAAATGTTATTGCTATTTTGTGAAAGTGCAGCCCAGGTGTATTTTGATGGACATTCGGTACATTTTAGGCACATTTCTCTTTTTCTTTCAATGAACTGTTTCACCAAAAAATGAAGATTATACTCCTTGAAACATAACTTAAATCTTTGCCTGGTTCATCATTTCATTTTGCATGGCCACACTCATTAACAAAAAACAAGTGGGTATTTTCTGGTTGTTAAGCAGTTTAATTTGGATTATTGCATGTTATATTCCATTGGATAGCTTAGTTTACTGTCAGTAGTAAATCACCATGTGAACAAGCGGAAAGTGGCATTCTTATGGTTGCGTGGTGACTGTGCATAATTGCCGCACAGTTACTGTCCAACTAGCCTTAAAGTCACCGTACAGGACAATTCCACCCAGTTATTAATCCATGGTGCTTCAACTTTATTTATATCGAATTTCATAGGTTTGGATTTTGCCAGCCCTGGGGAGGCGGGTTTGGAGGCGGGACAGTTGGCAAAATGGCAGAATCTGGGGGCGGGTGCCCAACCACCCCCAACCCACCTCCGTGCTGTCTTGCTAGGAGGCGGGTAGCCGTCGCGCGCCGGGTCCCGTCTCCTTGGAGGCGGGAAGGGATTACAGCCACCTAACTGCCTGTTAACAGGTAGTTAACAGGCAGAAAATAGGATAATCCCCATTGTGCCCACACAAGTGCGGGCTTCCCGAAGGCTCCGAAATCCGCCAGGGTCACCGAGGCAAGTAGTGGAACTGCGGGGGTCAGAGGGGTGCAAAAGTGCGCTGTAGAGGTGAGTGATGGGTGCAAGTGTAGAGAGGTGAGTATCTGAGGTAAGTGGAAAGTGTTAAAAAAAGATTACTTACCTTTGTTTCTTCCTGCAGGCTTCAATCGCTGGGTATGCGGAGAAGTCTCACACCTCCGCGACAGAGATGAAGATGACCGTTGCATTCTCCAATGCAACAACCATCTAATTTCTGCAAAAGAAAGAGGTTTGATGAGTTCTTGTATTCAAGACCTCATCAAACTACAGAGAATGTCAGTGTTTGACAGCTTCACAGAGCTGTCAAATAATGACAATTCATCTGTCAAAAATCTTTGACAGATGAAACGTCATACGTTGAAGTTCTCTGTAAACGGCTTTCCCTTAATGGGCCTGCTCAGCCCACTGGGCGGGCTTAACAAGGTCAATCAAGGGAAAATAGCGTGGGTTGGCCAGAGGTTGATGGAGGCGGGACTGAAACCCGACAAGTGGGAGTCCCGCCTCCAAAAGCTCCCCATTGGCAAAATACAGCCCTTAGAATCTACAGCACAAAAACAGGCCATTTGGCCCAATTGAGCTATGCCAGTGTTTATACAACAACAACTTGCATTTATATAGTGCCTTAAACATAGAAAAACATCCCAAGGCACTTATGGTCCACACGAGCCTCCTCCCACACTAATTACCTCTCTGCACCCTGT
Source organism: Squalus acanthias (assembly GCA_030390025.1). Lineage (NCBI taxonomy): Eukaryota > Metazoa > Chordata > Chondrichthyes > Squaliformes > Squalidae > Squalus > Squalus acanthias. The sequence continues at coordinate 27,568,278 of CM059434.1, read as the reverse complement.
CCCTTTTGCAGCTCCACAGCTCTGGAATGTTGTCCCCTGCATACCTCGTTGATGACTGCCAGGTTGTTTTCAAACATGATCAATCTTTTCTCATTTGATGCTCAATTATTTGAAACACTAACAACAGTAAGTTAGGAACAGAACAGTGCTGTTCATAATTATTAATTTTCTGCTGAAGAGACTTGAGTCAAATGTAAACAGAATTAAGAGGATAACAGTGTCCTCATATCTACAGCTCAATGAAATTAAATCTGGTTGGCTGTCCTTCATGATAAAAAAAAACCACTAAAATGCAACTCATTTCAGTGCTCAGTTTGACATTCTCAACTCTTGAGCATGTGGAGAGGAATATAAAGTGCTTCCCTTCTTCATTTTTAAGTTTCTTTTTTTATCATTTTAGATCTCTCCAGTGCCATGTGCCAATTGCCAACTAAGAGATGGGCAAGGAGAGGTCTGATCTCAGGCTGTGCTGCTCTTGAGCTAGCTGTTAGGAGATGCCCGAAAATGGTATGGATGCTTTCACCCTTTTTGCCTTCTCTGTAAAGAAACATCATACCAAGTAGAGGGAATGAGTGCAATATTACTTGACAGAGAAGGCTCTTATAACTCCACAATAGATCCTCAGCAGAAAATGTTCTTCCCAGACTTGGATTGAAATACACAATTTGTGCATTACAAAATAGAATCAGTCGTTCTGTAGATGCATGTTTCCTTTGGTGGAATTAATTTTTTTCTGGTTAAGCGAATTCCTGGTGGATTCCAAATTGATTTTGGAATTGGGATTCTTGGTTGATCATTTCTGTCACTTACTATAATAATGGTGAATATTGACACAGTGGAAAAGGTTTTATTCTTCCACACTGTCTCCTTTCACCGTAATGAGCACAAAGTATCTTTATATATTAGGAAGAAGCTGTGAACTCCGAATGCTGCTTAAAAAAAACTGCTTATGCTCTCGTTTGGTTATCTCGCATACCTGTACGATGACGAATGATTGCACAAATTGCTTTAGAGATGGATACATAATGCATGAAGCCATTTGACATATTTATGTCTTAGATTTTGTTAAAATGCTCACTATTGCTATATTTTTACTTTGACCTAAAATTGTTTAGGCAAGACTAGATTCATTGGGCTGGATTTTCCACCCGGAGACGGGATGGTGGCGGGTCCGTTATTCAGCGGGTTCCGGTCCCGCTCCCGGTTGCTGCCGCCCTCCATTAATGATTTTTCCAGGATTGGCCTCATTAAGGCTGACGTGCGCGCTAGCCGGCCCAATCAGTGGGTGGGGGTCGGCTGCTGGCGCTTGATGACGCGCTAGGAGCCTGGATATTTAAGGGGGCCATGTCCCCTTTGATTTTCACTTACTTTCTTCTGCTTCCGAATGCTGGTTGCTGCAGGCATGGCAGCTCAACGGTCCAAGGCTGCTCCCCGTTTTGATGATGACTCCCTCCATGCTCTTGTGGAGGGAGTAAGAGGACACAAGGAGGTCCTTTTCCCTTCCGATGGATCGAGGAAGCCTCCTCAGCACACAAAGGCAGCCTGGCTGCAAATTGCTGAGGAGGTGAGTGCAAGGTCGGTGTGTACACGCACCTGGGTTCAGTACAGGAAAAGGTTCAATGATCTGCTCCGCTCAGCAAAAGTGAATATAACATCACACTTACCTTCAATCTGCTCCCCATCTCCTCTCATCACCAGTACTCTGCATTGCCAACCTACTCCTGCACATCCCAACTGACCCTAACATCCTTTGCACCCTCACCCATCCCTCTCTCTCTATGTACAGAATCACTTCACCATCCTACTATGCACCCCTCACACCCACTCTCACTGTTATGCAACGACAACAACTAACAACGCACAGGGAGGGACCTTGGTATTGGCACCTCACTCCATCTTCGTCTCCCTCTAAACGTCTATGTTATCCATTCTTTACACTCACTCCATCAATCTCGCTGAAACTCCACTTGTGTCCCTCATTGCAGGAAAAGAGAGCCCACAATGAGAGGGAGACGGGGAGAACAGGAGGAGGCCCACCATCCGTGGTGCATCTAACGAACGCTGAGGAGGCAGCTCTGGAGATCATCGGAGGTATAGAGGAGCTGGAACTGTGGGACGGAAAGACGGGCGCAGTACAGCAAGCTGGTGACAGAATTTAATTGCAGCCCTATGATTTAGCTTTCATGAGTGACTGTTATGGCATCTGATGCTCATAGAAATTGAGTTCTGATCATCTGCACAATAGGATGTGTCTGCTACCTAAATATCACATGTCTAACTCAAGCCTTTACTCCCCACAGGACTATCGAGAGCCCCCCTCCCCACTGTCCAGGCGGAAGAGCTGGAGGACTCCTCAGAGGAACCTGCAGCCTCTGAGGGAGCAGTGTCAGCAGAAATAAGCGTACCCAGCACCAGCACAGAGACACACACCTCGGTGGGTAGTTTGCGAGATAGAGTAGTGTTGTCACCTGGTGTATCACAACTCACAAGTGAGCATGAGCAGATGGTGGAGACAGGGACAGCAGTGGAGAGTCCTCGTCGGGGGCTGCAGGGCGCTCCTAGCTCTGCTCAGCTGCATGTGGACGCTGTGCCTCTGTGGGGCCATCCAGAAAGAGAGCGGTGCTGGAGCTTCAGGAACAAGTGCAGGAGTCTCTGACAGGGTTTGCAAGCATGGTAACTGCAAGTGTGCAGAGAATGGAGGAGTTCATCTCAAACATGAGCAAAGCCATGGTGCACGCAATGGCAAATGTAGGTGGCACCATGGAAAGGATGGCAACCTCTGTGGAGGATATAAATCGCCAGACTCAGGAGAACATAGTAACACTTTTAAATAGATGGTCATCTATAGAGGATAGATGGGCAACTATTGAGGAGAGAAACCAGAGGTTCATGGACGTCCTTGATATGAGGAATGTCAGCACAGAAATGGGTCCTCATGGCCCCACTGATGTGCAGCAAGGCGCTCTCCAGCTACTTGCTAGCAGTGAAGAACGGGTGACCCATGAGAGGGATGTTGGTGGTCAATAACAAGGAAGTGGGGGCTCCTCTCCAAGCTCTATGATGCCTCTGGTGGAAATGTGCCACTCATTGTAACGTTCCTCAGCTTCGTTTGATGCCTCCTCATCGGTGTCATTAGCCACATCTTCAAGGGATAGCCCTTGTCTCCAAGTCTCCAAGTAGGTTGGGTTGGCGGATTGAAGAGCTGAGGTACAGTGGACTGCCGTAGGATGTACAAGTCATGGCAGCTGCCAGGGAACTTTGCGCACACATGCATAATGTTCTTCCTGTGGTTACACACCAGCTGTGCGTTAAGGGAGTGCAGCTGGGTTGTGATGGGGTGCCCTGATGGCCACATGTGTGCAGTCGATGATGCCCTGCACCTTTGGGAAGCCTGCCATATTGGCAAACCCAACCGCCCGCGCGGTAATACTTGCTTCATCCGTTGAGAAGTGGATGTAATTGGCTGACTTGACAGGGCATCTGTAACCTGCGTTATACATCTGTGGGCGGCTGACTGGGAGATGCCGTTAATGTCTGCTGCAGATCCCTGGAAGGACCCTGACGCAAAGAAGTTGAGTGCGGTGGTGACTTTGACAGCCACTGGTAAGGAGTATCCACCCGCTCCTCTGGGCTCCAGGTGTTGGTGCAGCATTACGCAGAGGTCAGCAACTTCCTCTCGTGAAAGTCTCAGCCTCCTTTGGCACTGCTGCTCAGTCATGTTGAGGAAGCTCATCCTCTGCCTGTAAACCCTGTGTTGGGGATATCTCCTGCGGCGCGGTGCAGCCCTGCGCTGACGGCCTCTGCCCTGTGCAGCATCAGGTGGCTGAGGAGAAGGTTGGTGCTCCTGTTGTTGCTGCTGGTGTGCCCGGTTCTGCTGCTGCTGCGGCTGCTCGTCCTCAGAATCTGAGGACCAGGATGAGAGGGTATAAATGGTTCCCATTCTGCTGGTATATATGTCACCTGAGGATAAAATGTTATAAGTGCTCAGTCAATGTGGAAAGAGCTTATTCCAAGGAGGTCACAGTGCATATAGATCTCACAACACACACTTACAACCTCAATACACCTGAAAAATGTCTTCCAAATCCTGAAATCACAAAGTTCTGCCATTTGAAATTGAACTGATGTGGCTGGTTAGCTTTAATGCTACACTTGTAGCTGTGAACTATTCAGCTTGTTGGAACACCTGACACAATCAGCTGGCGTGTTTGTCGAATGCTGTGGAACACGCTGAAAATGTGGCAAAATTTAAAAACACACTCAAAATAGCATTAAACAGGTAGTTAACTACCTTAACTGCCTCTCCCGCTGCTTGGTGTCGGGTCTGATCAGGAGTCGCAGACCCGACACTTTAGAAAGTCGCATGGAGGTGGGTTCGCAGCGGGTTCACAACCCGCCATCATGTCATTTTGCACTTAACTCCTGACCCGCCTCCAAACCCGCCCTCTGAGTGTGAAGGAATAAGCCATATTCAGAAAAATACACCATTCTATGAAAGAATTCTGGCCTTTGTAACATGACATACTGGGCTTGAAAATCTTAAAGCCTCAACAAGCTAAAGCTGTAAACAGCATACAGGCTATTGAGATAAGATAAGTTGTTGGCACTGAATCAATAACCTTATTGAAACAGGAGGTTGGAAGCTCTTGAAGTCTGAAGCTTTGGAAAGAACACAATGGTACACCCTGTTAAGGTGTCCTAAATTACACTTTGGAAAGAAACACAGAAAATTAAGAAACATATGCCTTCGTAAAAATGACATCAAATGAAACACAGGAGACGCGATTCTGTGTTGGAACCAGCTGAGGTAACTAAGAAGACAATGGTGCACCCGGTTGAGGTGTTTTTAAATTACACGTCGTAAAAAGACACAAACAGAAGACCTTGGTAAGAATGATATCAAATAGATGCATCTGCTGTCACACCGTTTTTATAAGCTTCGAACACCTAAAGGTAGAGACATGATCCTTAATGCTACCAGCTGAACTGACTGTAAGAATAGCAGGGGTCAGCAGAAAAATGACTAGAGATAATTAGCTTACATCAGCAGAAAACTTCAAAGGAAATACCACTGAAAAAGGATGTAAATATTGAACTTTCAAATGGGATGATAGTCTCGCTGTAAAGGGGCAAAGTGATTCTCGGCTTCAGAGACATGCTCTGTAAGTTTACAACTCTTTGTACCTCGGGGATCAAAGGTATCAAAGGTATTTGATTTTGGTGGATATCCTGGAATAAAGACGAACTGTAAAAATGTAACGAAGTTAAGATTTGAGAATAAGGATCTCTGATAATAGAATTGTAAGATTTCTGGTTTTGGAACTGTTAATGTTGCGATTGAATCACCAACTGTAAATTACATGTCAGTTCTTTAATAAATCTATATATTTTTAGAATTGTCTCACATACTTCTGTATCAAACTCGCAAACTCAATCTCTGTACGCTCTTTGGTGAGGAGTTGCAGAATTCTGAGGGAGTTTACCGGACCCTCATAATATCCAGAACGTTACAGTCTAGCTAAACTTATTAAAAGTGCTATCTGGAGGACGGTAACATCTTCAGGTTGTTCCTTTCCTTTAGGGAGTGATAGTCTGGACCTTTAGACCCAATTAAGCATCTTAAGGATTCGGCTACCTCAAACTTTAGTTGAAAGTGAACGTCTGGGGAATACGCCTGATCCGGGGTAGCCCTAAAGGGGCTAGGACTAGTAATTATCCCTTCATGAGCACCGGCAAAATCACGGCCATTGATTCTATTTCTTTGCCGCCTTCATTTTAGATTTGTAAGGGAACAATAGTGTGTTACAACTGGGGCTAAATAGAGGAGAGAAATTTGATGCAATAAAACACTATTGTCACAATTACCCTTTTGTCTCGGGACTGTTAGGGGGCGATTTTGCCAGCCCTGGGGAGGTGGGTATGGAGGCAGGACTGCCGGGAAATGGCAGAATTTGGGGGCGGGTGCCCAACCCACCTCCGTGCCATCTTCCTAGGAGGCACGTAGCCGTCCCGTGCCGGGTCCCGTCTCCTTGGAGGCGGGAAGGGATTAAAGCCATTAACTGCCTGTTAACAGGTAGTTAACAGGCAGAAAATAGGATTATCCCCTTTTTGCCCTCACAAGTGCGGGCTTCCCGAAGGCTCCAAAACCCGCCAGCTCAGCGAGGCGAGTACTGGGTCTGCGGGGATCGGAGGGGTGCAAAAGTGTGGTGTGAAGGTAAGTGATGGGTGCGAGAGTGTAGAGGTGAGTATCTGAGGTAAGTGCAAAGTGTTTTTAAAAGTGTACTTACCTTTGTTTCTTCCTGCAGGCTTCAGTCGGTTTGTATGCGAAGAGTCTCGAACCTCCGTGTTGCAGATGAGAGATGGCCGTTGCATTCTCAGATGCAATAACCATCTCATTTCTGTAAAACAAAGAAGTTTGATGAGGTCTTGAATGCAAGACCTCATCAAACTATAGAGAATGTCAGTGTTTGACAGCTTCGCAGAGCTGTCAAACGATGACAATTCATCTGTCAAAAGTTTTTGACAGATGAAACGTCATATGTTGAGGTTCTCTGCAACCGGCTTTCCCTTCATTGGCCTGCTAAGCCCGTTGGGCGGGCTTAACAAGGTCAATCAAGGGAAAATAGCGTGGGTTGGCCACAAATCGATGGAGGCAGGACATCGACCCGCCAAGCAGCAGTCCCACCTCCAACGTGCCCCCATTAATAAAATCGCCCCCTCAGGCTGCATTAAGCAATGGGATGAACTTTTTAACAGCTATTAAACATTACAACTGAAATTAGTTCTGATTCAAAAACCCAAGAGAGGAGCGATTTAAGTTTCCCACGGCAGTGTGCCCACATGAAAAACAGACACTTGTGTGAGGTACCATAAATAATGAATAACTGTTAGCCTGGCGTCAGAAGTCAGAACAAGGTTAAACCGCATTACTTTTAATCAGAATCAATTGCCGCCTTTTCCACGGTGCTCGTCACTGGCTATTGCTCAGAGCCGTCACTCGCAGAGAACCTCAACCAGCCGGGGGGGCAGTCGGGAATCAGGGGCCCTGAAATCACCGGGGTGGGGGGGGGGGGCAGGCCTGAAATTGCAGGGGTCGGGGGGGCTGAAATTACAGGGTCAGAGGGACCTGAAATCGTGGGGGGGAGCTGAAATAGTGGGTGTGGCCTGAAATTGTGGGGGGCTTAAGAATAGGAGGGAGAGGGAGACTGGGGAATGGAGGGAGAGGCAGACTGGGGAATGGGGAAAGATGTAGACTGGGGAATAGGGGTCGGGGAGGAATGGGGGGCTGAGGTGAGTGATGGAGACTGGGGGCTCGATGGAACTTGGAGAGAATGGCTTCCCCTTTTCCCTGCCCGCAGTTTCCCTTCTTCGCATGGGTGGCCTCTTGGTTCTTGGAACTTCTCACACAACATCTGCTGGTGCAAAACCGCAAATAAAGATTCTTAACTACAGTGGACACAACCGTTATAAAGCAAAATCAATAACATTTGTAGAAGTCATGCGATCCGATGTCATGCGATTGGATGTCACGTGATACAACGTCATGTGGTCATATATCATGTGGTCAGATCATCACATGGTCAAACTCCAGGAATACCTCCAACCAGAGTTGCCAACTCTAGCATAATAAGGAACCTCCCTTTTTTTCCATACAATTTCACAGTCAGCAAGGTAAGGGATATTAGTTGCGGGTTCCGCCATGGCCACTGGGCTCCGAACCTCATTACAGCCTTGATTACAGTATTTTATTGGCTGTAAAGCGCTTTGGGACGTCCAGTGGTCATGAAAGGCGCTATACAAATGCAAGTCTTTCTTTCTTTCTTTTTGTTCCAAGCATGGACATAAGAGCTGAATTCCATACAGGAGGTGAGAGTGACTGCCCCTGAAATCAAGGCAGCATTCAACCGAGTATGGCACCATGGAGCCCTAGTAAAACTGAAGTCAATTGGGCTCAGGGAGGAAATTCTGCTGTGGCTGGAGTCATAACTGGCACAAATGAAGATGATTATGGTTGTTGAATGCCATTCATCTCCGCCCCAGTGCATCGCTACAGGAGTTCCTCAGTATAGGGTCCTCGGCCTAACTATTTTCGCTCCATCATAAGGTCAGAAGTGGGGCTGTTCATTGATGATTGCACAGTGTTCAGCTCCTCAGGTATTAAAGCAGTCTAGGCCTGTATGTAGCAAGACCTGGACAACATCCAGGCTTGGGATGGATGATAAATGGCAAGTAACATTCGCGCCACACAAGTGCCAGGCAATGACTATCCCATCAAGAGGGAGCCTAACCACCTCCCCTTCACATTCAATGGCATTATCATCACAGAGTCCCCCACCGTGGGTTACCATTGACCAGAAACTGAATTGGACCAGCCACATAAATGCCATGGCTACTAGAGCAGTTCAGAGGCTGGATATTCTGCAGCGAATAGCTGACCACCTGACTCCCCAAAGCCTCTCCACCACCTCCAATCCACAAGTAAGGAGTGTTAGGGAATACTCTCCACTTGCCTGGATGGGTGCAGAAGTAACAGTACTTAAGAACCTCGACAGTATCCAGGACAAATCAGTCAGCTTGGACAGAACTTCATCCACTAGCCTAAACATCCATCTCCTCCATCACTGACGTACCGTGGTTGCAGTGTGTACTATCTAGCAGCAACTCACCAAGGCTTCTTCGGCAGCATCTCCCAAACTCGCGACCTCCACCACTTAGAAGAACAAAGTCAGCAGGCGCATGGGAACGCCATCACCTCCAAGTTCCACTCCAAAGCACACACCATCTTGACTTGGACATATATCGCCGCTGTTTCTTTATCGTTGCTAGGTCAAAATCCTGGAACTCCCTACCTAACAGCATTCTGGGAGCACCTTCACCACACGACTGCAACAGTCCAAGAAGAAGGTTTCCTTCTCAAGGGCAGCTAAGGATGGGCAATAAAAGCCGCACTTGCCAGCGATGCCCAGATCTTGAGAATTAATATATATAAAAAAGAAATTAAACACTTTTCCATTTCAGGCACCCACTTTCAGCATCAGTACTTTCAAGTCAATTATGGTTGGTTGCAGAGTAAATCTCCCATTAATCTGCTCCAACAATTTGCCTTAGCTCCAATCTCAGAATATTGTCTCTTGCTGTACCAGATATTTTTCACTTCCCTTATCAGCTATCCTCTCTGGATGAGATTGGTAATTTAATTTTTTGTGTTGTGGGCCCATGTCAACTAGGAAGTGAGAAGTCGCACAACACCAGGTTATAGTCCAACAGATTTATTTAATTTTACAAGCTTTCGAAGCAGTTCGCTCCTTCGTCAGGTAAGTTAGCAATGAGAGAATCTCCCAGAATTCACAATTTAAACCCAGACAAAATCTATTCACATTATTCCCTACAACAAAGAGCACAGCCAAGACAATGAGATGTGTCCCAGGGGGTCCAACGTGTCAAACCACCTGCTGGCTGCATATCCTGTCAATTTGTGTTCTTGTTAGTCTTTTTAAAAAAAAAAACACCTGGGAAGTGAGTTGAGATTGTCAAAACTCATTTCACATGCCCTTACAGCCAACAGACAAGAGGTAAGTGTGTTAATCCAATCCGCCACTCAGTTCACAGAAGCCCTCTTCTCACACAAGGGTTGACATTAGAAAGTTGTGGAGATAACTTTTGAACTTTGCTATATTGGTTTGGTTCACGGCTCTAAAACATGGGACTCTTTTCGCATCAGTGTACTTGCATCCATCCCTTTGAAGCTATAATGATGCTAAAGTGAAAAAGATCCTCAGCTTTTTCGGCAAGAAGCCTCAGTGGAGCAACTCAAATTCTCTTCCCATAACAATGACAATCCCTCTTTAAGGTGCATTGCTGGAACAATGTAGAAAAGCAAAATACTGCGGATGCTGGAAATCTGAAATAAAAACGGAAAATGCTAGAAATACTCAGCAGGTCAGGCAGCATCTGTGGAGAGAGAAACAGTTTCAGGTCGATGACCCTTCGGCAGAACTGGAAATGCTTAGAGATGTAACAGGTTTTAAGTAAGTGCAGAGGCTGCCTCACCTGCTGAGTATTTCCAGCATTTTTTTGGAACAATGTAGAATTGGTCAGCGTACACAATTGACAGATACTGTATCTGAACAAACAGTATTGTTAATATCGAGTTCAACAATTTTAGATCATAACCTCAGCTCCAATCACATTTATATTTTATTTTTTCCACCCTTTTATTTGCCCCCCCCACCTTTTTTTTCCTCCTAGAAGCTGGCAGCTGTCCTTCATTCTGCCAGTGGATTTCACACTTCTTTCAGCCTTAATCTGTCACATTAACACCACCTCTAGCCTTGCATATCTCTTAATGTCTCTTAATGTCTCTTCATCTCCCCCTTTGTTCTTTTATCCCCTCCCCCTTTTCCCAGCTTTACTCTGGCCTTAAATCTATTTGATTTCCGGCTCTTCCCAGTTCTGATGAAAGGTCATCGACCTGAAACGTTAACTCTCTTTCTCTCTCCACGGATGCTGCCTGGCCTGCTGAGTTTTTCCAGCGTTTTCTGTTGTTTTTCGTTTGTTAATATTATCATTGGGTGCAAATGAAAAGTATACTATTCTGTAGTACAGTACTAATATCGTCTATTCTTCACCTAATTTTTATTATTTTCTATTCTCAGTGGAAAGGGTTATTAAACCTGCAATCAAATTGTGAAATTATTATTGTAGTTCTCTTGATAAATCTATAATTTCTTGAAGTGACAATTCTCTCTTATAGCATTGGATAATAACTGATATAAAACTGTGCATAGTGTAATTACATAAGAACATAAGAACTAGGAGCAGGAATGTAAGATTTCCAAAATTTGCAGATCCCCAAAAATATATCGAAAGGAAAAAATAAGGACTTTGGAACTTTAAAGGAAACATGCCTGGACATGTACGGCACGTGGATGGTCTGTGAATTCAAAGCCCAGCAAACATTAACATTTGGACAATAGGCCCTGGGGAAAGGCCGCCCCACCCAAAACACAGAGCCCATAGGAATGCTAGGACCAGCAAGGAACCCAAAGCAGGAGAACAATGCAAGCTTCCATGGAACAACAGCGCAACAGGATGTAAGCCATTTGATTTGGTTTAGCATAGTTGAAAGCCCATCAAAATTTCAACAAAGACAATGAACAGGCCTCACCTGAAAACTCACTGCATCACGAAACCAGTTTTTCGTGAGGAGTTTTGTGGGGGGCGGGGGCGAAAAAGGACTATATCTATAGCAGGACCCAAGAGCTCTCTCTCTTTCGACTCGCCGACTACGCTGGAACAACTTTCCCTCTCAGCACTGCCCAGAAGCCACATGGTAAAGGAAGACGTTCGATGACCAGAATCATCATCGACTTACCTGGCTGGATTTCGTACTGTTAATACCCCTGTTTGGTGAGCATTATCCCTGATCTCCTGAAACCGAAACCTAGCTAGAAGTGGGATTTTTGGGAGGGATAAAGGTTTTTCTTTTTCTTGTATACTGTCATTTTTCCTCGCCTGTAACCGTGTGTTCCCCAAACCTGTTTAAGTGTGAAGTGTGTTTAAGTTTGTTACCTTTTAATTTTAATAAAAGTTATAGTTCTTTCATCGGAACCTGTGGTCTACTGCATCTTTATTCACAGCCCCTAAATAAGTCCAAGTTTTGAACCTGGGGCGTGGGAGCGATTCGAACCGCTCACTGAGTCAGGGGAAAGGCTGACTTCTACCACAACCACACCCTACATAAATGGCGACCGTGGCAAGGACTTGGCAAAAGGGTTGTGAAGCAGTAGACACTGATTCAGAAGAGAGAACTGTAATGGAAGAGAGGATTTCAGATTATGTATTCAGCAAAGTGAATATGGAAAAGAAGTGGGTCACTAATCTATTAAAAACTGGGCGCCCGGTAGATGCAGCAGCTAAATGGACAGAAGGGAAGGATCATAAAAAATCCTTAGAAAAGGCAGTCTGGCTGATGTGCTTCAAGAAACAGATCCAACTTTAGGACAGAATCGTTGAAGCACAGGCAGCCGAGATTTGGGAGTCGGCCCTGGAAGTCAAAACGAAGGCCCTAGCAGGGGAGAAGTTACTGTTAGCATTGCAGGCTCTAAACCAGGAAAGGGTGCAGTTAGTGGGGGAACACAAGACCCGGCAGGATTATTTACAGTGCCAGGTCACTGAGGCCAAGAACAATGAGCTGAGGTTGCGGGAAAAGAATGCCCGCCTGGCAAAACAAGTAAGAGAGCAGGAGGAGACAGTAAAAGGCTTACAGGCAGCCTATAAGGTAATGAGTGCACAGGGGTTTGAGGATGTGGACCACGGCCCCTGCCAGAAGCAGATAGAGAGTCTCAGCCTTGCTCTAAGGAAGGCAAGAGGCGTGGTGTGCCTCATAAGCCCAAGTGCAGCCCAGGTCGACTTTACAGGGAACCTGGGGAGAATGGTTCAGACACCAAAGATAGCGCCAAGGGATGACCTGGTTGAGGAGCAGGAGGGCCCACGACCACCACCCATAGCGCCAAGCTTTAGCGCAGTCTGGCAAGAAGAAGGGGTGGAGTTAGGGGCAGAAGCTGAGGTGGAAAAAACCCCGCAAGAGAGGCTGGGACCAGGGCCGATGTGCCCGGCCCGGCAGGATAGATTTGGCCCACCCGCTGATAACGGGGATGCGGGACCCCTCCAAAGCCAGTTTGTGGCTCCCCACGGTACACAACAGCTTAGGGTTATGGTAAGCCACCTGAGTAAACTCACCCAACAAGGGGACCCCTCAGTTCACTTCATAGAGGTATAACAGGCAGCAGGCATCAACGGCTGTGACGATGCCGAGATGGCAAAAATGCTCCTGTTCTCACTGGACAGCCGGCTATACCAGTCTCTCTCTGCTGAGAGCAAGAGAGGACAGAATGGGTATGCGGCCATCAGAGAGGAAGTTTTAGAGGCAATGGGGATGAATGAGGGAAGTCCTTTCTCCCGGGTGGAGAAAACAGTGCAGCTCGCAGGAGAGACCCCACAGGCTTTTGCAGACAGGCTGTGGCCCGTGTACAGGGGTGCTTGTGGTGGGGATCTTAACAGGGCTCACCTAAACCGGGACGAGCTGGCCCACTGGCTCCGTAGTCTAGTGGCAAACAGCTTGCCTCGGATCAAAACCCAGGCTGAGCTTTGGTTTGACCCGAAAGACCCCCGGGTCACCGAGGAGGCAGTGGTCAGACAGCTGAACCTGGCCTACCGGAACGGTAGAGGGGCGGAAGAGCACCCCCAAAAAGGGAAAGTACATGAAATAAAACCTGGCCAGAGTAGGAAGGAGTGGCATCAGGAAGGGAATAACCCTTCCAGCACAAAGCTTAACTGTTATGGGTGTGGGAAGGATGGTCACTGGAGGAAGGAGTGTAAGAATCCCTGGAAGAAATAACAAGGGAAAGAATTCCTCAGCCCCAGCCTAAAAGGCAGAGACAGGGATCCCTCCCGCCACGGTCGAGTCATTTTTGGATGCCATGAGGTCCCTATTGACTGGCCCAGGGAAGGTAGCAGCAACCACCGGTGCTCTGATCCCATCAGCCCCAACTAACCTAAAATCCTGACTGGAGCCAGCGCAGCCTGTTTACCTGTGTTCCCTTACCTACGACTTGTGGAAGAGACCCTTCGTTGAGATGGAGGTCGAAGAGGTGAAGAGGACCTATCTGTTGACACGGGAGCATCATGCACCGTGATCCATTCGGCTAACCCCACCACCTCACCTCTATCTAACGGGGTCCCCTACAGTCTGTCGGGATTCACAGGTAAAGAACAGGCAGGCTCATTTTCCATCCCGCTGTCCATTCGCTTGTGAACACTCCACTCTAAGTGGACCTGTGTCCTAATGAAGTGGGAGGTGGAGGGTGGAAAAGGGATCCTGGGAGCCGACTTTATTGTAGGGCATGGGATCCTAGTGGATTTACGGAATCACTGCCTCTGGGGGGAAAATACAGGAAAGGAAGGCGGAGTAGTAGTCATCCCAGAGAAACAGGGGAAGGGGACCCTGTGCACCATGAAGCCTAAAGAGGGTTACAACCTCGAGCTCATGGTCAGTAACACCCCAAAGGAGTTTCAAGCATTTGTGCGAGCCCACCTAGACACATTTGCTACACACAAGCATGACTGTGGGAGGGTCAACGGGTTCGAGGTCAGCATAGACGGGGACCCCATGGCCCGACCACAGAAACAGTATAACTTCCCCAGGGAAGCGGAGCCAGACATGGAAGTAGCCATGTCCTCCTTAGTACAGCAGGGGGTCCTGAGACCAATAGCCACCCACGTGAACTCTCCACTGTGGCCGGTTAGAAAACCGGACAACTCCTGGAGGGCCACAGTGGACTATCGGGTGCTCAACAGTAACATCCCAGCCTGTGCACCCACGGTAGCAGCAGTTGCCGACCTGATAGGAAGTATCCCAGCATCTGCGACCACTTTCACGGTGCTTGATATCTCCAACGGGTTTTGGTCCATTCCCCTAAGGAGAGAGGATCAGTACAAGTTTGCCTTTTCCTTTAAAGGGCAACAGTACACGTGGAACTGTTTGCCTCAGGGCTTCCACAATAGCCCCAGCATTTTCCACCAATGCATGGCAAACAGTTTAAAGGGCTTCAGCCAGCCCAGGCAGCTGGTACAATACGTGGATGACCTGCTCCTATTCACCAATTCGAGAGAGGAGCATGGCCCACTTCTAGCTGAGCTGCTGGAACTGCTCAGGCAGGAAGGTTTTAAAGTCAACCCAAAGAAAGCGCAGATCGGCCAGCAGGAGGTGAAATTCCTGGGCCTGACAATACGCGCTGGGGAAAGGGCCATAGATAAAGCAAGGAGGGAAGCAGTACAGGAGTTACCAGTCCCCAACACAGTCACGGGAGTAAGATCGTTCCCGGGGCTAACCGGGTACTGCAGAGACTTCATTGAGGACTATGCAGCCACAGCAGCCCCTCTGCTCCGACTCCTACACAAGGGAGTGGAGTGGGTTTGGGAAGAGGGCTGCCAGGCAGCATTTGTCAGGCTCAAGAAAGATCTGCAGACCGCACCAGCTCTAGGGGCCATAGAGGGGGGAAAAGAGTTATTCCTGGAGGTAGCAGCCAGCGGGGACAGCCTGAGTGCTGTGCTGCTCCAAGAGCGGCATGGCAAGCTGAGACCGGTGGTCTACTCCTCCAGGATACTCACAGATGTGGAAAAGAGCTACTCCAATTGTGAAAGGCACCTCTTGGCCACACATTGGGCTGTGAAAAGATCGTTGATCTTCACAGGCACCTCTCCCATCACCCTCCTTACCCATCACACGCCCACCCAAATGCTCTTGGATGGGAGAATCAAGGATGGGACAGTGAGCAGTGCCCGCATTGCTCGCTGGACCCTGCTTCTCTCACAGATGGACCTGAAAGTAAAAGGGCTCTGCGAGCCGCAGCTCGCAGCTAACCTGATATATCCTGGAACAGCCCACCGGTGTTCCATAGAAGGGGTTTGGGAAGTAGACATAGGTTTACGGGCCGGGATACACCCCACAGGCCGTGAAATCTATGTGAATGGCTCCAGCACAGTATCTGCTAGCGAGCGACTTACAGGGTGTGGAGTTTATGACCCAGCAGCAGACCTTGCCCTGGCAATCAAGCTCCCCAGCACCATGAGCGCCCAGCAGGCTGAACTGTCCGCGGTAGTGTACGTGGTTACACACCCCGAGATCTTCCCCACCCCATACACGATTTGCTCGGACAGCATGTTCACATGCAATTCGTGTACGGAGTACCTGGCCATCTGGTCCCGCCGCGGATACACCTCCGCTGACGGGAGACCCCTCACAGTAAAACCCCTGCTGGAGAGAATCTTAGCTGCAGTGGGGGAGGAAAGGGAGATTTTCATCCATAAGGTGAAAGCCCATTCCTCCACAGAACCCCGTAGTGAGGGCAACCGGCAGGCCGACGTGCTGGCTAAAGAGGGTGCCCTCACAGGCACTTTCTGGGACCCCTATGGGGCCAGTCCCATAGCAGCAGTCAGGGGTAGAAATGGGACACAAGGGAATGCAAGGGTAGCTTTAACCCCGGACCTTAAGACGGTCCAAACCCAAGACATAGAAACATAGAAACTAGGAGCAGGAGTAGGCCATTTGGCCCGTCGAGCCTGCTCCACCATTCAATACGATCATGGCTGATCATCCAAATCCAGTACCCTGTCTCTGCTTTCTCACACAGAATCCCCACAGTACAGATAGAGGCCATCTCGGCCCATCGAGCCTGCACCGACACATATCCCACCCTACCCCCGTAACCCCACGTATTTAATTCCCCCTAACATATCCCATCCTATCCTATCCCCGTAACCCCACATATTTAATCCCCCCCTAACACTAAGGGTCAATTTATCATAGCCAAATCAACCTAACCCGCACATTTTTGGACTGTGGGAGGAAACCGGAGCACCCGGAGGAAACCCACGCAGACACGGGGAGAATGTGCAAACTCCACACAGACAGTCACCCGAGGTCAGATTCGAACCCGGGTCCCTGGCGCTGTGAGGCAGCAGTGCTAACCACTATGCCACCGTGTTGCCCGTCCTCAAGGCAGTTCTCAGGGCAGTGGCAGAAGGGAAAAGGATAGAGGGCCCTTACAGCACAGCAGCCCTCTCCGTAAAGGAAGGCATGCTGTTTAAGGGAGAGCAATGGGTAGTACCACAGCAGCACAGGAAGGAATTCCTCCAACTGGCCCATGAGGGTCCGGGAGCAGGGCATCCCGGGCCTGAGACCACCTGGCAGCGGGTGGAACAGGCAGGATGGTGGCCAGGACTAAGGGAAGATGTCCGCGAGTTCTGTGCCAGCTGTCTGGTGTGTGCTGCTAACAACCCTGACCCCCACAAAAGAAAGGTACCCATGGGACACATCAGGAGGGTAGAGGGACCATGGCAGTCGATCCAAGTCGACTATATTGGGCCCCTACCCACCACGCAGGGAGGCTATAAGTACTGCCTAGTCCTGGTGGATGTGTTTACAAAGTGGGTAGAAGCCTTCCCCTGCAGAACAGCCACAGCCCTTAGTACAGCCAGGGTCCTGGTCAGGGAGGTGTTCTCACGATGGGGGCTACCACAGTACGTGGAGTCCGACCAAGGGAGCCACTTTACCAGGCAGGTCATGCGGAATACCCTCATGGTACTCGGCATAGAGGGGAAATGGCACGTTGCACACAATCCACAGTCCTCAGGGATTGTAGAGAGGATGAATAGAACCTTGAAAGAAAGGCTGAGGAAAGAGACGGTGGACTCACCTAGAAAGTGGGCAGAAGTCCTACCATTGGTCCTAATGGGGATCCGAGCCAGCCAGTCAAAAGGCACGGGGTATTCCCCACACGAGCTGATGACTGGCAGAGTTATGCGGACCCCCACCCATGTACTAGCCCCGGTGCTCACAGGCCAGCTCAGGGAGGTGAACCGGGACAAGTTCGCCGGGAACCTCTTCGAGAACCTTAAAAGGGTCCATGAGCAGGCGGCAGGGAACATGGGAAGGCAGCATCGGAGCAACCGATTGCTGTTAGAACCCCAGAAACGTCACGAGTGGGAAATAGGGGATCAGGTGATGGTGAGGAATTTTGCTCGGGTAGGCAGTCTAGAACCATTATACATGGGGCCCTACAGCATTGTAGATAAGGCAAGCCCCATGGTATATGCCATAAAATTGCCTCGGCGCACCAAATGGTTCCACATAAACCAATGTAAATTGTTTAAATCCGAGAGAAGGGGACAGCCAGTTGAGCCAAGGTCTGAGGATAGAGATCCTCAGCCTGCAGCAGGCGAGATTTCACAGAATGCACAAGCAGGCGCAGTGGCCTGTCTTAGGGGAGGGGCCACCCCACCCACCGTTTGGGACATTCCCCCAATCCTCTGGGATTTGGAGGAGGAGGAGCCCGAACCAGATAGCCCCGCCCCCGATCCAGGTGTTGAACCAGCACCAGGCTGCGAAGAGTCACCTGACCCTGACACAGGTTTAGAAGAGGTACAGCCTGAGGATAGAAATCCCCAGCCAGTGGCAGTGGAAGATTCACAGACCACACAACAGGGGGCAGTGGCTCGTGTTAAAGACCCACCAGCCAGAAAACCCCCACCAGCCAGAGCCCCTGGAAGGTCCCCACGTACGCCACAGCCAAAGAAACCGTGGTCACCGGCTCCCCAATTTAAAAGGGCCGCCCCTCAAGCCAGGGGTCGATCTGAGGACAGAGGTTCCCGGCCAGCAGCCATAGGCTGCAAAGGACCAAAGGTACAGGACAGGCGGCCACACCAAAGGGAGTAGTGTGCTGCAGCCCGTACAGGGTTTAGTCTGGCCGCTCGGAGACGGGCGGCGAATGTACATAGCTTTTGTTTGTTAAATTTTGAGATTGTTAAGTTTGGGTGTTTTTAGTTAAATTTTAAGTAAGGTGGTTGGTAGTTTTAAAATGTTATAATTTCAAGAGTGTTTTGTATTGAGTCGAGGTCGCAAGACCCGACTATGCTTCACCCAAGCCAGAGAATCTACTCGGGACCTGGCTATATGCTCTTGTGTCTCCTTACAGAAGGGATTGTCGATATGAAGGGGGGCATACTCCTACTCGCTCTGATAGGAATGAGCGCTGGGAGGCGAGGTGACGTGGAGGACTCCCACATTTTTGGGTGCTCAGGAGAGAGAGCACCGGTGGTGACTGCGGGTGGCAGCAAGCGAGGCGTGAAGGAGCTCGCTACCTATTCCCACGTGGGAAGATGGCCAGGGTGGCTGGGATCTAACTCCACCCGATACTCCAGTCAGACCGGGCTCACCTACGGGGAGGCCTCCCTCCCCTGTCCCAGCATACAGGTTGTAGCCACTCGGGTCGGGGTCACTGAGGGGAAACGCGTGTGCCTGACCTGCAGAGGACAGATTCCCCTGGGAAGGTGGTGGTGGCTCAGGAAGCTGAGCAGAGACATGGGGGACCGTACAGCTGACTGGGAGCGACTGGGGAATGACACCCATCGGACCATTACGGAGGACCATAGGGGGGTGAGCGTGTGCTGGGACAAATGGTGGAAATCGGAACAGGGGATTTATGTCTGCATGTGGGGGTCGCGAAAGGCCTGCCCCACGGGCATATCCATTATCTTTTCCGCAGCATGGCATGGATAAGGGGAAGGGGGTGGAATGGGATTCCCCACCTACACACTTGCATAGTCCCGCCCTCTCCAGCCCCAGTCAAGGCCACTGAACTCGTGGCACACGCCCGTAAGCCCCTGCCCACGACCCAGACAGCAAGGACACGCACAGAGACATGCCCTACCACCACCAAGGGACCAGGGAATGGGCTGGTACTAGTGCCAACCGAAAAGGTGCTATACCAGGGGGTACACTACGCGGTAGCTTCCGTGATCCTAAACCTCACGGAGGTACACTTGCCTGAGTGGTGCCCCAAAGAGACGGAACAGCTATACCAGGCCCTGTTCAGAGAAATGTTTAGGAAGTTCTACAAGTTCGATTTCGCAAACGTAGACAAAGCAGAACTGTACACTGCACACACTGAGTATTTTAGCAATACGGGGAGACAAAGGAGGGAAGCCTGGAATGATATTTTTACAGCATATAATACAGGGTCCTCTGTCATCAACAGTCTGGATGACATAGAATTGCAGACACAAATAAACGGTTTAAAAACACAATTGCGCAAAATCTTAATGGATGAAAATACAGTAGTGGGCTCAGAGTTACACGAGGACCAAGCTATGACGGTCCATTTAAAAGAAATCATTGCTGAGCTGGAAAGGCACGCAAAGACGGTAAATGCACTCAGGACAGGAATGCATCAGACCAGGCTGCACAGAACGAGGTGTGCGTACTGTACGGGGCATGGTTGCTTGGCGAGGGCCGGAGTAACCTGGAGGATTTAAAGCAAGGTTTAGTCCCCTCCTGGATCAGCAACAAGCACCTCGCAGCCCTCCACCCATTTGAGAATTCACTAAGCCCATGTCAGCTCCGTCTAGCCTCTGAAGCCTACCCTGTACCAGTAGATTGTGGGTGTTCCAATCACACTATCATGGGGATAGTGGTGAGGATGCCGGTCATGGGTGGGATCGCCCGACCCGCACCGGTATACAGGGTGGAGAACATTGGAGTCATTCAAGGGGGTGCACACATCCGTTTCACAGCGGTCCCACCTTATGTCATAAAGTGGGAGCACGCTATGACAGGTGCTGACCTCTCCGGGTTGCGGAGCCGGGGTTCACACATAATACTGTGTCCCCAGCACTTGAACGCCTATTCTAAACCACAGTGTGGGTGTAAAGCTGTGAGCGCACAACCTATAAATTGTACCATGGAAGCCATGGCACAAGACCATGTTCCCCCACAGGTAACATATATAGGAGATGGGACATATTGTGTCACCACCAGCGCGCCTCACTATCAGTATGGACAGCATACCTGGTGACAGCAGTTTCTGCTTTACACCCGAGGCAGAAGTTCAAGTGGCCCAGGAACGGATTGTCCCCATTCCTGAACCCTCCACTGTTCACCTCACTGTAACACAAAATTTCACCAACCTGCAAAAATATGTAGCACATTTTGGCTACGAAATTCCCCCTCTACCAGAACGCCTTACCAAGTTACTAAGAGCTCTCTCAAAAACATTTCTACACTTTAGAACAGAATACACACGAGATAGAGAGAGAGATTCAAGGTATCACAGTCCCACCCTGGTGGGACATCTTCGAAAACATAGAGGTCCCTTCATGGGTCAGAATGGCTTCCCACCTCCTCGTAGTTTGCCAACTGGGAATAGTATTGTACCTGGTGTGCACTCAGTGCAAGGGAAAGGGCAGAATACTACAGTTCCGAAATGAAAGGACTTGGAAGAAGCATTATGCTGAGGTGGAGAGAGATACACCTGTTTGAATTTTTTTATTCTGTGTTCCTGAATAAAGATTGTTGTTTTTTGTGTTTTGTTCTTTTTAATAAAGATATGTGTTTTCCCAAGCAGTGCAGGGGTGTCGGACCCTCTCCGTGCTTGGTTGTGAAATAAAGATTTTCTTACCTGTATGTACCTAAAACATCACATTTACAGGGAATGTATGTTTGGGGTTTTAGTTTAGGTAATACAGGGGAAGGTTGGTTTTCGGGGATCAGGAATTTTGTCCACCCAGGACGATACTGTAGTGAACTGAAGTATCGCAGGAGGGACTGTAAGATTTCCAAAATTTGCAGATCCCCAAAAATATATCGAAAGGAAAAAATAAGGACTTTGGAACTTTAAAGGAAACATGCCTGGACATGTACGGCACGTGGATGGTCTGGGAATTCAAAGCCCAGCAAACATTAACATTTGGACAATAGGCCCTGGGGAAAGGGCCCATAGGAATGCTAGGACCAGCAAGGAACCCAAAGCAGGAGAACAATGCAAGCTTCCATGGAACAACAGCGCAACAGGATGTAAGCCATTTGATTTGGTTTAGCATAGTTGAAAGCCCATCAAAATTTCAACAAAGACAATGAACAGGCCTCACCTGAAAACTCACTGCATCACGAAACCAGTTTTTCGTGAGGAGTTTTGTGGGGTGGGGGCGGGGGCAAAAAAGGACTATGGGGGAAAAATTCAGTTGGTTGTGCCTCCCGTTAGCGCCTTAAGAGGGCGCTAATGGGGCACAAAGCAACTAGCGCCCGGGCGCGGCGATGTTTGTGCCGCTCGCGAAATTAACTCGACATTTTGCGGCGGCGCTAAACAATACTGCCACGATCCCCTGCACCGGCAGATCGTGACATCAGTCGAGTGCGCAATGCCCCGGTAGCGCCCCGGAGCGGATATTGAGTGGCGCCCCCTGCCTTACTGCCTGCCGCTAGCAACGACAGGTTGAGGGGAGCGTTTTGCAGTCAGGAAGGGGCTGGGGGAGCGCTATTTAAAGGCAACGGCCTCCTGCCTTTTTTTTTGGCGACATTTTTGAACCCGCATTCTGAGAGAGAGAGAGAGAGACTTCTGGAGAGATTCAACGCTGTGTGAAGGAGTTTTGGGTACTGAGCAGCACTTTGCAGGTTCATTTTGATTTGCCCTTCCTTGTATCGATTTAGAAGAGACTGTTGGGGTTGCACTCTGAGCTCTTTCCCTGCTACTCTCCATTGTTCTTTCCAGCAGATTTGATGTACAGGTCTCTCCAGGCCGAGATTCAAGCTGCAATGAGCAGGATGTGGATGGAAAGCAAGATCAACCCTCCCCTTTAAGAACTGGCCAGTGCCATTGTGTCTGTGTTCCATTGCTGACTGACATCACATGAGCTTCGCCAGCGCTCTGAGTTAGCGCCTCGCTCATCGGCCTTTGCACTTTAAGACAGATGTGTAGCGCCTGATTTAGCGCTCCAATCACCACCAGGGGCGATACAAGTCAAGTTTGCAGTCGGAGGCGATAATTAGCGCCAGGCGATAATCTTTGCGCCCGGCCGATAATTGCGCCCCAAACGGGGCGATACTGAATTTTTCCCCCTATATCTATAGCAGAACCCAAGAGCTCTCTCTCTTTCGACTCGCCGACTACGCTGGAACAACTCTCCCTCTCAGCACTGCCCAGAAGCCACATGGTAAAGGAAGACGTTCGATGACCAGAATCACCATCGACTTACCTGGCTGGATTTCGTACTGTTAATACCCCTGTTTGGTGAGCATTATCCCTGATCTCCTGAAACCGAAACCTAGCTAGAAGTGGGATTTTTGGGAGGGATAAAGGTTTTTCTTTTTCTTGTATACTGTCATTTTTCCTCGCCTGTAACCGTGTGTTCCCCAAACCTGTTTAAGTGTGAAGTGTGTTTAAGTTTGTTACCTTTTAATTTTAATAAAAGTTATAGTTCTTTCATCGGAACCTGTGGTCTACTGCATCTTTATTCACAACCCCTAAATAAGTCCAAGTTTTGAACCTGGGGCGTGGGAACGATTCGAACCGCTCACTGAGTCAGGGGAAAGGCTGACTCCTACCACAACCATACCCTACAGGAATAGGCCACTTGGCCCCTCGAGCCTGCTCCGCCATTCAATAAGATCATGGCTGATCCTGGGCTCAAAGCCACTTCCCCGCCTGCTCCCCATAACCCTTCACTCCCTTATCTTGCAAAAATCTGTCTCTCTCCACCTTAAATGTATTTAATGACCCAGCCTCCACAGCTCTCTGCGGCAGAGAATTCCACAGATTCATGACCCCCTGAGAAGAAATTCCTCCTCATCTCAATTCTAAAAGGACGACCCTTTATTCTAAAACTGTGTCCCCGTGTTCTAGATTTCCCCACGAGGGGAAACATCCTCTCTGCATCTACCTTGTCGAGCCCCCTCAATATCTTATATGTTTCAATAAGATAACCTCTCATTCTTCTAAATTCCAATGAGTATAGGCCCAGCCTGCTCAACCTTTCCTCATAAGTCAACCTCCTCATAACCTGGTAAATCATCTCTGAACTGCCTCCAATGCAAGTATATCCTTCCTTAAATAAGGAGACCAAAACTGTACGCAGTACTCAAGGTGTAGTCTCACCAATACCCTGTACAGTTGTAGCAGGACTTCCCTGCTTTTATACTCCAACCCCCTTGAAATAAAGGCCAACATTCCATTTGCCTTTTTGATTACTTGCTGTACCTGCATGCTAACTTTTTGTGTTTCATGCACAAGGACCCCCAGGTCCTTCTGAACTGTAGCATTTTGTAATCTCTCTCCATTTAAATAATAATTTGCTTTTTTATTTTTCCTGCCAAAGTGGATAACCTCGCACTTTCCCACATTATACTCCATCTGCCAAATGTTTGCCCATTCACTTAACTGGAAAATTACCCATTTATCCCGACTCTCTGCTTTCTGTTAGTTAGCCAATTCTCTATCCATGCTAATATATTACCCCCAATTCCGTGAGCTCTTATCTTATGCAGTAACCTTTTATGTGGCACCTTATCGAATGCCTTCTGGAAATCCAAATACACCACATGCACTGGTTCAACTTTGTCCACCCTGCTCGTTACCTCTTCAAAGAACTCCAGCAAATTTGTTCAACATGATTTCCCTTTCCTAAAACCATGCTGACTCTGCTTGACTGCATTATGATTTTCCAAATGCCCTGCTATTGCTTCCTTAATGAAGGACTCCAGCATTTTCCCAACGACAGATGTTAGGCTAACTGGTCTATAGTTTCCTGCTTTCTGTCTCCCTCCTTTCTTAAATAGGGGTGTTACATTTGTGGTTTTCCAATCCGCTGGGACCTCCCCAGAGTCCAGAGAGGTCTGATGTAATTACACATCAGTCGCCTTAAAAAGCCAGAGGTCAAAACCCTGCAAACTGCAATATATAATTAATATAAGGGTTAACGGGGCAGCTGCAAACTTGAACCATTTTGAAGAAGTACAGTTTCACCTTAGAAATAAAAGCATACCTGACAATGAGGCACTATACAGAATTATCTTCTGCTTGAATGATATCTAGCATGGATCATTGCTCTATAAGTAAAACAGTGTGTGTATTCTTGGGAAGGAAATTATGATTAAATTCTAGTTACAGTGATAGTCGCTTTAATTGCAACTGCAATAAAACAGTGAGACAGAAACCAATTCAATTTTTTAGTTGATTGATTTGTTAGTTACATAATCAACGCTATAAAATATCTTTTCAGTGCCATAAATTGTTAGTCTAGAAATATGCGCTTCATCTAATAAACCATCTTAGATTCATTGATTCAGAATTTACTCTTTGTAACACACCTGAATAACAAAGTTGCCAGGGTAACTCTAAATGACTGAGCTTCATAACTTAATGTGACAAATTTATTATCAGACGTTTTGTATATTTATACCAAACTCGCGACCTCTACCGCCTAGAAGGACAAGGGCAGCAGGTGCATGGGAACACCACCACCTCCAAGTTCCCCTCCAAGTCACACACCATCCTGACTTGGAAGTATATCGCCGATCCTTCGTCGTCGCTGGGTCAAACTCCTGGAACTCCCTCCCTAACAGCACTGTGGGAGTGCCTTCACCACACGGACTGCAGCGGTTCAAGAAGGCGGCTCACCTTCTCAAGGGCAACTAGGGAAGGGCGATACATGCCGGCCTTGCCAGCGACGCCCACATCTCATGAACGAATAAAATAAAAATTCTACCTGAACTGGTTATATTGAATACTTCTTCATAGGTGGCAATGAAGCAAATTAAGTTCATATATGGATTTGCAGTTTTGATTAATTGCCACCTTCATTTGGTAGAATTCTTAATATTTGTAGCATGGTCCTTTCCCTTCCTATCAGCCATTTTTTTGCCATTTTTTCCAACTTACCTAAAGAATTGTAAACTAGCCACATTGAAATTTATTATTGTTTCATTTGCTGAAGACATTTATTTTACATTTTTTCCATCTGTTCCTATTCCAACCTGTTGGTTATCCATGCCCTCATTGGTGGAAATAGCAGAGGTGGACCATGAAGGAAGTGCAGTGTAAGAGAATGCTTTGGTCGACTGTGTCAAAGACTGCAGAAATATCAAGGAGGATGAGAAGGGATAACACGCAACAGTCACAGTCACAGAAAATGTTGTTGGTGACTTTGACCAGGGCAGACACAGGGCACACTCACCACCTCCAGTTTCAGGGGTTCAAACTGGAGGTGGTGAGAGAAATGGGCATGAAGTTGGGTGGTGACAACATGTTCCAGAACATGGAGAGGAAAGAAAAGTTGGAAAGCGGGCGTTAGCCACCTTTGTCTTTCTCTATTTTATCGATAACACTACGGTCAGTGCTCCTCTAAACTTCATTGTTCCTCTTAAGCTTCTAATACAGCCTCTTGTACATACTTCTTCCTCCCTACATCCTAACTGAAATCAGAACTCCTACTCTAATTCAATCTATCCAGGACCTCAAAATGTGGAACTCCTCACCTGCCTCAATCTTTCCTGCTTCTTACAATCTTCCAACTTTAAAATCACCTAACCTTAGCATTACTTCCTAGTTTACCTCATCTGTTTTTACTCCTTTGGTGATATGGAAATTGGTTTCTCAATTTAATAAAATCATAAATATCCAAAATGCTAAATCCAATAAATATTATTGTAAGACACAACCTATAGGACTGGTCAAAATTCCCAAACTGAGAGAATTCTGAATACAAACCATTCCATCTGTAGGCACTTCATCCAGCCACAACACTGTACAAATATTTTGAATGCCGATTGCCACCTTTTCCCACCCAATGTTAGCATCAAGCATTTCCAAATTAGATGCAGGGACAAGCTTCCTCACTGTTGCTTCATCAATGTGCCCAAACCAATGGAAATGTCACACTGAAGTACCAAACAGTGTGTGCAACAATGTGCCATTTCCACTTTCCATTTAGTGTCTCTTAGCACCAAATAGTATTGTGTACTTGAGTTTTGTGCCTTAAAAATGGATTGCAACCGTTCAAGCTCATAACTTACAAGCTTTATGAATTTTTACCTTATTAGAGAGAGGACAATTTCATCCCATCAATCAAAATTGGATTTAAACTCCGGTCCCAGGAAAGGGCATTGTTTTAATCCAGGGATCCACACAATTCTTAACATATTCCTGCAAAATAGTTTCAGCGAAATGCAGAAAATTTCCAATAGCTAAATCCAGACTGCAATTACTAATTGTAAATTTGGGCATGGAATTGATTATGTGACTTTATTTCCCTCCTTGGAGAAATCATTGCATAATTTTAAAAATGATTTGTTCTTTTATAAATATTTGTTTAATTGGTTAAATCAGTACTATATTGTATTAGAACATAAGAACATAAGAAATAGGAGCAGGAGTAGGCCAATCGGCCCTTCGAGCCTGCTCCGCCATTCAATAAGATCATGGCTGATCTGATCCTCACCTCAAATCTAAAGAACACAAGAAGTAGGAGCAGGACCCGGCCACTCAGCCCCTGGGCCCGCTACGCCACCCACAGGGCCTCGACCGATCCGAACTCAGCCTCATGTCCAATTTCCTGCCTGCTCCCCGTAACCCCTAATTCCCTTTACTTCTAGGAAACTGTCTATTTCTGTTTTAAATTTATTTAATGATGTAGCTTCCACAGCTTCCTGGGGCAGCAAATTCTACAGACCTACTACCCTCTGAGTGAAGAAGTTTCTCCTCATCTCAGTTTTGAAAGAGCAGCCCCTTATTCTAAGATTATGCCCCCTAGTTCTAGTTTCACCCATCCTTGGGAACATCCTTACCGCATCCACCCGATCAAGCCCCTTCACAATCTTATATGTTTCAATAAGATCGCCTCTCATTCTTCTGAACTCCAATGAGTAGAGTCCCAATCTACTCAACCTCTCCTCGTATGTCCACCCCCTCATCCCGGGGATTAACCGAGTGAACCTTCTTTGTACTGCCTCGAGAGCAAGTATGTCTTTTCTTAATATTCTGTTATACTTGTGTGATGTCAGTCATAGCATCTCATTGCTAACAAGTTATATGATGTAGTCAAGTTGTGTTGTAAAATTCCAATGGAAAATTAAACACACCATAAAAAATCTTTGACAAGTTAATGGGCGAGAACAAATAACAGATGTTAAAAAATCAAACCAGTAAACTGAAAGTTAAACTGTAGTTAATTAGTAGTACCTATTGCAGACTTCCAATTTTTCTTTTTACATTTGGTATTATGGGTTATGAGGTGATGATATTTAATAATGATGTCTAATGTATTCAAAACACCTATACAATTAAGTAAAATGCTTACAGTTAAACTAGATGGGCTAGAGCACTCCAATGGATTGAAATTTACTGTGTGATATCAGTAACAATTCCTTTGTGCACTATTTTAAGCAGGCTAACGCCTTTGTTAAAATATTAGAGAAATTTTATCCAAACATGTTGCATTAATGTTTTCATGAATAATATTGCAAAATGCCATTTCAACCCACACATTTTAAAAATACGCAGTACAATAAAATCTCTATAGACTGATGGGGTGAAGATAATGACAATCTTGTGTTTCTAATTACTTCCTTGGGTATAACAATTGGTTGGTGGGACTCGAGATGAGCATGGTAGAGGAACATGGGAATGACAATTTATCTCTAACAGTGGGGCCTGTAATGGAGGAGACCACACAACTCGGTGCATGGAGCAAACATCAACGGGATTCAGTTCAAAATATTATACCAGATGTATAGAACCCCAGGTCTGACCCAGGATGATCATGTCAATAGATGCAAATAGGAGAGGGATCCATTACTTACCTGAACCTGTTGTGTTCTGAACTGTGGTAATTCTGGAAGTTTTGTCTGAAAGCTGTAGGCTTTTTGTACAGCATGTGGTCCTTGATCTAGCCCTGGTATTGGTGGGTTAAATACAGTTGCTCCAGAAATTCTCGAGAGGGGCTAAAGTTTGTCCTCACTCCAATAAGTATAACCAAGACAGCAGACATTGGAGAGACCCCCGCTGTCCCCCACTATTGATGAAGGGATGACATTAACATTAAATGCAACAGTGTAGACTAAGGGGTGTTCAGGAGGGGGAAAAAATGACTTTACATCTGAAAAAAATAAATCTTTTGCCGATGTTCACTCATCCTCCCATGAAGCAGAAAAAAACCTACCCTGCTGCTATTACCACACTGAGCAATTATTTACTGAAAGCAATGACAGTGCCACCCATAGTCACATAGACACACAGTAAGTCACAGAAGTCTGAACAGGAGTTGGGAGAAGGAACACCAAATCCCATATTTTAGAAGACTTGAAGGCGTTTGATCATACACATCTCATGATTTCTGTTTTTCTGATTCACAAAAGTAACGATTTTACATTTTTATTTTACCTGATTATGTGACATCACAATATATACCCCTGTCACTGTAGATCTGTCAGTTACGCACAGAGGGAGGCCATTTTTCACCTAAAAAATAGGTGGCCGGCAGTGGAGAATTCGGGGGGGCGGGAGTACTCTTATGCTGTAGTTACACTAAAAATTAAGAGGAAATTCCAGGCCATTATACCTCTATCATTTATGAATAATAGGTGCAGAGAACTCTAAACAGACTCCCGCAAATTCCTACTACTCAAAACACTGTCATCATTATCATAATTTTTTACTGCCTATTGCAAAGTCGCTTTTCATTTGAGCAAGCTAATTTGTAATTGATCCATGCACCTCAATCTTGTTTAAAAGCTTCATATGTAGAACTTTATCAAATGTCTATCAAAATCTAAATAACTTTTATTTGCTCGTTAGCCGTCATTCAACGTTACTTCCTCAGAATATTTCTACCTTTTTAAGCATCATTGCTTTTTTAAAAGGAACAGCTGTAGTATCCCATGACCTTGTATTAATCATTTTTCCTCCTGATGTTCTTTTACTGGTCTATAACTCACCAATTTATGTTTTACTCCCTGTTTGAGTTTTGGGATAACATTTGCTATCCTATGATCCTCCAGTGGTGCACTTCTATTTACGGTGCTCCCAAAATATTAACCAAAACGTTATCTATTCTCTTGCTCAATTTATTGGGATTTTACGATATATCTAAGCTGGTCTGACTGCTTGTAGACTTCTTTGAATTTTTTTTAATAACTCATGTTTTACTGACCTCCACATACATTATGGGCTCTTCAGCCAATTTGACAGGATCTGGAATTTGTTCGCTGTTACTGTGAGGACTGAAATGAAGATTAAAGTAAGCTGTTGTGCCAATCACATAAAAAGATGAAGAAAAATTACCTCACAAAAAATACTCATCATTTAGATGTACAAAATATCCAACAGAATAGATAATAAGAATATTACTGACTCTGTCCTACCTAAAAAAAAAATGTTTTATTTCATCCCAAGTAGATTGATTGCCCTATTCTGACTCTTCCTCTACTTTGTATAAATTTAAGTTATACATAAGAATCTCTGTATCCATATTCAATGTAGAGTGAAGATATTGCCATAACATCACTGGATTATTTTGATTTCCAGTGGGTGAGCCAATCAAATGTACAACATGTAGCTTGTATTTGCTTTTATAACTGGTAATATATTCTCCATTACCTTAGATAGAATTACATAGAATCTTCAGCACAGAAGCACTAGTATATGCCGGTGTTTATACTCCAAATGAGCCTCCTCGCACTCTAATTATCTCCTCCTACCCTGCTCCCATATCTCTCTATTCCCTTCTCCCTCAGGCATGCATCAAGTCTCCCCTTAAATGCATCAATGCTATCTGCTTAAACCACTCGGTGTGGCAGGGAGTTCTACATTCTCACCACTCTCTGTGTAAAGAAATTCCTCCTAAATTCTTTATTTTATCTGTTAGTGACTATCTTACATTTATGCGGTTTGTTCTGGAGGAAAATAGGTCATTTAACCCCTTGTTCTTTGCATTTACGTGGATTTACTAAAAAGCTTTATTTTGCAAACAAACATGCTCGCTGAGTTGTAATTATGAACTATCAAGTAGATTGTTGAAGGATTAAACTTAATATTGTTCTCAATGAAAGATGTAGGTTTTTTTCTACAGCAATCAATAATGAGCAGTCCAAATAGTATTCCGTTATGCACCACGGTGACGTTTTCACTTCTCTTACCAGATATCTCCATAAGCAGCAGTGTAATTTGCTGCCAATTAGGACTGAGTTCTGGGCCGCTCTGTACTGTTGGCTGGCATATGATAGAAATTGGATTTCATAATGATCAAAGGCAGCAGGCATTCATCCTGTTAGTCTGGACTGGATTCAAAGTTCCATTGGTCACAGGACACTGTTTCACACCACTGTTCCATTCAGTCCCTCAATAATGCATGTGTTCTTCATATACAACTTGGGTTAGAAACAATACATATCAATGAATTAATATAATTTGTACGGGTATCTTCTCTTTTTCACAGGATAAAATCTTTTGTTAATACTTTCTCAGTGAGGAGCTGGAGATACCCATGAGTTTGAATCTCTCACAAGCACGGAGATAATCGGAGAAATTTAAAGGGGAGTCAGTTGAGCTGAGAAGCTGCACCGTTGAGAGAAAATGTTAATTCATTGAAGTAAGAAAGCTGTTTAGATAGTAAAATGGCTTATATATGATCCTAGCAGGTATTATCATTAAGATGAGGGAGGTGGTAAAATATAAATTAGTGAGTGTTGGCTGGAACACAAATGGAATGGTGGGGACTTCTTATTTTAGTGCTGAAATCAGCTTTCACATAGGTCACTGCATAATTGACTGTTTAACAGTTCTGGAAGGTAAATACCAATAAACCACCATCTGTGGTATTTACTTTGGAACAAGGACTTGCTGAGTAATTCTGTTATATGTGCAAAGAAAGCTCAATTAAACATTTTTTTCATACTAGACATCTTAATGGCTACATAGAATTATTACGTAACTTCATGATAATAGTACCAATCCAGCTATGCTCTGAAAGCCAGCATGACTCCAGGTGCTCTACTGCATCCTGACAAGAATTTTTATCTGCACATCAGTTTCTTTGAATGTTTTGAAGCCAGATGTGCACGCGGTGCATGTATCAAAACCAAAGGGATTCAGGTGCCTCTAGCCTCACGTGGACTGATTTTTGACTGGTAATCAAAAGCCTCACAAGATTCTTTTTCATTTAAGCTCTTAATAGGGCACAGCATTCATGAACAAAGTGTTCAGCAAACCTTTTTTTTGTTTGTTTATAAACACATGACACAGTGACTAAGCTTGTTAAAATGCACATCACTTGCGTTGTGATGTAATTGTGACAGAAAAATACTGCTCCGCTCATCCTTTCTCCCTCTCCAAGCAAAAGAAGTCTTACAAAAAATGTTTTCAGAAAAGCAGTGTTCACAATTTTTTAATAATTCATTCTTAATTTGTTTTTGGAATGTGAGCGACTGGCAAGGCGGCATTTATTGCCTATCCCTAGGCGCCGTGAGAAGATGGTGGGCCTTCTCCTTGTACTGCTGCAGTCCTTGTGGTGATAGTGCTCCCACAATGGTGGTAGGTGGGAATTCTCGGATTTTCACCCAGCAACAGTGAAGAAATTACAGCACATGTCCAAGTCAGATGTTGTGTGACTTGGACGGGAACTCGGAGATGATGGTGTTCTCATGACATTTCTGCTTTTGTCCTCCTCGATGGTAGAATCACAGGTTTCAGAGGTGCTATCAATGTAAGCTTGGAAAGCTTCTGCAGTGCATCCTATAGATAGTACGTTCGGCTGCCAGCGGTGGCAGGGGGAGGATATTGAGTCCAGTGGATGGGGGCACTAATTTAGCAGATTACTTTGTCCTGGATGGCATTGAGCTTCTTGTGTGTTGTTGCACCTGCATCCATCCAGATGAGTTATGAGTATTAAAATATGTTAGATATATTGTAGTAGATTAGAATCCCTGTCTCACAGGTTTATATGATTAGCACCGATCTTTTCTAAAAATCAACAAACGCAGGTGAGATAATCAGTTGGCAACAAAATCAAACATTTTTTCGCAAATTGAATTAACAATAAATGAAAAGTTTTTCTTCCTATGTCTCTGTCTCTCGCTCTCGCTCTCTCTCTCTCTCTCTCAGTTTAATACACTCTCTGAAGTTAATAGAGCAACAAAAAGGCTACAACAGGTATATATTCGGAATACTCATTTTTGTCTCTCATTAATGCAGGCACCCAGCTTAAAAATAAAACACTCAATATAAATTTTACCTCAATAAAAATGTTGAAATTTGTTTTCTTGTTTTTCAAAATTATTTGAAGAAATGCTACTGAGCCAAAAGTGTTAGAAGCTAAAGAAAAATATTGGGCCAAAAATTCGGCCCTTCCCGGGTGAGTACGCACTGTGTCCTCACCCGTAAGGCGTCCTGAAGTGCCGGTTTCCTGCATGCACTGCGCATGCGCAGGAAACCGGAACTTCCGGTCTGGTGAAGGGGGCGGTTCCTAGGTGAACCGCGTGCGCGGTAGAGGCTGCACACACGCAGCAAACTTAGTTTTTTTTTCAGGTTTCTACGGGAGGGTAAGTATTGAAGAACCTACGCTTTTAAAAAGGAGGCGCAGGACCCGTTTTCAACAAGGTAAGTGGTTAATTAATTATAATTTTAAAAAAATTTCAACAGATTTATCTTTTTTAGATACTTTAAAGAAAGGTAAGTTTATTTTTAGCACTCTTAAAAAGTATTTTAATTTTTTCAAAAATTTAAATTTTTGTTTAAAGTAGTTAATTTATTTAACTTATAGTTATTTTATAAATGTGATGTTTTTTTTAATTTATTTTAAGTTTAGCTGTTCTTTTGGGGCCGATTTCAATTCATAGATTTGACAGGTCTGTCAAATCTATGAATTGCATATACAATACAATAGCATTGTAACTTTACCTGAAGAAGGGGCGATAGCTCCGAAAGCTTGTAATTTTAAATAAATCTGTTGGATTATAACCTGGTGTTGTGCGACTTCTCAAATCTATGAATGAAAGATGGTCTGCTGCCATTGGCTCTCCATGGCCCACGTGATCCCAGGGTACGCATCGCACTAACTGCGCCCCTGGGACACGCAAGCACTGCGCGCCGGCAGTTGGGAGAGGCCCAGGAGCTGAAGTTCCCGTGGGCCCAGAGGTCAACGGCAGGTGCGGTAGGTAAGTGCGCGCGCGATCCTTACCCCCGCGGCAAGCCAGAGAGGCGAATTTCAGGGCCATTAATTCAGTACAGCTAACTGAATGGTACTGATACATCCTCAGATAATAGGTACACTGCATATTCTCAGACTGCACAACCCAAATTCAGTTCACAGAGTTACAGCTCTGATCAAATCTATCAAGTCTAAGCCCAGGCATTTGGGATAGGCTGAGGTCTTCAGGTAAAAACTTAAATGAAGGCATTAAAATAAACAAATTCAATGGATACATTTAAACATGCTGTTGTGAAATGTGTATTTTTTGATCTTTGTTTTAATTTTGTTTCAATT
This sequence comes from Squalus acanthias, assembly GCA_030390025.1. Taxonomy (NCBI): domain Eukaryota; kingdom Metazoa; phylum Chordata; class Chondrichthyes; order Squaliformes; family Squalidae; genus Squalus; species Squalus acanthias. Next base: position 27,534,411 of record CM059434.1, on the reverse strand, counting down.
CTTAATTTTGACATTAGAAATTTCAATATCTGAGCAAAAAATGACAGCAGAAAAAAATTTCAGAAATCATTTGAACAATCTGTGGGAACCCAGTGGCTAGTTTTCAACATCAGTAGGTGATATACTCTGGTTTTAAAATAACAGCTATTGTGTGTGTCCTTAACATCCATATATATCTTGCTGCAGGATGCCTCAAAATATAGCAAAAAATGAATCTCCAGCTACCTCAAAAGCAAGCATGGGCAATATCCCATGTACAACATTTTTAATGTTGGGAACTATCCTATCATTTTTTTACTGAAATCTGTACACCACTTACCGATGTTTATTTGGTATTCTGAAGGACAATTAGGGATGGGCAATAAATGCTAGCTTTGCCAGTGATGCCCACATAATGAATTTTAAAAATCTGTATTAATTGTAGTACAGACACCAAATTTTAGAATTGCTTAATGAATTCTTAATCTCTAAGTAAGTTGGACATGAGTGATAAGGTTACATTCAAAGAAACAAGTAAATGGATAATTATGCTTGATAATGTGAAACTTAGCTATGAAAGTAATTAAGCCACATTGTTGAAAGCAGATGTCCTGCAAGCCTGAAATTGAGATAATTCCATAATCAAACTTTGAAGAAACAAATCTGAAAAGGTGCCACCAGGGGAATGCTAATTTGGAGCTCTTAAACAATATGCCAACAAGTGATGCAATGGAAGATTATACCTGCAATTCCCTTAAATGAGTTTCTAATCTCTGTCACACCACTAAGTGGAGCTTTGGAGCAGAGACCAAGTGCTTCCTTACACGAAGGGAGGATAAATATTAGGAAAACGTACACCAACCAATTTTCACAGTTAAAGAGTGGAGTTAACAAACAGTTAGCCTGCTAGCCTACCTCACCTTTTGATTAGGAATTGGTGCATGGAACAGAGGTAAGTGAAACATGAGAAGTATTTAAAATACACAAAATATCTACAAACAAACCTGTTAAAGCTGTGCGATTTCAAAACATTTATGGCACAGACCTTAAAATAGCACATGACGACAACAGAAGCACAGATTGCATAGTTAAATACTACCCGCAATGTGTGAAGACGTGGCAGCATCATACTCTGCTATAGTCTGGCTGGTGTCCAACCTGTTAATAATAGCCACCAGCTGGTAGAGTCATTTCATCAGTTTCTCCTTAGCTTACAAGCCAAATAAATGAGACAGCAGGACGCATGTAACAGTGTATGGTGGGCAGAATTTAATGTTTTTCTCTTCTGGTAATACACCTAAACAATGACCCAACTAACAACAGACAAAACTTATCATTAAGTCGGTTGATGTATTGGGCTCCACTTTAACTCTCATTTACAATCCTATCAATGCAAGAATAAATGCTTTAACAAGTACTCTGCCAGGTTGTTCATAGTGGCTGATGTTTTTGGTAGTGTTCTTTTTTCTCATCAAAAATCTTTACTGAAGCTAACAAGAAATACAAGCACTATCATTAAATGACATATCAACAGAAATTGAAAGAAAGGACACTCAATAATTAAAAAGTTATTGAGTTGCTCAAGTTAGAAAGCTTAGGATCATAGAAACAAACTCATATACATTTTCGGGCTGTTGTATTGGAATTACCCCGTCTTGTTCAATTATTTCCACAACAAACACTCACATCTCAAGCTATTTACCCAGCTCTCATTTTTGCTTCAATATAATTTTCCATTTCTGTCCATTTTTACAACTATGAATTTTATTGAGAAATGTCAAAATAACAGGACAAGAAAATGCAATACATTCAAAATGATTTAACATTATCTCAGGATACATTTAAAAGAGAAACTTAAGTGCACACAATCCATCCTTGATTAATAATTCAAAGTTATAGAGTTAGTTACTGGTTGAGCACAACTCTTGGGCTTTATAAATGGTACAATGTAAGAAGAATAAAAGAAACAAGTCAATGAAAGTTGCAGGAAGGATGCATTGCCTCATATGATTAAAGGATACAGGGAAAGAGCAGAAAAATTAGGTTCGAGCAGCTCGCTCTGATGTGGAACACCAGCACAGACATGATGGGCTGAATGGTTTATTTTTCTACCAGAAGCGCCATAATTGCTTTGGGTGTACATTCTTTCTCCTTGAACAGCATTGCATTGGATAGCTAGTTAAATGAACAAGATAGAGATTGTTTCCTTTTATTTTATTTACTACTTTTTAATTATAAAATGACATGGTACAGTGTAATTCCTGGTAAAGTGACCTGATTTGATGGTTATTGATTAAAAGAGCCTTACCTGGAATTGCTCCAGCGGAACCCCTGGAGAAACGGCTTAAACAGCTAAAAATAGCGATTATACGACATTTCTCCAGGGTTTCCAGTGATCTTATGCCAATGTTATGGCAGAAAATCTGAAGAAACCGTGGAAATTCAGAGCCCCTCATTATAGCACAACTCCATCCATCTCTACACATATCTGTTCTTTAGCTTAATAAGCATGAAATATTTTTAATTAAATGCAGCAAATGAAAATTTAAATTAAAATATTTTAAAACATTTTTATTAACTTTTAAAGTTTTGTGTATAGTTATCAGTTCATCTGATATCTTTAGTCACATACACCTACCCCTGCTACATCAACTAAGAACATACATGAGCTGTGATAGAACAGCTTACTGTTCCTCTATCTACTGTAAGTTGAGGCATTTTAAGTTGACATAGGTTATACACTAGATACAGACCGCAAAATTCCTGGGTTGGGGAGTGCGTAAGTCAGAATTTATGCCTTTGAGGGGTCAGGAGTTTCTGGTAGGGCCGATTAATGGCTGGTTCTACTGTAGAGGCTCTCCCCAGCAGATATGTTACATGTGTCCTGCTGTCTAATTCAGGGTGGGCTGAAGATGTGGCCACCTTCCCAATGGCATTCAAATGGAAATGACAGAGTTTTGAGGGGATGACGTTACTCAACCTAAATTCTAGGACCTCTGCTTTTCCGACCACACTTGAGAATGTGTGCCACTGTTTAAAAGGCAAGGTTTACCTAGATCCATTCCTCAAGAACATAAGAACATAAGAAATAAGAATCAGGAGTAGGCCATACGGCCCCTCGAGCCTGCTCCGCCATTCAATAAGAACATGGCTGATCATCGACCTCAACTCCACTTTCCCGCCCGATCACCATATCCCTTGAATCCCCTAGAGTCCAAAAATCTATCTATCTCAGCCTTGAATATACTCAAAGACTCAGCATCCACAGCCCTCTGGGGCAGAGAATTCCAAAGATTCACAACCCTCTGAGTGAAGAAATTCCTCCTCATCTCAGTCTTAAATGGCCTACCCCTAATCCTGAGACTATGCCCCCTAGTTCTAGACACTCCAGGCAGGGGAAACAATCTCTCAGCATCTACCCTGTCAATCCCCTTCAGAATCTTGTATGTTTCAATGAGATCACCTCTCCTTCTAAACTCCAGAGAGTATAGGCCCATTCTACACAATCTCTCATCATAGGACAGCCCTCTCATCCCAGGAATCAATCTAGTGAACCTTCGTTGCACCGCCTCCAAGGCAAGTATATCCTTCCTTAGATAAGGAGACCAGAACTGTGCACAGTACTCCAGGTGTGGTCCTACCAAGGCCCTGTACAACTGTAGCAAGACTTTGTTACTCTTATACTCCAACCCCCTTGCAATAAAGGCCAACATGCCATTTGTCTTCTGTAAGACATGCGGAATTACCCCTCGCCCCGTCCAACAGGTTACAGAGTTCGGACTTGAGACTTATGAGAAATTACACCAGACACACGGGTTCTGTCTTTAACCTTTTATTGTTCCTAAGACTGATTCAAAACCCCAACCACTATTCGAGCAGTTCACCAATAATATTACAAGAAATCATACATACAACCAACCTCCGATGATCGGTCCAGCGTTGATTGTAGGTCCCCGTAAGCGAAAAGACTGGCCAGGCCCCTCCTTCCCACTGTAGCCTGATCCTCGAAGTCGAGATGACTGGCCAAGCCACCTTCTTCTGACTGCAGTGCTGATATTCTTTAGCCCCTGTGCTTTATACAGCTTTCCTTGCCTTTTGCAGTAAATCAATTATTCAGAGATAGTGAAATGTTCCTTTAATGTTGGTCTGAGCTGTTTGAGCAGTCAAACGTTTACATTAACTCATCCTGTGTGGCTATTATTCATTTTGTCCTTATCACAGCCCAAAATTGTTCATTCACTCCTAAAATTTACAAAGGTGGCCGAAAACCACTTGATTAGGTTCATGAGTTACGTCGTATTCTGCATTTCAAAACTTCAAAACGTTTGACTTCTCCCCTTTAAACTCTGAAAAGTCACCAGAGACATGTGGATTTTGATACTGGGGTGGGCTGGGATCGTGTCATTCACTTTTCGTGTTATCCACCCGACTCCAATTGGATGTGGGAGATTGAAGCAATTTTCACCTAATTGGGCAATTGAGTTCCAGCATGTGGGAACCCATGACCCAATTAGTGTTTTCAGTCTGAAAGTCGCCTCTGATGGTGTCATCATTGCTGCTGCATTGAAGGTCTGCAAAGACTGCCTGGCCTTTGCTGTGAAAGGACCTGGAGGCAAAATGAGCAGCAGCAGCCCTAAGTCTGCTCCCAATAATAATAATACCACCACCACTGCACCCCCCCCCCCCCCCCCCATTGTAATAGTGGACCTGCAGCTGATAGTCAGCAATCCAAATGTGCTACCGCCAGGTTTCACATTCGTGGTTCAGAACAGGCGTGCTTCACGTGGAAAAAGGGTTAAAATCACAAAGGCCTTTCAAAATGGCATTATAGAGGCAATTTAGTGCTTGTTAAAGGCCTTAATGGCCTATCCCGCCTCTTGGAGGTGGGACGGAGTTGGGACCAGCAGAAACGATTTAATGAAAATTGCGTGGAGGCGGGATGGAGGCGGGCTTGTGCCCGCCCGCCAGTTTTCACAATTTTAACCCCCCACACGCCTCCAAACCCACTTCCATGGGTCAATGAAAATTCTGCCCATGATGTCTACAAAACTAAGGGAGTTTGTTTATCTCTGTTGACTCTGACTACCCCCTGCAGTCACAACCATGTTTCTAGCCTTATCAGTGAAAGACTGCTTGTTACATTCACCAATTTTATTTCACTTTGTAAAACCTTTTTGCCTGGCAAAGCATTTCAAGAAATATTAAAAATTAAGGGTCTGTATATATTTTCTACACTTCCTTATTGCTTGCTCTACCTGAATGCTAGCTTTCAGTGTTTCTTGCACGAGGACACCCAAATCTCTCTGAACACCAACATTTAAAAGTTTCTCACCATTTAAAAAATATTCTGTTTTTCTATTCTTCCTACCAAAGTGAATAACCTCACATTTCCCCACATTATACTCCATCTGCCACCTTACTGCCACTCACTTAGTCTATCTTTATCCCTTTGCAGACTCTTTGTGTTCTCCTCACAGCTTACTGTCCACCCTAGCTTTGTATCATCAGCAAACTTGGATACATTATACTCGGTCCCTTCATCTAGGTCATTAATATCGATTGTAAATAGCTGAGGCCCCAACACTGAGCCTTGCGGCACCCCACTAATTACAGCCTGCCAACCTGAAAAAGATCCGTTTATCCCTACTCTCTGTTTTCTGTCCGTTAACCAATCATCTATCCATGCTACTATAGTATCCCAACCCCATGAGCCCTAATCTTGTGTAATAACCTTTTATGTGGCACCTTATCAAATGCCTTTTGGAAATCCAAATATACTACATCCACTGGTTCCCCTTTATCTACCCTGCTAGTTACATCCTCAAAAAACTCTAATAAATTTGTCAAATACGATTTCGCTTTCATAAAACCATGTTGACTCTGCCTAATCATGTTATGATTTTCTAAGTGACTTGATACTGAAGGGATAATTACTAGTCCTAGCCCTTTTCGGGCCACCCCGGATCAGGCGTATTCCCCAGACACTCACCTTCAACTAAAGTTAGAGATAGCCGAAGCCTATAAGACGCTTAATTGGGTCTAAAGGTTCAGACTATCTCTCCCTAAAGGAAAAGAACGACTTGAAGATGTTACCGTCCTCCAGATAGCATTTTTAATAAGTTTAACTAGACTGTAACGTTCCGGATATTATGAGGGTCCGGAAAACTCCCCCAGAATACTGCAACTCCTCACCAAAAAGTGTACAGAGATTGAGTTTGCGAGTTTGATACAGAAGTACTATGTGAGACAATTCTAAAAATATATAGATTTATTAAAGAACCGACATGTAGTTAACAGTTGGTGATTCAATCGCAACTTTAACAGTTCAAAATAAAAATAGCTTACAATTCTTCTCAGAGATCCTTATTCTCAAATCTTAACTTCGTTACATTTTTACTTTTCTTACTTATTCTTAATCCAGAATATCCACCAAAATCAAATACCTTTGATTACCTGAGACTCAAAGAGTTGAAAACTTACAGAGCTCGCCTCTGAAGTTAAGAATTGCTTGCCCCTTCCAGCGAATTCTGTTTTCCCATTTGAAAATCCTATCTTTTATACTCTTTCTCAGTGGTATATCCTTTGAAGTTTTCTGCTGATGTAAGCTAATTATCTCTAGTCATATTTCTGTTGACTTCTTTCTATTCTTACTGTCAATTCAGCTGTTAACTTGCAGACTTCAGTCTCTACCTTTAGGTGTTCAAAACTTATCATAAAAAATGGTTATGACAGATGTATCTATTTGATGCCATTCTTACGAAGGTGTTTTATTCAATTCTTAAATCACCTCAGCTGGTTATAAGCAGATGTCATGTCTCCTAACTGTTCCAAGTTCAATACAAACACCTAGGGCTGGATTTTGATACTGGGGCGGGTTGGGGTCATGTCATCCGCATTTCGTGTTATCCACCCGCCTGCAATTGGATGTGGGAGATTGATGCAATTTTCACTTAATTGGGCAATTGAGTTCCAGCATGTGGGAACCCATGAACCATTTAGTGGTTTCAGTCTGAAAGTCGCCTCTGATGATGTCATCATTGCAGGTCAGAGACTGTCTGGTCTCAGAGATTGCCTGGCCTTTGCTGTGAGAGGACCTGGATGCAAAATGAGCAGCATCTCAGAGAGAGAGAGAGAGAATGAATTTTTTTTGCAACCAAGTCCTCCCAGGCAGTCTCTGAAGACATTCAATGCAGCAGCATCAGAGGCAACTTTCACACCTAATACTACCTTCATCACAATACTACTACTACCTTCATCACATCTCCGTTGTAATAGTGGACCTGCAGCTGATAGTCAGCTATCCACTTGTGCTCCCGCCAGGTTTCACTGACGTGTTTCACATCAGGCATACTTCATGTCGGAAAAGGGTTAAACTAGCTAAAACATTTCAAAATGGCATTACAGAGCCAATTTAGGGCTTGTTAAGGGCTTTAATGGCCTCTCCCGCCTCTTGGAGGCGGGACGGAGTCAGGAACCCCGCGACCGATTTTGTCAAAATTGCGTGGAGGTGGAATGGAGTCAGGATGGGGTCGGGACCCCCGAATCTGCAACTTTAACCCCCCACACGCCTCCAAACCCGACTCCACGGGTCATTGAAAATCCAGCCCCATGTGATTGCTTGGTGCATCTATTGATGTCATATTTACAAAGTCTTTTGTTTGTATCTTTTACAACATGTAAATTTAAACCCACTTCAATTAGGGTGATCTATGCAATTCTTATTTGCCTCAGTTAGTTGTATTACAGACTTATGTCTCCTGTCTTTCATTTGATGTTATATTTATGAAGGCATATTATTCTTTAATGTTCTGTGTTTCTGTTCGAAGTTTTATGACACTTTAAATTGGGGATTCCATTGTGTTCTTCCGAAAGCTCAGACTTTCTGGAAGCTCCAATCTGCTACTTCAATGAGGCTTTTGTTTCAGTGTCAACAACCAAATCCCATTTCAAAAGCTTGTATGGTGTTTACAGCTTTGTGTTAACGACTCATCTTATCTCAGAAGCCTGTATTTACAGCTTTAGCTTGTTAAGGCTTCCAGATTTTTAAACCCAGTTTGTCATGTCTTAATAATCAAAATTCTTTCATAAGATGGTGTATTTTTCTGAAATATGGCTATTCCTTTACAATACCACTTCCTTAACACTTCCAGCATTTTCCTGACGACTGATGTCAGGCTAACTGGCCTGCAGTGCCCTTTTTGTTCTCTCCCTCCAATTCTTGAATAGCGGTGTTACATTTGTGACCTTCCAATCTGCTGGGACCATTCCAGAATCTAGGAAATTTTGGAAGATCAAAACCAATGCATCCACTATCTCTTCAGCCACCAGTGTAGGCTGCTAGGTCCAGAGGGTTTGTCAGCTTTTAGTCCCATTAGTTTCTCTAGTACTTTTTCTCTACTTATATTAATTACGTTAAATTCCTCACCCCCATTAGACCCTTGGTTCCCCATCATTTTTGGTATGCTTTTTGTGTCTTCTACTGTGAAGACAGATAAACAAATATTTTGCAACATTTTGCCATTTCCTTATTCCCGATAATAATTTCTCCTGTCTCAGCCTCTTAGGGACCAACGTTTACTTTTGCTACTCTTTTCCTTTTTACATACTTGCAGAAACTCTTACAATCTGCTTTTATATTTCTTGTAGTTTTCTCTCATATTCTATTTTTTTCCTTTTCATCAATTTTTTGGTCAACCTTTGCTGGTTTCTGATACTCTCCCAATCCTTAGGCTTACTATTATTCTTTGCAACATTATAGGCTTCTTCTTTCAATCAAATGTTATCCTTAACTTCTTTAGTTAGCCACGGTTGGATCGCTTTTCCCGTGGAGTTTTTGTTTCTCAATGGAATGTATTTTTGTTGAGAATTATGAAATATTTCTTTAAACGCTAGCCACTGCTTATCTACTGCCATACCTTTTAATCTATTTTTCCAATCTACCTTAGCCAACTCGCCCCTCATACCTATGTAATTGGCTTTATTTAAGTTTAAGACTCTAGTTTCGGACTTAGGCAAGTCACTCTCAAAATTAAAGTGAAATTCTATCATATTATGATCACTCTGCCCCAGAGGATCCTTTACTATGAGATTGCTAATTAATCCTGTCTCATTGCACAATACAAGATCTAAAATAGCCTGTTCCCTGGTTGGTTCTATGACATATTGTTCTAGGAAACTGTCCCGAATGCATTCCATGAACTCGTCCTCCAGATGACCTTTGCCAATTTGATTTGTCCAGTCTATGTGAAGATTAAAGTCCCCCACGATTATTGCATTACCTTTGTTGCAAGCTCCGAGCCGAGACCCTTTCTCTCTACTATCCTTATGTCATCCTTTATTATCAGGGCTACTCCCCCTCCTTTTCCATTCTGCCTGTCTTTTCAAAACATCAAGTACCCTGGAACATTCAATTCCCAACCTTGGTCACTTTGCAACCATGTCTCTGTAATGGCTATTAGATCAAACCCATTTATCTCTATTTGTGCCACTAGTTCATCTATCTTGTTACGAATGCTTCGTGCATTCAGATAAAGAGCCTTTAATTTTAATTTTTTTACCATTATTCCCTGCTTTGACCTTATTCTCTGCTGCACTGCTACCATTGAACTCTCTGTCCCTTCTTGTCACACTCTGCTTATTTCTACCCAAATCGTTACACTGCTCTATTGCCTTGACCTTTCTCTTTAGATTTCTAAATTTCCCCTCACCTGACCCCTCCCTCCCCCTTTTTTTTCAAGGCAGAATTACTTTGTTAAAGGAACAATGATCATTGAGATGGTTTGTGGAGAAATTTGGCCCTATCTTGGGACTCACAGCAGGTATTGCAAAAATTCTAAAAACTCGTACTCAGGATCCTTCCCCCACATTCTATATTACCCTTGGAAAGCATTCTATTTCAAGACAATGAATGAGCCATGATCTGAGGGCTGTTCATTGAACTTCCCAAAGGGAATCCCACTTTACTTGATCTATATGCTGGAGAAAGAGGCTGTAAGAGAAGCCAGATTAATCAGGCAGCACTAGAGGAGAGCCAAACTATCCCAGCACTGCTTATCCAGCTGGATCTGTCGATCCAGGCCCATTTTCTGGGATCTTTCCCAGGAGCTTGTGTCAGCAGACTGTGCTTCAGTCATACAGCTCTGTCCGCTGCTACAACCAGATCTGCAACCAAGGTTCACAGCATGGACAGCTTTCAATGTGACCATAGCTCTCAACTTTTATGCCACAGGGTCATTCCAGGGGGCCACAGGAGACTTTTGCCAGATCATTCAGTTTGCTGTCTACTCCTTTGTAAGGCAAGTCACCAATGTCCTGTTTTCCATGATAGCTCAATTTATACATTTTGACAGTTGCCCCACACGGATGACTGAGAGGGTCATTGAATTTTTCAGAATGGCTGGATTTCCCAGGTTGTCGGGGTTATTGATTGCCCATACAGTGCCCACTGCTTATATTGGGCGCGTTGATGTTAACTTGGTTAACTACATGAGGTGGACAGTAAAATAAGTAGCACTTCTCAAACATTAACCTGACATTCAAATTTCCACATCATCAGTAAAGAAAGTAAACCAGCGTATATGCAGGTTCACAAACTTTTTTTGAGCCACACTTGTTAAACGAAGTCAAAAACCAGTAAATTCACATTTCATTATAGAGCAGTGCAATTATACTGTACTTTACAGTTTGCACCGCAACAGTCCTACTTGTCTGCGGTAAAGCTCTTTCTAATCCGTTCATCTTCAGCTGCTCGTCCATCTTGTTTAAGGAGATCAATTTTCGTGCTGAGGCTCATCGCCTTTCTCGTTCCATCCATATTTGATGCTGCAGTCAGTGCTGTTGGTGCAAACTGTAACCCAGCACTAATGGAAGGGGATTAAGTAGCCAAGATAATCACACCTTAACAAGGTTTGAACAGATGAGTCTGCCAAAAGCTGACAGTATAAGATCAGCTACGTGTTTTACACGCTGCCCAATTTTACTTTCCATTGACTTCAATGGAAGTCACCTACACTATCTGTGCTCCCTCAAGAGGGTGTCTCTGGGCTGCTGTGTGAAAGGGAGAGGGTGAATGACAGAGTGGTCAGAGGTAGAGGGGATTGCAAGGTCTTGCGTGTCAGCAATATTTTCCACATTGTCCTGGCTTGCAATTTCTGGAGAATCAGTTACTTTGTACAGTCCCTTCTCCAAGAGTCTGCTCAGCATGAAGCAACTGCATGAAGCCCTAAAATAAGGAAATTGTGCCCTTACTGCACCCCTTCCCAAATATGCTGGGCTCCTTCGGTGGACCAGGACCCTGCTGGTGGGATTTCTGCCCTTGACCCACCAGCATTATTTCAATACGCTGCTCCAAAGGGGTCAGCCTCCTCAAATTTAGTCAGACATAAGTTTTACACCGATGCACTTACGTGGGTGGAGCAGGGCCCTAGGAATTTTCAGGCCACAGTGTTTAGGGGAAATAGGTGTAAAGGAGAATATTTAGAGGGAGCAATATTTCCTGGGGGTTTATGAAATACATTCCAATGTCACTCTTGATCAAATTGAATGCCACATGTAGCACTGGTGAAATCATGCCATTCCATCTGCTAGCAGCAAAGGAACAAACTTGCCGAAAGCAAAATGAAACTCCTCTGACTAACTTGACCTGTGGATAGTGTAAAGAATAATACAGTTTAGAATGTGTTTCAAGACAACAATAACTGTAACAAAAGCAAAATACTGTGGATGCTGGAAATCTGAAATAAAAACAGAAAATGCTGGAAATACTCAGCAGGTCAGGCAGCAACTGTGCAGAGAGAAACAGAGTTAATGTTTCAGGTCGATGGCCCTTCGTCAGAACTCAATAACTGTAACAACTTGCCTTTATATACCTTATAGGAAAAATAAATGGATGCTGAGCCAAAGAAGGAGATATTCAGAGAAGTGACCAAAAGATAGGTCTGAGGTGGCTTTTAAGGAGGGTCTTAAAGGGGCAGAGGGAGGTGGAGGCAGAGAGGATTAGGAAGGAAATTCAGGAGTGTGATGTGTGGGCAGCTGAAGGTATGGCTGCCAATGGTGGAGAAAAGAGAAGGGGAATAGACAAAAGGCCAGAATCATAGGATAGCAAAATACTGCGGATGCTGGAAATCCGAAATGACAACAGAAAACGCTGGAAAAACTCAGCAGGCCAGGCAGCATCCGTGGAGAGAGAAACAGAGTTAACGTTTCAGGTCGAAGACCTTTCGTCAGAACTGGAAATAGCAGGAAATGAAATAGATTTAAGGACAAACGGATTTCCAGCATCCGCAGTATTTTGCTATCGTATTAGTGTTTGGTCCACTGCCACCTCTCTTCTAGGAATGCCTACCTTGAAGAAGTTCTGCTCTTCTCTTCGACGGGACCTCCGTTTGTCCTTAAATCTATTTCATTTCCTGCTATTTCCAGTTCTGACGAAAGGTCTTCGACCTGAAACGTTAACTCTGTTTCTCTCTCCACGGATGCTGCCTGGCCTGCTGAGTTTTTCCAGCGTTTTCTGTTGTTATTCCAGAATCATAGGAATGGAATCATCAGGGGCAGTTTTTTTCTCTCTGGTATTTTGTACTTTTGTAGACCATTTCACACATAAGTTTTAGAATAAAGTCAGTGAATATAAATTCAGTACACACTTATGCTTTTCCAGTACAAATGAAGATGCAGTTCAAATAATGTAAAACCTAAAAGAACAAGTCAGTTCCTTCAGAGAAAATCCAGTCACACAACAGCATTCTCTTGGCTTTTGTACTCAACAGTTCCCAAGAGGAAAGCTGTTATTTGTCAGAACTTCACTAAAGCTTCAAAGCCATTCTGGCTGAATGCTAATTAACTGCTTGAGAATGTTTCTTTTCCACTGTGGATTTCTTTGTACTCCTGACTCTTGGTCTGAGTTGGCTTTTTCAAATGAAAGTAGGGGTCAAATTTAGTTCTTCTTAAGACATGTCCAACTCCCTCACACTGGGGGGGGGGAATTTTAACCCCAAAATGGGTGGGTTGGGGTCAGGTGGGAGGTTAAATAGTTAATAATCAGAATCCCGACCCCAACCCACTTCCAACCCATCAACTTCCGGTTTTAACAGAAGTGGGACGGGGGGTTAGGCGGGCAACCCGCTCCCAGGAGGCGGGTTGGTGCTTTAAACATTATAATGAGGCTCCGTGCCTCATGGTGATCCACCATTTTAAATTTAACCGTGGGCAGGAGGGCAGGTTTCCCAGGCCTCGGGGAATCCGCCAACTAAAGGGAGGTGAGAACTGCTGGATCCAGGAGGTAAGTGCCTTTCCACTTACCTGCTGGATCCAGCGTTCCTGCCTCGTCAACACCTCGCAACAGGACACCCCTCCCCGACCTTTCCGATCGCCCCATGACCTCCCCCCGCCAAGGCCTCCGGCCTCCGATCACCTCCCGACCTCCCCCTCTGGACCCCGATCCCCCTCGGACCCCCGATCACCTTCCGGCCCCCAAACACCTTCCGAGCTCCCCTCCAGTCTCTGACCCCCAATCACCTTCCAACCTCCCCCCCCCCCGACCTCTCTGGTCCCCGAACCCCCTCCAGCCTCCGATTTTCGCAACCCCCCCCCCCCACTCCCCGATCACTCCCTCCCTCCTCTCTGCTGCCTAGTGCCGCAGGCCGACCCAGCCAACAGCCAGACAGCCTCTCTATCTGGCTGGCTGTGGGCGGGAAACAATGGGCTGGATTTTCAATGACCCGTGGAGTCAGGTTTGGAGGCGTGTGGGGGGTTAAAGTTGCAGATTCGGGGGTCCCGACCCCATCCCGACTCCAACCCGCCTCCACGCAATTTTGACAAAATCGGTCGCGGGGTTCCCAACTCTGTCCCGCCTCCAAGAGGCGGGAGAGGCCATTAAAGCCCTTAACAATCCCTAAATTGGCTCAGTAATGCTATTTTGAAGCATTTTAGCTAGTTTAACCCTTTTCCCACGTGAAGCACGCCTGATGTGAAACACGCCAGTGAAACCTGGCGGGAGCACAAGTGGATTGCTGACTCTCAGCTGCAGCTCAATCTTTAAATAGGAGATTTGATCAGCCATCAATTGCAGGTGGCAGGACTTTGTTGTCACAGGTCTGGGGGAACTTTTAGAAGGCATAACCACAGCTCTGGAAATTTGGAGCCTGACATCCATCTCCAGTGTGACCTCCTGGGAAACCCCTCTCGCCACCCTCATTGAGCGCTTCCTCAACTGAGACATATACCAGAGGCATGGGAGCCATTTATTTCTTTCCCTCCTGGGCATCCGATGAGGACGAACAACAGCCGCGGCAGCAGCAGAACCATGAACAACAGCAGCACCAACAGCAGCAGCAACAGCAGGAGCGCCAAGCTGCTGCTCACCCACCTGAAGCTGCACAGGACAGAAGGGGCCAGCGCATGGAAGGCCGTCGGCGCTGGAGATACCCCCCAAACAGGGTCTACAGACACAGGGTCAGCTACCTCAACATGTCTGAGCAGCAGTGCCAAAGGCGGCTCCGACTTTCTCGAGAGGTAGTGGGTGACATCTGCGCAATGCTGCAACAAGACCTGGAGCCCAGAGGACCAGGTGGACGCCCTTTACCAGTGGCCGTCAAAGTCACCACCGCACTCAACTTTTTTGCCTCAGGCTCATTCCAGGGATCAGCAGCAGACATCAGCGGCATCTCCCAGGTGGCCGCACACACCTGCATCACGCAGGTAACCGATGCCCTCTTTGCCATCGCGCACAATCACATCCATTTCACCAAGGATTGAGCAAGTGTCACGGCACGTGCGGTTGGATTAGCTAATGTGGCAGGCTTTCCAAGGGTGCAGGGCGCCGTTGACTGCACACGTGGCCCTTAAGGCACCCCATCACAATCCAGGTATTTTTGTCAACCACAAGGGCTTCCACTCCCTCAACGTTCAGCTGGTGTGTGACCACAATAAGGAAGTTCTGCATGTTTGTGCCAAGTACCTTGGCAGTTGCCATGACTCCTTCATACTGTGCCAGTCTAGTGTGCCTCCGCTATTCAGTCTGCCAGACCAACTTCACGGATGGCTACTTGGAGACAAGGGCTATCCCCTGAAGATGTGGCTAATGACGCCGTTGAGGAGCCCATCCAACGCAGCTGAGGAGAGCTACAACTCCAGCCACATTTCCACCAGAGCCATAATCGAGCAAACCATCGGTATGCTGAAGATGCGCTTCAGATGCCTGGATAGATCAGGTGGAGCCCTGCAATACTCAGCAGCCAGGGTCTCCAGAATCGTCGTGGTTTGCTGTGCACTTCACAACATGGCACAGCATCGTGGCTTACAGATGCCGGAGGACCAACTGGCTCCTCACATAGCCTCCTCAGATGAGGAGGAGGAGGAGGAGGAGGAGGAGGAGGAGAGAGAGAACGAACAACTTGCAGAGGCCCCTCAACCAGCGGCAGCATTACGCGAGACCATAGCTGCCCGGAATGCAAGGAACGCACTCATCTTGGCCAGATTTGCTTAGCCTAGACAAGAAAGCACTTTTGCCTCGCAGCTTCTTACCAGAGCTACGACAATGGCCCAGACCCAGCGGATCCCTAACAATGTGACCACCATACTGACAATTGCAAGTTATCCTAAGGCCTCATTGTGGAAGTCCCATTAGCGAAATGACAGACGCCACAACTGCATCTGTAGCCATCAGAGTTTTTATTTACACTTTACACCTGATGGCTTTTTCACATTAAACATCAAAATTCACCCAAGTGACTACCCTTGTGACTATTTGTGCAGTTTCTTTCTCTTACGCGTGCTCCTACGTGGTGCTTCCCCTGTGGCTTCAGCAGAAGTGGAGGCCCCCTGCTCACTTTGTTGCTGCTCCTGTCTCGACTCTTTGGCGGGCGTCCTCTGGGGTTGCGAACCTGCGAGGGCTCGGCAACAGTCTGCTGCTCCTGTGGCTGGGCAGGGGTTGAGACGCCGATCTCACTTGGGTGCGGACTCTGGTGGGGCTCTGACTGAGGACTTGTCAGTGGCATGGAAGTGTGAGTGCTTGGAGAGGAGCCCCCACCTCCTTGTTGTGTGCCACCAATATCCCTCTCATGGGTCAGGTCCACCTCAGCGCTTGCAAGTGGCTTGAGAGCACCTTGCTGCACATCAGGGGGGCCATGGGGACCCGTATCTGCACTGGAAGTCCTACTCAGAAGGACTTCCATGAAGGTCTGGTTTCACTGTTCAATAGATGACCATCGCTCCTCAAGAGATGCCAGTCTATTCTGAACAATGACCATGTTTTCTGCACTCTGGCGACTTATCTCCTCCATAGCCATAGCCATCCTCTCCTCTACTGTAGCCAATCTTTCCACGGAGGTTGCCATCCTTTCCGTGGTGATGCGTTCATGCGCCAATGACTCCACAAAGGCTCTGCTGATGTTTGCTATGGACTCCTCCATTCGCTCCACACTCGCAGCGACCCTGGAGACAAAACCTGTCAGAGACTCCTGCATCTGTTCCTGGAGTCCCAGCACCGCTGATCTTATGAATGGACCCAGAGGCAGAGGGTCGACATGCAGCTGAGCCGAGCTAGGACAGTCCTGCGCCCTCCGACTAGGACTCTCCACTGCTGTCCCTGTCTCCACCATCTGCTGATGCTCACTTGTGAGCTGTGATACACCAGGTGACAACTCTACTCTATGTCCCGAGGGTCCCACCGAGGTGTGAGTGTCTGCGCTGGTGCTGGGTGTGCTGAGTTCTGCTGACGCTGCGCCCTCAGAGGTTGCAGCTTCCTCTGAGGAGTCTGTCTGCTCAGGCTCTTCCTCCTGGCTAGTGGGGACGGGTGCTTGCAATGGTCCTGTGGGGGAGTAAAGGAAAGAGTCAGAGATGTGATGCCAAGGTTACATGCACATTGCATATTGCAGATGATCATAAATCCATCTGTTAGAGCTTCAGATTCATTATCAGCGACTCATGCAATGTCAATGAGAGAGATGGAACACTATTCAGTCACCAGCTTGCTCTGATGCACCCGTCTGTCCGTCCCCCACTTGCGTATCCTCCTCTACGCCCACGATCTCCAGGACCGCATCCTCCCAGGGGGTGAGCTGGGCTAATGAGGGTAGCCCTCCTCCTGTCCTGGCTCTTTCCCTTTTATTGTGAGCTCTCTTTTCCTGCAATGAGGGAGACAAGTGGAGTTTGAGTGAGATTGAAGGAGTGAGTGTAGAGAATCCATAGCATAGATGCTTAGAAGGAGACAAAGATGGATTGAGCTGGCGAGACTAAGGGCCCTCCCTGTGTGTTGTAAGTTGTTTTCAAAGCATGACAGTGATAGGTAGTGTGAGGGCTGCATAGTCGAATAGTAAGGTGAATGTGACCATAAAGGGAGAGGGAATGGGTAAGGGTGCATGGATGTCAGTGTCAAGTGGGATATGGAGGAAGAGGTTGCTAAAGCTGAGTGCTGGTGAGGAGAGGCAATGGGGATCAGATTGAGGGTGAAGGGAAAGTCATACTCACTTTAGCAGTACGTAGAAGGTCATGAAACCTCTTCCTGCACTGGATCCAGGTTCTGCAGGTGAATGATAAGGAGGTGACCTCCTGGGCGATCTGGACCCACACAATCTTGGTCTGCTGGGGAGGCTTCTTCCTCCCTTAGGAGGGGAAGAGCACCTCCCTGTTGGCTCTTGCTCCATCCACCAAAGCCTGCAGGGCAACGTCATGGAACCTGGGAGCAGCCCTGGGCCGTTGGCTGGCCATTCCTGCTGCAGGTGCCTTTAGAATAGAGGTCCAAAAGCTTGGCAGCCTGCAGAGGAAGCAAGGCTTGTTGCAGACCTTAAATGCAGCAGCAATGATGATGTCATCGGAGGCGACTTTCAGACTGGAATAACTCATTGGCCATGGGTTCCCACATGTTGGAACTCAATTGGCCAATTAAGTTAAAATAGCATCATTCATCCACATTAATCTGGAGTCGGGGAGGGCAACACGAAATGCGGATAACATGACCCCAACCCGCCCCAGTATCAAAATCCAGCCCAATGATTCTGAATGTTAATCAGGCCCTGCCGTTAAATTCGGCAGGGCCTGCGGGAACATCCAAATTAAAATTCCGCCCATTGGTATGATGAGCAGGACACCCAACCCATTGTACTAATAATGCATCTGCGGTACACGCCTAATTCTATTTTTGGAATGCAGTGATTGTTTTTCAGGCAAATGATAACTACTTATTTCATAGCAACAGAAAATGTGGCATGAGTAGAAGGACCATTTGAAAGAGTGATCTCACACTGCTAGTGCCTCTCCCCCCGACCCTCCAACCTGCAGAATAACTGTGCATAAACTGCTTTCCAAACGTTAGCTTTTAAATTTTAAGAAAAACTTGGCTGACCCAGATCCTCAATTCAACTTGTAATGACTAAGAAGAACTGACTACCCCAAAGCTCCCTTCAATTATTAAAATGTTCGTTTGTATGCATACACGGAGCTCTGTCTCTCTCCATCACCCCCACCCCCAGTTCAGCAGTAGTGCAATTAACACTGTAGTCAGTACCACCAGTCAATTGGTGCAATATGACTGCTGCATTCAAGTTGTGATATACTGATGTGGATAGTGTGGGAGAAAGATCATCGGAGTGATGGCAGGGAAAAAAATCTTCCTGGAAATATACTATCAAACACATGGCAGTATTCACAACAAAACAATATTCTCCCTTCCCCACCTCCTGAACTGTCTGTTGACTAACCAGACTCTGAGGGCTGGATTTTGCCGGCGCTCAGAGTGCGGGTTTGGAGGCGGGTCCACTGTCAAAATAGCAAAGATTGACAGTGGGTAGGAAACCCCCTGCCAACCCGCCTCCACGCGAGTCTCCCAGGTGTCGGGTCTGTCTGCGCAGAACTGACCCAACACCAAGTGGCGGGGGAGTCTATTTAGCTCATTAAATGGCTTGTTAACAGCCAATTTAATGCTATTTTGACCCTACCTTCTAATTTTATGTGCTCCCCCACGGGTTACCCGCTGCTCGGGGAACACGCCAGCTCACCCTGTCGTGAGTTGAGTCTGCTTGGATTTATCTGATTACGTGACAGCTGCAGAAGTGGTATAAAGGATACCATGTTGCAGCTGTTCAGTTTCAGAGCTCAGAAACTGTTGGTTACTGCATTTGTAAGACATCATGGGCTGGATTTTGATACTGGGGCGGGTTGGGGTCGTGTCATCTACATTTCGTGTTATCCACCCGCCTGCAATTGGATGTGGGAGATTGATGCAATTTTCACTTAATTGGGCAATTGAGTTCCAGCATGTGGGAACCCATGAACCAATTAGTGGTTTCAGTCTGAAAGTCGCCTCTGATGATGTCATCATTGCAGGTCAGAGACTGCCTGGTCTCAGAGACTGCCTGGCCTTTGCTGTGAGAGGACCTGGCTGCAAAATGAGCAGCATCTCAGAGAGAGAGAGAGAGAGAGAGAAAGAATTTTTTTTGCAACCAAGTCCTCTCAGGCAGTCTCTGAAGACATTCAATGCAGCAGCATCAGAGGCGACTTTCAGACCTAATACTACTACTACCTTCATCACATCTCCGTTGTAATAGTGGACCTGCAGCTGATAGTCAGCTATCCACTTGTGCTCCCGCCAGGTTTCACTTGCGTGTTTCACATCAGGCGTACTTCACGTCGAAAAAGGGTTAAACTAGCTAAAACGTTTCAAAATGGCATTACAGAGCCAATTTAGGGCTTGTTAAGGGCTTTAGTGGCCTCTCCCGCCTCTTGGAGGCGGGACGGAGTCAAGAACCCCGCGACCGATTTTGTCAAAATTGCGTGGAGGCGGAATGGGGTCGGGACCCCCGAATCTGCAACTTTAACCCCCCACACGCCTCCAAACCCGACTCCACGGGTCATTGAAAATCCAGCCCCTAGAGTTTCCTGTAGCTTGCAAATGTTTCGAGCCAACTCTCTATCCAGTGGCACCTCATTGGAACAACCTCTCTCACCATTGACGGATTTGCTTCTGTCATCTCTCCATCGCCTGCCATCTATTACATCAGAATGGGTACGGTTCACACTCTCTCACCTTGGTCCACAGAATCCCACCACAATCAGCCCCAACACCAGTAACACCATGCACACCAGCAGCACCAACAACAACACCAACCTTCTCCACAATCACCTGATGCTGCACAGGACACAGGGTATCAGCACCCGACCACAATGCTGCCCGGGACGCCAGTGATGGCCTCACCATGGCCAATAAAGATTTCAATGTTTGACAGCACATTAACAGAAACTTCACATGAACATTGGCTAAAGCACACAAGTGCCTACCCTTGTGTGTTGTTAGTTGGTATGATTGCACTTGGATGAGGGTGAGTGTGAGGGGTGGCTAGTGAGATAGGGAAGTGATAATGTAGATAGAGAGGGATGGGTGGAGGTGCAAGGTAAGTTGGTGTGAGTAAGGATGTGCAGGAGTAGGGTAGGGAAGGCAGAGTGATGGGGATGTGATGAGTGGCACAGCAGGATGAGGTTGAGTGTGGCTTTGCAGTAACGTTTTGTGATCTACTGAGATCATTGAAAGGTTGGCGCCACTGCAGCCTGGTCCTCCTTACGACATCCCTGCTTGTGTCCTCCTCAGCTATTTGCAGCCAGGCTGCCTTGGTCTCCTGGGAAGGTCTCTTTCGACCACTGGCAGGGAAGAGAACCTCCCAGCGTGCTCTGACTCCCTCCACAAGAACATGGAGGGAGTTATCACTGAATCAAGGTGCAGCCCTCTGCCTTTGTGAGCTCATTTTTGGAGTTGAACAAGCTATCTCAGCAATGGTCGTTTCAAATTCAGGAAGTGGAATGAATTGGGGCCATGGCCCCTTTAAATAAACTGGAAAGAGATGCATCAGCGCTGACGTCACCTGACCCGCGCTTTCTAATAGGGTCGGGGAACGCGACGGACGGGGTTAACAAGGCCCATTAACGTAAAATCCTTTTTTCGGCGGGCTTCAGTAGGCAGCGGGACCATATCTCGACAACGACCTCTCCCGCCCTGAACCTGCCTCGGCCGGCGAAATCGCGGCCTGAGTGTTTCTAAAATAATCTTTGTGTAGTCAAAGCGTGCTGTGTTATTTTTTTCTAGAACCAAGGTGTTTTGAGTCTCTCTATAAATAATTGCATCTGTGTAACTTATGCTTCTTTTAATATAAAAGATTTAGTTACAAAAATATAAATTTTGCATGCAACATGATTGTGTATGGCACTACAATGCCCTTTTACAACTAAACTAATTTCCATAGCTGCATCCATTAACAAGACTGCAGTTGTATTTTATGGCCATGGGAAATGAAGAATCCATTAACATTTTATAATCACCAGTTCTTCATACTGTATTTTCAGTGCTTTGCAGTGTTTATAGGTTGCTGTCTGCTGTTTTGTCTGCAGTCAACGTTGCAATTGTGTCAAACTGCAGGCATTTTAATGCTAAAGGGAAATAGACTGATCATTTCATTTTTTCATGCCAACTCCAAGGTCAACTTCATCAACTAATGAATTCTGACCCCAACAGTCACTCTATTGGCATCAGACCAGGGAATAAACCACATTCTAAAACTAGCTTAATGTATCGGCAACTAATTATAGCACAGTTCCACCTCAATAACACCCACTAATGACTTCATTATTGCATCTTAATTATCTTCTTATTCAATTTATGAATAAGTCATGTTTTAATTGGCACTAATGCTGATCTTGGCTAAAAGCAGGTTTACATTATAAATGCATTAACAATAAGTCATCAATTAATGCTTCATCTTTCTTGCAAATATGTTGTCTTGTAAACTACATTTGTCTTCCTGTTAATTATTTACTGTTTCCATTTTCCTTTTACTGAGGTAATGGCAACAACTGGAGAATGCAGACATGAACATTTTGATGGTGTTATTAATCTTTGTGAGCTAAATACTGTTTAATCACTCTCTGAGGAATATACACAGCATGCATAACAGTGAAATGAAATGATCCCTATGGGTCCTTTCACCTTCAAAAAGGCACAATAGGCTGTCACAAAGTAATTGAACTTGTCTTTAAACAAACCTGTCACATTTTGGTCATGGAGTTTAAATTGAGGATGAATCGAAAACAGAAAAGAATCAAATAAAAAATTTACATAATCAAATATTTGAGCTGTGAAGTGATTTTTCCTCCCGCGTGGACAGAAGTGTGCATCCTTTGGGTCAGATACATATTTTTTAAGGGAAATTGGGTGTGATGGGCTGGTAGCTCCAGTACTACAGCACAGACAGCACCATATTCATGAAAATAATCCCAGTATAGTTTCTCAGAATGCTAAGAAATAATAGGGTAGCACATTGTAGATGTGACTTTTGGTTTAAAGTTACACATATATTCCCAATGGTGTCAATAGACATTTGTTCCTTAGGAGAGTACCAAGCAGTGTCCACTCTGCATGATTAGTATCAATCAACCACTCTGTTAATACTGACACACTAATCTTGAGTGCTTGAAGCAAATGAAGGCAGACTCTTATAATTCATTGAATGATCGCTGCTTAGGCTGCTCAACGCCAGGACACATGGGCAGCCCGTTGGCAGCACAAGCTCCATCTGTGTGTCCCTTAAAATTGCAATCGGGGTCCTAGCTACATCATAGCACCCTGATTTGCATAGTAAAGCGGCCTATCACCTGAAACAGGCAAGGCGCTCCGAACACCCATGGGAAGGCCCCTATAAAACTGGTGGCGACCAAAGCTTTAGCATTCAAGGGACAGTAGTCTACTGACCCTATTTTGTGGCCGCTAGCGCCCCATTAGTGCTGATTAAAATCGACCCTAATTTGTTTTCTTTGAATTTTCAAAAAGTGGAACTCATCACCATTTCAAGCACCCCGTATCAGGATCAGGCACTCCTAGGCACTCCTGGGAATAGGTACAGCATATTTGAATGCAGAGTAAAGCTCCGTCTACACTACCCCTAAATTTTATGTTCCTAACTTCAGTAAAGCACCCGTTACTCTATGAAATATGTTTGGACAACCAGTTGCTAGTGAGAATAAGCCCACAGTGCAAAAGTGCCCACACATTTGCTACTCATTGAGAAAGGTCACATGATGGCTGGAGTGGGAACTAGAAAATTATTACTCTGGTGCAGTAAAGGATGTACCTCTTATAGCACCTTGGGGCATTTTACTCTGTCAAAGGTGCTATATAAATGCAAGTTGTTGTTGTTGCTAAAAATTATCTTTATCTGCTTTAATTTTTGCTTGAAAATATTGTGACAGCAAAGATGAGTCATTTTTCTGATGCCTTCCTGAAGGATTTGGGGCTTTAAAGTCGAATCTTGATATAATAAGGTTTTATTCAAACTCCCTTAATATCACAGCTCTACTTCTAGCAAGTGGAAGTTTGTTTGCTGCTGCTTGGGCTACTGACATAGCGAATTAAAAAGCCAGCTATAAAACATTTCCAATCCAGATCACATTCGACTGCATCCGGTCCTACCTTTAATGACTTCTGCACGTTTAAAGCTCGTAACAATCTCTACACATAAAAACAGGATACATTTCTTTCAACGCGCCGTTACCAGATGAGAATTATAGCTAACATTCACATGTGACCATGCTTCTCTCTACGTGTTATTTCTGAATTTTAGTAGCCTGAGGCTCCTGTAAACTACAACCCTTCAAAGCTTAGAATGTTTATATTGCACCAAATGCCTGACATGACATAGTCAATAATAACATCCCCAGGAAGCCGTGTGCATACATCGTGCAAATGCAATTATGAGTTTATTATGTTGATTAGGTATGCAAAAATAGATGTTCTGTATGTCAACTAAATTAGGAATGCCCAGGAGAGGGGCAGGTTTCAAAAGGTGAACTAAGGCTTCCATTAACCTCCGGGGTCTCGTGTATCTTCTGTGTGAAAACAGTAGTTTTGTCTTGGCAGCTCCATTATTCCCTATGGAAGTGTTTTCCACGGTTGGCTGTTGCATTCAGCAATGTTCTCTCAGATGGCAGCTTGAGCTAACACGGAGGAAACACTTTCTCTAATTGTTTAGAGTCAGTTACATCTTTAAAACAATTTACCGCTAAGAAGATTTACTGCTTTGCTGTAGTTTGCTATTTCTCTTAATCAATGCGACTTGCTATTTTTCCTAATTAAAGCAATAATTAACTATAATGAACTACTACCTCTGGTGAAATGTAACCTCTTATAATCTAGCAATTGGATGAGAAAGATCAAGAAGATAGTTGATACCAATTTAAAATTGTTGTTTCTTGTTTCTTGTTAACCTTGCAGTTAATTACCTTCGCCGGAATGTCATATAACCAAGCATTTAAAGCACCACGGAAATTAGCATTGCGCTGCGGACGTCTTAAAAGTCCAAATTAGTGGGGAGTGTGCGAGTTAACATTTGCGCCGGAAATGGGCCGCCCGCCTTATTGGACCAGGATGCTCAGTGCACCTGAAACTGTCATTAGGTGCTATGCATATGCAAATCAGGGGGCCTAACGCCTGTCTCGGGCTCCTTTGTGAAACCATGCAGCCAATTTTTACAGGCGCACAGCAGCTAAACCTGCAATCCTTTTTTATAATTCATTCACGGGATGTGGACGTCACCGGCAAGGCCAACATTTATTGCCCATCCCTAGTTGCCCTCGAGAAGATGGTGAGCCGCCTTCTTGAATACAACTGAATGGCTTCCTAGGGCAGTTATGAGTCAACCACATTGCTGTAGGTCTGGAGTCACATATAGGCCAGACCAGGTAAGGGCAGCAGATTTCCTTCCCTAAAGGACATTAGTGAACCAAGTGGGCTTTTACAACAATCCAGCAGTTTCATGGTCATCATTACTGATACTAGCTTTTTATTCCAGATTTACTTAATTGAACTTAAATTTCCCAGCTGCCGTGGTGGGATTTGAACTCACATTGCCCAGATCATTAGTTCAGGCCTCTGGGTTACTAGTCCAGTAACATAACCACTATGCTAACAGTACCCTTAAAGAGAGCACCGGAGGCCGCCACCCCAAAAGGTCAATCACGCGTTTTTTACTTACCTTTTATTGTCGAGCCAGGAGGAGCAGGAGTGCTTCTTCCAGCACCACATTAAAACGGCTGGCCACCGCTTGTCCCCCACTCCCTCCTGATTGCCTCCCCCTCTGGACTTTTCTGAAGCCCTCAGCCAGTGCTGACCGATCTTGCTGCCCTCTCGCGACTGGCAGCTGCTGTCCGCCGGTTCTATCCTAATGAGGCCGCCAGACCAATTAGACGCAGGTCTGCCTCCGGCCACATTTCGGGCCCAATTCAGGCACGATCCACTCTCTAGATCCACATCTCAAAGTTAACTGGAATATGTAGCAAAGTGTTACTAAACAAAGTAAAAAGCAAAGCTCTTCAGGGGCAAATGTCAAGAGCTTTAATAGCTGTTGCTGCAGGGCAGTTACTTCCGAGATTTATTGCTGTTGCTTCACATTCTGACAGAGGATGATACTGAAACCATCTGCCCTAAGAATACAAGGATTGCATTAAGCATACATCTGCCTGTCCAGGACAGGCACAAATACAGATACTGGAGCAAGTACAGATGTATTGTTATATAACCCTGTGCCAAGCACACAAGGGTTCCTCGCAGCTGCATGAACTTGTTGAAATGTTTATTGTTCAGTTGTCAGAAGTGTTACGGAGGAGTTTTCCTTTACGAGGCATCATTTATCTTGCATTTCGTGACTTCTGTACTGAACACTGACAAAGTGAGCATCAAGGTGGATGGTTGCCGCTTAGTGGGAAAAGAGAAAATAAAGCTAAGATGAAAGGCAGTCCTTAGTTTTGAATTACCCTGCTGAAACGACCGGTAACTGCTGAAAACATATTGTTTCCACACAAGTGTAATAGGCAGATATGAATAAAGACAATAGGGGGAATATTAACACCCACGAATGGGTGGGTTGGCTTCGAGTGGGTTGTAAAAATCGGAGAAAATTGAAGCGCGACCACAACCCGGCTCCAACGCAACCCACTCACTGGAGTCGGCACGTAAATTAGCACAGGTGGGTCGGCACTTAACACAGCATTTGACATGATAATCCCATGGAAATTAGGGGATTTTCAATTAATTTTTAACATTCCTTCGGATTTGATGCCTCCAGCGTGGTTTTCCCCGGGCTTGGGAAACTCGCCAGTGAAAAGGAGATGGGTTTCAGGTGCACGTCATGGGGCTCTTGCCCCCCCCCCCCCCGCCCCCATCTCAATAAAGCTTCAGTGCTTACAGCTGCTTTGTCCGTTCCCCTTGGTAAACGTTTAGCAGAGAGTTCTTGTCAGCATAGAAGTTTGAGACATTTGGGGGCTTTCAAACAGACACCAGCAGGATGGGAGGTGCCTTGGATGTTATTGACGCTACATCAGGTGAGGAAGACAATCACCATCTATGGCAACGATGACGTGCTGCTGTGGGATCAGCAGGTGCGCAAGAGAGAAGTGCAGAACAGCAGAGAAGAGACCAACAGAGGGGCCGAGGTGGCACTACCCATGTAACGGGGTATACAGACAGAGGCTCCACTTCCTTGACCTCTCGGAAGAGCAGTGCTTCCGCAGGCTGAGATTCTCGCGTCAGGTGGTTGCAGCTTCCTAGAAAAAAGACCTGCTACCTGCTGGACCTGGCAGCTACGCATTACCAGTGGTTGTGAAGGTCACCTCAATTTGTTTGCCTCTGGCTCCTTCCAGGGTGCTACTGTGATGACAATAGCCAGAATGAGCGGGCACTCGCATTCGCCTCTCTGCCTGGCTTCCCATGGGTACAGTGTGCCATCGATTGCATACACCTGGCAATCTGAGGACCGCCACAGCAACCAAGAGTTTTTATCAACTGCAAGGGATATTGGTCCATCCATGTGCAGCTGGTGTATAACCACAAGATGAGGTTCGTGCAAGTGTGCACCTGATTCCCTGGGAGCTGTCAGGGTGCCTTCATGCTGCGGCAGTCCAACATCCCCGACCTTTTCGTTCCAGGAAGCAGACTCAAAGTCTGGCACATAGTAGATAAGGGATACCCCCTTCAAACTTGGCTCATGGCACCTGTGAGGGACCCCACCAATGAGGTGCAGGAGTGCTACAAAGAGAGCCACATGACCACCAGGTGTATCATAGAGCAAGCCATCAGAATGATGAAGATGTGCTTCAGGAGCCCAGATAGGTTGGAAGGCGCCCTTCAGTCCTCGCCAGCAAGGGTGTGCAGAATCACAGTGGTGTGCTGCATCCTGAACAACATTGTGCAGCAGAGAGGATTACAGGTGGAGGAGGAAGAAGGCGCTCATCACTCATTTTCAGCTGAGGAGAACATTGAAGAGGAGGAGAAGGTGGGGGAATATGAAGATGAGGCACCCATCGCCAGACAAGCCACGTACATTGCTGCCAGGGATGCCCTCATAGTTAGAAGGTTCAGTTAATTATTCCGACTGGAACAAATAACAAACGAAAGCCACCACTACCACCATCCCCACCGCCCCTCCCTTTGCATGAAACAATCCTTCAACCACGTATGCATCCATTGCACATCCGCCCAATGTATTGACATTCATCATGAAGCAAGTGGAAGGGCGAGTTGGCACTCGGGACGCAATAATGGGGAAGATGTTGAAGTGGTGCTAATCAATACATTTTATATGGCATTATAAAAAATGGAAACTTAACAACATAACATTTTGTCAAACACCCATGTGCATACTCTTGGTGAATTACAATTGCTTTAACTTGCGCTTCCTACCGCTTCTACATGGTGCAACCCCTGTGGCTTCAGCACAGGTAGAGGCAGGTTGCTCAGACTGACTGCTGAGATGCTTTTGGCTTACGCCTTCTGCGTTTCGGAGCCCCTGAGGGCCCCACAAAAGACTGCTCCACCTGCACCTGTGCACGGGGCAGACTCGGCCATCAGGAGACAAGCCAGGATTTCGGGTACTGGCTCAGAGGGGGGCAACGGGTGAGAAGTGGGAGGGCTTTGAGTGCAGTTCTCACTTTCAAATCCCCTTTCACCATCATCCCTCTCCTAGACCAGCGCCACATCACTCCTACCACTCTGCTGTAGACCAGCGTGGTGAAGATCAGAGATACAGATAAGGTATCTGTCATCCTGTTTAAGGCAGCAGACATGTTGACATCCAAACTCTGCATGGTCTTGGCCATGGCCTGCATGGACTCATTTGAGAGCGTGCATGAAGCTCCATGGAGGAAACCATCTCTCCATGGTAATTCCGTGTGTCACCAATCCACTACTGTTCGAGTTAGAAACCTCCATCTTCTCCGCTATTATGGAGAGTGTAAGTGGCACGTCTGTCACTACCTTGCTAAGTTGCTGATGCACCTCTAGCATTTTCCTTCTCAACAATAGCCCCCGGGGTTCAGCATCTGTGTCCAGCTGAGCAGAGTTTGGAGAGGATTGCACGCCACTCCCACCCCCCCCGCCTCCCCCCCCCCCACCCCCTCCCCACCCCCACCACTGTCCCAGGCCGGGGACTCCTCACCACTATCCCTGCCACCAGTGCCTATCGTGCTCACTTGTGAATTGTGAATCACCAGGAGAAAACTCAACTAACTCTCTAACTGGACCCATCGAAGTGCGAGTATTTACGCTGGTGCATGGCTGTACCTCCTGTGGCGGTGCACACTCAGAAGGAGTGAGGTCCTCTGAGGAATCATCTTCAGCAATACTTGCTGTAAGCGTGAAGACCCTGGAAGACAAAAGAAAGGGATACGAATTAGTTGTGGCAAAGTAACAATCTTGACAATCACCATACTCAGTCATTGATGAAATAAAGTAAGCATGTGTGTCAGAGATATTTGTAATTCTTTCACCAGCTACTGTATCTATGAGTTCCTCGTCTCTCCGATTGAGAGGGATGCAGATGTGCTACTTATCACCAGGGCGTCCTCCTTTGCATCTTTGAGCTGCACTATTTGTGGCAGCCCACCTCCAGTCCTCTCCCTCTTCCTTGCATTTTGCGCTCTCTTCTCCTACAAGGGGTGAAAAAACAGAGCTGTGAGTGAATGAAGGTCACGTATTCACCAGATGGATGAAGTGCATTTAGTGAGGGTGATTATGAGATAGATGCATCACATTGCATAAGGACTGAGGTGAGTGGCAGCGGCAGATGGATAAATGGGGAGGTGAGGATGTGCATAGAAAGTAAAGGTTGGGTGCTGCTGAAACTTAAGTGGGTGTGAGGAGTGATGTGATGGAGTACGCTTGGCAAGACAGTGTGAAAGTGGGGGTTTAAAGCACAGGATGTAGGTGAATCAGCAAATGTGGTCATTTTCCTCACCTGGTTTGGTCTATAAACTACTTCTTGCACTGTATCCAAGACCTGGACGCAACGCTCCTGCTGCTCACCTCCTCAGCCTCATCCAACCACACCTGCTTAGTGAGAGCCGCAGGTTTCTTCCTCCCATTGCTGGGGAAAAGTATGTCCCCCCTGCTCTTGACTGCACCCAGCAGTAATTCCAGGAAGCATCATTAAATGCTGGAATCCAATGTTAAGGAAGTGGTATCAGGGCACTTAGAAAATCATAACGGCCCTGAAATTCGCCTCTCCGGCTTGCCGCGGGGGTAAGGATCGCGCGCGCACTTACCTACCGCGCCTGCCGTTGACCTCTGGGCCCACGGGAACTTCAGCTCCTGGGCCTGCTCCAAGTGCCGGCGCGCAGTGCTTGCGTGTCCCAGGGGCGTAGTTAGTGCGATGCGTCCCCTGGGATCACGTGGGCCATGGAGAGCCAATGGCAGCAGACCATCTTTCATTCATAGATTTGTCAAATCTATGAATTGAAATCGGCCCCAAAAGAACAGCTAAACTTAAAATACATTTTTTTTAAACCATCACATTTATAAAATAATTATAAGTTAAATAAATTAACTACTTTAAACAAAAATTTTAATTTTTGAAAAAATTAAAATACTTTTTAAGAGTGCTAAAAATAAACTTACCTTTCTTTAAAGTATCTAAAAAAGATAAACCTGTTGAAAAAAAAATTAAATTATAATGAATTAACCACTTACCTTGTTGAAAACGGGTCCTGTGCCTCCTTTTTAAATGTGCAGGTTCTTCAATACTTACCCTCCCGTAGAAACCTGAAAAAAAACCTAAGTTTGCTGCGTGCGCGCAGCCTCTACCGCGCACGCGGTTCACCTATGAAACGCCCCCTTCACCAGACCGGAAGTTCCGGTTTCCCGCGCATGTGCAGTGCATGCAGGAAACCGGCAATTCAGGGCGCCTTACAGGTGAGTACACAGTGCGTACTCACCCGGGAAGGGCCGAATTTTTGGCCCAACATGATTAGGCAGAGTCAACATGGTTTTATGAAAGGGAAATCATGTTTTACAAAGTTTTTTGAGGATGTAACTAGCAGGATAGATAAAGGGGAACCAGTAGATGTAGTATATTTGGATTTCCAAAAGAGGTGAGGTGAGAGTGACTGCCCTTGACATCAAGGCAGCATTTGACCGAGTGTGGCATCAAGGAGCCCTAGTAAAACTGAAGTCAATGGGAATCAGGGGGAAAACGCTCCACTGGCTGGAGTCATACCTAGCACAAAGGAAGATGGTTGTGGTGGTTGAAGGTCAATCATCACAGCCCCAGGACATCACTGCAGAAGTTCCTCAGGGCAGTGTCCTAGTCCCAACCATCTTCAGCTGCTTCATCAATGACCTTCCCTCCAACATAAGGTCAGAAATGGGGATGTTCACTGATGACTGCACAGTGTTCAGCGCCATTCACAACTCCTCAGATAATGAAGCAGTCCATGCCCACATGCAACAAGACCTGGATGACGTTCAGGCTTGGGCTGATAAGTGGCAGGTAACATTCGCGCCACAGAAATGCCAGGCAATGACTATCTCCAACAAGCAAGAATCTAACCACCTCCCCTTGACATTCAACGGCATTACCATCGCCGAATCCCCCACCATCAACATCCTGGGGGTCACCATTGACCAGAAACTTAACTGGACCAGCCACATAAATACTGTGGCAACAAGAGCAGGTCAGAGGCTAGGTATTCTGTGGCTAGTGTCTCACCTCCTGACTCCCCAGAACATTTCCACCATCTACAAGGCACAAGTAAGGAGTGTGATGGAATACATTCCACTTGCCTGGAATAGTGCAGCTCCAACAACACTCAAGAAGCTCGACACTATCCATGACAAAGCAGTCCATTTGATTGGTACCCCATCCACCACCTTAAACATTCACTCCCTCCACCATCGGCGTACCGTGGCTGCAGTGTGTACCATCTACAAGATGCACTGCAGCAACTCGCCAAGGCTTCTTCAGCAGCACCTCCCAAACCCGCGACCTCTTCCACCTGGAAGGACAAGGGCAGCAGGCGCATGGGAACACCACCACCTCCAAGTTCCCCTCCAAGTCACACACCACCCTCACTTGGAAGAATATCACCGATCTTTCATCGTCGGTGGGTCAAAATCCTGGAACGCCCTACCTAACAGCACTGTGGGAGTACCTTCACCACACGGACTGCAGCGTTCAAGAAGGCGGCTCACCACCACCTCCTCAAGGGCAACTAGGGATGGGCAATAAATGCTGGCCTTGCCAGCGACGCCCAGATCCCATAAGCAAATTTAAAAAAAAATTTGATAAGGTGGCACATAATAGGTTATTACACAAGATAAGGGCTCATGGGGTTGGGGATAATATAGTAGCATGGATAGAGGATTAGTTAACGGACAGAAAACAGAGAGTAAACAGATCTTTTTCAGGTTGGCAGGCTGTAACTAGTGGGGTGCCGCAAGGATCAGTGCTGGGGCCTCAGCTATTTACAATCTATATTAATGACCTAGATGAAGGGACTGAGTGTAATGTATCCAAGTTTGCTGATGATACAAAGCTAGGTGTGACAGTAAGCTTTGAGGAGAACACAAAGAGTCTGCAAAGGGATAAAGATAGACTAAGTTAGTGGCAGTAAGATGGCAGATGGAGTATAATGTAGGGAAATGTGTGGTTATTCACTTTGGTAGGAAGAATAGAAAAACAGAATATTTTTTAAATGGTGAGAAACTTTTCAATGTTGGTGTTCAGAGAGATTTGGGTGTCCTCGTGCAAGAAACACACAAAGCTAGCATGGAGCTACAGCAAGCAATAAGGAAGGCAAATGGCATGTTGGCCTTTATTGCAAGGGAGTTGGAGTATAAGGGTAAGGAAGTCTTGCTACAATTGTGCAGGGCCTTGGTGAGACCACACCTGGAGTACTGTGCACAGTTTTGGTCTCCTTATCTAAGGATATACTTGCCTTGGAGGCGGTGGGTGCAATGAAGGTTCACTAGATTGATTCCTGGGATGAGAGGGCTGTCCTATGATGAGAGATTGTGTAGAATGTGCCTATACTCTCTGGAGTTTAGAAGAATGAGAGGTGATCTCATTGAAACATCCAAGATTCTGAAGGGGATTTACAGGGTAGATGCTGAGAGGTTGTTTCCCCTGGCTGGAGTGTCTAGAACTAGGGGGCATAGTCTCAGGATAAGGGGTAGGCCATTTAAGACCGAGATGAGGAGGAATTTCTTCACTCAGAGGGTTGTGAATCTTTGGAATTCTCTGCCCCAGAGGGCTGTGGATGCTGAGTCTTTGAATATATTCAAGGCTGAGATAGATAGATTTTTGGACTCTAGGGGAATCAAGGGATATGGAGATTGGGCCAGAAAGTGGAGTTGAGGTCGATGATCAGCCATGATCTTATTGAATGGCGGAGCAGGCTCGAGGGGCTGTATGGCCTACTCCTGCTCCTATTTCTTATGTTCTTAAATCTGGGTGGTGCCCTTGCTCTTTGTTCATCCATCTTAAACACCTCCTGGCTCCTCCAAATTCCATTTTTGCATTGTCCCTTTAAATAGAGTTGAGATTGTGTCATGTAGGTGTGCATCACGCCCGCTGTGCAGTTAGGAGCCATGAAACCTGGAAGTCAAAATTTATTGCCTCAATCAAGCTGAAATCGGAAAATCCGACCCACCTGATTTTGCGCCACACAATTCCTCCCTGTGTTCCTCCCAGCACCACGGCCTGTTCCAAAGACCGTTGCTGACCCCGCTTGGCCCCCTCCTGATCACAATTGGTGTTGAGACCAATTTTAGCATTATTACAGCTGTCTTGTTTTAGAAAACCTTGGGATCTGCCTAGTTTGTATAGTTCAGAGCATTCACCCATTGGGCTGAGGGGAGTAGCTAAAACCTGCTAATTGGGTTGTTACCAATAAATTATCCTTAAGGGACTACAGGCAAGGATGTTGGAGAAGTGCATGTGCAATTTACCTGCAGTTTCCATTACTTGTTTCTCATTATTTACCAGCGCTTTCTCTATTTTTCCAGCAGTAAAACCCACAAAAATTAGGAAAATTAGACCTTCTGTTTTATTAATTGTTCTTCACCTGGTTTGTTTACACAGGGCCCAAACAAAGTGACACCATTCTCATAATGGAATCTAACACGTGATAAACATTTTCCAATTAAATTTTTCAGATTGCCTAGCAACGGTTATCAGCAAATTCACAATCAGACTGATTACTGCCCTTAAATTCACCCAAATGGCGGAAAATTACTGTTGCTATTCTCCAAATGGTGGTAAAAATTATACCTTCATAAAATTAAATTGCGTTCCATTATCTTCCAACTCTTAAAAAAAATGTTGATACATTGGAAAAGTACCTATAATAAGAATTGGTGATTATAAATTGCTGTCTTGTATATTACACGAATCTTAATCGCTTACTCTCTATAGATCCCCATCACACTGCCTTCGCTGCTTTTTTCGACAGCTTTCCACAAATATGAATAAAAAGCTCAGGAGCCAAAGTTTGCGGTTGGGTCAGCTTATAACGATGCAGCCATTTTAACCGGTTTGTCCAGCTTGGCAGTGCCTGATCTGATTCTACGGGAAAGTTCATTGTCAAGAATACTGTAGCAGAAATTGAAGCAGCTGTGATCTCGGAAGGCAACAAGGCACCCTGTTTTGGGTTGTTCTCAATGACTGTGGCTCTGGCATTCATTTGAGTTGCGCTGGGGTTTTATAGCGTTTGTAAGGGTAACTGATGCAGCCCCTTGCTGTTAAAGATTCTGCTTCCTGACGAGCGGCATGTCGGGCAGCAATTGTTCTCGTGTGCTGACTTAAGGGTTGTGGTTTGGTGAAGGCTACAAGCAAAAAGAATAATAACAGCAATTCTTACATGACAAATATCAAAAAAGACAACTTTATCCCTGACCCATCTATGCAGAAGCAAGTTTCATTCATCATGTATTAATG
This sequence comes from Squalus acanthias, assembly GCA_030390025.1. NCBI lineage: Eukaryota > Metazoa > Chordata > Chondrichthyes > Squaliformes > Squalidae > Squalus > Squalus acanthias. The sequence goes on along the minus strand of CM059434.1, from coordinate 27,500,197 downwards.
TTGTTTTGGTGTTGACAGAGCAGCTTAGTCATAAGATTTTCTTGCATAATTTAATGGAAATCTTGCCTCCTGTTTAAGTTGAGGGGTTCTGGTGACAGCAAGTTCTTTTAATGATTCATGTTTGTACATTGTGCAATTTAGCTGTTGTCAAATAGTCACAGAGCAGCATAAGAAAGGGCAGGGATAATGCAGTATAAAGGCCTGTATCAATATTTAAATGTTATATTTCTGACAAATGGTTTGTCACTTTAGTCATTTATTTATTTTTTCAAAGTTCTTCTCGAAGAGCACACAGGCAATGTCTCCCGTGCTCCCTGTAACCAGCTGCTTAAATGTGAACAGCGCCAGTGCAGACTAACCTGACTTTTATTTTGACTTCATTCTCCTCAATACAGTACCATACACATCTGGATGGCTGATAGCTTCGTTTCCGCCCATCCCCAACCCAGGCAGCCCAGCTCCAGGACAAATCACTATAGTACTGAGGCCAGTCTGAATGGTGCGATGAAACCTATATAAAAATTAAAACCCATTTAAAGAATCAAAATCAATGAAATTCTGTGACTATATTTCTATATGAGAGTTGTCCAGACTGCCCAGTCAGCTTGATGTGAAAAAGTACAGCAGGTTTCTTCCGTAAGCCCTACACAAGAAAACAAATGTTCCATTACAATGTGGAATTTGTGACAAAATGGATGCCGTCATGTTAACATGGCGAAGAAAAGTTGAATGGGTCAATACAGAAACAAAATCATTTCCTTTCATTCCGCACCCCCGTACCCCCCCCAAACAAGACAGACAATTATGGTATTATCATCTTAAGAAAACTACTGAGTGAGTTAACAAGGGATGTAGATTGAAATACTGTATCTTTCTTTTAATCAGCACCATAGCAGTCTAGTTAAATGTCAGCTTGCCTCGGAGTCAGAAGTTTGTGGGTTCAAATCCCGCTCCAGGGTAAAAGCACACAATTCAGGCTGACGGTTTAGTACAAGTACTGAGGAGTGCTGCATTGTTGGAGCCACCTTCCTTCATCTGTAACATTCATCCGAGGCCCTATCTGCTGATTCCATTGGTCCAGGTGGATGTTAACGATCCCGTGGCATTACAGGAAGAAGAGCAGGCAGCTCTCCAGGTGATGTGCCGTCAATCACCACCACCAAAAACAGATTCATTGGTAATTTATCTGACTGTTGTTTGTGGAACATTGCTGTGTTTACCCACATAACATAATGGCAGTAACTGCATAATTTAATTCATTGTACCTGAAACATTTTGGGACATTTCTGAGATGCATGGGCCTAAAAGATTCCTGTGGCAGGCCAACGAATGGTGCCCGCTGTTCGGCTTGCCCGTGCCCATTTAATGTCGACGATATTTTGTGCATCAAGTTGCTGGGAGTGCAAGATGGAAGTGTGTAGCTTCTTAACCTTAACTGAGAAGGAAGTGTACAGAAAGACAAATAAAGAGAGGCAAAGAAAGATTGGATTGGATTAAGAGAGAGAGAGAAAAAGAGACAAAAGGAAAAAGTTTAAAAAAATCTCCAACAACAATTAAAGCCTGAAGGAATGAAACTCCACACTTGTAATAGTTAATTTTCCGTGCCAGAGAGGTTGACTGGCAGTAATTAACACTTACCACATCGTTAAAAGGGTATTTAGACTCTAATGACTTGTGGCGAGTTTTTTTTATTCGTTCATGGGATGTGGGCATCGCTGGCAAGGCCAACATTTATTGCCCTTGAGAAGGTGGTGGTGAGACGCCTTCTTGAACCGCTGCAGTCCGTGTGGTGAAAGTACTCCCACAGTGCTGTTAGGGTGGGAGTTCCAGGATTTTGACCCAGCGACGATGAAGAATCGGCGATGTATTTCCAAGTGAGGGTGGTATGTGACTTGGAGGGGAACTTGGAGGTGGTGGTGCTCCCATGCGCCTGCTGCCCTTGTCCTTCTAGGTGGAAGAGGTCGCAGGATTTGGGAGGTGCTGCCGAAGAAGCCTTGGCGCGTTGCTGCAGTGCATCTTGTAGATGGTACACTCTGCAGCCACGGTACGCCGGTGGTAGAGGAAGTGAATGTTTAAGGTGGTGGATGGAGTGCCAATCAAGGGGGCTGCTTTGTCCTGGATGGTGTCGAGCTTCTTGAGTGTTGTTGGAGCTGCACTCATCCAGGCAAGTGGAGAGTATTCCATCACATTCCTTGCTTGTGCCTTGTAGATGGTGGAAATGCTTTGGGGAGACAGGAGGTGAGACACTCGCCGCAGAATACCCAGCCTCTGACCTGCTCTTGTTGCCACAGTATTTATATGGCTGGTCCAGTTAACTTTCTGGTCAATGGTGACCCCCAGGATGTTGATGGTGGGGGATTCGGCGATGTTAATGCCGTTAAATGTCAAGGGGAGGTGGTTAGACTCTCGCTTGTTGGAGATAGTCATTGCCTGGCACTTGTGTGATGCAAATGTTACCTGCCACTTATCAGCCCAAGCCTGAACGTTGTCCAGGTCTTGTTGCATGCGGGCATGGACTGCTTCATTATCTGAAGAGTTGTGAATGGCACTGAACACTGTGCAGTCATCAGCGAACATCCCCATTTCTGACCTTATGATGGAGGGAAGATCATTGATGCAGCAGCTGAAGGTGATTGGGCCAAGACATTGCCCTGAGGAACTCCTGCAGCGATCTCCTGGGGCTGTGATGATTTATCTCCAACCACCACAACTATCTTCCTTTGTGCTAGGTATGACTGGAGCCAGTGGAGAGTTTTCCCCTCCGATTCCATTAATTTCAGTTTTACTAGGGTTCCTTGATGCCACACTCAGTCAAATGCTGCCTTGATGTCAAGGGCAGTTACTCTCACCTCTCCTCTGGAATTCAGCTCCTTTGTCCATGGTTGGACCAAGGCTGTAATGAGGTCGGGAGCCGAGTGGTCTTGGCGGAACCCAAACTGGGCATCAATGAGCAGGTTATTAGTGAGTAAGTGCTTGATGACACCTTCCATCACTTTGCTGATGATTGAGAGTAGACTGATGGGGCGGTATTTGGCCAGATTGGATTTGTCCTGCTTTTTGTGGACAGGACATACCTGAGCAGTTTTCCACATTGTCGGATAGATGCCAGTGTTGTAGCTGTACTGGAACAGCTTGGCTAGAGGCGCGGCTAGTTCTGGAGCACAAGTCTTCAGCACGATAGCTGGGATGTTGTCGGGGCCCATAGCCTTTGCTGCATCCAGTGCGCTCAGCCGTTTCTTGATATCACATGGAGTGAATCGATTTGGCTGAAGGCTGGATTCTGTGATGGTGGGGACCTCAGGAGGAGGCCGATGTGGATCATCCACTCGGCACTTCTGGCTTACTTCGTGTCTTCCATGCAAATACAGCAACTTCAAACTATTCAATGCATTTGAATGGGGAACCAGACAGTGAGATGCCATTTTGGGAAGCGGAGCGGCGTATCTCCAACAGCAACATTACAATTTCCACGTTTAATTGCACATCTGCCCTCGGCTGAAGTTGCTGTGTTATTTGCACATATATAACGGCGAGTGATAATAGCTTCGTCGTTATTTTGACAGCAACATTTTGGGCCATTATAAATACAAGTTCTTTCAAGTTAAACACTCTTGATACCGAAGAGGTTTGAATAAAGGTTTTGAAAAAAATAATTGATGTAATAGTGCCACCCAGTGGATTGGCTTGCCATAGCGGCTTATATTCAGTTGAAGACAACATCGCATTTGAATTCATCGTCGTTAACAGTAAACTGATCACAATGGCATGATCCCCTCAAAATTACATAGAATTACAGCGAATGTACAGAAACAGACCATTCGGCCCGAGAGGTCCATGCCGGTGTTTATGCTCCACACGAGCCTCCTCCCACCCCTCTTCATCTAACCCTATCAGCGTAACCTTCTATTCCTTTCTCCCTCGTGTGTTTATCTCGCTCTCCCTTAAATACGAAGTCGCACAACACCAGGTTGTAGTCCAACAGTTTTATTTGAAATTACGAGCTTTCGGAGCTCTGCTCCTTCGTCAGGTACAGTGAGGGAATACAAATCGATTACACAGTATATATAGACAGAGAACAATGTGTCTGCAGAGATACAAGCCGTCAGGGAGGCATTACATCAAAGACACAGCAGAGTACAGCTAAGACAATGAGGTGGGTCACAGGGGGTCCAACGTGTCAAATGCTGCCGTCTGCAGTTAAGCTTTTAACTTTTTTTTAAAAACTGGAAATCACATCTGTGAACCAGACAACGATGTTGAGTCACGTTCTGTAGCGTCCCTTAAATACAGCTGTGCTATTCACCTCAACTACTCCTTGTGGTACCAAGTTCCACATTCTTACCACCCTTTGGGTAAAGAAGTTTCTCCCGAATTCCCTATTGGGTTTATTGGTGACTATCTTATATTTATGGCCCCTAGTTTTGGTCTCCCCCCACAAGTGGAAACATCTGCTCTACATCTACCCTATCAAACCCCTTCATAATTTTAAATACCTCTATTAAGGCACCCCTCAGCTTCTCTTTTGTACTGAAAAGAGCCCCAGCCTGTTCAGCCTTTCCTGATAAGTATATACTCTCAGTTCTGGTATCATCCAAAATCAGTCTCATTTTTCTATTTATCAGAATCTATTCCACTTTACAACTGCACAGATCAGGAGCCATTCAGCCAGCGAAGGTCCAGCTGAAAGTATAGGCAAACGGTTGTGCATCGCTCCTCTGCTAACACTAGTCTGGTGAAAAGGGTGGTAAAATGAAGAGCAAATAAAGTAGAAAGTACAGTTACCTACCTTTCCTGTTAGAGAGGTACCTTGCCATGCACAATAGCACCTATTGACCTGGTTAAGGATGACCACTTGTTGACTGCATTATGCCAGACTCCTAGTGCTAATCACGGCAAAGGAATTAGAATCTTGGTCCCTTCATGTTAGTGTGTCTGCTGTGCAGCATACTGGCATTAATCAGTTATATTCAGAGAGATTTATATACAACCCTGGGGGATAAATTAATGTTAAAAGCATAGTTATAGCATCACTTTGACCTTGAAATTACATTGCAGAAATTAGCACATGATCGCTTAAATTTCTCCTTTCCGCTGTTTTAACAAAGGTTATGGGCTGGATTTTGCCAGGCCCGAGGAGGCGGGTTTGGAGGCGGGTCAGGTGGTAAAGTTCCAAAAAATGGCGTCGGGCTCCGATCCCGCCTCCAGCCCGCCTCTGAGCAACTTTCCCAAATGTGGGCTTTCAGACCCCGTTTCGGTCCCGCCTCCAAGAGGCGGGATAGGCCCTTAAGGCACTTAACAACCACTTAAGTGCCTCTATAATGCCATTTTGAGAGGCCTTTCTGAGTTTAACACATTTCCCGCGTGCTGCACGTCTCCCCTGGAACACGCCAGTTAATCCTGGCGGGCCTCACAAGTGGATGGCTTACTAACAGCTGCAGCTCCATCATTAAAAAGGAGGTTTCTACACTGATCATTTGCAGGTGGCAGAACTTTGTTTTCTCAGGTCTGGGAGAACTTTTAGCAGGCCTACTCATTGTGGAGGTTTTGAAGCTGAGATCCATCTCCAGTGTGACCTCCTGGGAAACCCCTCTCCCCACCTTGACTGAGCGCTTCCTCAACTGAGGTATATACCTGCAGCATGGGAACCATTTATTTCCTTTCCTCCTGGACCTCAGATTCAGACGAAGACCAGCCGCGGCAGCAGCGGAACCCGGAACAACAGCAGCAGCAACAACAGGAGCAACAACAGGAGCGCCAACCTGCTGCTCACCCACCTGAAGCTGCACAGGCCAGAAGGCGCCAGCGCAGGGAAGGACGTCGCCACAGGAGATACCCCCAAAACAGGATCCGTTTCTGCACTGGCAGTCCTACTCCAGAGGATTTCCATGAAGGTCTGGTTTGTTTGCTCAATAGCTGACCATCGCTCCTCAAGAGATGTCAGTCTATTCTGAACAATTACCATGTTTTCCATACCCTAGCAACTAAGCTCCTCCATGGCCATAGCCATCCTCTCCTCTACGGTAGCCAGCCTTACCACGGAGGTAGCCATCCTTTCCACGGTGGTTGCCATCCTTTCCACGGAGGTTGCCATCCTTTCCGTGGTGATGCGTTCATGCGCCAATGCCTCCACAAAGGCTCTGCTCATGTTAGCGATGGACTCCTCCATTCATTCCACACTCGCAGCGACCCTGGAGACAAAACCTGCCAGAAACTCCTGCACCTGTTCCTGGAGTTCCAACACCACTCTCCTTCTGGATGGACCCGGAGGCACAGGGTCGACATGCAGCTGAGCCGAGCTGGGAGAGTCCTGCGCCCTCCGACGAGGACTCTCCACTGCTGTCCCTGTCTCCACCATCTGCTGATGCTCACTTGTGAGCTGTGATACACCAGGTGACAACACTACTCTATCTCCCGAAGGTCCCACCGAGGTGTGAGTGTCTGTGCTGGTGCTGGGTGCGCTTAATTCTGCTGACGCTGCGCCCTCAGAGGTTGCAGCTTCCTCTGAGGAGTCTGGTGGCTCAGGCTGTTCCTCCTGGATAGTGGGGACGGGGGCTGTTGATGGTCCTGTGGGGGAGTAAAGGAAAGAGTTAAACATGTGAGATAAACGTTGCATGCACATTGAATTGTGCAGATGCTCATAAGTCAATCTGTTAGAGCATTAGAATCAAGATCAGTCACTCATGCAATGTCAATGAGAGAGAGATGAAAAACTATTCTGTCACCAGCTTGCTCTGATGCGCCCGTCTGTCCGTCCCCCACTTGCGCATCCTCCTCGACTCCCACGATCTCCAGGGCCGCCTCCTCTGCAATGGTGAGCTGGGCTATTGAGGGTGGCCCTCCTCCTATCTTCGCCATTTCCCTCTTATTGTGGGCTCTCTTTTCCTGCAATGAGGGACACAAGTGGAGTTTGAGTGAGAATAAAGGAGTGAGTGTAGAGAATCTATAGCATAGAAGCTTAGAAGGACACAAAGATGGAGTGAGGTGCCTGTGTGTTGTAAGTTGTTGTCATAGCATAACAGTGATGGGGAGTGTGAGGCCTGCATAGTCGAATAGTTAAGTGAATGTGTACATGATGAGAGAGGGAATGGTTAAGGGTGCAGGGATGTAAGGGTCAAGTGGGATGTGGAGGAGGAGGTTGACAATGATGAGTGCTGGGGATGAGAGGCAATAGGGAGCAGATTGAGGGTCATGGTGATGTAATACTCACTTTTCCTGTGCGGAGAAGGTCATGAAACCTCTTTCTGCACTGTAGCCAAGTTCTACTGCACATTGAGATGGCACTGACCTCCTGTGCCACTTGCAGCCACACAGCTTTGGTCTGCTGGGGCGGTTTCTTCCTCCCAGAAGAAGGAAACAGCACTTCCTTATGAGCTCTTGCTCCCTTCACCAGAGCTTGGAGGGAATCCTCATCAAAGCGTGGTGCGCACTTGGGCCTTGAGCGTGCCATGGTTGCAGCAAAATCCTTCAGAAGTCTCAGCAACAAAGTAGCTGGGCAGAAAATGAACCAAGGCTGCTTGCAGCTGCATAGATGACGTCATCGGAGGCGAGTTTCAGGACCAAAAGATTCATTGGGCCAGGGGATCCCACACGCTGGAAATCAAGTGCCCAATTAGGGCAAAATCGCTCAATTGTCCCGCCTCACATCGGAGACCCGCCGACCACCTGACCCACCCTCAACCCGCCCCCCATGACAAAATCCAGCCCTATATATCCATATATCGTTCAATGTGTTATGCAACTTGCACTATTATTCACACGGTACTTTCTGGGTCATTATATCTAAAATCACTTTTTATTGATAACAGCATTCCTAAATGCAGTATTATAGTTCACAAATATCAATACTGGAAAATATTAGATAATCTAAATCCAACCAGACTAGTATCTCTCAATATGTGCCGTACTTTCCCAGGGTGTTAATTCGAGGCCGAGACCATTCAAGGTGATGAAATAGAGTGGAGTGAACCATCAGATCCAGGGCCCACAGATCTCAACAGCAACAGCAACTTGTATTTAAATAACGCCTTTTATGTAGTAAAAACATCCCCAGGCGCTTCACAGGAGCGATTATCAGACAAAATTTGACACTGAGCGACATAAGGAGATATTAGGACAGGTGACCAAAAGCTTAGTCAAAGAGGTAGGTTTTAAGGAGCGAGAGGTAGAGAGGCGGAGAGGTTTAGGGAGGGAATTCCAGGAGTGCCCAAGAGGCCAGAATTGGAGGAGTGCGGAGATCTCAGAGGGTTGTAGGGCTGGAGGAGGTTACAGAGATAGGCAGGGGTGAGGCCATGGAGGGATTTGAACACAAGGATGGGAATTTTGAAAATTGAGGCATTGCCAGACTAGGTGCCAATGTAGGTCAGCGAGCACAGTGGTAATGGATAAATGGGACTTTGTGCGAGTTAGGATACGGGCAACAGAGTTTTGGATGAGGTCAAGTTTATGGAGGGTGGAATGTGGGAGGCTGGCCAGGAGACTGTTGGAATAGTCAGGTCTGGAGGTAACAAAGGCATGGATGAGGGTTTCAGTAGCAGATGAGATGAGGCAAGGGCGGAGACAGGGTGTATTACGGAGGTGGAAGGAGGCGGTCTTGCTGATGGAGAGGATAAGGGGTCGGAAGCTCAGCTCAGGGTCAAATAGAATGCCGATATGCGAACGGTCCTGTTCAGCCTCAGACAGTGGCCAGGGAGGAGGATGGAGTCAGTGGCTTGGGAACGGAGTTTGTAGCGGGGACTGGCTTCAGTCTTCCCAATATTTAATTGGACACAATGGCCCGAAAATTAGACCTAATACGGGAGATTACGCACTGTGTACTCTCGCGTATTAGGTCCCGAAGTGCCGGTTTCCTGCATGCACTGCGCATGCGCGGGAAACCGGCACTTCAGGTATTGCGAAGGGGGCGGTTCCTAAGTGAACCGCGTGCGCACTACAGGTTGTGCGCACGCAGCACACTTAGTTTTTTTTCAGGTTTGAACGCGCAGGTAAGTGTTGAAGATTTTACACATGAAGAAAGCAGGCGTAAGACCCCCTTTTAACAAGGTAAGTAGTTAATTAAGTATTACTTAAAAAAAATTTCAACAGGTTTATCTTTTTTAGAGACTTTAAAGAAAGGTAAGTTTATTTTTATAACTTTTAAAAACAATTAAAAAAATTTCAAAAATTTTAAATTTTTGTTTAAAGTGGTTAATTTATTTAACTATAGTTATTTTATTAATGTGATGGCTTTTTTTAAATTTAATTGAGGTTTAGCTGTTCTTTTGGGGGCTTGTTGTATTCATAGTTTTGACAGCTCTCCCTGTCAAAACTATGAATGAAAGATGGTGTGCTGCCATTGGCTCTAACTGGCCCACGTGATCCCAGAGGTAGCATCGAACTAACTGCGCCTCTGGGACACGCACACACTGCGCGCCGGCACCAGGGAGAGGCCCAGGAACTGAAGTTCGTGTGGGCCAAAACCATAAAGGTAGGCGCGGAGTGCGATATCGCGGGGGATCCTTACCCCCGCGGCAACCATCGAAGTCCAATTTCTGGCCCATTACCTGGACAATATTAAACACAGAGGGGGAAAAATTCAGTTGGTTGCGCCTCCCGTTAGCGCCTTAAGAGGGCGCTAATGGGGCGCAAAGCAGCTAGCGCCCGGGCGCAGCGATGTTTACGCCGCTCGCGAACTTAACTAGACATTTTGCGGCAGCGCTAAACTTTATCGCCGCGATCTCCTGCGCGCGCAGATTGTGACGTCATACGAGAGTGCAACGCCCTTGTGGCGCCCCGGAGCAGAATTTCAGTGGCGCCCCCATCCTTACCGCCTGGCGCATCCAACGACCGGAAAAGTGGAACGCTAACAATCGCTGTGGGGCTGGGGTGGGCGCTATTTAAAGGGGGCCTCTTCCTGTCTTTCTCTGTGGTTGACATTTTTGCACCACTCGTTCTGAGAGAGAGAGATTCGGAGAGAGAGAAAGAGAGACTTCTGCATTGAGTCAACGCTGTGTGAGGTAGTTTTGGCTACTCATCCTAACTTCGCTGGTACTTTGGTTTCTGGCCTTCATAACTTTGCTTGCTAAGAGATATGGGGGCTGCACTGATGGGGGGCGTCGTCCTGCGCCAGCTGAATCGGAGGAGACAGAAACGCAGAGAGAGAGTGGCAATGATGGCCAGACGGAGGAGGGCCAACAGGCGTCTGTACAGGAGAGCTTACCCTCCCAGGGTATATCGTGAACAGCTCTCCTACATTCATATGTCTGATGAGCAGTGTCTGCGAAGGCTGCGCTTCAGCAAGGAGGTGGTCACTGAGCTCTGCCACCTGCTGCAGCCAGATCTGCAGCCTCAACTGAGGTCCAGGACGTCTCTGTCGGTGGCAGTGAAGGTCACAGTGGCTCTGAACTTTTATGCTACTGGCTCATTTCAATCTGCTGTTGGGGACATCGCCAATATCTCCCAGTTCGCGGTGCATTGCTGCATCAGGAAGGTCACAAATGCCCTCTTTAAAAGGAGACGAGAGTTCATCTCTTTCCCCATGACCCCAGACAAGCAGCAAGAACGCGCTCTGGGCTTTGCGAGGATAGCGGGCTTCCCCATGGTGCAGGGCGCCATTGACTGCACGCATGTGGCTTTGCGTGCTCTGCATGAGAATGCCGAGGATTTCCGGAACAGAAAGGGGTTCCATTCCTTGAATGTTCAGTTGGTCTGTGACCACAGACAGCTGATACTCGCTGTCAATGCCCACTATCCTGGCAGCTGCCACGATGCTTTCATCCTGCGCCAGACTACTGTGGCAGAACTTTTCGAGGCACCGCATCAGCCAGTTGGTTGGCTTCTCGGGGACAAGGGGTATCCACTGAGCACCTGGCTGATGACACCGCTCCGTACGCCCAACACCCCTGCTGAGCTGCGGTACAACGAGAGCCATCAAGCTACCAGGAACATCGTGGAGCACACAATCGGCGTGCTCAAGCAACGGTTCCGCTGTCTCGACCATTCTGGAGGAGCCCTGCAGTACTCGCCTGAGCGAGTTTCCAACATCGTAGTTGTGTGCTGCATGCTGCATAACATGGCAATCCTCAGGACCCAGCCAATGCCACCAGGCCTTGGAGCACCACCAGAGGAGGAGGAGGAAGAGGAGGAAGAGGAGGAGGAGGATGATCAGCAGCAGCACCAAGGCGTGAGGGCGGCCCACAATGGTGAAACTGCAAGGGCCGTCCGTCAGCGGCTGATAGCAAGCCGCTTCTAGGCCCCTGCTGTGGAAATGGCTTCTGCCATTGAGAACAGCATGAATGAACCCAACACGCAACCCCTAAGCCGGCCAAGGCACCAATTATTCCAAACACCAAACATGTATATTTTGAGTACCAAAACTTATTTATTTTACAAACTCTGTGTGTGTCATTTCTTCATGACAAACTCATACAAATAAACACAAAAAAACAGTCATTACCATAACTGGTTCTCACAACCTGGAGATCATGTGCAAAACACTCAACAAAAGTTTGACCACGAACCTCGGCCTTTAATAAAAAAAATGACCAGCATTTTGTCACACCTCCTACATCGAGGGTGAACTCCGTCCCGTGCGCCCTTCCCCCCTTCTTACCCTACTGCTCCTCCGCAATGGGACCTCAGTGGCTGCAGCAAGGCTGGTGGAAGGCTGCTGACTGTCAGGCCCTGACAATGCAGATGCCCTTGAGGGACGGCCTCGACCAGTTCTGGGCCTGGAGGGCCCGGCTGCAGACTGCACCAACTCTGCATGGGCGGCAGCAGTCTGTCCTACAGGCGGTGGCAAGTGCAGTGGAGAAGTGACAGTGGTGGCAGCAGGAATGCTGTCATCTTGAGCGAGGACAGCAACTCCCTGCTCGACCGGCACACTGGCACTCCCACGGGGCAGCACCTCAGCATCCGGAGCAATCTGCTGGAGCACAGATTGCTGGCCTGCTGCGGCGCGGTGAGAGCCCCGGGGACATGTGAACGTACCAGCGAGGATGGCAGCAGACAGTGCTCGCGTGACCTCAATCTGAGTCTGCATGAGAGCAGTCTGAGATTGAATTGCAGCACTGAGCTTCAGTGTCGCATCCGCCTGCGCTGCAGCGAATTGCTCCACACTCCTTGCCAGTGCTTCAATGCATTCGGGCACCCTACCCACTGCAGCCATGAGCTCAGTGTGCATGCCCACCGCCTGGGTGTTCATTTCCGCGATCAGCCGCTCCTCCTCTGCGTCCAGTGCAGCAGGACTCGCTGGCATACTCTCCCTCCGGGGAGAAGGCCCCCGAGCTTCCCTACCCCCATCGTGTTGCTGCAGCCCGCTGGGTCCTGGAGCTTCACCCTCATCAGACCCTTCCCCCCTGCTCCCCTCCAGGGAAGGCGTGTTCCCAGTGTCGGCATGGGCTTCCTCGGGAGAGGGTGGCACTGATGCTCCGACTTCCTCTTCCTCCTCGGCTGCAGCTTCACTCCCACTGGCAGCTTCAGGGCCCATCTCCTCAGCTGGTGAATCACCATCTGAAAGCAGGGAGGTACAAGAGTGGCTTTAGCGTGAGGACAGGGTGGCAGTAAGGGAGGAATAAGTGCAGCGAGTTAGTAAGTTGGATTGAAAATGTCAAAGGCTGGTGTTGTGAGGGACAAGTGGAAGGACAGAGGACAAAAAGGTGATGACCTTACCATTGCTGTCCAGAACGGGGTCGGCGTCTCCAGTGGCGACGGGACCGATCACCCGGCTTGCCACAATCCTGTGGACGCGCTCCTCAAGATCGCTGAGGGGTTGCAGCTGAGGCTGCCCTCCACCCGTCCGTTGCTGCTGTCTCCTATTATGCACCAGCTTGGCCTGCAAGAAAAAGGACGGCGTCTGAGTAAATATACAGCCATGGTCTTGCCTGATGTGCCTCCCATAGGTGAATAGCCCTTACTGTATTCAGCCATGGTCTTGCCTGATGTGCCTCCCATAGGTGAATAGCCCTTACTGTATGCAAAGTATGGAATGTGTGTGTGTGCTTCATGAAAGGGCCATAGGTGTTGGATGAGTGTTGTTAATTGTGGTTTTAAGACCCTCTGGCCATAGAGTGAGGTTGAGATGGAGGGATGGAGAGGTATTGCAAAAAAGCCACTCACCCTGACGACCCGAGTGAGGTCGTTGAACTTTTTCCGGCATTGGACATGGGTCCTGGGCACCATGCTCCTGGAGGAGACGCGCTGAGCCACCTCCCTCCACACTCTTCTGTAGTCGCGCGGCAAAGGCCTCCTGCCACTCTCTGGGTACAGTATTGGTCTTCGGCGCTCCACCGCGCCAACCAGAGCATCCAAGGCCCACCCGGTGAAGCGCTCAGCTCGTTCTCTCACCCTCTCCATCCTTGGCTGGAAAATGGATTCACAGGTCTCTCCAGGCCGATATTCAAGGCTGCAATGAGCAGGGTGTGGCTGGGGAGCAAGATCGCCCCCCCCTTTAAGAACTGGCCGGCACCAGTGTGTCTGTGTTCCCTCGCTAACTGGCAGCACCTGCGCTGCGCTCGCGCTCTGAGTTAGCGCCTCACTCCTCGGCCTTTGCGCCTTAAGACAGGTGTGCAGCGCCTGATTTAGCGCTCCAATCACCTCCCGGGGCGTTAAAAGTAAAGTTTCCAGTCAGTGGCGATAATTAGCGCCAGGCGCTAATTTTTGCGCCCGGACGATATTTGCGCCCCAAATGGGGCGCGACTGAATTTTTCCCCCAGAGTACTTCTCTTCCTTATAAAAATTACTTCAAACCACAGCCACCGTAAGTCCAGTGCAACTCCACAAAAATGCTCTCCTGTTGCTTGGCAATATCACTACCGCCTCCAGGACAATTAGCTCCCGACACTCCATAATCAAATATGCTAACATCTGCCACTATTCAGTGAAGGTCTTTCTCTCACAAATCCCACAATGGATCAGCAAGGGAAGGAACCTTCCAAGATTAATAGAAAATATATTTGCTATGATCTTGCAAGCTAATTTTATAAAAGAGATAAATCAGCACTATTGCAGAATAATAGATCTTTCCCTTCTATATAAAAAAAATTGTGATAGTGACTGTGCTTAGATTCACACAGTCCTTAAGTTACTTTTTAAGCTACAGCACCATTTTCTTAAAACCCACTGTGATATGATCCATGTCCTAATCTGTAAATGTTAATTGTGGATCAGATACAGATAAAGTGACTGTATTATCTGTAATGGCAAAGACGAACTTCAGCCTATTCAGTACCAATTCAGCACAATTTACAAAGATCTTTTGGATCCATATCTCCAACCGCCGACTGCATGAATCCAGTGTGTGTGGCTTATTTTTGCTCAACTTTCTCTTAAGTGCAGTGTAACTTTTTAACTTTGCTAGAATTGGAACATGTCCACGGCAGATAAAACATTGGAATTATCTGAATGGCCAAAAATTTTTAAAATGCATTAAATCAAATATCTTTCTCTGAGTAAAAGCCTGTTCGTATAAAGGAATTGTCTGTACAGACGGTAAGCGCAATCATTCATGGAGAGCTGTAAACTGAATGCTGTCATTTGTCTAGAGGTGCAATCACATTACTAATCATGCTCAGCTAAATAGCGATCAAGTGCATTACACTTATCATAAAATGTATAAAACAGCCATTAAACTATCATAGCCCAAAAACAAACAGCTTGCTAAAGCACTTTGAAAGAAGCTGTCCAGTAGCAAAAGTGTCATGCAAGACAAAAATTCCACAGAGCTAAATTAATGGTATCCATGAAGTCAGTGGACGTGCGGTCCACCATCATTTTTTTGTCATATGTTTTAAAGATATGATCCAAGACGTGTCCTTGAACTTGTAAGAAAAATATCATTCATATGAAAATGACAGTGGACTCGATGACTTTTGCAAAGTCAAGAGTCCTGAATTGTTCCATGAATTTTCGCCTTGCAATATTCCGCAGCGAGTACTGATTTGGGAATGCAAAGATCGGACCATTTACACTGACAACTGGAAGTCGGATCATGGCCCAGTAACACCTCCATCTGGCAGCACAAATAAAATGGCGGCAAAACACTATTTCATAGCTAACAATTCTTCAATTATAGCCATAAGTAAGAAGTATCCCCACTGCAGTTGAGGGAGTGTGTTTTCCACAGGGTGGTGCAGTTGCAGTTGCAGGATTTGGCCCCAAGGTGGCATGTGCCCTGCTTTGGGCAGTGTTCTTCATTTCCTACCTGCAGAGAAAGAAGCTCAAGGCTATTTTCAGCCACACCAGAAACACAGGGGGCGATTTTGCCAGCCCTGGGGAGGCGGGTTTGGAGGCGGGACTGCCGGGAAAATGGCAAAATCTGGGGGCGGGTACCCATCCCACCCCCAACCCGCCTCCGTGCCATCTTCCCAGGAGGCGGGTAACCGACCCGTGCCGGGTCCCGTCTCCTGGAGGCGGGAAGGGGATTACAGCCACTTAACTGCCTGTTAACAGGTAGTTAACAGGCAGTTAAGAGGATTATCACCATTTTTCCACCAGAGGCGCGGGCTTCCCGACGTCGGGAAACCCCGCCAGGGTCACCGAGGCGAGCAGTGGGTCTGCGGGGGTCGGAGGGGTCCAAAAATGCGCTGTGGAGGTGAGTAATGGGTGCAAGTGTGGAGAGGTAAGTATGTGAGGTGAGTGTAAAGTGATAGAAAATGTTTACTTACCTTTGTTTCTTCCTGCAGGCTTCAACAGTTGGGGAACCGGAGACTCTCGCATCTCACTGGCAGAGATGACAGATGGCTGCTGCATTCTCCGATGCAACAGCCATCTGATTTCTGCTCAGCAGATAGGTTTGATGAGTCTTGAATACAAGGACTCATCAAACGACAGAGAATGTCAGTTGGGCGGGCTTAACAAGGTCAATCAAGGGAAAATAGCGTGGGTTGGTCACAAATCGATGGAGGCGGGACTAAAACCCGACAAGCAGCAGTCTCGCCTCCAACGCGCCCCCATTGGCAAAATCACGCCCACAGTTGGAAGAATCCTATGTCATCCCAGGCAAATCTTGGTGGAAAATATGGCATATGCCTAGAAGTTTCACCAAGAAATGTTTATCATTTTCCTTTTAATATTAAATGTAGTTGGCAGTGTATAAAATAAGTTACAGTTAAGAATAAGGTGGGGCCTTCCAGGTGTTATTGTTCGGATACAGGGTTCTTTTACGGTTCTCAGCATGTTCTGACAAGGTAATCGATCAAATGGTGATCATGAATAGATACTGGTGTTCTTTAATAATACAGTGCAGAAGACCATCACCACACTTTTCCCCCGACATCCCTCTTTTACTAATTTCTGTTTAAATTTTAATAAAACCAGGATATTTGATCCTACTGGCTGGTTAAATAGGTAACGGAAATTCAGTGACACATACTGTCATCCATAGTTCAACGCTGTATGTCTCCATTGTTTACTTGTGTCCTTGTACACGAAACACAGGAAGTTAACATGCAGGTACAGCAAGCAATTAGGAAGGCAAATGGTATGTTGGCCTTTATTGCAGAGGTTGGAGGATAAGAATAAGGAAGTCTTGCTGCAATTATATAGGGCTTTTGGTGAGACCACTCCTGGAGTACGGTGTACAGTTTTGGTCTCCTTACCTGAGGAAGGATATACTTGCCTTAGAGGGGGTGGAACGAAGGTTCACTAGATTAATTCCTGGGATAAGAGGGCTTTCCTATAAGGAGAGATTGAGTTGAATGGGCCTATATTCTCTGGAGTTTAGAAGAATGAAAGGTGATCTCATTGAAAAGTATAAAATTCATAGAGGGCTTGACAGGGTAGATGCTGAGAGGTTGTTTCCCCTGGCTGGGGAGTCGAGAACCAGGGGTCACAGTCTCGTGATGAGGGGTCAGGCCATTTAGGACTGAGATGAGGAGAAATTTCTTCACTCAGAGGGGGGTGAATCTTTGGAATTCTCTACCCCAGAGGGCAGTAGATGCTGAGTCGTTGAGTATATTCAAGACAGAGATCGATAGATTTTTGGACACTAAGGGAATCGAGGGGTATGGGGATAGAGCGGGAAAGTGGAGTTGACGTAGAAGGTCAGCCATGATCTTATTGAATGGCGGAGCAGGCTCGAGGGGCCGTTTGACCTACTCCTGCTCCCATTTCTTGTGTTCTTACTATTGATGTACTCCAACAGGAACAAAAACTAGTTTGCAAACGATTTTGCTTGCTCTTAGGAATTTTGTGTTAGTGAATTAATTTGGAAGCAGAGGGGGAAAGCTGTACGTAACAAAACTTAAGCTTAAACCAAACTTGCTCTCCAATGGGATAGTCTATGTATCATTTGGTTACAAATGGTGCCATAAAAGAGTTGAGTTAGAAACTGTGCGCAGAATGACTGTCGCGTTCACCCATATAACAACGATGACTGCGCAATGTCATTTGTTCTGTACAAATAGCTTTAGGGTATTTCTGAGATGTCGTAAGGTGCTATGTAAATGCAACTTGTTTCTATCTATCAATATTTTTCATTGGATCACATCTTGGATCACAATGAATGTCTCCGTTCAGTAGCACGTAATGCAATCCCTGGTTCAAAACTATACTTCTTCATTGACTGGATTTATTATTAAAAACTATTTGAAAATAGAGTCAAATAAAAGAGAAGCTTTGGGTGTTATCTTATTACATTCATACAGAAATATTGCCGGGTTGCAAACCATATTGGCAATGCTACATATGATATTTACTACACAAAGTTATCTTGACTCTGCAGGAGAGACTTATCCTCCTTGAATTTGGACTATATTAATACAATCCACGCAGATGCACAAAAGGGAAGTTTCAACTGTGATACACATGTACATGATGACATTATACAATTACCAGTGCATTCTTTGGAAAGAAAACAATAGCAATTTAAGATCACATCAGGGATAAGCAGTATAAGGCAATATAGATCTATAATCAATCTCATTTTCCTACAATAAAGGGCTGGATACATATATTATGATTCCAGCTCTCAACAGATACATTTTCTTGTGCCCAGCAAAAAAAAAACAGCTCTTATAAGTAAATCCTTACAGCCTTGAACCAAAGTGTGACCTTATATGCAGAGTGTTCTGATAATGTAGCATGCATGAGGTGAATAATAATTCCTTTATATTGCTATAAAATCACTGAGGACAGTACAAGATGCCTTGAGCTCTCCCAGACTCTCCGATTGTCATAAATTCTACAATAATTATTCTTTCATATTCAACATCACTGGTCACTCTGGAAAGCAAACCTTATGGGGTAGAAATTAGGTCGCGCCCCATTTGGGGCGCAAATATCGTCTGGACGCAGATATTAGCGCCTGGCGCTAATTATCGGCACTGACTGGAAACTTCACTTTTACTGCCCCGGGAGGTGAGTGGAGCGCTAAAGCAGGCGCTGCACACCTGTCTTAAGGCGCAAAGGCCGAGCAGTGAGGCGCTACCTCAGAGCGCTGGCGAAGCTCATGTAATGTCAGTCAGCAATGGAACACACACACAATGGCACGGGCCAGTTCTTAAAGGGGATGGTTAATCTTGCTTTCCATCCACATCCTGTTCATTGCAGCCTTGAATCTCGGCCTGGAGAGACTTGCACATCAAATGTGCTGGAAAGAACAATGGAGAGTACCAGGCAAAGAGCTCAGAGTGCAGCTCCCACAGTCTCTGCTAAATCGATACAAGGAATGGCAAATCAAAATGAACCTGCAAAGTGCTGCTCAGTACCCAAAACTCCTTCACACAACGTTGAATCTCTCCAGAAGTCTCTCCCTCTCTCAGAATGCGTAGTTCAAAAATGCCACCAACAATAAAAGACAGGAAGAGGCCCCCTTTAAATAGCGCCCCCCCCAGCCCCACAGCGATTGATAGCGTTCCAGTCTTCTGGTCGTTGGAAGCGCCAGGCGGTAAGGCAGGGGGCGCCACTCAATTTCCGCGCCGGGGCGCCACAAGGGCATTGCACCATGGAATGACGTCACAATCTGCGCGCGCAGGTGGTCGCAGCGGTAAGTTTTAGCGCCGCCGCACAATCCCATATGAAGTGGAAAGAATCTTTACTGTCGTATATCTAGTTAAACTAAAACATGACTAGGAGGCCATAACAGCAAGACCCCTATTGTGGGTACTGGATACTGTGCCCTCACATATGCCACTACATGCGTTCTCCTATCTTTTGAAAGGTAGACTAAAAAGCAGTCTATTGAGATGAAGCCGATTATAAAACAAACTGGTTTATTTATTTTACATTACATATATGAATGAGCAGAATACAGTTTGCATAGCATGATTCGCTCAATTTCCTAGACAAAGTGGGGATTTCGAACAGGCAAGAACGGGTGGGTTAGGGTTGGGTGCGTAGTTAAATTTGGAGAAAAATGAAGCACGATCGCAACCCGACTCCAACGCACTAGCTTACAGGTTTACCTCGGGGGCGTATGGCCGCGTGCGAGCAATCTGCTCGCTGAATTCAGCGTGATCATTAGCGCAAGCGGGTGGGCACTTAAAGCATAATGGAATCTGATAATTGCATGCAAATGAGGGGCTTTTCACATGAAATTAACTTTCCTTCAGATTTAACTCCTCCAGCATGGGTTTCCCGGGGCTCGGGAAATTGACCAGGGAAAAGGAGGCGTGTTTCAGATGCACGTCACGGGGGTCTGTCAACTTCGGATAGCACGAACTCAATAACAGCTCAGTTCTTACAGCTGCTTTGTCACTTCCCTCTGGCAAATGTTTAGCATTAGTTCTTGACCATAGAGTTTTTGGAGAAGTTTGGAGTCTATCACACACAGAGCTGCAGGATGGGAGGTGCCCTTGGATGTTTTTGACAGTATATCGGAAGAGGAAGACAATCGCCGTTCATGGCAGCGATGACGTGCTGTGGTGGGATCAGCAGATGCACAGGAGAGAGGTGCGAAGGAAAGAGACACAGAACAGGAGACCGGAGAACAACAGAGAGGCTGAGGTTGCAGGTGGCACTACCCATGTAACAGGGTGTACAGACAGAGGCTCAGCTTCCTTGACCTCTCGGAAGAGCAGTGCTTCCGCAGGCTGAGATTGTCACGTCAGCTGGTCGCAGTCATCCGCAGCCTCCTCGAAGAAGACCTGCTACCTGCTGGAACTGGTGGCGGTGGCTGTGAAGGTCACACCGCCCTTAATTATTTTGCCTCTGGTTCCTTTCGGGCATGTCGAGGATTTTGCACTCCATCGCACATGAGTGCATAAGGCAGGTGACAGATGGATTGTTTGCCTGGGCGGGGAGTTATGTAATGACAGTATTGTGATGACAATAGCCAGAATGAGCGGGCACTCGCTTTTTCCTCTCTGGTTGGCTTCCCACAAGTACAGGGTGCCATCGATTGCACACACGTGGCAATCTGAGCACCACCGCAGCAACCAGGAGTTTTTATAAACCGCAAGGGATATTCATCCATCAATGCGCAATTGGTGTGCAACCACAATAAGAGGTTCATGCAGGTGTACACCAGATTCCCTGGGAGCTGTCATGATGCTTTCATATTGCAGCAGTCCAACATCCCAGAATTTTTCATTCCAGGAAGCAGACTTAAGGGCTGGTTCACAGGAGACAAGGGTTACCCCCTTCAAACTTGGCTCATGACACCTGTGAGGAACCCAATGAATGAGGCGCAGGAGCGCTACATGACCAGAGCGCCACATGACCACCAGGTGTGTCATAGAGCAATCCATCAGAACATTGAAGATGCGCTTCAGGTACCTAGGTAGGTCGGAAAGTGCCCTTCAGTAAGCACCAGTGAAGGTGTCCAGAATATTCGTGGTGTGTTGCAGCCTGCACAACATTGTGCAGCAGAACGAATTGTATGTGGAGGAGGACAAAGGGGCTCATCACCCATCTTCAGATAAGGAGAACATAGAGGAGGAGGAGGAGTATGCAGATGGGGCACCCATCACCAGACCAGCCATGTACATTGCTGCCTGGGATGCCCTCATAGCTTTAAGGTTCAATTAATTATTACGACTGGATCAAATACCAAATGAAAGCCACCACCAGCACTAACCCAACACTGCCCGCCTCCCCCCCCCCCACCCCCTTGCACTAAACAGTCCTTCAACCACACATGCACCCATTGCACATCCGCCCAATGCGTTCGTTATGTATTATCATTCAGCATGAAACAACTGAAAGGGCAATTTGGCACTCGGGACACGATAATGGGCAAGACGTGGAAGTGGTGCGAATCGATAAATTTTATGTGGCATTATAAAAAGAGGAAACTTAACAACATAACATTTTGTCAAATACCAATGTGCATACCCTTGTTGAATTACAATTGTTTTAACTCACAGTTCCTACTGCTTCTACGTGGTGCATCCTGTGTGGCTTCAATCGAGGTAGAGGCAAGCTGCTCAGATCCCTGCTCTGACTGCTGAGATGCTTTTATCCTGACGGCTCCACCAAAGACTGCTCAAGTCTGCAGGGGTAGACTCAGCCATCGGGAGACGAGGCAGCATGTCGGCTGCTGGCTGGGGGGCGGGGGCAACAGGTGAGAAGTGGGAGCACTTTGAGTGGTGTTCCCACTTCCATGTCCCCTTTTGCCGTCGTCCCTATCCTGGGCCAACACCACATCACTCCTACCACTCTGCTGCAGACCAGCTTGGTGAAGATCAAAGACACGTTGTAAGGCCACAGATAAGGGGCAGAATTTTCATTGACCCGTGGAGGCGGGTTTGGAGGCGTGTGAGGTAGGAAGATAGCAGATTCGGGGGTCCCGAACCCATCCCGCCCCCAACCCGCCTCCATGCCAGTTTCACGGGAGGCGGGTGCCCGACCTGTGCTGGGACCCGCCTCCCCGAGGCGGGAAGGGGATTAGTGCCAATAAACTGCCTGTTAACAGGTAGTTAACAGGCAGTTTGTTGCCTAATCCCTAGTTTTAGCCCTGAAGTGTGGGCTTCCCGACAGGTCCGAACCATGCCGATTTAGCAAGGCAGACCGTGGGTCTGCAGGGGTTGGAGGGGTCGATATGTCCGGTGGGCAGGTGAGTGATGGGTGCATGTGTGCAGAGGTAAGTGTGTAAGGTAAGTGTAAAGTGTGGAAAAAAGTTTTACTTACCTTAACTTCCTCCTGCAGGTGTCAGCCCTTCAGGTCTCAGGAGTCAGAAATCTCACCGGCACAGAAAGCAGAATGGCCGTTGAGCTGTCAAAAGCTGCAGCCTCTGCTTTTTGTTCTGCAGAGATCTCTAAATCAGCCTGAGAGGAAGGAATTAACTTAGAGGACAGATTGTCAGTGTTTGACAGCTTCAAGGAGCTGTCAAACGCTGATATTTCATCTGTCAAAAGCTCTTGACAGATGAAATGTCAATCTGTGACGTCACCTGTTGCCGGGTGGCCCTTAATTGGCCTGCTGAGCCCGCTGGGCGGGCTCAACAAGGTCAATCAAGGGAAAATCGAGTGGGTTGGCCACAACTCGATGGAGGCGGGACTACAACCCCAAAAGTGGGAGTCCCGCCTCCTGCTTGCCTCCATTGATAAAATCCAGCCCAAGGTATCTGTCATTCTGTTTAAGTCGACAGACATGTCCTGCATTGCCATGGTCATGGCCTGCATAGTGTAAGAATAAAAATATATGTTTTGTATGTGTGATGGACTCGAGACTATTAATGTAAGATGTATGTAATAAAGATGAATTTGATGTGTATGTATCTCCCTGCTCAAGGCAACGGCGTGAAACTTAACAAAGGAAACTTGCATAACAGGATAACCCCCATCGAAAACCCATCAAAATTCACCTTCGAAACTCAAGAGCCATTAAAAGGTGTTAACAAACAATTAACTTAATCAAGAAATGGCACCAGCCACTGCAGACAGACACATGTTGAAAGGAAAGCCAATCAAGAACTGCCATGAAACTAAGATCCAATCCCAGACTAGAGACAATGGACTTAAAAAGATATAAAACAAGGAACCCAAAGGCGCTCTCTCTCTCTCTCTCTCTCTCTCTCTCTCTCTCTCTCTCTCTCTCTCCCTCCCTCTCTCCCTCTCTCCCTCTCTCCCTCTCTCCCTCCCTCTCCCTCTCCCTCTCCCTCTCCCTCTCCCTCTCCCTCTCCCTCTCCCTCTCCCTCCCTCCCTCCACGCGGAAAAGCAGAAAGCCCTCCCTCTACAAACCAGACCAAGAAGCAAGGAAAAAGGCCACGTGCATTGCTTGACCCAGAGAAGTATGAGTCTGTGTAAATCTAACCCATTACCAAACCTGTTGTAATCGAGTAGAGTCCTTAGGATACCAGTAGGCTATTGTTTTGATGTGTATGAGTGTGTGTGTTTAATAAACTTATTCCAAATTGTTTCAAAAGAATTGGTCTTGCTGTCAATTTAATGCCAGTCGAAATAAAAAGCTTACAATAGACTCATTAGAGAGTCATGCTTGAAGCTCCATGGAGGCGGCCACTCTCTCCATGGCAGAAATTCTCGCAATTACCTGTGCCACCCATCCACTAGCGATCGAGTTGAACTCCTCCATCTTCTCTGCTACTGTGGAGAGTATGCGTGGCACATCTGTCACTACCTCGCTAAGTTGCTGATGCACTTCTAGCATTCTCTTTCTCAGCAATGGCCCCGGGGTTCAGCATCTGTGTCCAGCTGAGCAGAGATTGAAGAGGATTACGTCCTTCGATGCAGACTCACCACTATCCCTGCCATCAGTGTCTGCTCGAGCTCACTTGTGAATAGTGAATCAGCAGGTGAAAATTCAACTAACTCTCTAACTGGACCCACCGAAGTGCGAGTATTTGTGCTGGTGCATGGCTGTATGTCCTGTGACAATGCACCCTCAGAAGGAATGAGGTCCTCTGAGGAATCATCATCATGCATGCCCAGCAACACTTGACAATCACCATACTCAGGCTTCTCATAGTTCAGTCATTGATGAAATAAAGTAAGCATGTGCGTCAGAGATATTTGTAATTCTGTCACAAGCTACAGTACCTGCGAGTTTCCAGTCTCTCCATCTCCGATTTAGAGGGTTGCAGATGTGCTACTTATCACCAGGGCGTCCTCCTCTGCATCTTTGAGCTGCACTATTTGTGGCAGCCCACCTCCCGTCCTCTCCCTCTTCCTTGCATTTTGTGCTCTCTTCTTCTACAGGGGGTGAAAAAACAGAGCTGTGAGTGAGTGGAGGTCACGTATTCACCCGATGGATGAAGTGCATTCAGTGAGGGTGACTATGAGACAGATGCATTACATTGCATAAGGATTGGGGTGAGTGGCAGCGGGAGGTGGATAAATGGAGAGGTGAGGATGTGCATAGAAAGTAAAGGTTGGGTGCTGCTGAAACTTAAGTGGGTGTGAGGAGTGATGTGATGGAGTACGCTTGGCAAAACAGTGTGGAAGGGGCGGTTAAACCACAGGATTTAGGGGTATAAGCAAATGTGGTCACCTTTGCTGACCTGGTTAGGTCATTAAGCCGTTTCTTGCACTGCATCCAAAGCCTGAGCACAACGCTCCTGCTGCTCACCTCCTCAGCCGCCTCCAACCACGCCTTCTTGGTGAGAGCCGCAGGTTTCTTCCTCCCATTGCTGGGGAAAAGTATGTCTCTGCTGCTCCTGACTGCACCCAGCAGTAATTCCAAGAATTTCTCTCTCCACGGATGCTGCCTCGCCTGCTGAGTTTTTCCAGCGTTTTCTGTTGTTATTTCGGATTCCAGCATCCGCAGTATTTTGCTGTCGTAATTCCAAGAAGCATCATTAAATCTGGGTGCTGCCCTTGCTCTCTGTGCATCCATCCTAAACACTCCCTGGCTGCTCCAAATTCCATTTCTACATTGTCCCTTTAATTAGTGCAGCTGAGATCGCGTCATGCCCGCTGCGCAGCTTGGAGATGTGAAACCCGGAAGTCAAAATTTATTGCCACACTCGAGCTGTAATAAGAGAAGACAAGACTTGACATCTGGGTTTTGCCCACGGAATTCCACACCCTGCCTGCACATAAATATCAGGGCCTAAGGCTCACCTCTGGCCCCTCCCTAGTTCTGTGTATCAAGGATTGGCTCACTGAGCTGCCAATCAGAGCTACCACGTTGAATGAGAAACTTTCCCTCTGGGTGTCGGAGCTATGGGAACTATGATTAGCTAAGCTAAGGAGGAGCAAGGAAGCCCAGGGAAAAGGAGACCCAAGGTTTCTTTCCGAAGCCCAGAGGAGCACTCCTGCCCCTCCCGGCCCAGAAGGAAACCTTAAAAAAAAAATGTAAATACTTACTTCTGAGGCCTCTTCTGGCCCCGCTCCTGTTTGCTGCCAGCTAGCATTGGCGGCTCCGGCACTGGGGTCATTGCTGCAATTTGCAGTTAAAGTACTGTTGTGGTCCGAATGATGTCATCGGACCCCGACATTTAAATATTAACGAGGCCCCTGCCTGCCTGCAGCAGGTGGTGCCGACGCTGTCAAAAACCTTGCAGTCAAAATGACGACGGGCGCGAACATGGTAGGAACTCAGCGGAAAGCGCCGACCGCTATTTTAACCACCCACCCGTCCTGTTTCCACCAGACAGTCAGGGTTAAAATTGGCCCTTACATTTATTCCACTTGCGAGCAATGTTCCCGCTAAGCTGCGCACGTGCACGCAGTCATCTGCAAGGTCCCGCGCAGGCCGCTCACCGGCTCTTACACTGTAGATACCGCGCATGGGCATAGATTTGAATGGGCCGCGCAGGAGGCAGTGCAGTTAACGGGGGACTTTGCCCGTGAGGCTTTCTTTACATCTCACTGTCGACTGAATCTCTCCCCTGCGCAAGAATCCTTCCCCATACGGAGAACAAGTGAGATATTTTACTCTTTTCTGTTGTGTGTCCACTGTTTAAAGAACTGCCACGGCCTTCACAACAATTGCTTCGCAACAGAAGCTCAACGGAACAATTCAGTTCAATCAATGCAAAAAACTTTTTGTTTTGATGCCGTGTATTGAAAGCTATCTTATCGGTGCCTTTCTATGAACGTGAGTTGAGCTACGTATTTTGTTTCATTGAAGCAATATTATAAAGTGACTCAAAATAAGTGAAGTTACCACACAACACTTAATGCACAGCCCATTTTACTGCATGGCCCTCTAAAGATAAGGTTTCAAACTGGATCCCTCTGACCCTAATGGGTCTGTGCGCAGGAGGGTCATAGGTTTCTGTTCATTTATCATCAAAAATTCTGTATTTTTCTATATTTATTGGGTTACTGGAACGTTAAGGTAGATTTTGTTCCGTGCTGCACCTGGGAAATTGTCATTCCTCAGGCACGGTAAAAAGAAAAATGTTTCTGTCCCCAGTGCGCTGCTCCAGCATTTCCTGAGGCTCCCCCTCCCCCAATTTTGCTCTTCCTGCTTCAGTTCGTCACCCTGGAGGCGGGCGGTCAGTCTCCTGGTGCTGGGACATCTGCAGGTGTCCCGGGGCAACCCAAAGACTTAAAAGGAGTCATCGAAGAAGAAACACATTTCCTCTAATGATATCACTGTTTTCTTTTGGGTAGCTGGCAGTGAGTCAGGGAGTGTGACAATATTTGTGGGAAATCCCCCATATGGAAAGCCTTTGTTCGAAAGTGCTGAGTTGGCTCCAATGTTTCTCATGTAAGCCCAAGCCAGTGGTTCCTTTGAGTGCTCACTTTCACTTCCACTGAGAGTGTCTTCCAGATTTTATTCCATGGCTACTGGACAAGTTTCTAAGAAGCTGGCGCGGGTCTCAGCAATGTTATTAACATTGATTCATTTATATAGATTAGACTTTGCCCCTGAGTTTGATTCTTGTCCCCTTATTCACAGAACCTACGGGCCTCATATCGCCGTGGAACCCTTGATTCTCTCCGGATGTGTGTATCGTGGGAGCTCCCCAGGAAACAAACACCAACTTGTGTAGTATTTGTTGGTGGTCACATAACATCTAAAAAAAAAAGGCGAGGCAATGTCTACAGGTGCATGAATGGTGACGTGAGTGATATCAATGGTGCCTTGTATTCAGCAAATGACGCACAATTAAATAAAATTGGGTCTACCTCTCCCATCTGGTGCCACGTGCTACTGTTGAACTTGATCCAACTTGTGATGGAACAGGGCATCTGTTACCTCAGTGATGCAGCTTGGAAACACCCAGTGCTCACTTTCGCTTTCACTGTGTGCCTTCCAGACTTTACTCTGTGCCTGCGGGTGAGGTTCAAGTAGTTGATGCAGGTCTGAGATCGCACGTCTATTGATATTCAGCCTCCTTACACAACGTCCCTCTGTCAATCTGGTAAGGTGGCATGTTAGCAGTACTCACCCCGCATTGGGCAGTAGAAAGGCCTGTAAGTCCACCTCCTATGGTTGCAAACCTCCTGCACCATGGTTCTGCTGTTCCTTTTTCCTCTCTTCCTCCTCCAAAGTATCCAGCATCTGCAAAAGACTGCTGTAGGCAGTATCTCCTGCCCTGCTCAGCGTTGCAACTCTGCCACTCTCTCCATCGCTTTATTGCCACCTCTAAATGGAAGAAATTAAGATGGCATGAAGTAAATCCAAGTAAATTTCCCCTTTCCGTATCAATTACTGCTTAACAACCAAAATAAAAGCATTAACGCATCAGTATGTGCAGTAACGAGTGTTAAAAAATATTTACTCCCAAGGTTACGTTCAGAAGCCTGGGCAGAAGTTATTGTCTACTTAAATCATGCCAACTCACAAAATTACAACCCCTTGATACACAATTAGTGCATGCACTATCTCTAACATACAGAGCAAATTAAATGCCCCACTGTTTTTAAAAATCGTTTTTCTTTGAATTACAGTGCATAAGTTCAAATAAATAAAATTCTATGAAGGTCAAGTGATGAAACAGTTAGGGTATCTTACTCCCATTAATTGTATAAATGCTTAATAATCACCACTCCATTCTTTGTACTGTTAATCAGCAGATACAAAGATCATTGTCACTGTTTCATCCTCACATCGGAATTGGTGAAATGCCTAAATGTTTATAAATTCAAAGGTTGAATTCTGTGTATTTGGACTGTGGTTATAAACAGAAGGAAAAGCATAATAAAGAAAATTAGCTGTATTTATTTCAAAATAGAGGTTTTCATCAGAAATCTTAATATTTAACTGGGGAATGGAGTTCTCTAAGCTCCATGGTGGGTTTTAGTTACACATTTTACCCTTCAATTCTCCATAATCCTCTTCTTTCTATTAAGTTCAGAAAGGGTGCAGAATTCTAATTCTAAGTTTGAAGTTTGAAACCTTCAAATATTAGACTAGGATGCAATGGTAGAAGATTTCCTCCGTGCACAAGCTGTTTATGATTTCACATCACCTAGTGCACAAAGGAAATCTCCTCAAAGAGCTTACAGATGGACAATAGCAACAAACAGACTAGTTGCAGATATCGGTACACATTGTGCCCATTTTTCAGGCTTAAAATGGGCACAATGTATACCAAAATGCGCTCAATCTACACAGGCGTGGGCCCACTGCCGAATTCATGGGGCCCATCTTTTAGGCGTCCTGGTCGGATGTCTAAAACATAGAATCATAGAATATTACTGCACAGAAGGAGGCCATTTGGCCCATCAAGTCTGCACCAGCTCGTTCGAAACAGGTGTTAGGTCCCTTGAATATGTAAATTAGTGGCCTAAGGCCTGTTAAAGGACCCCTTTGACAAACTGGTAACCTCATCAGCGGGACAGGGCATTGTGCCTGTTTTTAAATTTTTGAAAATTATTTTTCAGAAACACCTTTCTATGAAGCCAGAAGGAGTAAGAATTCTCTCCCATCTCCACAGAAGTCACAATTGTCCCTCCCCACGGTAGCCCCAATCTAGCCCCCATCTGGGACGTAACTGAGGGCCACAGCCGGCATGGAAGGCAGCCCAAAATTTGTTTCTCCCGTGAGGCGAGATGCCTGTGGAGGCGCGACAGGCGCTGACAGTTTGTCCTGAATATGTCGATGAGGCCCGAGGTCCAATTTCTATTGCTCCTCGAGCCTGTCTCTTAATGCGCGCAGAAAACGGCACAGACTTACTACCTCATCATGTTCGACAAAAAGGGAAATTATTATGAACTTGAAAATACTAGGTTTTGATTATTGTTGCAGAAGAAGATTAGCATGATTCAAAGCAATGTTCATTATTTTATCGGATTTAAAACGTTCGCCGGATGATACAGACACAAATGTCTAATGTAGAATTTCATTGATTTGCCAAAACATAAATAATAATCATGCTTACATCTCTCAAATAGAGCTAGATCTTGAATATTAATCTGACTTGTGACAAAAACTAAGAATTTGTGACAACATCCATGAAGGCAAATTGCAGGTTCATGATTAAGAGATGCTGAATGCGCTGAGCTAATAATAACCGTCAGCTCACAAGGATTTCTAGAAACAGGGCAAGTTCTTAATGGAACATGCTCTCAACAGCTCATATTGAGGAAGAAGCACAGCTGCCAAAATTGAAAATCACCTTTTTGGGCATCCCATGGTCGGGGGTGCTGGTTTTTTCATCCCCTGGAAAAGTTTCAATATCAAAGCAGCAGGGCATAATTTCCATCATTTTTAGAAGCAACAGATCACCAGAAACATTCAACAGATGTAAGAATCTCTGGCGTAATGGGACTGAGGCGAGTTTAGTCAGTTTGTTAAAGACTTCCAGTTGGATTCTGTTATATTTTTTGTTTTCTTCAAGCCAGCGCAAAAGTGATAGATTATTTCAATCATAGGCGGTTCAGACCTTTAAATATTTATTGTTTTATACGCAGTGTGATGGAGTATTGCAAAGGTTTTGTTTTCTGTACACTGTTCTAATGATGACTGAAAATATCAAGTAACCAGAAACAATAAGATTAACTTTCAAAGGCAGAGTAAATATGCAGCACAACAATATCTAACAATTCACTATTTATCAAATTAAATCTTCACTATCTTTTTTTATTACCACGTTGGCTGATGTTCAGAAATAAACTACATTATCTTGGATACAATTTTCCCATGATTGCTGATACTTCAAACTATACAGAGTGCAGGCGATGCGTTGTGCTTGCCCAGGCCCTTGCTGCACAGAGATTTCCTGGTTCGCTTCCACTGAATGCTGGACGCTGGACTTAATAAGCGGTCCCTGTGTTCAGCATTCCTGCAGTGCAAATGGTGGGAAACACAGCAAAGGCTTTGTTTCCTTCACTTGCAGGAAGGTATCCAATGCCTGCTCACTTATGGCTAGATGTACTTTGTCCTGAAAGAACCTGCCCAGACACACAGTGGAACGCATCAACACCCACTACGTCATTTGGCCTCTTCCTTTAGCCAACTTTCCATCCATGTTGTCACATTCACTTTAATAAATGTACCATGATTTGGACAGCAAGGGATCATGGCGACACAGCTCTCACTACTAGCTGCAAGAATGTACATCTCCCCACCATGGTTGAGTGCAGCCCTCCCCGCAACAGAAAAGTGGCTGAAGCACCTGTGAGATTGGCGTTTACTAACAAGTGATGTCTCGCCTCCACCCAGAACTGAAATGTTACAAAGTCCGGGTCCTATTCTTGGAGACCCACACAACATAATTCCTCCTATTTTCTCTTCCGACACCCAAGCAACCTCTTGGGACGGACGGGAAACAGAACAGTACAGGAGGAGAAATAAGTCAGCTACAGTAACCCTCCAATAGACAGGCAAGGACAGTGATCCCAAACAAAAAGACCACTCGTAGGCAGGATACCTGTGGTACCCAACCAAACTAAGCCCAGGGACCAAGAGCAAATAAATGGACTTCAATCCTTAAACCCGCATTGCTCCCAGCACAACCACAATCGTACCAAGAAACCTTAGTGTATGAAAGTACTCCTCTCACACACTGTACAATTAAAATGCACAGCAACACATAAAAAGTGCACATGAATGTAAACTCTTGAAAAATATAACAAAAGAATACCGTTTATATATTAGCTTGGAGCAGTTGCTGAGTCTGACAGCATGATGAAACTGAATTAACATCACTAGATGTACAGCCATTAACCCAGGGTACTTCAATAGCCTTGTCATTTTAACTTTGATAGTTAATTCAACTCCCTTACACTGTGGATCAATGACCTCTTATTAGCTGAAATAACAAATTGAATTGCACAGCTATATCACAGACAGCTACCAGTTTGTTTCAAGGCTGTAATGCAATATTTGGTTTAAAATACTGTGCATTCACAATTATAAATCAGCAGTTTTGCTAGTTACAAAATCAGTTCCCTGAAGTCTTACTGTGTAAGTTAATTACACTATGTCCTGCAATATTTAGCCAAGAAGACATTATCCTGCATTAACTATTTAACGTGTTTAATTTAATTAGGTCCAACTGAATAAATGTTGTGTGTAGTAGATTTCAATATTTATCTTATTGTTACAGTGCTTCAGGGGTAAAACCAAACTGTGGTCGATCATTATAAAAAAATAATAAATGCCAAAGTATATTTTAAAGGAAATAGCCTAGAACTTTCAATCAGCCTTAAACCATTTATTTTGAATGGGTTAACATCGACAATGAAATAACACTGATCGGAAAATCTAGACCAATGTGTTACCATATGGGGAAGATGGGAGGAAAGACAGCTGTTACCATGGCAATGCTACCACTCCTATCTACCCACCAGCAGCAACACAACTTCTGATTTTATTTACTATAAGGGATTTAAGGCTTGCAGTCAAGAACAACAGTTGTAACGATACTGACAGTGTAGGCTTGATCCTAACCATGCCTGCCTGATGGGAACAGAATGGGTGAGTGGTTACAACAGTGGTCGCGTACTTACCACTTCATTCCCGATGTGCTCCCGCATGTCATTCTTTTAAGCGCACGGTGTTTGGATTCAGAACAGACGCCCACTTCGGGCCTTATGGATATATTAAACTTGGGGTACTATGACGCAATTAGGGCCACAACATCATTTTAACTAAAAATCATGGCCGTCTCGCCCAGTGCCTGATCCGCCAGTAGACCCTGGGAGGATTGGTGTCTCTGAGCCATTGAAGCAGTTTTTAAATGGCACTAAAGCTACAGGTAATTGAATCATAGGATATTTTTGCTGTCTGGTTCTCAGGAGAGTTTCCAGCTTCCAGATTGTTCCTTTCGCACTTTTTTTTTGCCTTATCACCCTCAGTAGGCTTTGTGAGCTAATCATTTGGAGGAAGAGGAGCAACTGCAGCAATGTCCTCAGCAACTAGCACCACAGCAGCTGGGCCTATCAGAACATAGCGGGCAACACGGTGGCATAGTGGTTAGCACTGGTACCTCACAGCGCCAGAGACCCGGGTTCGAATCTGACCTCGGGTGACTGTCTGTGTGGAGTTTGCACATTCTCCCCGTGTCTGCGTGGGTTTCCTCCGGGTGCTCCGGTTTCCTCCCACAGTCCAAAAATGTGCGGGTTAGGTTGATTTGGCTATGATAAATTGACCCTTAGTGTTAGGGGGGGGGGGATTAAATATGTGGGGTTATGGGGATAGGATGGGATATGTTAGGGGGACTTAAATACGTGGGGTTACGGGGCTAGGGTGGGATATGTGTACTGTGGGGATTAAAGCAGGGACAGGGTACTGGATTTGAATGATCAGCCATGATCGTATTGAATGGTGGAGCAGGCTCGACGGGCCGAATGGCCTACTCCTGCTCCTAGATTCTATGTTTCTATGTTTCTAACAGGAGCTGCTCGTAGGAGGCCATACCCAGTACACAGGATGTACAGACCAGAGCCACTTTCTTGGATCTATCTGAAAGGCAGTGGCCCAGGAAGCTGTGCTATTCCCGGCAGGCTGTCGCAGACCTCAGACCTCTGCAACCTTCTGCAACGGGACCTGCTGCCTGGTGGACCAGAGGGTCATGCTTTGCCAGTGGCTGTCAAAGTCACAGCCACCCTTAACTTCTTTGCCACTGGCCCTGTCCGTGGAACATCAGCCGCATCTCCCAGTCTGCAGCACACAGCTGCATCAAGCAGGTCACCAATGCCCTGGTCCGCCAGGGCCGAGCAGTACATCGCTTTCCCCATTGACCTCCACAGTCAACACGAGAGAGCTCGGGAATTTGCAGCAGTGGCTGGAGTCCCTCACATGATCCCTGAGTTTGATGGAAGCCTTTATGCTCTCGCTGCCAATGATTTCAAGCATGGCCTCCTTGACTTGGGTAAGGGGTTTATATTCTGTAGAATTCGCAAATTATCGCGATTTAAAAATAATGAGAAAGAGACATACAGTTTCGTAAACACAGCTTTATTTCAGCAAAATGCTGTCAGGTTTCAAAACGGACACAAGCAGCCTGTAAAATGGCCGCCACGCCTCGTGGCAGAAGGTTCTAGACTTTCAGCAGGCAGACACGATGGCGTTTCAATAAACATTTCAGCAAGATCGGACAGGACTCAGCATATTGAGATAAGACAAGACGAGATTGTTTTGCATTTTAACACCCAAGCCAGGAATATAAGTGCTGGAATCGGGTTTTCCATGCACAAATGAGAGCTATTGTACTGGGCAATCAAGGGGCCCATCCAAAAGACATTGATACGCAAATTCCCCACGGCTCTACGATGAGAGAGCCGTTCGCGGGTACTCACAGCAAGAATTCGGAGGCCCCCAAAACCCCTCCAGGGAGACTCCTAGCCGGTCCCACAAGGGGAGAAATATTAACGGGTACTCAGACAGTTACAAGTATCACCGAAACCCATTAACGACAAGTACCACCCCATACAAGAAGTTTGAGCGCCAAAACATGACAAAAGATGGACATTAAGATTGGGCGGGAGATAAGGAATTACAGTACTATAACTGTAGTGTCCAAACGTCCATCTTTCTCTTATTCCTTTGACTCGCTTCTCTGATCCGTTGATTTTCCGGGAGTCAACCTCGTGGCTTGCCGCGAAGATCTGTGGAGAGCTGGTCTGCGAAGGCCTGTAAGCGGGCGCACCATCCCGAGAAGTCGGTAAACGGTGTTGGAACCGAAGGCCCGAGAGGAGATGAGATGAGATGAGAAGAGAAGAAGACGACTACACGTGCCGCCGCGGTCAGTAAACCCCGACCGCGCCCGAAAATCGATTAACCACGTCTTCGAATTCTATCGGCTACTCCACAACTGGCCCTGGAAGACTTTTCTTCGAGTTCTACCGACAACTGGTGTCGGTCCAGAAAGACTCTTCTTTGAATTTTACCGGCTAACTGGTGTCGAGCACAGGAAGACTCTTCTTTGAGTTTTATCAGAGTTCCGAGGTCAACACAGATCTTCAGGACAGCAGACGGTCCAGCCTGCTAGCCGGAGCAAAGCGAGTAAACAAGTGGGGTGCAGGGACCCCTGATCAACATGTGAATAATCAGGTGCTGTGGTGAAAACATCCGAGCAGCGTTTCGGAATTCTCCGAGTTATCACGAGTGGTGAGCATGAGTCTCAATCCTACAGATCTAGATTAGGACAGGTATTGATAGGGGAGGGTTTATGTTTTAAGGATAATTATAATGTGTGTCCCCTTTTACGATGTGTCGTGCGCTCCTCGTTTCCCTAAACCTAGTTGCATAAATGTATGTAAGTTTGTACTGTCATTAATCTGTGCTTATGACATGTATTTCGTAATCTTGAATAATATGCAATAAAGAGTTTCCATTTCGCACTATTCAACCGGGTCTACCTGAGTTTTCTCTGCATTATTGCTCTCGCACCTAAGTCCAGTGTCAGAACCGTAAGGGCGAGTGGGTCGAACCACTCACAGGTGTCTAGTGTTACCAGGCTGGCTGGAGACCAGAACAGGCAACAAGGCCTAACCCCGCACTAGCACCCAGGCTAAGCACAGAGCCACGCGAACCCCTTACAATTCCTTGATTGCGCAACCAGTGCTTCAGTGTTCCTGTTGATTGAACACCATCTTGTTCTTCAAGTAAAAACAAAATGTATTCATGTATTGTGATGTGACTAATTGGATCGATAAAGGGAATACAGTAGTGTATATAGAATTTTATTTTTTTCACAGCAAAGTCTATGGGGACCAGTTAACCCAATCATGGACTTACACCTGAATTTCACTACCCAATTACAGGGATACCACGTACTCACTGATCCCGCCTGCCCCTGTCAGGCCATCAACCTCATGACCCCCTCCTTCTCCTGACACCATCTGTGTTTCACTCCCTAACAGTGCCTAATTCAAACGAGACATGATGTCCTTGTCCATCATTTATCTCACCTGGAAAAAGAACAGTTATGATTTCGCACAACACCAGGTTATAGTCCAAGGGGTAAAAATTCAGTTGGTTGCGCCTCCCGTTAGCGCCTTAAATGGGCGCTAATGGGGCGTTAAGGCGCTAACGCCCGGGCGCGGCGCTGTTTGCGCCGCTCGAGAACTTAACTTGAGATTGTGCGGCGGCGCTAAAACTTACCGCTGCGACCACCTGCGCGCGCAGATTGTGACGTCAGTCCGTGGTGCAACGCCGTTGGGGCGCCCCGGAGCGGAAATTGAGTGGCGCCCCCTGCCTTACCGCCTGCCGCTTCCAACGACCGGAAGACTGGAACGTTATCAATCGGTCTGGGGCTGGGGGGGGCGCTATTTAAAGGGGGCCTCTTCCTGTCTTTTTCTGTGGTCGACATTTATGCACCACTTGTTCTGAGAGAGAGAGAGAGATTCGGAGAGAGAGAGAGAGAGACTTCTACATTGACTCAACGCTTTGTGAGGTAGTTTTGCCTAGTTCATCCTAACTTTGCTGCTACTTTCGTTGCTGTACCTCATTACTTTTCTGGCAAAGAGAAGATGGGGGCTGCAATGATTGGGGGCGTCGTCCTGCTCCAGCTCAATCGGAGCAGAGTGAGACGCAGACAGAGAGTGGCAATGATGGCCAGACGGAGGAGGCCCATCAGGCGCATGTACAGGAGAGCTTACCCTCCCAGGGTATATCGTGAACAGCTCTCCTACATCCACATGTCCAAGGAGCTGTGTTTGCGAAGGCTGCGATTCAGCAAGGAGGTGGTCACTGAGCTCTGCCACCTGCTGCAGCCAGATCTGCAGCCTCAGCTGAGGTCCAGGACGTCTCTGTCGGTGGCAGTGAAGGTCACAGTGGCCTTGAACTTCTACGCCACTGGCTCATTCCAAGCTGCTGTTGGGGACCTCGCCAATATCTCCCAGTTTGCGGTGCATCGCTGCATCCGGCAGGTCACCAATGCCCTCTTCACAAGGAGACGAGACTTCATCTCCTTCCCTATGACCCCAGACAAGCAGCATGACCGTGCTATGGGCTTTGCGAGGGTAGCGGGCTTCCCCATGGTGCAGGGCGCCATTGACTGCACGCATGTGGCTTTGCGTGCTCCGCGAGAGAATGCAGAGGAGTTCCGGAACAGAAAAGGGTTCCATTCCTTGAATGTGCAGTTGGTCTGTGACCACAGACAGGTGATTCTCGCTGTCAATGCCCACTATCCGGGCAGCTGCCACGATGCTTTCATCCTGCGCCAGAGTACTGTGGCAGAAATTTTCGAGGCACCGCATCAGCCAGTCGGTTGGCTTCTGGGGGACAAGGGGTACGCATTGAGCACCTGGCTGATGACACCGCTCCGTGCGCCAAACACCCCTGCTGAGCTGCGGTACCAGGAAAGCCAACAAGCAACGAGGAACATTATTGAGCGCACAATCGGCGTGCTCAAACAACGATTCCGCTGTCTGGACCATTCCGGAGGAGCCCTGCAGTACTCGCCTGAGCAAGTTTCCAAATTCGTAGTGGTGTGCTGCATGTTGCACAACATGGCAATCCTCAGGACGCAGCCAATGCCACCAGGCCTTGCAGCACCACAAGAGGAGGAGGAGGAAGAGGAGGAACTGGCCGAGGACGATGATCAGCAGCAGCACCAAGGCAGGAGGGCGGCCCACAATGGTCAAACTGCAAGGGCCGTCCGTCAACGACTAATAGCAAGCCGCTTCTAGGGCCCCTGCCAGTGCTACAAACACGAATCAACCCAGCACGCAACCCCTAAGCCGGCCAAGGCACCAATAATTCCAACCACCAGCCATGTATATTTTGAATACAGAAACTTATTTATTGTACAAACTCTGTGTGTGTCAATTCCTCATGACAAACTCATAGAAATAAACACAAAAAAACAGTCAATAACATAACTGGTTCTCACAACCTGGAGATAATGTCCAAAACACTAAACAAAAGTTGGGCCATGAACCTCGGCCTTTAATAAAAAAATGACCAGCATTTTGGCACACCTCCTACTTTTTGCCCTTCGAGGGTGATCTCCTTCCCTTGCGCACTTCCCCCCTTCTAACCCTACTGCTCCTCCGTAATGGGACCTCAGTGGCTGCAGCAAGGCTGGTGGAAGGCTGCTGCTTGTCAGACCCTGACACTGCAGATGCCCCTGAAGGACGGCCTCGACCACTTCTGGGCCTGGAGGGCCCGGCTGCAGACTGCACCAACTCTGCATGGGCGGCAGCAGTCTGTCCTACAGGCGGTGGCAAGTGCAGTGGAGAAGTGACAGTGTTGGCAGCAGGAATGCTGTCATCGTGAGAGAGGACAGCAACTCCCTGCTCGCCCGACACACTGGCACTCCCACGGGGCAGCACTTCAGCATCCGGAGCAATTTGCCTGAGAACAGATTGCTGGCCTGCTGCAGCGCGGTGACAGCCCCGGGGACATGTGCACGAACCATCGAGGATGGCAGCAGTCAGTGCTCGCGTGGCCTCAATCTGAGTCTGCATGAGAGCAGGCTCAGATGGGTTCCTGGCAGCCAGTGACTGAATTGCAGCAGTAAGCTTTAGTGTGGCATCCGCCTGTGCTACAGCGAAGTGCTCCACACTCCTTGCCAGTGCCTCAATGCATTCGGGCACCCTTCCCACTGCACCCATGAGCTCAGTGTGCATGACCACCGCCTGGCTGTTCATTTCTGCAATCAGCCGCTCCTCCTCTGCGTCCATTGCATTAGGAGTGTCTGGCATACTCTCCCTCTGGGGAGAAGGCTCCCGTTCTTCCCTCCCCCCCCCATGGCGTTGCTGCAGCCCGCTGGGTCCTGGAACTTCACCATCATCAGCCCCTTCCCCCCTGCTCCCCTCCGGGGAAGGCGTGTTCCCAGTGTGGCCATGGGCTTCCTCGGGAGAGGGTGGCATTGATGCTCCGGCTTCCTCTTCCTCCTCAGCTGCAGCATCACTCCCAGTGGCAGCTTCAGGGACCATCTCCTCAGCTGGTGAATCACCATCTGAAAGCAGGGAGGTACAAGAGTGGCTTTAGCGTGAGGACAGGGTGGCAGTAAGGGAGGAATAAGTGCAGCGAGTTAGCAAGTTGGATTGAAAGTGTCAAAGGCTGGTATTGTGAGGGACAAGTGGAAGGACAGAGGACAAAAAGGTGATGACCTTACCATTGCTGTCCACAACGGGGTCGGCGTCTCCAGTGGCGACGGGACCGATCACCCGGCTTGCCACAATCCTGTGGACGCGCTCCTCCAGATCGCTGAGGGGTTGCAGCTGAAGCCGCCCTCCACCCGTCCGTTGCTGCTGTCTCCGATTATGAGCCAGCTTAGCCTGCAAGAAAAAGGACAGCATCTGAGTCAATATACAGCCATGGTCTTGCCTGA
Organism: Squalus acanthias; assembly: GCA_030390025.1. Classification (NCBI taxonomy): domain Eukaryota; kingdom Metazoa; phylum Chordata; class Chondrichthyes; order Squaliformes; family Squalidae; genus Squalus; species Squalus acanthias. The sequence goes on along the minus strand of CM059434.1, from coordinate 27,461,700 downwards.
TGTGCCTCCCATAGGTGAATAGCCCTTACAATATACAGCCATGGTCTTGCCTGATGTGCCTCCCATAGGTGAATAGCCCTTACTGTATGCAAAGTGTGGAATGTGTGTGTGTGTTTGATGAAAGGGCCATAGGTGTTGGATGAGTGTTGTGCATTGGGGTTTTAAGACCCTCTGGCCATAGAGTGAGGTTGAGATGGAGGGATGGAGAGGTATTGAGAAAAAGCCACTCACCCTGACGACCCGAGTGAGGTCGTTGAACTTTTTGCGGCACTGGACATGGGTCCTGGGCACCATGCTCCTGGAGGAGACGCTCTGAGCCACCTCCCTCCACACTCTTCTGAACTCGCGTGGCAAAGGCCTCCTGCCACTCTCTGGGAACAGCATGCATCGTCTGCGCTCCACTGCGTCAACCAGAGCATCCAAGGCCCGCTCGGTGAAGCGATGAGCGCGTTCTCTCACCCTCTCCATGCTTGGCAGCAAAATGGATTACAGGTCTCTCCAGGCTGAGATTCAAGGCTGCAATGAGCAGGGTGTGGCTGGGGAGCAAGTGGCCCCCCCCGCTTTAAGAAGTGTCCGGCGCCAGTGTGTCTGTGTTCCCTCGCTAACTGGCAGCAGCTGCGCTGCGCTCGTGCGCTGAGTTAGCGCCTCACTCCTAGGCCTTTGCGCCTTAAGAGAGGTGTGCAGCGCCTAATTTAGCGCTCCACTCACCTCCCGGGGCGGTAAAAGTGAAGTTTCCTGTCAGTGCCGATAATTAGCGCCAGGCGCTAATATTTGCGCGCGGACGATATTTGCGCCCCAAATGGGGCGCGACCTAATTTCTACCCCCAACAGTTTTATTTGAAATCACAAGCTTTCGGAGCTGCTGCTCCTTCGTCAGGCGGAGCAGCAGCTCCGAAAGCTTGTGATTTCAAATAAAACTGTTGGACTATAACCTGGTGTTGTGCGACTTCTCATTTTTGTCCACCCCAGTCCAACACCGGCATCTCCGCATCATGACAGTCATGATTTCGTTATGGCTTCGCTATGACTTCGCCTTTGTCCCTTATCAGGGTCTCTGGAATCTTGCCAAGCTGGCCTTGTTGTTTTACAGACAGCTGTTCTTTTATGAGAAATGCTGAAATGGTCATTTTAAATTTTGGTCAAAGGATCCATGAGCCTTTAGTTTTCCTCCATCTTACCTCCCAAACCAGGGCATTTCACAACAGGTTTACCAGTATGATTATCAGTGCAACAATTACATAATGACATCATTAATCTACAATTAATAATAGTATGAATTGATTATATTTCAGGTTAGTTAGTAAGTGAATGTGAAGTGGAGACTTGCCCAGTATTCTCACAGTCAAGTTTTTTTTTAATTTATTAGTTTATGGGATGTGGGCGTCGCTGGCAAGGCCAGCATTTATTGCCCATCCCTAATTGCCCTTGAGAAGGTGAGCCGCCTTCTTGAACCACTGCAGTCCGTGTGGTGAAGGTACTCCCACAGTGCTGTTAGAGAGGGTGTTCCAGGATTTTGACCCAGCGTCGATGAAGGATCGACGATATTTTTTCTAAGTCAGGATGGTGTGTGACTTGGAGGGGAACTTAGTGGTGGTGGTGGTGGTGTTCCCATGCGCCTGCTGCCCTTGTCCTTCTAGATGGAAGAGGTCGCGTGTTTGGGAGGTGCTGCCGAAGAAGCCTTGGCAAGTTGCTGCAGTGCGTCTTGTAGATGGTACACACTGCAGCCACGGTACGCCGGTGGTGGAGGGAGTGAATGTTTAAGGTAGTGGATGGGGTGCCAATCAAGTGGGCTGCTTTGTCCTGGATGGTGTCGAGCTTCTTGAATGTTGTTAGAGCTGCACTCATCCAGGCAAGTGGAGAGTATTCCATCACACTCCTTACTTGTGCCTTGTAGATGGTGGAAAGGCTTTGGGGAGTCAGGAAGTGAGACACTCGCCGCAGAATACCTAGCCTCTGACCTGCTCTTGTTGCCACAGTATTTCTGTGGCTGGTCCAGTTAAGTTTCTGGTCAATGGTGACCCCCAGGATGTTGATGGTGGGGGATTCGGCGATGGTAATGCCGTTGAATGTCAAGGGGCGGTGGTTAGACTCTTGCTTGTTGGAGATAGTCATTGCCTGGCACTTTTGTGGCGCGAATGTTACCTGCCACTTATCAGCCCAAGCCTAAGCCTGAACGTCGTCCAGGCCTTGTTACATGCGGGCAGGGACTGCTTCATTATCTGAGGAGTTGTGAATGGCGCTGAACACTGTGCAGTCAACAGCAAACATCCCCATTTCTGACCTTATGTTGGAGGGAAGGTCATTGATGAAGCAGTTGAAGATGGTTGGGCCTAAGACACTGCCCTGAGGAACTCCTGCAGCGATGTCCTGGGGCTGTGATGATTGACCTTCAACCACCACAACCATCTTCCTTTGTACTAGATATGACTCCAGCCAGTGGAGAGTTTTCCCCCCCGATTCCCATTGACTTCAGTTTTACTAGGGCTCCTTGATGCCACACTCGGTCAAATTATTTATTCAATTCCCTTTTGAAGGCTACTATTGAATCTATATCCCCCACCCTATCAGGCAGTGCATTCAATTCCGTATCCGAACCACTCATTGCATAAAACAGTTTTTCCTCGTGTCGCCTCTGGTTTTTTTGCCAATCAGCACACATATACATCTATGCTGATTCCTTTCCTATCTGAGCTTTCTTGAGCATTTTGTACCTTTGTACCTAGCTATGCCTGCCTTTTCGTGGGATATGTGGAACACTCTTTGTTCCAGTCCTACTCAGGTCCCCTCCCTCACCTCTTTTTCCGGTACATTGACGACTGTATCGGTGCCGTTTCCTGCTCTCGCCCTGAACTGGACAATTTCATTCACTTTGCCTCCAATTTCCACCCTTCCCTCACCTTCACATGGTCCATCTCCGACTCTTCCCTTCCCTTCCTCGATTTCTCCGTCTCCACCTCTGGGGATAGGTTATTGACCAACATTCACTACAAGCCCACTGACTCCCACAGCTACCTGGACTACTCTTCCTCCCACCCCGCCTCCTGTAAGGACTCTATTCCCTTCTCCCAGTTTCTCCGTCTCTGCCGCATCTGCTCCGACGATGCCACCTTCCATACCAGTGCTTCTGACATGTCTTCCTTTTTCCTCAACCGAGAATTCCCCTCTACCGTGGTCGACACGGCCCTCGACCGTGTCCGTTCTATCTCCCGCACTTCTGCCCTCACTCCGGCCCCTCCCTCCCGGAACCACGATAGAGTTCCCCTTGTCCTCACCTTTCACCCCACCAACCTCCACATTCAACGGATCATCCTCCGCCATTTCCGCCACCTCCAACATGATCCCACCACCAAACGTATCTTCCCCTCACCTCCCCTTTCAGCATTCCGTAGGGACCGCTCCCTCCGAGACACCCTAGTCCACTCCTCTATCACCCCCAGCACCCCTTCCCCCTCGCCCGGCACCTTCCCGTGCAAGCGCAGGAGATGCAACACCTGCCCTTATACATCCCCCCCTTCCCACTCTCCAGGGCCCCAAACACCCCTTCCAGGTGAAACAGCGATTTACTTGTATTTCTTGCAATCTAGTATACTGTATTCGCTGCTCACGATGTGGTCTCCTCTACATTGGGGAGACCAAACGCAGATTGGGTGACCGCTTTGCGGAACACCTCCGTTCAGTCCGTAAGGGTGACCCCGAGCTTCCGGTCGCTTGTCATTTTAATTCACTGCTCCACGCCCACTCAGACCTCACCGTCCTCGGCCTCGTGCATTGTTCCACGGAAGCTCAGCGTAAGCTCGAGGAACAGCACCTCATCTTCCGATTAGGCACTTTACAGCCTTCCGACATTTTATCCACCCTTTTGGTTTGTGCCTTTTCCCTTTTTTATTCTCTCTCTCCCCCACAGCAGCTGTCTTTCATTCTGCCAGCATTTCACACTTCACACTTCTGAGGCACCTTTTATTTCTTAACCTGTCCTATTACCATCTCGTCTTGCCTTGAGCATTTCTTAATGTCTCTACTTACCATAGACCACCCCTTTTGTTCTTTTATTCCTCCCCCCAGCCTCCCACTTGCTTTTTTATCTGTTTCATTTCCTGCTTTTTTCTCAGTTCTAACGAAGGGTTTCGACCTGAAACGTTAACTCTGTTTCTCTCTTCACGGATGTTGCCTGGCCTGCTGAGTTTTTCCAGCGTTTTCTGTTGTTGTTTCAATTTTCCAGCATTCGCAGTATTTTGCTATTGTACCTTTGTATGTTGGTTTTTTTTTACAATCTGAGGCATATTCTGATATTCTTAATACATTGTGCTTCCCTGCTGCTACAGCCGCCTCAATTTTAAGCATCTTACTAATAATGGCCCAAAAATTCGTGAGGAAGCCTTCGTGCGAGGGTAAGGCTTCCCCGCGATCTCTCACTGCTCGTTGGCTTTTTCAGTTCCAGCTCGCATGAACTTGATGTTCTGGACAGCTGCTGTGCTGGGCTTGTGTATCCCACAGGCGCAGTTAATTCGTGCGAGCTGTGGGATCACGTGACTCAGTTAGAGCCAATGGCAGCACACCATCTTCCATTCATAACTTTCACATAAGTGCTGTGAAAGCTAGGAATACTATAGCCCCCCAAAAGAACAGCTAAACCTCAATTAAATTTAAAAAAAAACCATCACATTAATAAAATAAGTATAGTTAAATAAATTAACCATTTTAAATAAAAAATTAAATTTTTGAAAAAATTTTAAATCTTTTAAAAAGTTATAAAAATAAACTTACCTGTCTTTAAAGTCTCTAAAAAAGATATACCTGTTAAAAAAAATTCAATACTTAATTCACTACTTACCTTGTTAAAAGTGGGTCTTACTCCTTTTTTTATGTGTAAAATCTTCCATACTTACCTGCGCGTTGAAACCACTAAGTGCACTGCATGCGCGCAGCCTGTAGCGTGCACGCGGTTCACCTAGGAACCGCCCTCTTTTCCATTCACCAAGTGCCGGTTTTCAGCGCATGCGCAGTGCATGCAGAAAACCGGCAATTGGAGACAGAATACACGAGAGTACACAGTGCGTACTCTCGCGTATCAACACAAATTTTTGGGCCAATGTTTCTAGCATTCACATATTACCTTTTAGAGATTTGTGTTTTCTGTCTGCCTACTACTCGTAGCTAGTTCCAATATTTCTCTCTGGGTTACTGTATACATGTGTATTTGTTGATTATCATCCACTCATCTATCAATTGTGTTTCTTCCTGCCTATCCACCCATCTAATTTAAACAAATCTCAGTAGCTGTCTCAATGTTCCTTACAAGTCTCTGTTTAAGTGTAACTTTTGTATCTCCTATACCAGCTTTTTATCCCAAAAACCATTATGAAAATGGTATATCAGTTCGTCAGCCACTTACATCTTTAATTTTCTTGGTGAACTCTCCTTTACCAGATGTATGAAGTATACCATAACATCCATTGTAGTAAATGGAAACATTTTGAGCTATTTTGTTCAACTGATTTTTTTTGTGGTCTGTCTTAACAGTGACTGCATACAGCTGTTACAGGGGGGAAAAATACATTTTTCATTTTTTTCAACACTCAATTTTCTTCTCATCTTATAAGAGACCATTAAGTTAGTTATACTGTTTTCTACTGCCACCTACTGTATAGTATAATCTTTGCATCAGATTATACTGCAGATCCAGTCTGGGAAAGAAAGACTCCTGTTTATATGTCGCCTTTCATGACCTCAGGACATCCCAAAGCACTTTACAGCCTATGAAGTACTTTTGAAGTGCAGTCACTGTTGTAATGTAGGGTAACGCGACAGTCAGTTTGCACACAGCAAGCTCCCACAAACAACAATGTGATAATGACCAGATCATCTGTTTTTTAGGTGTTGGTTGAGGGATAAATATTGGCTGGGACACTGAGAGAACTCCCCTGCTCTTCTTCGAAATAGTGCCCGGGATTTTTTTTTTATTCGTTCACAGGATTTGGGCATCGTTGGCAAGGCTAGCATTTATTGCCCATCCCTAATTGCCCTTGAGTGGCTTGCTAGGCCATTTCAGAGGGCAGTTAAGAGTCAACCACATTGCTGTGGGTCTGGAGTCACATATAGGCCAGACCGGGTAAGGACGGCAGATTTCCTTTCCTCAAGCACATTAGTGAACCAGATGGGTTTTTACGACAATCCGGTAGTTTCATTTTCATCATTACTGATACTAGTTTTTTATTCCAGATTTGTTTAATTAACTGAACTTAAATTCCACAGCTGTCTCTGGATTATTAGTCCAGGTCTCTGGATTACTAGTCCAGTAACATTACCACTGTGCTACTGTTCCCCCCCTTTACGTCCACCTGAGAGGACAGACAAAGCCTCGGTTTAACGTCTCATCCAAAGGTGATGCAGTGCAGAAGCACATTAGTGAATGCTGGGACTCCAGTGTTTCTAGGAAAGGTTATTCTAGGAAAGTTCTTTGGCAGTAAAAAGAAATACAGAAGTTGTCATTGTTGAACCAAAAATTGAAGCAGTTATATTTCTCAATAACCAATCACTGAGGATTGGTTAAAACAAAGGTGGATGCAATGAAAAATTAAAGAATGTGATGTAATATACAAAGAATGTGATGTGTGGTAGGACATCGGTTCTGCCTCATGCATGCACCATAACTGATACCTGATCTCAGCTGGCCATGTGGGAGAAGTGCGTGCAGTGGCAATGGACTCTCTGTGAAGGAAGGCGAGAACATTAGAGAGTGGGGGTAATGTTGCCTTTGGGTGATAGTGTAAAACAGGCAATATCAATTCACCCACCCGTTATACATCCCTCCTGAAATGAAAATCGGGAGCGATGTATGACTGGTGGGTGAATCGATATCACCCAAATTCAAAAGTAACCCCCCATGAGACTAGCTCAAGAGAAGCGCTGAAAAATGACTGGGATGCTCTTGGTCACAGGTGGATTAAGGAAGAGAATAAAATATTTTATTTGAAAAGGAAGAATGAAGAGTGAGGCTGTGGAATGCATACTAAATTGAATGATATATTTGCAAATAAGTGGGCAAATTTCTCACCAGTATTCAAAATATTCACGACGATTTGTTATATTCTCCTATGTAGAGTACTGTAATGGTGATAAAATTGTTAATCTGGGAGTTCTCAGCATGAAATATTATAATCTAAAGAAATAATTTGCATTTATATAGCACCTTATCAAGTTTTTGGGACATCCCAATGCACTTCACATACAATGAATTACAATAACTGTTATGTAAGTAATTGGTCGCAAAGAGGACCGATTATCTAATAATGGCTAAGTTTGTTTTCTTGAAAAAAAAAATGTTACTCTTCACCCCGCTAACTGCCCCGGCTCCAATTTTCTCTCAGTCATGTCTGTTCCTCTGCTAGAAGCATAGGCCACCCACCCTGACCATTGAATGAATCATTCCCTACAATTTGGGACTGGGTCAACTCCAGGGCACAGGCGGCTGGAAGTCCTACCCTATCACACTTCCGGTGGAATTTAAGGGCCTAAGTCTTTGTGCGTGGCTGTTTAACGTAACTTCTATTTAATATCAGTGGTATTTTATGGTTGCACTCAGTTTACTGTTTATTCCAGAAATCCGGGTAACTATATTTGAAAATAATAGTTTAAACATAAGAGAGGGGGGATAAATTAGAATAAGAAAACATTGTATTTTGGTTGACTTGGTTGCATAAGATCTGAGAGCTGATTTCACAAATTTGAGTCCTGGCAGTGGCTGCTTCTCAAATTCTGCAACCACACTTGAGCTTTATTTACTTCTCAGCCAAGCTGTTATTTGGAATATCTTCAGGAAGAAAACCTGGCACAAATCTGCCTCAGCTACCCCCACAGCAAGCTGCCTCCTGTTAACTGAGCATTGAGCAGCAGTGACATTGTCAAGTAGTCTGTGAAAAGTTTAGCTATACCTCTATCTGAAAGAGTTTGAGGGACAAAGGCTGAAGAATTTGAAAATACTTTATAAGGTGCTAAACGCTTTCAGTCGCTTCCAGAGTGCTCATGAATTCATTGGTGTTATATGAAATTAATCCTGTTTGCTGTGACGTACAAAGCAGCAGAGTGGCATACGACTCATTGTGCCACAGAATAGTACAAAGTGGGTTTGTGAGCTACCAGTCGCAGACAGTTTACCTGGGAAAGGCACACTCTGATCGAGAGGATGAGAAAGTGAGAGAGATGGTCAGCTCAGGCTGCTCTTGTGCATTTCCCAGTCTGAATATAGAATAGCATTGGCTAACAGTTTGTATACTGGAATGCAATGGATGTTGTCTACATGGATTTTAGGAAGGCGTTTGACAAAGTACCACATAAAAGGCTGGTTAACAAAATTGAGGCTCATGGAATAGTTGGGTCAGTGGCACCTTGGATAAGGAATTGGCTTAAGGATAGAAAACAGCGAGTTGTGGTCAATGGCTGTTTTTTCAGGCTGGAGGATGGTAGACAGTGGTGTTCCCCAAGGGTCAGTGCTGGGGTAACTGCTTTTTTTAAATATATATATAAATGACCTGGATATTGGAATACAGAGTAGAATTTCTAAATTTGCCGATGACACCAAACTTGGGGGTGTGGCAAACAGTGAAGATGGTACCAATTGACTGCAACAGGACATGGAAAGGCTAGCAGAATGGGCAGACAAGTGGCAGATAGAATTTAATACAGAGAAGTGTGAGGTGATGCATTTTGGCAGAAGGAATGAGGAGAAGCTATATACACTTAATGGCACAGTTTTAAAGAGTGTGCAGAGACAGAGGGACCTGGGAGTTAATGTGCATAGGTCCCTGAAGGTGGTAGGACATATTGAGAGAGTGGTTAGCAAAGCATATGGAATCTTGGGCTTCATAAATAGAGGTATTGAGTACAAAAGTAGAGAAGTTATGCTGAATCTTTATAAAGCGCTGGTTAGGCCTCAACTGGAGTATTGTGTCCAGTTCTGGTTACCACACTTTAGGAAGGATGTGAAGAGGAGATATACCAGAATGGTTCCGGGGATGGGGGATCTTAGCTACAAGGTTGGAGAAGCTGGATTTGTTTTCATTAGAGCAAATGAGGTTGAGGGGTGATTTGATAGAGGCGTGCAAGATTATGACGGGTTTGGATAGGCTAGACGGGGAAAGGCTGTTCCCACTAGTTGATGGTACAAGGACTAGGGGACACGGATTTAAGGTTTTGGGCAAGAGATACAGGGGGGATGTGAGGAAAAACTTTTTTACGCAGCGAGCGGTGAGGACCTGGAACATGCTGCCGACAGAAGTGGTGGAAGCGGAGACAATCAATGTTTTCAAGGGGAGACTGGATAGGCACTTGAGGGAAATAAACTTGCAGGGCTACGGGGATAGAGCGGGGGAATGGGACTGACTGGATTGCTCCACAGAGAGCCGGCACGGACTCGATGGGCCGAATGGCCTCCTTCTGTGCCGTTATGACTCTATGACCCTCGCGGTCTGTGAATGCTATATTATTCATCTAAAAGAGCTTGCTTTTTGGATGGCATGAAACAAGCATTCGAAATTTACAACTGCCGTGTGACCCAAGATTACTAAATATTTTTGACAGAGACTGTAGGTCCCGCATTGGACTTATCAGTCACCTGCGAACTCATTTTTAATGTGGAAGCAAGTCATCCTCGGTTCCGAGGGACTGCCTAAGAAGAAGAAGAAGAAATATTTTTGAAACTAATATAAATAGTGGGACACCCACCATTGCTCAAGTCACAATTCTTACTGTCTTCGTAATAAAAGTTTTTAGGTCTGTAATTTTCTTACTGATTGACCAAGTGTCCAGACTCGATATTACAAAGCTCTGCTAACAGGGGGCGAGTGTGAAATTGAGTATGCAGACCCACTCAGCTCATTTGCAGTGCACTGCATTTCATGGCAAAGGAAAATAGCAGCATAAAGCAAGCGGTGCTCGTGGCCAGTATCTGCCTAGTTGCAATATAGTAATTACATATTAATTAGGTCCCGCAGCAAATCTCATGTTTTTTTGGACAAGCTCCAACATTCACCTATGAAAATGATAAGCAGGAAAAGACCAGCTGGTCCGTCAAGCCTGTCCCCAGAGTCATGATGCCTGGCGCATCATGACTAGACACCTCCTCCCACCCCCGCAGCCATGTAACCTCTTGGGAACGACAAACAAAAAACAGGGGTAAGAAACAAGGCCAATAAGGGAAAACAAAACTCTGGAAAACGCCTCTCCAACCCCCTCAAGCGATCGAAACCAGTGCAGGAGAGCACCTCACTCACATAAAATAGGCACTGGCCTGCTGAAGTTTGATTCTTAAAGTTAGATCTTTGCATCAAAAGCTGATGCTAAAATGTGTTTCTTTCCAAGAAGCATTGGTATTTAGTTGCAGTTTGCTTCCCGCATTAGCTTCTGTTGTTGTGGAGAATGCCATTCAACAAGAGGGTTTTTTTTTTCCCAGTATTATTGCTTGCTGGTGTAATTGGAGTAGCAGAGAACAAAGAACTGAGGATGGGAATTTCTTTGGTGCTTGAGATAAAAAAAGACAAATTTGGGAGTGAACACCAAATGCAGGTGTGCTGAAACCAGAGGTATTATGCCCACAACTGATAGTACCCTTGAAGCCATATTTATTGACACACTCCTACCAGGAGACCTGTCTTCACCACTTACATTTCACCAGAGATGCTGCCACCTGCTCCAGGCTGACCTGCAGACAACTGCTACCTTTTCCGTCACTGTGAAGGTTAGTACAGCATTAAACTTTTACGTTACCAGATCCTTCCAAGCCACCACAAGGAACATCTGCTAAATGAGCCAGTCGTTAGACCGTGAATGCTTTAAGTCCTTTAAGGAAAATGGCGTAACCCGCGCAAAAGATCACGGAATTTGAAGCACATATTACGTTCAGGGCAAATAAAGTTTCTGCGATCTAAATAAATCGTGCTCGAAGCCGGCCCCGCCCACAAAACTGGCCACGCCGCAGGGTGAATTAATCACCATCGGGAGTTTCTGCAAATTGCGCGCGTTTGCAGGCCTTCGAGGAGGCTCCAAAAATTAAGTCGTTTCTCTTGGGCACAAGAACACGTTTTAAAAAGATTTTTGAATGTTATTTTTTTTAATTTACTAAAAAACTGACTACTGTACCCCAATGTAACTAGCAAATGGTTCTGTACATTTTTTTTAAGTCATTTTCAGTCATTTAAAATCAGGTTACTCACAGGTGGTGGATTGACACTGATTAACAATGCTTATTTTTTTGTGATAAAGCCATTTTCAGCTGTATTGATCAAACTGCACCAAGTTACCACTCTTAAATATATCAAGGAGTATTTTTAAAGCAAAATCTATTGTTTTAAATTACGTGCAAAAAGTGCTGCCGAATTGCGCTGGTTCATGATTTTGCGTTCAGCGATATGTAAATTAGTTTGAGCAGACAATCGAGAGAAAAATCTTCTCAAAACTAGCGCAATTTTGGGAGGAATTTGCGCCCAGATCACCGATTGCACCCAAAGCGGAAACTCTACCCTGATATATTTGTACGGGGCAATGCATTCCTTGTGGAAAGAAGGCAGCAGGAGGACAGGTCACAGAAATTACATTGAATGGCTGAGTTGCCAAGAGTACAGGGAATAGTAGATGGCACCATGTGGGTATCAAGTCTCCTCACATCAACGCCATTGCCTACTTGAGCAGAAGGACGTCCATTCAATAAATGTCCAGCTGGTGCTTGACTACAGAAAGATCATAATGCATGTAAATGCCCATTATCAAGGAGGCAACCACGATGCCTTCATTATGCAGCAGTCCACAGTGCCTACATTATTTAAAGGATCAGACAGACTGAACAGCTGGTTGCTGGAAGGCCAGGGCTATCCTCCACAGTCATGACTAATAACCCGACTGAGAAACATAAATAGAATGAGGCACGGGATTACTGTGGAGCACACCATTGGGATGCTAAGGCAAAGATTCTGTGCTTGGACTGCACAGCAAATGTGTCTAAAATAGCAGTGGTCTGCTGCAGTGCTGCATAACTTCACAATATAATGAGGGGTAAGCATGCAGCAGGATGAAGGGGACGCCCGTGATACAGCAGCAGCACATGAGGAGAAAGCACAGCAGGAAGAAGTAGAGTTGTTCTCTTCTCTCCCCAATTTTGAGCTCATAGTGTTTATCCTGCAAGTTGAACAATACTGATAGCAGAATTAATCTTATTGCATGTTACCGGAGGGAAAAGAATCATGTGGTATTAATGGGCCCCGATATTTACAGGGAGGCACGGAGGGAGCGGAGGCAACTTTTAGCAGCAGGGAAACCCGGATATACGGGGCATGCAGAGGACCTCAGTTGAATTTCTTGAATCTGTTTTCCGCCCGGCAGCCGGCCAGATTTAAAGACTGGCCAGCAGTTGGGCAGGAAGGCCTGTGGTAGAGGGGGACCGGAGAGGAAGGAGGGAGGGAGAGATCGCTATGGGCGGAGATCGCGGAGGGGATTGGATCTTGGGGGAGCGGGTCATGGCAGGTTAGCTTGCGGGGCTGGTGGGAGGGGGGGGGGGGCGCACTCCTGCTCCCCCGGCCCACAAGGAATGCTGGAAAAGTACTTACCTGATGGATCCGGCAATTCTCGCCTCCCTTCAGCTTCCGGGTTTGCTGAGCCCTGGGAAACCCAGCACGCAGTCGTTAAATCCAAATGGCTGCTAAAATTTGAGGCACGCAGCCTCATTAACATATTAAAATGACTGGCGCACCTCTCACGAGTAGGTTACTCACCCGCCCCAACCCACCCCGGTTAAACTGGAAGTAGGCGCGTTCGCGGCAGCTTGGGGTTGGGTTCCCATTTTTAAGAATTTGAACAACTCCCCGCCCCTCTCCCGCCCGTCAAGGGGTTTAAAATTCCCCCCATAGTGTCTGCTCCAGTATTAACAGTTAAAAATATAGCAATGCGTTGTATTATATTTTTAACAACATGGAAAGCAGAGCAAAATATTTGAATAACATAAAGTAAACAGATATTCACACAGTAAAGATATACTGACTTTACCATATGGAGATTTTTGCAAATATTTAACGTATACTAGTTGATTTTTCCATGGTGTTGCACACAGGGAATCAAGGCAAAGGGCACTTCGAGATCAAGCAGGGTTAGTGGGTGCACAAATAATCAAACCAAGACACAGGAGGGGACAGGAGGTGGATGAGAGGGGGAGGGCAGAGAAGGTGAGAGGGAAGGGGGATTGGGGATGTGAGCAGGAGAGGATGAAAGGGGAGAGGGAGGGCAGGAAGAAAGAGGGAGAGGAGAGAGAGGATGGAGAAGTAGAGAGGAGAGAAGAGGGGAGGAGAGAAGAAAAGAGGGACAGGAGTGGAAGGAAGAGTAGAGGGGGGAAGAGGTAAAAGGAGAGGTGGAAGGGGAAAGGAGAGGATAGGAGAGGAGAGGGTGGGGAAGAGGAGATGAGGAAAGAGAGGAGATGAGAAAGGGTTGAGGAGAGAAGAGATGGGAGAAGAGAGGGGCAGAGAATGGGAGGGGGAACGGGAAGAGAACGGGGGAGGAGAGAGTGAAATAAGGTGTGGGGAGAGAGAGAGGGGAGGAGGAAAGGGCAAGGGGAAGTTACCTCAATAGGGAAGCTAATTTTACTTCACCGAGGGAGGGGTATGATGTTTTGTCACAGTGGGGTTGGGGGCCATGCTCGCATTTTTTCCTCAGCTAGAAACCCTTAATGTGAACTCAAATGAAATAGCGCTGACACAGTCATCCATGTATTGGAAAAAGAGATCAGGGAAGGAACTCAGGTAGGACTGGAACAAAGAGTGTTCAACATATCCTACAAAAAGACAAAAGTGAGAAGTCGCACAACACCAGGTTATAGTCCAACAATTTTATTTGAAATCACAAGCTTTCGGAGCGGCTGCTCCTTCGTCAGGTGAAGAGCAGCAGCTCCGAAAGCTTGTGATTTCAAATAAAACTGTTGGACTATAACCTGGTGTTGTGCGACTTCTCACTTTTGTCCACCCCAGTCCAACACCGGCATCTCCGCATCATGGCCACAAAAAGACAAGCATTGCTAGGACCCATGTAGATTCACATAGCGACACCTTTTGTCTGGAGGAAGTGAGTGGAGTTAAAGGAAAATTTGGTCAATGTGCTTTCTCTATCTCTGGAGATGGGCATCTATTACAAGCCCACTGAGTCTCACAACTATCTCGATTATACTTCTGGTGGCGTGGTGTTCACCTGCATTTTTTTATTCCACCAGACTCCTGGGCTACTGGATCCTTGCTGGTTACTTCTCCTTCTATCTATCCCTGTTTATTTGTTCACACACTCTCTGTGCCTCGTATATGTCTGTGTTTTCTCTCATTATGCCTCCTTTGGTCTCCTACTAATATCACTTCTGCCATTTAAACATCTCCTATTCTCCACCCAAGCACTTCACAGATCATTCTATTTCTCTTCCTGTGTGTTTTTTTTTCACTTTTTCCGTCTTTCCCTTGTTCTGTTCCTTTTTAAAATGTTGATCATCTGTAATATCTTCCAGTCCTGAGGAAGGGTCTAAGACCTGAAATGTTGGCCTTCTGTTTTTCCATGTATGCTGCCTGACCTGCTGAGCATTTTCAGATTTCCAGCATCAGCAGTGTTTTATTTTTTGTTTGATTAGATTTGATGACTAATTACACAGCCAAACTGGACATTAATGAAATGTTTACCACGCATATAATTCTCGATTTATGTATTGCATTGCAGGCTTTCTTTTGGTGCTGTTAGTACCATACATTATATTTATTTTCCCAGCTCTTTTGGTCTTCTCCCCTCCCCTCCCCCACACAGCTACACAACATTGGTAATTTGGGTGGACAGGAATGAAATCCGTTAAATTGACTCTCTTTTCCGTTTCCTTCTCTGCCCCCCCTCCCCCCTCCCCCCGCCCCTGTCACTGCCCAGCTCCGACTCATCATTTAGGAACTACAAGGGGTGGCCCTTGCCCAGATATATTCTGTGACCTGGTGCCTCAACATTTATCATAGAATTCATGGTGAGGGAGCTAGATTAACTAATTCCATGGCCGGCATCTCTTCTGCCAACTGGGCACATACAGGAATGATTCAATCTTGATCTGAGATGTGTGTTTGAGGAGCAACAGCTGTCCAATCAATGCCATTATCATGCATTAGATGCCTCCGGCAACCCAGGTACATCTTAGACATAGACAATGATGGGCAAGCCACATTCATCTTCTATGCAAAAGGTCAATAGAATTCTATTGAATGGTCAATAGAAATTCTGAACTGCTATGATGAACAACTGTATCATCATGACACCCTCAGTTGGGAGAGAATTACTCTGGTGGCTACCAATATGTCAAGTGAGCAAAGGATATCAGGTGTTGCTATGTCCCATCTGACAAGTAATAGCTGTACCAAAATAAACAAACTGAATCCAGCTTGCTTTATGCCTGTCAGTTATTTATCTTCTTGTAGCTATCCTGCATGATTACAGATTAAGCTAATTCATATTAATACAGCTGTAGTAACACTAAAGGTGTAATCACAACCATCTTTAGGGTCACAGCAAAGCAGTTTCTGCTTTGCTGAGATGCTAAAGGTGGTGTACAAACAATAATGATGTCAGATTACATTGGACTCCAGGAACAGAAGTGAAAGCCCCCAGCAATTGATAGTTTGAGATCCAATCTGCAGATCACAGACTGTGGTCTTCTCCAGTTTTGGTTCAGAAGTGTCGAGTGGAGGGAGGGCACACTGGAACTTTGCCAGCAAAACAGGAAAAATAAAAATTGAAGGAAAAAGCTTTCTAGAATTGGTTGCTCTTCCTGGAGATAGTACAAAAAGTATTTTTAATTGCTCATAAATTTTACTAGCTGTCTGTGTACGTGTGGTGGCGACATTACACACACATCATGTTGCAATAACAGCAACGGTCTTCCTGGCCATTTAACCCCAGAAAGTAAGATTGGGTTTTGGAGATGTCAGTATGTATTAGCTCTCCAAACCTGAAATGAACTTGGGAGCAGTTTACTTTTAGTTTGTTTCCTGCAATGTGAATTACAGTGGAAACCTATTATATGGAATTGGCCAGTGAGAACAGAAAAATTGCATAAAACTAAATCTGCATATCTCAGGACATCAATATGCTTGCATGCTGTGTAACCAGCTCAATTAAGACTTTGCGCATGTCAGGACTAGCACTAACTTGCATATGTCCAGATTGCATGTCCAGTACTTCAGACAACTTGTTTTAGTTTTAGTGTTGGGGTTGGAGACAATTTAGATGTCTAAAGCCAGATTTTAATCTAAATTTTCAGACTTTCAATAAAAATTTTCAACTCTCGCCCATCCCGTTTACGCTGAAAATCAGGACGGTAGGCAGTTGAAAACTGAAAAAAGTCCTGCCCATTGGCTGCCCAAGGCGCGCCCGACTCAATTTTCATGCGGGCTTTGAAATGGTGGATAACACTCACGCCCAAAACAGGCAAGAGTCTTATTAAAGTATTTAAATTGGTGTCCTATGCCAGCTGTAGGACCCCGCTGCAATATTCAAGTAAGTGCAAACCTCAGTGGGTGGAGAGGACCGAATCACATCTGCAGAGCTGCAACATGTCATGAAGGGAATTCTGAACAATCTCAAAGGACTTCTGGTCATTAAGGAGCTCCTGACTACAAGCAGGCCCTGTCAGGTAGAAATCCGTGGGCTCTGCGTTACTTTAATGCGAATGATGGAGAATATGTCTTATGACATTCTTGTCATTTACACATCTATTTTAATAGGCCAACCCATGTTGGACAAACATACTTTACATTCCCTGTCACTTCTAGTGGAAAATCCAAGAAGTGATCAGACCCCTTAGAAAACTGGTGGAAAGCCAATTTCTGGCCCTACCTCCTGATATGACACCAGGGAGTCTGTGTACCTCCCAGTGGATAGTCCCAATTAGTAGATTCAAGTCCACTATGGATATGTGATAAGCCACTATAATGTAAGTTCTTTTATTCTTTCTTCCAGTACAGCATCTAAACTATCATCATGGAAGAGGAAAATTAACTAAAGAATCGAAAGGTTTGCATTTATAAAGCACCTTTCACATCTCCAGGATGTCCCAAAGCACTTCATAGTGTAGTCACACTTGCTATGTAGGAAAACACACAACCCATTTAGACACAGCAAGATCCTAAAAAACAGTAAATTAGATAAGTGACCAGTTAATCTGTTTTTGGTGGTGTTGTTTAACGGGAAAATATTGGGAAACTCCCCTGCTTTTCTTTGAATAGTGGCATTGGATCTTTTACACATGATCAGGTATATGGTAGCTCAGTTTAATGGTTCATTAAAAAAGATAGCAGCTCCGACAATGCTGCACTCTCTCAATATTGCACTGCAGTGTCAACCTAGATTAAATGCTCAAGTACTGCAGTGGGGCTTGAACTCAAAACTTCTGCCGCAGAGATGAAACTGCTAAAACTGAGCCAAACTGAGACTACATGGTCACAGAAGCAAAACAGTACACAACAATTTGGGTGAGGAGGAACATCCAGGTCAATTTCATGATTTGGAGAGAATTACCCACTAAAAAAAGGTAAGAACATGTTCCACTGATTCTCTCATGCTTTGGTAGAATCTACACCCAAAATATTTGCCAGATTTTTGTCTGTGCTGATTAAACTGTTGCGTATTTTCAGTTTCTACTGTTTTATTTTGTAATCAAAATATTCTTGATTGAAAATACATTGTGTAGCTTCACCTTAATAAGATAAAGCAGGGGTCGGGAGATATTTTGCACAACTTTCTGGTACAAAATAAATCAGATAGAATCCATGGAAGTCCAAATTATACATGATGTCTACAAGGACGGTAATTTATGGGCTCAAAGCCCTTAATCCGATGCTGTTTTATGTGGGAAACATGCACCATGCAAGCTGCAGCTGTGGACCAAACAGACTAGTTACATTTTAAGGCATAGAGCCCTTCATTAGGACAGCTGTATGTCTGAAACATATCATCACAGATATTGCCTGACCCGTGTGTTTCCTGCATTTTCTATTCTTTCAACATTAGCAGCTTTTTGCTGATCTTGCCCTTGCATATCTCTTGTGAATGCCTGACATCCTTCGCCCCAACCATTGGCATCCATGTCTTCAGCTGTCTCAACCCTAAGCTCTGGAATTCCCTCCCTAAACTTCTCCTCTTTTTCCTCCTTTAAGCAACAACAACTTGTATTTATATAGCGCCTTTAACGTAGTGAAGCGTCCCAAGGCGCTTCACATGAGCTTTATCAAACAAAGCTTGACACCGAGCCACATAAGGAGATATTAGGGCAGATAACCACAAGCTTGGTCAAAGAGGTAGGTTTTAAGGAGTGTCTTAAAGGAGGAAAGAGAGGTGGAGAGGTTTAGGGAGGGAATTCCAGGGCTTAGGCCCTTGGTAGCTGATTAAAGCGATTAAAATTGGGGATGCTCAAGTGGCCAGAATTAGTGGAGCGCAGATATCTCAGAGGGTTGTGGGGCTGTAGGAGATTACAGAGATAGGGAGGGGCGAAGCTATGGAGGGATTTGAAAACAAGGATGAGAATTTTAAAATCGAGGCGTTGCTTAACCAGGACGCTCCTTAAAACCTACCTCATCACCTATCCTTATGTGGCTCGGTGTCACATTTTGTATGATAAACCTCCTGTGAAGGGCTTTGGGCTGTTTTACCACATTAAAGGCGCTATATGTGTCAGCTGTGGCTCAGTGGGTAGCACTCTCAATTCTGAGTCAGAAGGTTCTGGGTTCAAGTCCCAATCCAGAGACTTGAGCACAAAAATCTAGGCTGACACTCCAGTGCAGTACTGAGTGAATGCTGCACTGTCGGAGGTGCTGTCTTTTGGATGAGATGTTAAAACTTAGGCCCCGTCCGCTCTCTCAGGTGGACGTAAAAGATCCTATTTCGAAGAAAAGCAGGGGCATTATCCCTGGTGTCCTGGTCAATATTTATCCCTCAATCAACATAACAAAAACAGATCATCTGGTCATTATCACATTGCTGTTTGTGGGAGCTTGCTGTGTGCCAATTAGCTGCCGCGTTTCCTACAACAGTGACTACACTTCAAAAAGTACTTTAAATCATAGAAATCTACAGCTCAGAAGGAGGCCATTTGACACATCGTGTCTGTGCCGGCCGAAAAAGAGCTATCCAGCCTAATCCCACTTTCCAGCTCTTGGTCCGTAGCCTCGTAGGTTAAGGCACTTCAAGTGCATATCCAAGTACTTTTTAAATGCGATGAAGGTTTCTGCCTCTACCACCCTTTCAGGCAGTGAGTTCCAGATCCCCACCACCACCCTCTGGGTCCCTTCATTGGCTGTAAAACGCTGCAGAAATGCTAGTCTTTCTTGCGACACGAACGCCAGTGGTTGCTGCGGCCAGGAATGAACTGCAGTCCTCCGGGACCGCAGGTGGCGCTGTCGGGGAGGAGCGGTCAGCTCCCGCTCGGGAGGCGGGCGCTGTCGCGAGGCTTTGCAGTGATTGACAGGCGGCGGGGGAGCAGCGCGGCGGCAGTGACCCGGGGGGGATACGGAGACTCGCAGTTCGGCGTCAGATCAGCGGGCCACTCGCTCTTGAGGTGAAAATGACTACGGTGGAGGAGCTGTACCGGAACTACGGGATACTGGCGGACGCCACGGACAATGTGGGCCAAGTGAGTGAGTGGGTGCGCGGCGGGGAAGTAAAGCGGCAAACGCGCTCGCTTAGGCCGGTGCCAGCAGGCCCTGTGTGCGGCGAGCGGCGCTGCTGCGCAGTTTGCCTCGGGGCGGAAGGTGACGGGATGACCGACTCAAACTTAAAAAAGCGGACGCCGTGGACACCGGCCGGGGCTCGGTGGGAGCCGCTGCCGGTTCGGGCTTCAGTTGATCGCCAGGCCCGGCTCCATGCACGCGTTTGTCCTCCAACCCCTTTCCCCTCCCCCTCTCCTGTTTACTGGGGTGATCCAGTTGCACACAGGCTGAGGTGGGTCAAAGATGCTCCCGTTAGTCGGCCGCTAAAATAATCATAATTTCCAAATATTTCATCTGATGTATGTGGGAAGGTTTAAAATGCATGGGTTAAAGCATTGCACGCATGCAAGCCTTCTTTGTGTAACCATTCAGGAAGTTGGGATTCAGCAAATTTCCAAACCTGGTATGTTTCTTCAGTTCGTAGAAATTTACAGCACAGAAAGAGGCCGTTCATCCCATCGTGTCTGTGCGGACCAAAAAAGAGCTATCCAGCCTAATCCCACTTTCCAGCTCTTGGTCCATAGCCTTGTAGGTTATGGCACTTCAAGTGCATATCCAAGTACTCTTTAAATGCACTGAGGGTTTCTGCCTCTACCACCCTTTCAGGCAGTGAGTTCCAGACCCCCACCACCCTCTGGGTGAAAAAAGTTCTAGCTCCCCTTTAATCCTACTACCAATTACTTTAAATCTATGCCCCCTGCTTATTGACCTCTCTGCTAAGGGAAATAGGTCCTTCCTATCCACGCTAATCGTAGCCAGAGAATAACCTGCAATGGCTTCTCTTCCCACTCCCGCACAGTTACCTCTGGTGTCCCCCAAGGATCCGTCCTTGGCCCCCTCCTATTTCTCATCCTCATGCTGCCCCTTGGCGACATCATCCGAAAACACAGCGTCAGGTTCCACACGTACACTGACGACACCCAGCTCTACCTCACCATCCCTTCTCTCGACCCCTCCACTGTCTCTAAACTGATGGACAATTTATCGTAACTCTTGAAGTACAGAAGCTCGATCTATTGGGGATACTTTTAAATAATGGGAAGAAAACTCAGTTGTTTCCTAGGAGAAACACACACAACGCTCTTTATGGATTCCCAGTCGTGTTAGGAATTTGACCTGGATTTCTTTTACCGTATTAAATATACCTGGTTTTGAACGGCATATGTTGGTTTGGTTAACGGATCCAAAGAGTGGTGAGAATGTACAAGTCGCTACCACAGGGAGTGGTTGAAGCGAATAGTATAGATGCATTTAAGGGGAGGCTAGACAAGCATATGAGGGAAAAGGAATAGAGGGTTATGCTGATAGATTTAGATGAGGAAAGACGGGCGGAGGCTTGTGTGGAGCATAAACGCCGGCATGGACTGGTTGGGCCGAATGGCCTGAGTCTGTACCATATATCCTATGTAAAATTGTCATGCTGCTTGTCTGACATCCAGTTCTGGATGAGCAGAAATTTCCTCCAACTAAATATTGGGAAGACCGAAGCTATTGTCTTTGGTCCCTGCCACAAACTGTTGTCTAGCCACCAACTCCATCCCTCTACCTGGAAACTGTCTGAGGCTGAACCAGACTGTTCACAACCTTGGTGTCATATTTGACCCCGAGATGAGCTTCCGACCACATATTCACACCATCACTAAGACTGCCTATTTCTATCTCCGGAATACCGCTCGACTCCACCCTGCCTCAGCTCATCTGCTGCTGAAACCTTCATCCATGCCTTTGTTACCTCTAGACTTGACTATTCCAACGCACTCCTGGTTGGCCTCCCAGGTTCTACCCTCTGTAAACTTGAGGTCATTCAAAATTCTGCTGTCCATGTCCTAACTTGCACCAAGTTCCGTTCACCCATCACCCCTGTGCTCGCTGACCTGCCCTGGTTCCAATTTAGCAACACCTCGATTTTAAAATTCTCATCCTTTTTTCAAATCCCTCCATGAGTTAGCCTGTCCCTATCTCTCTAATCTCCTCCAGCCCCACAACCCTCTGAGATATCTGCACTCCTCTAATTCTGGCCGATTTTAATCACTCCACTGTTGGTGGCCGTGCCTTCAGCTGCCAAGGCCCTAAGCCCTGGAATTCCCTCCCTAAACCTCTCTACCTCTTTCCTCTGTAAAATTCTCCTTAAAACCTACCTCTTTTACCAAGCTTTTGGCCCTCTGCCCTAATATCTCCTTGCGAGCCTTGGTGTCAAATTTTGTTTTATAATGCTCCTGTGAATCGCCTTGAGACATTTTAAAACGTTAAGGGTGCTATAGAAATTTAAGTTGTTGCTGGCTGGGATTAGCAGGCCTTTGTTACAGCTCCATTGACCTGAATTTGATCAACGCTCTGAAGCAAGTGCGCATGCATACTTCGACCCATGCAGTGAACATAAGAAATAGGAGCAGGAGTAGGCCATTTGGCCCTTTCAGCCTGCTCTGCCATTCAGTAAGATCATGGCTGATAATCTACCTCATCTCCACTTTCCTGCACTATCCCCATATCCCTTGATTCCCTTAATATTTAAAAATCTATCGATCTCTGTCTTGAATATACTCAACAACTGAGCCTCCACAGCCCTCTGGGGTAGAGAATTCCAAAGATTCACCACCCTCTGAGTGAAGAAATTTCTCCTCATCTCAGTCCTAAATGGCCGGCCCCTTATTCTGAGACTGTGACCCCTGGTTCTCGACTCCCCAGCCAGAGGAAACATCCTCTCTGCATCTACCCTGTCAAGCCCTGTAAGAATTTTGTATGTTTCAATGAGATCACCTCTCATTCTTCTAAACTCTGGAGAATATAGGCCTAGTCTACTCAGTAGAGAACTCCGCTGCCCTGACGACTAAGTTTACATAGGTGATTTCCATTCTAAATACATAGAAGTCACAACATGGCTACAGGCCAACCAGTCCGTGTCGGCATTTTACCCTCCACATAAGCAAATAGTTCTAATCACAGTTACCCACCCTGTTTGCCTATCCCCTCAACCCTTTTTCCTTCATCCACCTGTCCAATGTAATCTTGAATGTGCCCACAGTTTCTGCCTCAGCTGCAAACACTGGAAGTGAGTTCCACAGTCTCGCAACTCTAAAGAAATTTTTCCTGTTCTAAATCTCTTGCATTTATTTTGTGTATGGCCCCTTGTTCTTGGACTCCTCAACTCCTAGAAACAGTCTGCTTCTATCTACCTTGTCTCATCCTTTCACTATTTTAAATATTGCTAACAAAAAAAAATACATTTTTTGAACCTTTCTTTTTATTTGTATTTCCTCATGCCAGGCAACGTCTTAGTGAATCTGTGTTGTACCCTCTCCAAAGCCTCAATATCCTTCCTATTGTGCAGATCCCAATACTGGACACAGTAGTCTAACAGGTCTTTATAAATGTGGACATGCACATCTATAATAGAAAAAAGTTGACACACACTTGTGACAAAACGTCACAACAAAGTAAGATTTTGCAGACAGGAATCACATTAGATTTAAGATTTATTATATTATACATCTATTACATATGTGATAAATTGGATGCCACACTTTGTACTGTAATATTTCTTAAAAAAACAGAAAAAGTCAGTGAATTAATGCTGACTGTTTCTGAGCTGTGCGATCCAATGTTCAACATGCCTTGACTAAACTTTGATTCACTTCAGCCTCTTTATTTAACAATTAGACTTTGTGGCCTTAACATTTAAAAAAAAAACACAAAACCAATCAAATCTATCTTTGACCCAGCCATTAATTTCAAGAATACAGTGTAGTTACACCTTGTAGATTCAGTGACTCGTATTTATGGTCTTGCACCAGAATAACATACGGGCCCGTATTTTCCGATCGCAGGCCTCCAGCGTGCGGAGGCCTGCGATCTGGAAAAATCTACGCCCTTACCTGAGGGCTCCCGGGACGCGCACGCTTCCGATCCTGGGCCTCTCCTAACTCCAAGTGCGCAGGGCCCACGTATCCCAGAGGCGCAGGTAGTTCGCAGCGTCCCTGGGATCACGTGGGCCATGGGGAGCCAATCAAAGAAGGGAATCTCCCTTCATACACTTGACAGGAAGACCTGTCAAATATATGAATGGCGCTCACCCTAAAACATAGTAAAACTTTAAATAAATTAGGAAAAAAATCACAGTATTAAAATGACTTGAAATTACAATAACTTAAACACTTTAAACAAAATTAATTTAATTTTTTTACGGGGCTAAAAATAAACTTACCCTTTTTCAAAGTATTTTTAAATGATAAATCAGTGAAAAAAATTTTTTTTTTTTTACTTTTTTTCAACTCTTATCCTGGTAAAAGCAGGCCTTACGTCTGCTTTTACCAGGTGTAAGAATTGTAAGGGTTTTCTGCGGGCGGAGGGTCTCCAAAAAGCGGAACTATCCGCCCGCAGAGGCCCTTCTCTAGGGCAGCCGGAGGATCTGTCAAGACCATTCTTGACAGATCGGAAATGCCAGTTTTCAGCGCATGCGCTGTGCATGCCTGAAACCAGCATTTCCGATGTCCCTACGGGTGGGTACACAGTGCATACACACCCGTAGGGATCGGAATATCTGGGCCAATGTGCTTTGGAGGGTGTAGTACTCCTTTCCTTAGAAAACAGCGCATTCTATAACTTGCTGTGAACAATAAATTGAAGATGGTATATTGACATGCACTTGGTTACAGGTGCAAAACTTTTTCATAACAGGGTGTGGAAAGATAGCAGTTATTTTGTACTGGAGCTTAACTTGACCAACACTTTACAATTACCAAATGTTCTTTGACCTGAGCTACTGATGCCTTAAAATGTCACGCCTCCATCTTAACGGAATAATATATTTTACATTATATGGTACAAATCTGTCCTTATAAAACAAGGTTCCATTGGTAATATATTTTTTAAAAATTGTGCATCTGCACATTTCAGGCATCACATTTGCAGATACAAAACAACCTTTAAAATGCTTCCTGCTTCTGAGTTGCACCTGAAATTGACCAGCATTATCCAATCTGCAAAGTTCTCTGCCTAAAGAACCAGTCTGAATGATCACAGACTGCTTACTTACAGCAATTATATTTTCTGGCCTTATAGAGACAGGTTAGCTTGAGCACAGCTCCACCTTAGAACCAGAGTAAAAGATTCTGCATTTCCTGCTATAATATTCCTATCATTATCAAGCAACATATCATCCAATTTACAACGAGCAATGCCATGGGAGGTCTGCTAGTATATATTTTTTCATTCACACTACTACTACTACTACTACTCCAGATGTGACAAGTAGCTTACGGCATTTAGTGACTATGGAAACGTATATTATATTGGAACTGCCATTGAAAAAGGAAAGGAAAGACTTGCATTTCTGTAGCGCCTTTCAAGTCCCAAAGCGTTTTGCAGCCAATGAAGTACTTTTGAAGTGGAATCACTGTTGTAATGTAGGAAACGCAGCAGCCAATTTGCACACAGCAAGCCCCCACAAACAGCAATGTGATAATGACCAGATAATCTGTTTTTAGCAATGTTGATTGAGGGATAAATATTGGCCAGCACACTGGGGATAACTCCCCAGCTCTTCTTCCAAATAGTGCCATGAGATCTTTTACATCCACCTAAAAGAGCAGACAGCCGAAAGCCTAGATTTTTGTGCTCAAGTGTCTGGAATGAGACTTGAACCCACAACCTTCTGACTCAGAGGCGAGGGTGCTACAAACTGAGCCACAGCTGACACTCTATTAAGGCCATAAAAGTGCTGTGTATGAATTGTGTAGTAATTGTTGTTAGTCTAGTGCTTGTTTTCCTGGGGTTTACTGATTTTTCTCTGAATTTACCTTGGATTTTTTGGGCTCTTTTCCCCTGATGTCTCCCAGTTTCTGATGCTAAATATAAATACTGAAAAGTGCTCCAAAAAACTTGGGTTCTTAAACAGCAATAAAAGCTGACTTCAAAGGTCCTTTATGATCCTAAATCATCGGGAAAATCTACCAATAAAAGAAAGTGGTTAATCAAAAGCTCAGAACACTTTTTTGTGGATGGGGTGAGGGGGAGGTTGTGGGGGAGAGAACCATACATGGTTTTGACCTCAAGCTGTTGAGTATTGGCTAAAATAAGATTTCTGACATGAGAAAATTACATGTTTCGAAACATGATTAAACTTGGCTATAAAGCTGTCTCTTGTGTATCTGTGCAGCTTCATCTAATGTTATGTGAAAGAATCCACCTCAAGCCTTTAGGCTTGAAGCTGATATTTTGACCCAGAGCTGTCGCAGTTAGCTTCAATGTGATGGTGCAGTCTGAGCATTGCAGAATTTTCCTATAGTATATCCATCAGTAGGATTGCCTCAGTGCACGTAACAGCTCGGTCCATAACTGAAAGGATATATCTCTTCGTGGCGTAAATGGATTTTTAAGTTTTTGTAAGTGATTTAAAAACAAATTGCTGAATGACCTTTTTCAGCTAAAGTTTAATAATGGTTTCATTTTTAGTTCAGAGGTAGCTAACGAGAGAGAGACAGTGGTTAAAGACAAGGTAGGCCTAGTGAGCCACAGTGTGCCTATTAGTCATGTTATTCTTACAACTTTTGTGAACACAAACTCATTCAGTGCCTTGTTGATGGTTAGAAAATGAAAACTTTCTAATTCATCAATATTGTGCAAGCTATGCATATACTAGCTAATGTGTAAGGAAACTTTTTATGAGGAGAAAAATTCTTTGCCTCCCCCAGAGCTCTCGTCATTGAATGCCGTTACATGCCCACTCATCCGCAATATCTGTTTCCCATCTTCAAAGTGTCAACTCTCCAACCTCTCAACTACCCTCTGTCCCCAGTACTCCCTACCTACCCTTAAGTCCTCACTACTCCCATATTCACAAAAGGAAAAGAAAAAAGATACAGGTGCTTGACTGTAGAAAAGGAGCCAGCCCAGATAAAATAGAATGAAGAAATGACAGGTAAGATAGTGGACAAACAATGGGAAACTTTCAAACAGGAGGTAATTAAAATCCAAACTAGACACATTCCCACAAGAAGCAATGGGGGGTGCAACAGAAGCTGGGGGGTCTTCTGTCATTTTAAGGATGGGTCATGCCTTTCAGAAGACTATACTATAAACCAGTTCCAATGAGATTGGCCTAATCTTTATGCTTTGCAACCATGTAATATAATTATAATATCTGGATCCTGAACCTCAATACGTGACATTTAGGTAATGCAGAAAGTTCCCAGTAAATTTAAAGCAGTGTTCCTATTTAATTTTATTATATAAATCACATTTTGGTGTAAAACTATCATGTTATATGATGGAGTGGTGGTGCAGTGTGTTAATTTACTTACCCCCCACACTCCATTCTACTCTTCTTTCCCCCTCCTCTCATCTCGTGTACCACAGAACCAAGATGTGAATTTGCCACTGATTTCCGTGTTTACTGCGGGGGGGGGCGGAGGGAGAAGACATGGTATAAGTATAACACAATGCTGAAACAAACCTGCTTTATTTTCCATGCCAGCATGCTTGGCACTTTCAGTCATTTAAAGTCTAAAATGAAGAGATAGAAGAAAAATATTGGAACTGTTTATTTTTGATATATTGGTGGTAATTTTTTTTAAAAATCCAATGGAAAAAGGAACTCCTAGACCAGTACATCATTACAAATCTCTAACTGACTTCTATGTTGGCTTTTCTTGAATGAATTTTGAATATACATATTGAAATTGAAAGCCCTTTCAATGCATACATGTAGATGAGTTAAAATGCTGATAATTAATATGGAAGATCTTATAACTTTCTGACTTGTGATTTGATAGAGCAAAATATATAAGCATGAAGAGACTTTTGGATTTAGTCGCTAGAGTTCTTTGCAATTTAGAGTTAGCCCATTTTGAGATGTTAATGAGGAAGTGGATAGGTACTATTGTGTGAGGAGCATTGAAATCTCCCCTCTTTGATGGGGTAGATTTAACTTTTCATTCAATTTCTGTTGCCTGTTTAGAGCTTCTGATTTTCTAAAATTGATTATCAGATGTCTTTTAATAATACAGTTGTTAGGTTCTGTAGTTACTAAACTTGAGCGTGGAAGGCATGAATTCCAATTGTAGTGATAAACAGCATTTACTTTCAGCTTGCCATAGGAGGTAAAGTTTCAATTGTCTGAGCTCAATTTGACTGGGGAGAGCACCCTTTCCCCTACTGATCAATTGATCAGCGAGTTACATTACAGATGGCTACAATTGGACCACTCTGCTTTCTCATCCAATAGTATGGTATATGTGCGGCGGTAGGTGTATATTGTGTCACTATATAGGGATGTTTTTTGGGAAATAATTACATTTTCAAGACCATTTGTCATGCAGCATCTAAAGCGAATCTACTTTTTGTGAAGATGCAAATAATCTACTTGAAATATCAACGTGCTTGTTTTAAGAAAAAATACTTTGTGACTGGTTTGAAAAACATTTTCTTTCCTTGTGAAATACAATGTTTTGTAAAATAGCTGTTTAGGTGACGTTTGTTTGCACTAAGTCCAATGTATAGTATATTCCAGTATATTGCTTTGGTAAGTAGCTTGTGTTTATCCATCTTCAACTGTACAGAAATATGGTGTTGCAGATATACATCAGAACTTTGAACCACGCGGATTTGATAGTTATTTTTCCAGTACAGTATCAGTCACACATCTTCACGTTGGCACTAGTTGTACTTACACATTCTGTCTTGTTCCTCTGTTTCTAATTTAAAGGCTTCTGAAAGTTTATGGTTTTCATGTGGGGAGCATCCTAAGCTTTGAAACAAAAGTGATCTTTACAGAACTGAACGATCTGAATATTTTATAAGGCTTTTAGATCAAATTCTGATGACATGTAAATTTTTTTTTTGCAGTACAAAGATGCGTATCAGGCTATTCTGGATGGTGTGAAGAGCGGAGCCAAGGAGAAAAGATTGGCAGCGCAATTTATTCCAAAGTTCTTCAAACATTTTCCAGAGCTGGCAGATAGTGCTATCAATGCTCAGTTGGATCTCTGTGAGGATGAAGATCTTTCTGTAAGGGCTTTCTTTAGTTTCTGTTGTAATCTGAACTTTTGGTGGTGGGTGGGGGGTTGGTGCAGGGAGAAAGAAGCAAGGAGGCGGCCCTGTTTTTTTCAATTTTCAGTAGTCCTGGTTGGCACAAGTTTTATTCAGTTTGTTTTAATAACTTACAACTTTCAATGCTTTGCTTTTTGTAAGTTCGATGTTGAGGGATAGTAATGCTGAAATCTTTTAAGGTTTGTCAGAAGAACATGTAAGAATGCCTGCAACATGTGATTTAATAAACTTTGACCTCGTTGCAAAAAGAACATGTAAATCTTAAGATGCTGAAATTTTTGTTTTAGATTCGCCGTCAAGCCATTAAGGAGCTGCCTCAATTTGCAACAGGGGAAAACCTTCCAAGAGTTGCAGATATATTAACACAGCTTTTACAAACCGGTATGTGTGTATTTTGTAACGAGGTGGGATTCATACTCTCAATTGAGCTTTAATTATTCTTATGCTGCTGTTCAGGTTTTCCACTTTAGTGACTAAAAACTCCTGTAGTTGAAGTGGATCTTTAAGTAAATAATTTTGTTTACTGTATTACTTCCCACAAGAACAATCTTCTAATTATAATGGTGTAAAAATATTCTTTGTATTGTATGACATGTCTTGTCTACGCTTGTCGGATTTCACTCTTTAGCCTGTGAACTTGAGCAAAGTGGGTGGAAAATGGGGAAACTAGTGACTGGGGCATCAGGTTTCTTTAGGAAGCCAAATTTTGACTGAATCCATGTCCGTATGAATCAGAATAATCTAAACATGATAGATAAAACAGTAGAAGTAGAACAAATTAGTGAACAGCAATCAGTGGTTGAAAGATAGGAAAAGAGCAAATGCTTGATTAAAAAGAGCTCACAGCCAAGTACTACATACCTTTTTATATATTTAACTAATTGGAAAACGTAATTAGTGTAGAGTGAATGTTTAGACACGTGCATAACAATATTCCACCAGTTGAATGAGTATTGTGTCAGATTATTTTCCAAATGTATTTTCTGTTTATATAGTGAGTAGATAATACATCTTGGAACTCAAAACAGATCAATAAACAGTAGTAAAAGTGAGGCACACTTAACACTGATTAAGACAACAGTGACACTTCAAATAAGCAACGAAAATTGATAGTCCAAAGAAAGAAATTTCTATAGCGCCTTTCATGACCACTGGACGTCCCAAAGCACTTTACAGCCACTGAAGTACTTTTTGAAGTGTAGTCACTGTTGTAGGAAACGCGACAGCCAATTTGCGCACAGCTCCCACAAACAGCAATGTGATAATGACCAGATAATCTGTTTTAGTGATGTTGATTGAGGGATAAATATTGTCCAGGACACCGAGGATAACTCCCCTGTTCTTCTTTGAAATAGTGCCATGGGATCTTTTACGACCACCTGAGAGAGTAGACGGGACCTCGGTTTAACATCTCATCTGAAAGACAGCACCTCCGACAGTGCAACACTCCCTCAGTACTGCACTGGAGATTCAGCCTAGTTTTTTGTGCTCAAGTCTCTAGTGGGACTTGAACCCACAACCATCTGACTCAGAAGTGAGAGTGCTACCCACTGAGCCACAGCGGACACATATAACGCCTTTAATGTGGTAAAACAGCCCAAAGCCCAGAGTGCTACCCACCCCATGTGCGGCAGAGAGGAAGATTTATTATATTTCAAATCATATAAAGACTTGTTTTAATATCTATTGAATTTTTAATAACTATTTGAGATATTGGTAATCAGTTTGATTACTGTTGACTTGGTACATCTAGGCTAATTGGGATATTCGAATAGCCTGATCTTGGATTCCCACTATCTGTGGATGTGGGGAATGATGGCAAGGTTGCATCTGCTGCACTGAGAAGGTGGGCCTTTTCAGTGATCTTGCAATTGAGTGGTTCCATAGGCCACTTTAGAGGGCATTAAGAATGAACCACACACTACGGGATTGGAGTCACGTAGGCAAGAGTGAGTAGGGGTGGCAGGTCACCTTTCCTGAAGAATATCAGTGACTAAATTGGGTTTTTACCACAGCCAGCAGTTTTAATGTAATTTTTTTTGGTGCCAGTTCACAAATGACTCAATTTATTAATTCAATTTGAATTCACAATAGTCCAATACTTTAACTACTGATCTATCATGCCCAACTGTGTAAATGGTGCCTTTGAATTCTTTTATTTTCTGACGCCAATAGTTACATTGAGGATATGTAAGATTATTAGCCGATTCATCATCAAGTGACAAAAGACATAGTCAATGCAGGTGTTATTAACTGTAAAATCTGATCATGGGAAAGAGACAAATTTAATCATTTGGATTTGCTGTCACACCAGAAGCTGTGAGTGTTGTAACGGGCAATCACTGTTTTAAATCCTGTGGGTGGTTAACAGCTTTATTTAATTGTGAAAGATACCTTTTGATGCCCTTTGTGTCTGGGGAAAGAGGTTGTTAGCTCCATGCTGAAATATACTTAGCTGCTTTTTGTTAGTTCAACATTCAAAGATTGTTAACTCTAAGCATCTGTGTTTGAGGAATCTATTTCAGCTGTCATACCCCTGTAGCTAGGTGGCATCAGTTTCAGTGAACTTATACTAGCTTTAGTCAGTGCAGTGTCATGGATAATTATATGTACACCAAACCTTTTATGTGCCTTTGAAGTTATTTAATCCGTGTCCTGGCTGCTTAATATTTTGAAGAACATGTGATCAATTATTTTGCTGCACCAACTCAATTTCTAATCTAGCATTTTTTTTAACAATCAGTAGCAATTGAGGGCAGTTAAACTAAGCCCATCTTTCTGCAATCTGCTATAAGCAAGTCACATTAAAGCTAACTGATAACTGCTAAATCTGGTTGTAGTTACTTTCAGCTCTGAATTACAAGAATTCCCACTTTTTTTTCAGATGATAGTGCGGAATTCAACTTGGTTAATAATGCATTAATATGTATATTCAAGATTGATGCCAAAGGTAACTGCCATTTTCTTCCTAATTATTGTGACTATTTTGTTCAAATGTAGACATATTTCTTGGATAAACTTACTATGATATATACTGTGAAAGAGGGCTAGCTGTTTTGAAGCACACTTGGCCAGATAAGTTATAAAAAATTAAGTACTTCATTTTAATTTTGCATAGTCATTCATTTGACACACTAGCGAATATGTAAACCATTTCATTTTGAGAAGACAAACAAGATTGAAAAACAACTTGGTGTGTAAAAGTCTATGCTTTATTTAAAATAGTCATAATGACTAAAGTTAGAGAAGTGCATATATATTTCATTTGATCTAGCTTGTGTTTGCCACAGTGAATTGTTGTACAGTAGTAATTTTTGTAAAGGCTAGCAAATTATCTACCTGTAATAAATACCAAGATGTAGAGTAGGAGACAGAAGAGAAATATAGGGCTTGAAAAAACCTGAAAAGTTACAGAAAACTGTCGGGGAAATTGGCATGACGGGGAGAAGGAAAAAAGCAAAACCTAAAAGTAAAAACAAATTGACACGATTGTAACGACTAATCACACTTGAGAAACTTAAAGCTTGGAAGGGTTGAGGAAGAGATATATTGGCCCAGAATTTGCAGTCAGCGGCAGAACGACAGCATTCTCTGCTGACCTCGAAGAAAGCTGCCCACAAAGCTCTAGCGTGGAGTGAATTTCAGCTCTCCTGACCTTTGTTTGAATCTGGCGCCAAATCAAGCAAGTCTGCCGCATCCAGCAACAATGATGTCATCAACCTGGCTAAGCAGCCAATCACATTGAAGAATTCTCACAGACAGCAAACCAGGAAGTAAAATGAACAGATTCTAATTTACTTTTTTATAAATTTTACAGAGCGAAATAAAGATTGGGACATACACATAGGATTAAGGTAGAAGCCGAAATATCATAAACAA
This sequence comes from Squalus acanthias, assembly GCA_030390025.1. NCBI lineage: Eukaryota > Metazoa > Chordata > Chondrichthyes > Squaliformes > Squalidae > Squalus > Squalus acanthias. The sequence continues at coordinate 27,429,031 of CM059434.1, read as the reverse complement.
ACTTTAAAAAAAATATATTTTAAAAAGTGTAATTCTTAATTATATTAATGCAAAAATTTGACATTCCACAAATATAAAATTAGTTTTTCAGAGCCAAAGCAGTTGTTCAGCAGTCAGTACACTGTTTAAAAACCCAGTTACATCTCTTTCAACAAGGCTTTTAACGTTTATGGGGATTTTTGACCGCGTTATTCCATCGTATAAGGAGAAGTTTTCCTCCTTGTATGTAATTTCAACTGATTGTCGGCTCTGGGGAGTTCCACAGTGCAACTTGTGGCAGAGCAGGGAATGACTGATGACAACTTCAGGAGTTCTGCGTTTATCTGCGCATGCACTAAATCCTGAAGTTGCAGACAGTTTCAGATGGGTAATGACGGCGAACGCTGACAGTTTTGCTGTGATTACCACCACAAAATCCAGGCCATTAAAAAAATAGTCTTAACTAGGCGTAAACAAGTTGTGGCTGTTGACCTAAGTTCATTTGTAAGTGTAATGTCAGCATGTGTGTAAATTTGGGTCATTTTATTCCTGATTATCAAAGGCTGTTGATGCCCGATGGACCAGTATAGAAAGTTGAGGCATTCTGAAATGCCAGGTGCGTTTTTAAATCACATGGTTATCATGGGCCAACATTGTGCCTCTTCTTGCAAGCCCCCATACCAGTATGTGCACACTAAATTTAAAATTAGCTTCATTTTTAATTTTCTTCTTTACCAAAAGGAACCTTAGGTGGTCTTTTCACACAGATAATACAAGGGGAGGATATTGTGCGAGAACGCGCCATAAAGTTCCTTTCCACAAAACTGAAGGCACTACCAGAGGAAGTAATGACCAAAGAAGTAGAAGAATACATCTTTGTGGAGTCTAAAAAGGTAAGTGAAGTAAAATTTATAAATTGCTATGGGCAAATTCTAACTTTTTTATATTTAAATGATTGACTTAAGTACTCTGTAATCCGTCTCGGGTGGATGTAAAAGATCCTACGGCACTATTCAAAGAAGATCAGAGTGAAACAGGGGAACAATATCTCTGCGATAACTAGATGGTTTTGTGGTTCTGGTTAAAGTAAGCCTAGTTGGGTAGTGTAGCTGTTGACTGTTATGACAGAACAGACTCCAGAAAATGCTGAAACCACTGTACTTATGTTCCCAGATCGAAGTAACTATATACCTGTTCTGTATTTTGCAGTGCTGTTCAATAAAGTTATTAAACTAAATTGTTGTGAGTTGGATTATCTGGTGTTAAAAATCACAGGGCTCCATCTTTAGAAAGTCAACACTTTGAAGTTGGTCATTTGAATGCTTCGATTATTATTTACCTTGAAGGTACTGTGAATTATATGGATACAGACACAGGTATTGTTGTGAAGGGAGGAGATGGCACAGGGCATTTCCGAGAACTGAATGTAAAACAATATTACGGAATGGACTTGGTTTACAACCTGGAAACACTGGTCTCGGTAGTGGTTAGCAATTGTTTGGGGATTTTTAATTTTGTGGGGGTTACCTTTTCTCTTTCGTGCGGCCGAATTCAGTGTGCAGTAGAGTCCAGCTGTCTCTTGCTCTTCCACCAGAGGAAAAGGTGTCTTTGGGGAAAAGGCTGTCTAAAAATTAGCTATTGTAATGGCTGAGTCAGAGTTGCATTAAGATGTGATGAGACAAAGGCTGGGAAATTCCTCTAAGCTGCTCCCATTTTGCTGCCGAAGTGTAGCCGAAACCCCGTTTATGCATGTAAACAGGGCTTCTGCCGCACTTCCGGTAAAGTTATGTCAGCAGAGCGGGTACAGCTCTGAGGAATTTCCTGGTCCAAACTTCTAGTTATGGAATTTCTCAAATGTGCTGTAAAATTTCCAACTCTCAACTGAACTGCTGCCAGCTTGACACTTTGACCCAAAAGAGGTGATATCCCACTGCTTCAGTTCAGCTTGAGATGCAGTATAACCTGAACTGGTGCGATGTGGAGCATATTTAAATTTCTAATATTGAGACAAAGCAAACAGAACATTTTATTTTCTAACATTAGAAATGTCATCAGCAAATGCCAGTGAGCAAAGATCTGCACGTGCACTTAAGTACTCATCTGCAGAACTCTACTTTGAGCAGGATCACCGCATTCTGTGGCTGTACTGAAGTGGCAACATCTAAGAGTAGAAAATGTTTATGTTAGCAAGCAAAGAAATATTTGTTAATATAAAATGGAAAAAGATCATTCGTCCTATCAAGCACATTACCTCATGTGCCCCATGTACAACTGCAGTACTATGGCATTTTTCCTAGCTCAATCCAAAAATGCCCAAGTAGTTGAGTACTAAGTTTTTAGTATTGACCACCTACTTTTTACAAATTACTGCAACTTTGTTTTTAAAATAAACGCAAACTTCAAAAAAAAGTCAAACCAAAGTACACTTGTTAATTCACTTCTGGAAATAAACCAAATAACTTTATTCAGGTTGTTACTTTTTTTTTATTTTGGGCTGTTACTACAGTACTCAAAAAGGACTAGATCAAATGTAGGAAATCAAAATTCCAAATACACAATGATGAACAACTTTGCTCTGTTGTCATTCCACCCCCCCCCCCCCCAATATTTTTTAGTGCAGGAATGTAATTTGTAGGGAGCAACATTTATCCCATATATATGCATTTATTTTGTTTTTAGGTACTGGATGATGTTACAGGAGAGGAGTTTGTTTTATTCATGAAGATTCTGTCTAGCCTGAAGAACCTTCAGACAGTAAGTGGTCGACAACAGCTGGTGGAGTTGGTGGCTGAACAGGCAGATTTGGAGCAGGTGTTTAATCCTGCAGATCCAGATTCCGTGGACAGACTACTACAGTGCACAAGACAGGCAGTTCCACTTTTCTCGGTAAGGCTAAATTTAATTTCAAAGTATTTCAAAATTGCTGACCCAAATTAATTTCTGGCTTGCCCTCTGCAGTGTAACTATATCCATAGCCGGGCACGTGGAAGAAGCTCGAGTTTTTGCAGTAGGATTTCCACCAACGTCTGCAATAAAATACAGTGTCACGAAAGCTGTTGTTTCAAATAGCCATTTGTACTGTTTGAAGGTGGACAGATACTTTTGGTTCTATTTACCTCATCCAGAGTCTTAAAAAAATCTGCAACTCTAGGTACTCTGGACATAGCATCCAATAAGCATCTTTTATATCCACTAAATGTATTTTGTTTTTAAGAAGTGGGCTATAGCTAATGTAGATTTTAATAGTCACATAGTAATTTGGTTTATATTGGTTTGTGTGACCTAACTTTCAGTAATCATATTTTATTTGTGTGCACCAACTGGGCTTTAATAAATCGATTTGAATATTTCATAATGCTCTTGAAGAGTTAAGTGTTAGGAATAGCAAGGATGATTGTGAATGTCAGATTTACTTTAGAGCATATTTCTATTTAGGACTTGCTATGAGATAAGATAGAAGTTTGTGTAGGAGTGAGCCCAGGTGGTCAAAATGAGCATTGAAGAGAATGTGAATGAGGGTTTCAGCTGTAGTGGGGATGAGGTGGGGACTGATGAAAGCAAGATTATGGAGGTGAAAACAGGCCATCTTGGTGATGGGCTTGATGTGGGAGGTTTGAGGCTCAGCTTAGCAGGACAGCAACATTGTGCAATGTTGGGTTTAGCCTGAGCAAGTAGCCAAGTAAGGGGAATGGATTTCAGACTAGGCCAGTAGTTGGAGAAAGTTCTAGCTTATCAGCAACTTAATGTTGGCAGATAGTCATACAGTGATCGTTATGGAGTTAAGCATGGTGGTGGAGAGGCAAAGCTGAGTGTTGTCTACATACATATGGAAGCTGATCCAATGCTTATGGATGACAAATGATTTGCCAGAGTGTTACGAGCAGAGTTTGAGTGTAATGTAGGCAACAAGAGCACCAGTGGAATTGCCATATTGAAAACAATGGCATCAATCATACATTCGGCTAAACTTTCAAGATGATTAATACTTTGAGGGCTAACAGATTTTCTAGCTTTAGAAAGTTCCTTGCAACCGAGTTAAGCCGCGTCACGTGACAGGTGTTGCAGTATTAAAAGCCTTTTTTTTAACCCTGCAAACATATGATGCTGCTTAACTAGGTTGCTAGGTAATTTCTAAAGTTTGAAAATGTGTTCTAAATAATACCTTGGATCATGCATAAAAGAACATACTGATTTCTCACTGATTAAAGTTAGAATCCTGAAAAAGTGCTAAATTCAGCAAAAAGTGATATTATATACCTTTGCCTTGTACATTCAGTGTTATTTGTGCTTCTCTTTCAGAAAAATGTGCATTCAACCAGGTTTGTCACCTACTTTTGTGAGCAAGTGCTGCCAAACCTAAGCTCCCTTACTAGTCCAGTGGAAGGACTTGACATTCAGTTGGAGGTAAGAGGTGGACCAGCTTGATTTGCTGTTTTTTGCAAAATAAGTAACTTTGATCATTTGACTTGTTTTATCAAAATGCAAGCTTTCCTTGTCAAGTTTGTTGTGTGTTTTGAGGATAAAGCTGTTTTAAGATTATTCTATAATATGTCGACTGAGGCAATAAACATGGGAGAGCTCTTGTAAACAATTGACTGTTGCATAATCGATGTAAAATCAGTTAAATATTTGTTGAATTGCTTTAAAATCTGAGTGATCCGCCAGCTGCATCATTCTTTCCATCATGATGCACAAGTAATGATCCTTGAATTGCATTACTTGATTCCAAACTGTCCCCTTAAACAATGGCTGCCTTAATTGGAGATGACCACAGAGCTAAAAATGTAACTTTTTAATAAGGCAATGTTTGGAAATTTCAGTGAGTTTCACAATGCACTGATACCATGTCAGGAGTTTTTAGGATTCTGGTTCTTGTGAGCAAAGTATCCTCCTTTCTGCAAACTCTGATTTGAGAACTACTGGGCAAAGGTGGCATGTATAATTTATCACTGATGCTTTAAAGTGCATCCAGCTGTAGGAAGATCTTTGGATATAGTTCCTCAAAATGTTAACCTAAATTTACCAAAGCTAGGGCCTCTACAGAATTCCTTGTAGATTCGTATTTAAAGCTATGATTGTTGTTTAACTGTATTTTAGTGTTAGTATGTTGAAATTCTTTTTTAATATTGCTTGAGTGAAAAGTTGTGCTATTTTAATTTTGCAGGTATTAAAGTTGCTGGGAGAAATGACACCTTTCTGTGGTGATATGGAAAAGTTAGAAAGTAACTTGAAACAGTTATTTGAAAAATTGCTGGTAAGCATAAAACTTTCTTTGGAATGTATATATGCTTTTTTTCTATTCAGTTACAATATATATTTTAGGGGAATATATGTTTATATTTGAATTGCTTACATAGGATATACAACACAGAAACAGGCCATTCGGCCCAACCTGTCCATGCCGGCGCTTATGCTCCACTCGAGCCTCCTCCCGTCTTTCCTAACCCTCTATTCCCTTCTCCCTCATATGCTTGTCCAGCCTCCACTTAAATGCATCTATACTATTCGCTTTAACCACTCCCTGTGGTAGCAAGTTCCACTTTCTTACCACTCTTTGGGTAAAGAAGTTTCTTCTGAATTCCCTATTGGATTTCTTGGTGACTATCTTATATTGATGGCCTCTAGTTATGCTCTTCTCCACAAGTGGAAACATTCTCTCTCTATCCACTCTATCAAAACCTTTCATAATGTTAAAGACCTCTATTAGGTCACGCCTCAGACTTCTCTTTTGTAGAGAAAAGAGACCCAGCCTGTTCATCCTTTCCTGATATGTATACCCTCGCATTTCTGGTATCAATGTTTGTAAATCTTCTCTGCACCCTCTCCAGTGCCTCTATATCTTTTATAATATGGCGACCAGAACTGCACGCAGAACGCTAAGTGTGGTCTAACCCAGGTTCGATACAGGTTTAGCGTAACTTCCCTACTTTTCAATTCTATCCCTCTAGAAATAAACCCTAGTGTTTAGTTTGCTTTTTTTATGGCCTTGCTAACCTGTGGCGCGACTTTTAGTGATTTGTGTATTTGTACTCCGAGATCCCTTTGTTCCTCTACCTCACCTAGACTCGCACCCCCCAAGTGATAAGTGACCTCCCTATTCTTCCTACCAAAATGTAATACCTCATTTATCTGTGTTGAACTTCATTTGCCAATTATTTGCCCATTCTGCAAGTTTATTAATGTCCTCCTGTAATTTGTTGCAGTCCTCCTCAGTATTGACTATCTCCCCCCCCCCCCCCCCCCAAATTTGGTATCATCTGCAAATTTAGAAATTATGTTTTTGATTCCAAAGTCTAAATCGTTAATGTAAATTGTGAAAAGCAGTGGTCCCAGCACTGATCCTTGTAGAACACCACTACCTACCTTCTGCCACTGTGAATAGCTACCCTTTACTCCCAGTCTCTGCTTTCTGTCTTGAAGCCAGCTAGCAATCCATTCTGCTACTTGTCCTCTGACCCTGCATTTTCTGACCTTAGTCATTAGCCTATTATGGGGGTACCTTATCGAAGGTCTTTTGAAAATCTAGATAAATTACATCTACTGCATTACCATTGTCTACTCTCTCTGTTACGTCTTCAAAAAATTCAATAAGGTTGGTCAAGCAAGACTTTCCCTTTTGAAATCCATGCTGACTATTCATTATTATATTTTTGGTTTCTAGATGTTCTATTTTCTCCTTTAGTAGGGATTCCATTATTTTTCCTACCGCCGATGTTAAGCTGACTGGTCTGTAATTCCCTGGACATGTTCTATCGCCCTTCTTAAATATAAGTATTACGTTAGCTATCCGCCAGTCCTCTGATACTACACCTTTTTCTAACGAATTATTAAATATGTGTAGTAATGCCTCTGCTGTCTCTTCCCTAGATTCTTTTAAAATGCATGGATGCAATCCATCTGGACCAGGGGGTTTATCCTCTGAGTTTAATTAGTTTATTTAGTATATCCCCCTTTTGTATTTTAAATGTACTTATCTCATTACTCATCTCATCATGTCATGTCCACTTGTTCTATCTCCCTGGTAAATACCGAAGCGAAATAATGATTTAATATTTCTGCCATCTCCCTATCGTTACCTGTGGTATTGTCCTGTCTATCCCTTAATGGCCCTATTCCCATCCCAACCTTTTTTTTTATTGATGTGCCTGTAAAATATTTTGCTATTTTGTTTTATGTTCCTTGATAATTTAATTTCATAGTTCCTCTTTGCCTTCCTCCATGCACTCCTCTGCTTTCTATGTACTTAATGTATGCCTCTTTCCTTAGTCTCAATTGTTCCCTTATGTCTTTATTCATCCATGGAGTGTCATTAGTGTTTAGTTTGTTCTTTCCTTTTAGCGGAATATATTTTTCCTGCACTCTGTTGAACACCGTTTTAAATGTTTCCCATTGTCGTTCTACATTGTTGTTTGCCAATATTGTTGCCCATTTTATCTTCCCAAGTTCTATTCTCGGCTGCTCAAAATCGGCTTTTTTCCAATCCATTAACCTGGCTTTCGTCATACTTATGTCCTTCTCTATTATCATCTTAAAGCATATTATATTATGGTAACTATTGCCTATATGTGCCCCTACTTTTACTTCTCTTATCTGCTCTGGCTCATTCCCCATAAGTCCTGCATACATTGTAGGAACACCATTCCCTTATCCCCTTTACCTACCTCTTCTGTCTGATTAATATTGGGGTAGTTGAAATCCCCCATGATTATTCTATGTTTTTTACTCATTTCTCTAATTTGTCAGCATATTTCTTCCTCCACCTCCCTTCCACTATTAGGTGGTCTGTAGACTACGCCTATTGATCCTGTATTATCTTTTATCTCTATCCATATGGATTCTATTTTTGTCTTGCTGATAGCTGCGTCCCTTTTTTCTACTGCCATTATGTTATCCCTAATAAGTACAGCTGCTACACCTCCTCTTTTTTTCCCCCTCTATCTTTTCTAAATATGTTATACCCTGCAATATTTAATTCCCAGTCCTGATTTTTCTGTCGCCGTGTCTTTGTATTATGCAGATCACGTGATTTAGGTTCCTTCATTAATTTTTATTTTACATTTTTTCAAGTAGCCCTAACATCAAAGAATTTTATTCAGAAAAAAATTCTTGTACGATGCTCAATCTTTTCATCTACCATTTCCTACTTTGACTCTTGTCAGTTCACAATTGGACAACGACTGATGGAATCAAAATGTAGTTTTCTATTGAGGAAGATGGAGGTGCAACTGTGTTCCAAATTATTCTGACACTTCTTCCTCCTCCCCCCCCCCCGGTAATTTTATTATAGTTTCAGGATGTGCCATATGCTTTTTTTTAAACAAAGTGGTCCTGTCTTCATGAAATGTCTTGCAAATCATTACCAGCAATGCAGTGAGAGAAACCTCACCAAATATGGTTTTTGCTTCTTTCAAAACAGATGACTTTGTCAAAACACTTCCTGAAAGACTTATCTGGTTTGAATTGTTACAATTTCACTGGCATGGGTCAGATTTGCTGTGACTCGATTGTAGGTTCAGAAAGATTGTCCATGTGTACTCAAATGCTTGTACAGCATCTTATAAATGCTAAAAACTTGAAAAAGTATGTCTTGTAAGTAATCTAGAATTTTTGTAAAACCTAGGAATATATGCCATTGCCCCCAGAAGAAGCAGAAAATGGCGAAAACGCGGGCAATGAGGAGCCCAAACTGCAGTTTAGTTATGTTGAATGTCTGCTATTTGGCTTTCATCAACTTGGAAAGAAACTTCCTGATTTCCTTACAGCAAAACTCAATGCAGATCGACTGAAGGACTTCAAAATCAGGTGGGATGAATGTTATTTGTTTACTTCCATGTACTAAAAGCTATTTCTCTTCTAATCTGTAATCAAAAATAGACTTGATTGTGTTCCTTAGAGTTTAGTGTCTAGTCATTTCAAAGTTTTTGATTTGACTGCAATTAGTTACTTACTTGTAAAAATCATTTCCAATTTTCTTAAATAAGTTCTAATGAGGAAGATAGCTCACGTTCTGGACAGCTGATAATAAGCCTAGGAGTAATTATTGAAGATCATAACTGCATCTGTGTATGTGGAGAAGCGGGTCTTGTTCTCCTTAGAGCAGAGAAGATTTGATAGAAGTGTTAACAATCATGAAGGGTTTTGATCGAGTAGGAGAAACTGTTTCCAGTGGCAGAAGGATCGGTAACCACAGGACACAGATTTAAGGTGATTGCCGAAAGAACCAGAGGGGACACGAGGAAACATTTTGTTACACAGCAAGTTGTTGTGATCTGGAATGCACTTGCCTGAAAGGGTGGTGGAAGCAAATTCAATAGTAACTTTCAAAAGGGAATTGGTTAAATACTTCAAGGGGAAAAATTTGCAAGGCTATGGGGAAAGGGCAGGTGAGTGGAACTAGTTAGATATCTCTACCAAATAGCTGGCACAGGCACAATGGGCCGAATGGCCTCTCTGATGTATCATTCCATGTTTCTATATGTATGCATGCATGTCACTCAGGAGTATATGCTTCAGTTTGGATTTGTGGCATTGGCACCCTATCTCTGAAGTCTCTTCTATATATTCCTGGTACTCTGCCTTCTGTAGATTCCTCCCTCCCTTCACACCACCATTGGTGGCAGAGTGTTCAGCTTCCTTGGTCTTATTCTTTGGAATTTCCTTTCTAAACCCCTCCACTTTTTAAAAAAAGCTTCAAGACCCATCACTTTTGATTAAGCTTTCAGCCATCCCTCCTTGTTTCTCCTTTCTAGCTCAGCTTCCATTTTCCTTACATCTGTTTGTGAAGCACCTACAGTAAAAGCACTAATAAATGCAAGTTGTTCACATCTGATGGAATATCATTCTATTTCCGGTCAAAAGAGTATGGGAATTCGATAAATAGAAGTTGCACTTTTTCCACTTTTGTCGCAAACTGTCAGCATAATACAATCCCATATCAGCCATCCTTGCAACCTTTCGGAGATTGCCAGTTTAGTGTAAATTAAACAATTTTCAGATTGTGGTAGCTCAGTGCAGTGAAACTGGGTTGTTACTACCCTAATTTATTTTGCTTGCAACCCATTCAACAAGGTGGGATTATTGCAGCTAAAACACAGAAAAGGGGATGGATTTGAATTTGGGTCCATGAGCTGAAAGAACAGTCTGGAATCTATTGTGCTACCCAGTCCCTCTGATTTTAACTGTGTAATTTTATGTTTAGGTTGCAGTATTTTGCCAGAGGTTTACAAGTTTACATCAGACAGCTACGTCTTGCTCTGCAAGGAAAAACAGGTGAAGCTTTAAAAACAGAAGAGGTATGTATTCCAGCACACTGGTGGTCTTTCAGACTTAAATAATAAGGCAGCTCGGAACAAATTGCATAATTTAACACGGTATAGTTACTGTAAGTGCCTCTTGGGGGCAGAATTGTGAAGTTTTTATGCAAGTATTTTGGAATATATGTCAATGAGAATTTCATATTTTATACATAGTGCTGTTTCTTTTCCACAGAACAAAATTAAAGTTGTTGCATTGAAGATAACCAATAACATTAATGTTCTCATCAAGGTAATCATTTTTTTAACTATTGATTGTAACTTCTGCACAAAGGACAACTTGTGTTATTTTGGGATTTTGTGCAGCTAAAAGAATATGCTGTCATAGTTACCTACATTGTTTCGTACTGCTTAAAATGCTGTCATATCCGGCGCACCGCAGTGTGTACCATCTACAAGATGCACTGCAGCAACTCACCAAGGCTTCAACAGCACCTCCCAAACCCACGACCTCTACCACCTAGAAGGGCAGCAGGCGCATGGGAACACCACCACCTCCAAGTTACCCTCCAAGTCACACACCATCCTGACTTGGAAATATATCTCCTTTCCTTCATAATCGCTGGGTCATAATCCTGGAACTTCCTCCCTAACAGCACTATGGAGTACCTTCAACATACGGACTGCAGCGGTTCAAGAACGCGGCTCACCACCACCTTCTCAAAGGAACGAATAAAAAGAAATCATACCGTTCCCACAAGTGACCCATATTTTAAAATAAATCTGGCGTAGAAAAGCTACAACATTGTACTGGCATACGCAAGTGTCTTGTCTGGTATAGATGGAGATCTTTAAATGTTGTTACTTAGTACCTTGAAACATATAATGCTTTTGTACAGTTAGGCAAATAAATAGGTTATGACTTGGATATCTGGATGACAGAGACTTGGGTGTGGAGTAAGCTGGACTGAAAACATTGTATAACTCGTGCATATTTTTTTTGGTTAGGATCTGTTCCACAATCCTCCCTCTTATAAAAGCACAGTCACCCTTTCTTGGAAGCCTGTGCAGAAGGTTGAAGGAGGGTAAGTTTACCTTAGTATCTTCTGATATTGTGTACTGTTTTCATTTCTCACTGATGAGCTAATCCTCAAACTGCAGTGATCACTCAAAATTAAAAAAACTCCTTCACATCATTCCTGAGGTCCCGACCCCTACCACTTGAATGTTCCATTGATTATTATTATTAATATTCTGTTGTATACCTTTTTAGAAGTCCTAAAGGGAAAGAAAGCAACTGGCACAAGTCAGCCCAAATTCAGCAGATTTGACAACTTGTGTTTCACCACATGATTTTACCTCTCAAAATCCTAATTAAATATTGTTGTATTGGAAAACCCCCAATTATTATTTACCACTTTTCCTTTCCCTCCCTTCCAAAGTTTGGTATATTCTCTTCCTGGGTCAGATATATTTAAGGGAGTGATCATGCTGCTTTTGTGGGTACCCTACCTGTTTTGAAACCAAGTGGCTGTTTGTTGATGTTTTATTTGAAAAAAATAAAAAGTTGTGCTCTTGTATAATTGCTGTTGACTACAATAAATTTGTTCAGGATCCACATGTAGAATTCAATATGTCAAACCACTTTCATTCACTACCAGTCTATTAAAGAATGAGATTTTGCATTCATATAGCACCTTCTAGTATCTCTCAAACTTCACATACAATGAAGTTCGGTGAGTGTTACATAGACAAACCCAACAGCCATTATGAGCACAGCTTGGTTTCTGCAAACATTAATGTCCAGTTAGTCTATTTTGGTGCTGTTGATTGAGGAGGAATTTTGAATAGAACACTGGAGAATTTGCCACTTTTCCTTTTGAATAGTGCTATTGGTTCTTTTGTGTTCACCTGATGTTTTGCTCAAAGGATGGCACTTTCAACAATGCAGCACTCCCTTAGTACTGTACTGGAGGGTTGATTTTAGAATGACCTCAAACTTCTGGAATGGGACTTGAACCAACAAATTTGACCTAAAGGCAAAAGTGCTATTAACTGAGCCAAGCTGACAATTATAACAGAAAATGCTAGAAGCACTCCAGGCTAGGAAGCACCTGTGGAGAGAACAGACAAGTCGCTTCATCAGAACTTCTGATGAAGGGTCTGCATCTGAAGCTTGCTCATGTCCATTCTTGCTGCAGATATTGCCTGGCCTGCTGATGCTAGCGTTTTCTGTTTTCTTTCAGATTTCCAGCTGTTATTTTTTGTTTATACTGACAATATAGCCCTGACCTAAACCTGTTTCCAATTACTTGTTTTTACTGCCCTATATATGTCTATCTTAATCAAATTAATTTTTCTCTACTAAATGTATTTTTGAATATTTATCTAAATAAAACAGGAGCTATTTTTAATAGGTTGGGATACCAAGATTGCAAGTTAGATGGGTACTTTAATTTCATGATCTTAGAATATCATGACTTGGCAAACTGGGTTTTTCAGTTTGATGCTGTTTAGAAATTAATCCCCTTGCACCGTAGTACTGTTTTGAGCAAGTTACCACTTTCAGAGCTTAAAAAAATTGCATTTTTAAGTTTGATGGTGAAGCAGGGAATTTTCGGCCAGTTATTTAAGTACTATTTTTGATCAAGATTCTCATTAAACATTCTTGTACTAGATGAGCTTCAGCTACTGTGATATTAAAATAATTTGAGGCTACAAACAGATATTCGAAATTAAATTTTGTTGCAAGTATATCAGTAAAAGTGTTGCTGATTGGCCAGTATTTTAGATCTGCTGAAGAAATTGAACATTGCGATGACCCTTCTGATAAATAGGGAGATTCATTATATTCTAAATCATTTTTTTATATACATCTATTTGAGACGTGACTGGTCACTTGTTTACTGCAAGATTACTTTCTCTGGATTGGGGGTGCAATCCCCACTCCTTATGTCTCTGGTTCTCCCACATTTTGATTGAAAAGCAAGTATAAAGCACTTAATACAGACTGCTTCAAATAATCAATTTAAGACAAAGGGTTTGGTAACATGCAATTGAATTTGTGTAAACAATCTATTGTGTGGCTCAGGCCAAGTGCCATTTTCTCACAGCAGGTGAAAAGGGTTAATTGACCAAGGCAGAAGAGAGATTTTTGCAGTCTGTTCTAGCACTTCAGTTCTTTTGACCCCATTAAGAGAGGCTGGAGGCTCTGGCGATTAGAGAAAACTGAACGTATAAGTTTTATGTAATAGAAGTGGGTCCAGATTTAGCATTGCTAACAGAGAAGAGTGTTGCATGTTTTATTATTTTGTATATCCAAGGAGGTGTAAATTAACCAAGCAAAATCTTCTATAGTGTTTTTCCACTGTTGTCTCTCACTTCCATCAGCATTCTAGGTTGCATGCCAGTGCCTTTTCCATTTAGAATTCCATAATTATTTTCAGTACTACTTATCAATAGTTATCTCGTCTAAGTGCTCAACCATCTTTCAAACATCCTTGAATATAGAAGTTTTTTCTGCACTCCCTTTAATTCTTGTGGAAACATGTCCATTTTTACCCTACTCATCATCTCCTGTTTGAAAGTTTTCCATTATTTGTTGTGCCAGAGAACTGGAAGTTTACCAGTGTAATGCATCTGCTCAAGGAGGGAGAAACTATGGACCAGTCGATCAACATTTGCAATGGATAAACTTCTAGATGCCATAATAAGTGATTTTTTTTATATTCACTCGATGTGGGCATTGCTGGCAAGCCCAACATTTATTGCCCATCACAAATTGCCCTTGAGAAGGTGGTGGTGAGCCGCCGCCTTGAACCACTGCAGTCTGTGCGGTGAAGGTACTCCCACGGTGCTGTTAGGGAGGGAGTTCCAGGATTTTGACCCAGCGATGATGAAGGAACGGCGATATATTTCCAAGTCAGGATGGTGTGTGACTTGGAAGGCAACTTGGAGGTGTGGTGGTGTTCCCATGCACCTGCTAACCTTGTCCTTCTAGGTGGTAGCAGTCGTGGGTTTGGGTGGTGCTGTTGAAGAAATTAATACTCACTTAGAAAGACATGGGTTAATTAAGGATAACCAACACAGATTTGTAGAATGCAAATTGTGTTCGACAGATTTTAATAAGAGTTCTTAAGGAAATGCAATGAATGGTATGTATATGAATTTTCAGCAGCCATTTGATAAAATGTCATAAAGGAGTTGTTTAAATTAGGGCACACATTTAAAGGGAATGTGACAGCTTGGATAAGAAGCTGGCTGAAGGACGGGAGGGCTAGAAACCGTGATATTTCTCTGTGTTGGAGCCTTTGCTTTTCTGTGGTCTGTACTTTGGTCTAGAGGGCATAATATCAAACTTTGCAAACAGGAAGCATGATTAACTGAAGAGCGCTGTGAATGACTTGAGGACAACATAGAAAAGTTAGTTGATTGAGAAGATGAGAAGAAGTATGAGGTAATGCATTGTAGGAGGAAAAATGAGAGGAAATAGACTAAATAAAACTTCAAAAGGAGTAAACGAGCAGGGAGATTTAACATGTTTAAAAGTGAGGACCAGTTAATGCTATTTTAAAAGAAAACGTATATGGGATCCTAGGTCTTATAAATGGGGCATAGACTATAAATGGAAAGCAGTAATGATAAATCAGTGGTTAGGCAGTTTTAGGCACCCTACTTTAGAAAGGATGTCAAGGCCATGGAGGGAGTACAGAAGAGATTTACTAAGCTAAAAGCAGGGATGAGAGACTTGTTAATGAGGAGAGAGTAGAGAACCTGGGGCTTTTTCACTGGAATAGAGAAGGTTAAGAGGGGATAATTGAGGTGTTCAGAATTGAGGGTTTTGATAAGGTAAATATGGAAAGACTATTTCCATTGGTTGGTTAGTTGGTAACTAAAGGCATAAATTATTACCAAAAGAACAAAGGGAGAAGTTAGAATTTAGAGAAAAAACAATTTCAAAGGGTACGGGGAAAAGGGTATTGGAAGCGGACTAAATGGAGAAAGCCAACCCAGATGCATGAGCCAAATGCTGCCACTGATTCTATAAAATTTTATTATTCTAGTTTCCAAACTGGGTAGAAGAAATGGGGAGGTTTTAAAAAAAAAAAAGGAATTTTCATTCAAAGGATAGAAAACAAAGGTTAGAATAAGTGGAATATAGAGTAAATTTGGATTTACTTTTATTTTTGCTGCTCACAGCTATCAAATGTTATTGTTCACAAAGTTGAGTTTTTAATATTTAGTGTTTTGAATAAACACTCAATCTAGTATAAGTGGGACATACGAGTTATCTTAGATAGGAAATTGGAGTTAATAAACCTCATGGATTTCCTGTCATGACCTAGCAGTGGGATTTTCAAAATTAAGATTGGTGTTTCAGAGCTTTTTCTTTTATTTTGGTCATTTGATCTGTTTTCAACACAAACACAGGCTTCAAAATTTCAGGTTTGATGTGGTTTTATCTTGTTAACCTGAAAACTGGGAAATCTAATAGTTAAATAGTAGTAAAATTAAAGGTACGAGTGCAGAGAGCACATGGGAAGGAAAGGGACAACAGGGTAAACTGAATTGGTGTTAAATTTTTAGGTAAGACTAGTAGATCTACTTTGGCATGGCTCATGAGTAGTTAGGAACTGATGTGCAGTTTCTGATGTTGACCATGCCCTGCCACATCCTAAATATGACGGTGGTTAGCTCATCGCTGCAAAATGGCAAATTTGCTGAACTTGTATGTCATCTGACTGGTACAAGGTTAAAAAAGGCACAACTTATTGATGCTAACAGATCTACCTCTGATATTTATCTACCACATTGCAACAACTTGCATAAGATGCAAGTACGTTTGTTCTCTTTTCCTCTCTTCCCCCCCCCCCCCCCCCCCCAAAAAAAAAAGCTGGCCCTCAATTATTGCATCTCTTGCATGCACAAAATTTGGCAACAAGAATATGGGATCAAGAGAGGAGCAAGACTGTGCAGGAGGACTTGTTGCAGGCATTTGTAACATTTTAAGTAATTTTGAGTAGGTTTGCAATGATTTTTCTTCAGAATTGTGTACTTTATTTTATGAATGTTATTTTTAGTTCATGGACAGTGGTTTTAAGATGGCTTTTGGCCATTTTTCTTCAGTGTGAAAGTGTGTGGTAGTTGCTAGTAACAGATTGCTAGATTGGTGGGGAGGGGGATCAAGGGATATGGGGATGGTGCAAGAAGGTGGAGTTGAGGTAGCAGATCAGCCATGGTCTTATTGAATGGCAGAGCAGTCTACTCCTCATTTCTTATGAGTAATTAGGGTCGTTTTGTAGTGCTTGTTGCTGATTTAGTAGCTTTCCTCCCTGTCTGGTGAATGGAAGTGATTTTTGGTTGCTCTGCATTTAGTTTGTGTAATATTTAAACTAGGTAGCATGCAAATAGTTATTTCAACCAATCGCTACTTTTTGCCCTACATTCACTTTGAAGTGTGACACCCTATGGACGCAAGCTTATGCGCAAAACCTTTAAATTAAAATTGCATTTAGTACTTTAAGATTAATATCACTATTACTGGTTTGTTTTGCTTTATTAGTGTTTGTTGAGCTGCACAATATGAGCTGACAACTTTAACAATATAGAGCAGGAATTTCCCTAGAGCTGCGGGTATCCTAAGGGTAAAAGATAGGTGACTGATAGTAAAGCACTTCATAATTTCTGCCTTAACCTAATGTTTCTTTATGTAATTGAGTAATTTTAATAGAGGAAACTTTAAGGATAATTAATCTCTTTGATTTTAATAGGCAAAAGCGAATGGCTGAGGAAAACACTTCATCCCCTCCCAAGAAACAACCTCCAGCACAAAAACGGGATACCAGGCAGATTTACAATCCACCTAGTGGCAAATACAGCAGTAATCTTGGTAACTTCTCATATGGTAAGCTATGTAAAACAAATTGGAGATTTTGGCAATTTAATTTTTCTACAGTGATGTAACCGGTTGGAACAGAACCAATGATGGAATATGGGTTTGTCTGTGATGTACTACGCTACTAAGTTTCTCATCTCCGCAGTGTTGCTGTGGGGAAAATGCCATAGAGGACATTAAGGACTGGATTTTGCCGGCACTCAGAGGGCAGGTTTGGAGGCGGGTCAAAGGTTAAAATCGTTTTGATTGACGGCGGATTGCGATCCCATCGTCAACCCGCCTCCAAACAATTTTCCCAAGTGTCGGGTCCCCGATTTGCGCATGGACCCGACACCTAGCGGCGGGAAGAGGATTAAAGGCAATTACCTGCCTATTAACAGGTAGTTGCTAGTAGGGGCGGGGGGGGGAGCAGGGAGTAACACATTATTGTCCTTTTGAATTTTGATTACCAGTTCTAGTTCATTTGGGAAAGGAAGAGTTTTGATAGGATCAGTGAATTTTTCAGTTGCTAGATCAAATTTTGTTGTTGAATTTTAAACTGTATGCTCATATTACAAGTAGATGCCTACATAATTCAGTATAATCTTCAAGCTATGTATCTTAAAAATGTCCTTAAAATTACAAGTAGATAAGAAAACACATCGAGCATAATTTTCTTTCTTTACAGAACAAAGAGGAGGTTTCCGTGGAGGCAGAGGTCGAGGCTGGGGCGGACGAGGAAATCGTAGCAGGGGGCGCCTCTATTAGAACTAAAGGCTCCTTCACCATTGCCCATTGTGCAGTAGTTACTGTGTATTATAATCTCGGGATTGCCACAGAGCACCTGCAAGAACTGCTAGTAGCCTTCAAAGGAGAATTCTGTATTTAAGCAAACCTAATTTCTAAAAGATACCTTTGTACATTTCAACCTATGTTTATATGTGGGAACGTGAAGCTGTTTTTCCGAACCCACACTCTTGTTCCGAAATGTGCTTTTTATTTCCTTTTCTTTGTTTTATACTGCTCTTCTGACATTTATAATAATTATTAGGCTGGGAGGAATTTTCAAAACAAAAAGCACAGCAACAATTGACATTCCAAAATCCATCTTTGCAAAGCACCATGGTAAAATTAGAACACGGTAGAGAAATTCATGAACAGCACCCATTTGATGCTACATATTGTCCAACTGACTGTTTCCCACTAATGTGATGTAAAACCTGCATTCAGGATAGCATTTAAAATTGGTCCTTTTGTGATCTATGACCAATGTGGAAACTTTCAAGCTACTCTGAGTTCTCCAGTGCCAGTGAATTATTTCCAAATGAACATGTGTCACCAGAAGGAGTAACATTACTGTAACACTGATGTTCATGAGAAAACTCTTGCAGCACTGGCACTTCAAAATTTTGGATCTCATACTTCCCTAATTGAAATGCCTAACTTTTAATCCGCTTCAATAGGTTCCTGCGCCAATCCTAGACTGAGAGCAGATAAGCAATGTTTTTCTAGGCCTCTTAGAGTGACATCTTATTACTAACAATTGACAGGGGCCGTGACTTTTTTCCTCCATTTCCCTTTCTGGACAACATTTTGCTTCTGCCCAGTAGTTCGTGGCTTCCCAGTTGAGATTGGGGGATTTAATTGTGTGGAAACTGTGGATGGAAATACATATATACTTGTGCAGTGGTGTATTAATGTACACTGTGCTACTGGGGGCCAGAAGTCCCTCCTTTTTGAAGCTGGGCAGCTGCAACCCAATCCCAATTCAACATGTGTCCTTCAGCAAACTAATGACACTATCCCTATGGATGAACATAAAGCTACATGCTGTGATAAAACTTTTTAGTAATGTGCAGTATTTATGTAACCTGTTGCATTTTTATGGTCTGTATAGATTAACTGTTGAGTGCTATAGTACTGAAGTACTGTATTCAAAGAGTACTTGTAGTTTAAAAAAAAAAGAATGATTTGCTTGATTCCAAAGCTTTGTCTGCATTTGTGCTTTGATCCCCACTTCATTGCCTATCTCCATGGCCAATATTCTTATGATATCAAATATTATCTCATTGTGCCTTTGCACTGTACAATGGGCTTCATTTTGATGTCAGAAGCCAACAGTCATGAGGTAAGTTTTCTGAACTATACCCTGTCACTTCCTGAGTTTGTATCCCTCTCCCCCAATAAACCAATAGTTAACAACTTCCACGTGTTAATGTTTCAGCTGATCATCTAAATTTTTTTAATTGAATATGAAGATCATTGTGCTATTGGACTGAACACTAAATCTATGTAAAGAAATTACATGCTGCATGACTGCAGTCTTGTTGTGAACAAACCTTCATCCAGCAGTAACTTGACCCTTATTAATATATTTCCACTGTAGCCTTCAAATGCATTAAGTAATATATATCTCACTTCAGTTCTGGATTAGGTTTAGGTCTGAGAATTGCTGTACACTTACACAAATATTACATTATGGTTCCAGTTAAATTGTGAGGGGGCTACTACATAGACCAGTATGACAGTGAATAAACTACAAGCTGTCATACAATATTGTATCATGTCACGATCTTGCAGAGAAACTGGCTGTCACTTGCATTAGTGTTATTGGTGAGTCCAGCTTTAACAGTTCTGTTAACTAAATTGGGGAAGCAACAGTTAATTCAAGGCCATTTCTGTTATGGATTACTAGTGAAATGGCCACATGAATATATTTTCCCATGTGCACCAAAATTTGGGAAAGTGCCTTCAGTGAATGTGCACGTGGAATTGTTAAATGTTAGTGTCAACATTTGAACGATGAACAAAAATCTAAGTGGCAGAAACAAAATGGTCTTGAAGTAATGTTCAGATAAGTATGTTGGTTCTTTAATACCAGATGCCAATGTTACAAGTGTTTCAGAATATGGGTAATGTCGCACCATTTTAGATCGCTGTTTAACTACTGAAATCTTAAATTTACCATACTGCAGATTTATATAATAGGTGTATTTTGGAAGCTTGCTGTTGGAGGTAAATGAATACTTTATGCAGCGGATATCGACATGAATAATGTTTTCCTATTCATTTTCTAAAATCCAGACATTGTACAGTTTTTCTTTGGGTGGAAGCTACCTAATACAGTAGCTATGATGAAGGTCTTTGGGGAAACATACTTTTTCCTTTTGTAAATTATACAGTGGAACCTTTTCCTTTATTTAGTCTTTGGTTTGCAATATAACAGTGCCAGACCATTTTTTTAAGCAGTGTGTAAAAGGTTCCAGTTGTCTTTATATTGTGCAGAAAGATTTATTTCAACACTTTGGATTTAATAATTGCAAACTCAGAAGTTGGACGTAGTAATACATGCAATTGCATGTATCTCTAAGGCTGTAGGTGAAGCACGTTGTTCAAACTTTATTTAGATAAGCTGTAACTGTGCATGTGACTTTTATTGGGATGTCCGTACATATTTAGAGAACGCTTTTTGTAGGTGTTTGCTAGTTTTATCAATGTCATTGCAGCTTCTGTTTAGAAATGCAACAAAGTTATTTGGTCACAGCCTCATTTTCTTTCAGTGGAAGGAAATGTAAGTGTTGCCTCACACTTTTGGAATAAAATGTTTTGTACGGTAATGGTGCATACGGAGTGATATTTTTGTATTGTGCACCTATAATGAATTAGTAAACTGATGAAAAATAGAAGTTACATTGTCGACTATCAGGTTTTCAAGAATTTAACTTAACCAATAACTTATGAAAAATGTAAGTATTTTTATAGGCCTATTATTTTTGATCTGGTTATGTAGACGGGCAGTTTTTCAAAGGTTTTTTTAACATGACAATTAGTGGCAGGAATTCGTGATCTGGCTAATCTAGAAAGTTAGTGTATAATGCAGATTTGCAACAAATTGAATATTACAGTATTCAATCAGAATTTAGACATTGACACGAAATGAATAACAAAGAAATTCAGCTGTTAATCTGCATACTAACTATAGAATTTCAAGTTGTGTTTGTGTATGGGGAGGGCAAATATAATTTCTAAGTGTGAGGATAGGTGTGCTAAGATGTGTTGTCAAAAGGTGGTGATACACATTTGGAACTGTATCAGAAATTTGAAGAGCAAATTGCTCCCTTTATAGTTTCCAAAAATATACCGACAGTAAATCTGCTCATCGGGAATTAGCATGTGTCTCTTTCCTACAAATTTTGTTGCCTTACATTAAAACTTTTTTTTCCCTTTTATTCTTGTTACTTCCATTCATTAAAAAATATCTTGGTCTGGAAAATTATGCAATAAGCCCAGTGAGGAACAGTCAAAATAGACCAGAAAGCTACTGTAAATCACTTTAGAAAAAACACAAGGAGAAAATTGCTATTTTCTTTTCTTGTGAACCGGCATTTTGCCCCATATAACATGTCCATTGTATCTTATAAGCCCCTTAAGGTCATTCTAACATTTACATGAGTGAAGTATCAAAATCTGTGGTACTTGAGGGTAGATTCATGGAGTTTTAATCTCATTTGTGCAATTGCAAAGTTAAATCCAATATGATCATCATTTTGGTAGTATAATACAATTAGCTCAGTTATGCATGGTTAATTGGAATGTTGTAATATGTAAAAAGCACAGTAATTGTAGGAAGGAATATATATATTTCATCTAAAAAAAAACTACTTCAGAATTTTTTTCTCAACATTAAAGCTACATAAAACTCTAGTGCCTTGCTGTAATACTTCAATGTGGTTTCAGAAACCTCCCTAAAAATACTAAAACATCAAGTTCAGTTAGATGCAGTATACATACTGCATACTTTATTTTTGCTGTCTGTAATTTGATGTCAAATCTGGTAATTCACAATTATTTCTTATGTTAAAATTCTAAGCATAAAATGGCAATTTACATCTAATGGAAGCAGGATTGCTTAGCGAAAGTGTTCCTTTTTAAAAGCTTCATTCCAGTCACAGCCACTTAACCATATTACCCTCCCACACTGCCTTGTATTACACCTTGTTCTGTACTCTCAGTACCTGAGTATCATTGGGGTGGGGGCGAAGAAGAGGGACATTGATTACTAGTACAGAGTGGTGCCTACAGGCTGCACCTTTACTGTGAAAACAGAAACTTCACATCTTTCTGTTATGTAGACAAGGTTGTTAAGAGAATCATCATGTGTTTCTGGACAAAGCAACAGTCCTGTCTGCTTTAAAAAGATTTGGTTCTTTGTCACTTAGGTAAATTGGCAGCTGTCACCAGACTACTAAATGTCCGAAGGTCCCTACTTCTTGAGTGCATTATCTGAATATCCTAGGCCTGGTAGTGATGGCACATATTGATACAGTAACTCACTTTGCCAAACAATATTAGGATATGTAGGTGCCTGTTATTTCTCTAAATGTTGGGTTCCTAGTGCCTGTGAAAAAGAGCAGACTTGTTTCTGGAATAGCAGAGGACAGTAACTCGAAAGATTTTTTTGAAGTCTAGTTCTAGATTTGTTTAATTTAGTGATAAAATTACTTAAAGGTTCTATCACCGATGCATTGCTAACTATTGCAGTACTTGATTCTTAAATGATTCCAGAGTTTTCACTTCCACTACTCTATCTTGAAGTCTTATCATGTTTCCTTTCAAGCCTAAAAAGCTTGAGGTTTTGTTGTTTTTCCTCACAACTCCGATCTCTGGCACTAGTAATCAGCCATGTGGCTTTTGGAACTTCCTTCAATGTTTGAATGTCTCCTTTGTGTTTTGGAAACCAGAACTGGACACAGCACTCAAGGTGTAGTCTGACCAGAGAACAATAGTTTTGATTATGACTTCCTCTGACTTAAATTCTAATTTTCTGGCTACTAAGTTCAACATTCTATATGTTGACTATCAAGACCATTAGGACTGAAATATCTCTTTCAACAGCATTCCTGGCTATTTCAACCCCATTCATGGATGAAGTGTATTGCCCATTTTTCCTCATGTGCAGTACCTTACACTTGTCTGCATTAAATTCCATCTACATTTTTTCTGCCCACTTAGCATTTTGCCCAATTCTGCAATTTCGGAGCTCCCTCCTTTGATTTCAATGCCCTATCTAGTTTGGTTTCATCTGAAAATTTTACCAATTTGCTTTGAGTTCCTGAATCAAAATTATTGATGTAAATTAGAAAAGTTAGTGGTCCCAACACCAATCCCTATAGCACTCTAGTTAACCTACCCCCACCCAACATAATTCATCTTAACAAGTGCCCATTGTTTTCTACCCTTCGTGCAATTTTCCTTGAATCCCCATAGCTTTGAGTAGGACAAATAGCCTTTCACGTGAGACTTTGTCAAACATCTTTTGAAAGTCTAGGTATGACGCATTTTGGGGATTTCTGGTCTTACCTGGGATGGCACTTCCTCAAAGATGTCAAGGAGCATGGCCAGGCAGGACCTTCCCATTCTGAACCCATATTGACTGGTGTTTTACTCGGTTATTATTGCACAGATAATCTTCAGTTTTACATAGGATTGAAGTAAGACTAATGGGTCTGTCGTTGCCTGTGTCTGTCTATTCACCTTTTTTGAATATGACCTGTTTCCAATCTACTGGCATCTCTCCAACATCTAGTGACTCCATCATAATTGTCAATACTTCACAAATCTCCCTAGTTTCTCTTGAATGGTATTTACCCCAGAGTCCTATCACTGGGGATTTACTGAAGCCCTTTTAGCTTGTCTGTACTTTCATTTCCTATATATCAGAATCATTAATTTTGCCTGGGTTATTTCAGGTAGGATATTGCTTACATCTTCCCTTGTGAATAATGAGAGGAAATAATCATTCAGAATGTTTGTTAACCGTGCTTATCCTTTTCCAGCCTGTTGCCATATTTTATGGTTCTCACTTCCTTGACTACACTCTTACTGTTGAAGTTCTGAAAGAATCTCTTATGGTTACATTTTGCTTCTGCAGTTAGGTTTTTTCCTAGG
This sequence comes from Squalus acanthias, assembly GCA_030390025.1. Classification (NCBI taxonomy): domain Eukaryota; kingdom Metazoa; phylum Chordata; class Chondrichthyes; order Squaliformes; family Squalidae; genus Squalus; species Squalus acanthias. The sequence continues at coordinate 27,404,977 of CM059434.1, read as the reverse complement.
GCTCACTTTGCCTTCTGATCATCTTTTATTGTATTGCTGCATGTTTATGTATTAATCCCAGTAAACTCCTTTCATTTTCTCCCTGTAGGATTTGTGGTAATTTTCCTTTCACTTTTTGTGTAATGATCCATTTAGTTTCATACTTGTCTAGTTTTGTGCTTGTTGATTCTGGGCGGTATTTATCCCATGTGCCTAGTATTGTTCCTCCTTAAAGGTGTCCACATCCTGTGCTGTTGAACAACCTTACCCAATCAATTTGCTTTTAATTAAAGTTAGCCCTTTCAAGGTTGTACACCTGGCTCCTTGCCTTTGGAATTTCTGAATTTCAAATCATAGTGAATTTAATCATGCGGTGGCTGCTATTTTTAGTACTTGGAGTCATTTATGCACACCCAGGTCAAGATGAGAATGAACTCTGACACACTGAGCAGTCATGCATTACATTTACAAACTCCGAACCTGAGCCAATGGCGAGGATCTGAAAGAAGTAAAATAAAAGGGAAAGCACACAAAAGAAATGTAATTAAAGGGAGAGCTGAAATCATAAAGGGAGCACCTGAGAAAATCTAAAAGGAATCATCTGAGAAATAAACAAAGGAGCAATGGAAAGAATCAGAATTATGATGGAGCCTGTGAGGTGTGTTCGCTATGAGATGTTTACAAATAAGCGATCAAGGCATAACAAAGGTGAAAATATACAAAAATGATCTGTTGATCAAAAAGTTTAAAGGAAGGTCATGACTAGAGAGGAAAGTACAGAAACTTCCACGAGTAGATAAAAGTGAGGGGATATTTGAGGATGAGTAGATAATACTCGTCTCAATGGGGTAGATCTTGACTTTGTGCAAGTGTAAAACGGGTGATAGCGAGTCTGCAATGAAACTAAAAATCGGGAAAGATGTAAAAGGGGTTGCCGACTCGCTGTCATTCGTTTTACACTCACACAACGTCAATGTCTAACCCAATAAGGGAGTCAACACAAAATACATCATCCCTGAAATAAGCTGTTACTCAGAATGGACTAGTAATTATTGCAATATAATCGGATGGAATACATTCAGAAAAGCAATGAAGGTATGTTTTTTAAAATTCATTTCTACAAAGTTGCTTTTAGTTTTGAGACTTCAGAAGTTCATTCAATTGAAACAAATGGGAACCGGACATAAAACAAATGTAAATTATCTATAGTTTGCTATGTCTTGGATAACAATAGTTCTTGATTTTTGCAGTTTTAAAGCCTGTAGTAAGAGAAATGTTTTTTTGGTGTAGGAAATACAAGGAGAACTTAAAACCGCTATTTCCATGGTTGCGCAGTTTCATATTGTGTGGAGTTTAATCTTCTATGCAATGTGCGATTGAATTATTGATGTACAATAATAAACTATCCATATATATTTAATATTAAAAATCATGTGTCTGCGCACACTTCCTATCTGCAAAACGTTACTTGCTATTGTCACACTTGCTATTATAAATTCCCAGATGCACATTTATAACGGAAACTGCCGATGCAAATGTATCTCACTGTAATTACACCTACTTGACAGTGGTGGTAAAACAGTACCACAGTTTTGCATCTCCGCTTCTACTGCGGAGAAACTCATCTGTTCCAACCAGCTCTACTCTGCTTCCCAAATTGCTGTACGTTTTGCTATTTAACCAAGTACAAAATCAAAATATATAAAAATAATAGAATGTATGACTTTTAAAAATGGGGACTGATTTAAGTTCAAATGCTTTGATCCAATTATCCCCTACTTCACCTGAAGACTAAACTTGTTTTTGACTCTCCATGTGCAACAGCACAGGTGATGGACTGGTAATTATTGAAATATAACAACTTGTATTTATATAGTACCTTTAACCTAGTAAAACGTCCCAAGGCGCTCCACAGGAATATAAGACAAAACATTTGACACTGAGCCACATAAGGAGAAATTAGGGCAGGTGCCCAAAAGCTTGGTCAAAGAGGTAGGTTTTAAGGAGCGTCTTAAAGGAGGAAAGAGAGGCAGAGAGGTTTAGGTAGGGAATTCCAGAGCTTGGGGCCTAAGCAACAGAAGGCATGGTCACCAGTGGTTGAGCAATTATAATCAGGGATGCTTGAGGGCAGAATTAGAGGAGCGCAGATATCTCGGCTGGGGGGTGGTGGTGTTGTGGAGCTGAATGAGATTACAGAGATCAGGAGGGGCGAGGCCATGGAGCCAATTGAAAACAAGGATGAGAATTTTGAAATCGAGGCGTTGCTTAACCGGGAGCCAATGTAGGTCAGCGAGCACAGGGTGAACGGGACTTGGTGCGAGTTAGGACACGGGCAGCTGAGTTTTGGATCACCTCAAGTTTACGTAGGGTAGAACGTGGGAGGCCAGCCAGGAATGCGTTGGAATAGTCTAGTCTAGAGGTAACAAAGGTACGGATGAGGGTTTCAGCAGCAGATGAGCTTGAAGCAAGGGCGAAGAGGGGCGATGTTATGGAGGTGGAAATAGGCGGTCTTAGTTATGTCGCGGATATGTGGTCGGAAGCTCATTTCAGGGTCAAATATGACACCAGGGTTGCGAACAGTGTGGTTCAGCCTCAGACCGATGTTGGGGAGAGGGATGGAGTTAGTGGCTAGGGAACAGAGTTTGTGGCGGGGACCAAAAACAATGGCTTCAGTCCAACCAATATTTAATTGGAGACAATTTCTGCTCATCCAGAACTGGATGTTGGACAAGCAGTCTTGACAATTTAGAGACTGTGGAGGGGTTGAGAGAAGTGGTAGTGAGGTAGAGCTGGGTGTCATCAGCGTACATGTGGAAACACGCAGTGTTTTCGGATGATGTCGCCAAGGGGCAGCATCTAGATGAGAAATAGGGGGCCAAGGATATATCCTTGGGGGACACCAGAGTTAACGATGCAGGAGCGGGAAGAGAAACTATTGCAGGTGATTCTCTGGCTACGATTAGATAGATAAGAATGGAACCAGGTGAGTGCAGTCCAACCCAGCTGGATGCCAGTGGAGAGGCGTTGGAGAAGGATGGCATGGTCAACTGTGTCAAAGGCAGCAGACCAGTCAAGAAGGATGAGGAGGGATAGTTTAACTTCATCACAGTCACAAAGGATGTCATTTGTGACTTTGATGAGAGCCGTTTCGGTAATGTGGCAGGGTTGGAAACCTGATTGAAGGGATTCAAAAATGGAGTTGTGGGAAAGATTGGCACGGATTTAGGAGACAACAACCCGTTCAAGGACTTTGGAGAGGAAAGGGAGGTTGGAGATGGGGCGGTAGTTTGCAAGGACGGAGGGGTCAAGGGTTGGTTTTTTGAGGAGAGGGGTGATGATGGCAGATTTGAGGGAGGGGGGACAGTACCTGAGGAGAGAGAACCGTTAACGTCCGCTAACATGCATGGGAGCCAGAAAAGGAAGTTGGGTGGTCAGTTTGGTGGGAATAGGGTCGAGGGAGCAGGAAGTGGGTCTCGGACAAGATGAGAGCAGAGAGGTCATGAAGGGAGATCGGAGAGAAACTGGAGAAAGATGTGAGTTCAGGGCTAGGGGGGTGGGGGGGAAACCTTAGAGGAAGTTTGGCCCGGTGGGCTGTGAAGGAATATGCCATATTTCAGAAAAATACACCATCCTATGAAATAATTCTGATTAAAACATGACAAACTGGGCTTGGAAATCTAAAAAGCCTCAACAATGAAAAGCTGTAAACAGCATACAGGCTTTTGAGATAAGATAAGTTGTTGACACTGAAACAATAGCCCTATTGAAGTAGAGGGTTGGAGGTTCCTAGAAGTCTGAAGTTTTGGAAAGAGCACAATGGTATAATGTTAAGGTGTCATAAACCAACACTTTGAAATGAAACACAGAACATTAAAGAAACATATGCCTTGTAAATATGACATCAAATGAAAGACAGGAGTCATAATTCTTAATACAACCAACTGAGGTGGCTAGGGAGACAATGATGTACCTGGTTGAGGTGTTTTTAATTTACATGTTGTAAAAAGACACAAACAAGACTTTCATAAATATGACATCAATAGATGCAACAGCCATCACTGTTTTTGTATTGAACTTGGAACACCTAGGAGACACGAAGTGTAATACAACCAGCTGAGGTGACTTAAGAATTGAATAGAAGACCTTCGTAAGAATGGCATCAAATAGATACATCTGTTACAACCGTTTTTTATGATAAGTTTCGAACACCTACACAGCAGACATAATTCTGAATACTACAAGCTGAACTAATTGTAAGAATAGAAGGAGTCAACAGAAAAATGACTAGAGATAATTAGCTTACATCAGCAGAAAACTTCAAAGGATATACCACTGAGAAAGAGTATAAAAGATTGGACTTTCAAATAGGAAGACAGAATTCGCTGGAAGGGGCAAAGCGGTTCTCAGACTTCAGAGGCAAGCTCTAAGTTTTCAACTCTTTAAGATTTGGGTATCAAAGGTGGCATAGTGGTTAGCACTGGTGCTTCACAGCGCCAGGGACCCGGGTTCGAATCTGACCTCGGGTGACTGTCTGTGTGGAGTTTGCACATTCTCCCCGTGTCTGCGTGGGTTTCCTCCGGGTGCTCCGGTTTCCTCCCACAGTCCAAAAATGTGCGGGTTAGGTTGATTTGGCTATGATAAATTGACCCTTAGTGTACAGGGGGGATTAAATATGTGGGGTTATGGGGATAGGATGGGATATGTTAGGGGGAATTAAATACGTGGGGTTACGGGGATAGGGTGGGATAGGTGCAGTGCTCGATGTGGGGATTCTGTGTGAGAAAGCAGGGACAGGGTACTGGATTTGGATGATCAGCCATGATCGTATTGAATGGTGGAGCAGGCTCGACGGGCCGAATGGCCTACTCCTGCTCCTAGTTTCTATGTTTCTATGTATTTGATTTTGGTGGATATTCTGGAATAAGACTAAGTAAGAAATGTGAAAATGTAACTAAGTTAAGATTTGAGAATAAGGATCTCTGATCAGAATTGTAAGCTTTTTGTTTTTGGAATTGTTAAAGTTGCGATTGAATCACTAGCTGTAAACTACATGTCGGTTCTTTAATAAATCTATATTTTTTTAGAATTGTCACACATAGTACTTCTGTATCAAACTCGCAAACTCAATCTCTGTACACTCTTTGGTGAGGAGTTGCAGAATTCTGGGGGAGTTTTCCGGACCCTCATAATATCCGGAAGGTTACAGTCTAGCTAAACTTATTAAAAGTGCTATCTGGAGGACGGTAACATCTTCAGGTCATTCCTTTCCTTTAGGGAGAGATAGTCTGGACCTTTAGACCCAATTAAGCGTCTTTAGGATTCGGCTACCTCTAACTTTAGTTGAAGGTGAACGTCTGGGGAATACGCCTGATCCGGGGTAGCCCGAAAAGGGCTAAGACTAGTAATATTCCTTTCAGGGTTTGGGAAAGGAAGGCAGAGGCAGCTGAACGGATGTTCTCAATTTTAGAGACGAAGTAGTCCATGAGCTCCTCACGCTTGTTGTCGGAGGTGAGGGTGGAGGAGACAGGGGCGAGGGGTTTAAGAAGACGGTTAGCAATGGAGAATAGAAGCCAGGGTTTATCTTTGCATTCCAGAATGATTCTGGAATAGTGAGCAATTTTGGCAGACGAGAGCAGGACCTGATAATGCTTTATGTGGTCCAACCAGATCTGGGGGTGAATGGCTGAACCAGTTGTCCGCCATATCCGTTCAAGTCTACATCCCTTGGACTTAAGGGAGTGAAGATGAGGGCCATACCGGGGGAAAGGCCAGGCTTCGAGAGAGTAATTGTTTTAATAGGGACTAGGACATCAAAGGTGGTGAGGGTGTGGTTGAGCAGATCGGTAGTTGCAGAAATGTCATGGTGAATGGAGGGCCAAAGGCTGGACAGTTGGGATTTCATAAGTGCAATTGGGAGAGAGTTTTTTCCAGGGGCGGACACAGAAGGAAGTAGGATTGTGGGGGGGGGGCGGGGTGGAAGGGGGATGTGAGTGGAGAGCGATACGAGGAAGTGGTCAGAGATGGCCTTATCTGCGATTGACACGATGGGAGTAGCGAAGCCACGATAGATGGCAAGGTTGAGGGGGTAGCCGTGAATATCGGTTGGGGAGTTTACATGGAGGGAGAGATTAAGGGAGGATAGGAGGCTAGTGAACTCAGGAGAGAGAGCATGATGAATTGAGATGGAGGTTGAAATCACCAAGGATGTGAAGTCATTTGGTGCAGAGGCTGAGGGAGAAAAGCAGTGAAGATATCTAGGTAATAAAATTTTTATGGTACTTGGGTGAGCGATAGAGAATGAGAATTTTAAATGAGAGGTGAGCGGTGTGGAATAAGGTGGGATGCTCAAAGGAGGAGAAAGTGCCGGAGGAGTAGGGGGACAGACCAAGGTGTGATTTGGTGATGAGAGCCATACCATCACCACGGCGGTCTGGGTGGGGCAAGTGGTGGAAGGTATAGCCAGGCGGGGAGGCTTCATTTAAGGGTAAGGTGTCATCACCCCTCAACCAAGTTTCCATCAGGGCCATAATGTCGATGCAATCATCCACGATAAGCTCATGGATGACAAGGGCCTTGTTTGCAACGGACATTCTGGAGGGAGATGCAGAGAAGGGTCGGTGATGGCCATGAGTTGGACGGGGAGGATAATTGTTCTGATCAGGCTGATGTATAGTTTGGAAATTATTCTAAGTTTCACACTTTCAAAATGGTTAACGATTGCTGTGCAATTCATGATATCCTATTGTCATTTTGTGATCCGCTTGAAATTTAATTTCCTGTCCAAATAACTCTTAAAGATTTCTACAGGTGTGTTTATACTCCAACCTCTGCTGATTCTGGAACCAAAAATGAAACAGCAGCTGGAGTCACTGTTGTAATGTGGGAAACACGGCAGCCAATTTGCACACAGCAAGCTCCCACAAACAGCAATGTGTAAATGACCAGAAGCAAAAGTCCTTTTGTACGGTTTAATTCTCCCAAAATTCATTTTAGTGGGTGCTCACTTAAAAAGTTGTTTAATGTGCAGCACAGATGTCATGCCAATGTCAAGAATTTAACATAGAGATATTTTTTGTATACTTCCTGTAACACTTTCAAGCTTAATTCTGTCACACTTAATGTAGGGGGCACTTTACAGCCCAGGGTCACTCACCTGAGGCTTATTGAAATCAACCCTCTCGCCTTACTCCCTCCAGTAATGCTCACTCCAGTTTGCTTTTTAAAATGTTTAGGTATTTAACCTAAACACCTGAGGCTTTTTTTTCATCTTTTAGAAAGAAGACTTGCATTTTATAGCGCCTTTCACGGCCACGTCAAAGCGCTTTACAGCCAACAAAGTACTATTTTTTTTTTGAAGTGGAGTCACTGTTGTAATGTGGGAAACACGGCAGCCAATTTGCACACAGCAAGCTCCCACAAACAGCAATGTGTAAATGACCAGATAATCTGTTTTTGTTACGTTGGTTGAGGGAGAAATATTGGCCAAGACACCGGGGATAACTCCCCTGCTCTTCTTCGAAATAGTGCCATGGGATCTTTTACGTCCACCTGAGAGAGCAGACGGGGTCTCGGTTTAACGTCTCATCCAAAAGACGGCGCTCCCTCAGCACTGCTCTGGAGTGTCAGCTTAGCTTTCTGTGCTTAAGTGCCTGGAGTGGGACTTGAACCCACAATCTTCTGACTCAGAGGCGAGTGTGCTACCAACTGAGCCACAGCTGACACTAACACCTGAGGCTTATCGAAATCAACCATATCTCCTTAATTCTGTCACACCTAATCTTGCATGTTCAATATAGGGGGCATTTTACTCCTCAGGGCCACTCGCCTGAGGCTTATTGATTTTAAAAAAACGACGAGTAGGGAGTCCCCTCCACACCATGTTGCAGCCCTGGCCAGTACCCTCCTGAGAGTCAAGGGGCGGAGGAAGCAAGAGAAGAGAGGGAAAAAAGCAGAAGAAAACAAAGAGGGAATGATTAAAGCAGAAATGGAAGAGGAGAAAGTGAAAGAAATACAAATAGACTCGTGTGTGAATATGAGCGAGATTGAAAGAGAGACAATCTAACGGAGAAAGTCCTATTGTGACCCATTCCTGGATCTCAGGCCTGACTATCACACCCCAGGCAGGTTTCATCAGTCATGTTGTGTGATCCATTCCCAGCTATCCGCCCTCCCCAACCTACCTCCAGCCGTCAGTCATCCTACCCCCCTTCTACCTCGCCCATGTCCCCATTTCCACCCCACATCTTCCCTGTTTCTGGCCATCAGGTGCAGCCATTAAATCCTGGGCCATCCACTTGGAACCCGCCTGAAGCTGGTTTTAAGCACAGAAAACTTTTTGAATGTGGTGTGCTAGTATACAGTTAGTGAATACAGTAACAGCATATTTTGCACTCAAAAATTGGTTTCAGATTGGGCTACATCCTCCCATATCTGCCCTAGTCCCAATGCTACCATACTTTTGTGCCCATCTCAATTCTCCAAGATCCAGAGACCTTTTTCCCTCCCTAGTGCTACCAGACCTGGAAAACCTCTCTACTATCATTTCCAGATAATTTCTTCCACTACTTCTCCCCAATACTCCCAGAGCATATGACCACACTTGCAGTGCTTCCAGACTCAGATCTCCACTTAATGCAGCCCTCCATTAGTGCTCCAGACCTGGACACGAACCAGTGCTGCCAGATCTTGGGACCTTCTCTCAGTGCTGACCGAGCCTGCCACCATATCCAATTCTTCCAGACCGCACATGCGCACACACACATGCACAGTCACAGTTGCTATAGAATAGGACCCACCCCACCCATCTGCCCAGACTTCTGCCAAATCCTGGTGCCCTCCCCCCACCACTTTACTACTGCAGACCCCAGGATTCACCCAGTAAATAATAAAAGGGCTGGATTGTGTATCCACTGATACAGTATTTCAGTTTGACAGATTGGAGAGGACATGGGGACATGCATTTAAACTACATGCGTAGGAATAGGTTAGATGTTAGGTGGTTCTTTTTCCAGAGAGTAGTGGACCTTTGGAATAAGTTGCCAGTTTGTGCGATATGTACGGACTCTCAGCACGCCTACAAAAGAGAGCTGGACTGGTTCTTGACTGCCATAGAGATTGCATCTTATAAAAGGTAAGCGATTTACCAGTTAACATGGTCAATGTGGTTTCCTGGACTGGTTTAGATTGCCTGGTGGAGTTGGGGAGGAATTTTCCAGATTTTGACCCTTTTTGGCACTGGGTTTTCTTGTTTTTGGGGTGGTATCTAGTCATGATGCTCCAGGCATCATGAGTGTGGGACAGGCTTGATGGACCAGCTGGTCTTTTCCTTCCTGTCAGTTTTGTACGTTTGTATGTATCTGTGTGCACCTCATCTCAGCTTTTTCCATTATAATTTCCTATGCCCACATTTATAAATGAAACTGGCAATGTAAACTTTTAACATTGTAATTAAACCCTCCTGATACAGGTGCTGCAATTTCCATGATAAATATGGACATTGGAATTCATAATGGAAATCATTAGGTGGAGTTTCAGGACATTACTTCAGTACATTGCTGGTTTCTTAGCTTTACTCTGTTGCGGTGTTGGGTCTCACCCAGAAATCCACTTCTTCCTGGATTCCATTTCTTCCTGGCTTCTGGGCTTTACTCTGACACCCACATTCGCCACCATTTTCGACTGAGACTATTCTCTGGACTGCCTCAATTACATAGAATGTACAGCATAGAAGCAGGCCATTTGGTCCAGCTGGTCTATGCCAATGTTTATGCTCCACACGAGCTTCCTCCCACCCTACTTCATCTAACCCTATCAGCTGAACCTTCTATTCCTTTCTCCCTCATGTAATTATCTAGCTTCCCCTTGCAGTACCTAGCTTGCTTTTGTGGCCTTAGTTTTCTGCTACACTGGGACTTTTTCACTCTACGCGGAGCTAACTATGATCCATTCCTGCTGGCTGCCATCCTGCTCTGGATTCTGCTGCCATGCTCCCGATTCTCTGCTTTGCTGAAATCCGCTTGCTTCCTGTGGCTGCGGATTCTGCTCTACTCCGCTCAATCTTCAGAACTCCGCCATCACTCTTCATTGGATTGGGTTGGACCAGCTTCTCAAACTGCTGCTGCTCCAATCTTCCGTGCTCCTCTCTACAACTGTTCTTCAGACCAGTTCCCTCATCTGCACTGATCCCCGGGATTTACCTTTCACCCTCCCCTGGATCCCTGGACTTCACTGCTTAGTTCTCGAGTTTCAATTCCACTGTAAGGGGAATATTTTTAAAACTTCAACCTTGAAAGGAGAGGGGATGTTGTGGATGTATATTAGATACCAAGTGGAATAGAAAGAGTTAATCTTGAGTACTATTTCATTAAACAACTGAAATGCAAGAAGACATAGGTTAAAAACTGGTAAAAGGCAAGTTCGGTACTGATTAAATCCTAGAATAATCATCTGTGTAGGGTAGTGGAGACAAATTATTGCATCATTGAAGATGCAGTTAAATACCATGACTGGGTGGGGTGGGAGAAATTGTACTTTTTTATAGAAGGATGAGCTAGATTCGTCAAATGGATTCTCCCATCTGCACTTACCTTTGTGATATTAGTATTTTAGCTAAGATGCTTAAACGTGAATCTGCAAAACACATCTTCACACGAAGGGTTGTCAGAATGTGAAATGCTTTTCCCAGGTCATAGATGTATAGTCAATTGAAGTGTTTAAAAGCGAGAGAGATACTTACTTGGGAAATAAGGATATTAAGGAATATGGAGAAAAGGCTGGAAATTGAGATTAAAAAGACAGATTGGCCACAGCTAACAAAAATTCTGCAGCTGGTTCAATGGACTGAATGGATCATTTCTGTTCTTTTACTTATATATATATATATATATATATATTACAAAATAAAGGTGAGGTCTGTTCACCTGTTTTGTGCAACTTTTAATAAATACTTACATATTACAATTGCCTTTTTAAAATAAATACATCTTGGGTATTGGACAAAATAGAAAAAGAATTAAAGCGATAAATGCTTAGTTCCAGCCTTGGGTGCAAGATCGCGTTTTGCGATTTCCATACTTCATGTACTTGTTTGTGTATCTCCACCTCCCTATCCTCCTCTAAGGCCCTACTTAAAACCTATTTTTTTGACCAAGCTTTTGGTTACTGCTCCCAATATCTCATTGTTTGGCATCTATTTTTCCTTATGACACTCTGAAGTGCCTTGAATCTTTATGTTCCTACATTAAAGATGCTATATGAATGCAAGTTGTTTTTGTTGTTGGGTTGAATATTTCTTTGGAAAGAATATTTGGCTAGATTACTGCCCAGGCAATGAAGATGAAATTCTACTCCTAGATCTCACTGGTTCTAGGCAAGTGACAACCCTGAAAGGAATGGCTTTTTCTCATTCCATGTTTTCTCATGGTCCTCTCCTTCCTGTCTTCTTTATTCATCCTTTCTTCATATCACCTTCTTCTTAGGCAGTCCCTCGGAACTGAGGATGACTTGCTTCCACACTAAAAATGAGTTCTCAGGTGACTGTTGAGTCCAATGTGGGACCTAGTCTCTGTCACAGGTGGGGCAGACGGTGGTTGAAGGGGCGGGTGGGTGGGGTGCTTGGGTTGACGTGCGCTCCTTCCGCTGTTTGCACTTGGCTTCCGCTTGCTCCTGGTTAAGAGACTCGAGGTGTTCGGCGCCTTCCTGGATGCTTCTCCTCCACTTTGTGCGGTCTTGGGCCAGGGATTCCCAGGTGTCGGTGGGGGTGTTGCACTTTTTCAAGGAGGCTTTGAGGGTGTCCTTGAAGTGTTTGCTGTGCCCACCTGGGGATCCCTTGCCATGTCGGAGCTCCGAGTAGAGCACTTGTTTTGGGAGTCTCGTATCGGGCATGCGGACGATGTGGCCCGTCCATCGGAGCTGATCGAGCGTGGTCAGAGCTTCGATGCTGGGGATGTTGGCCTGAGCGAGAACACTGACGCTGGTGTGCCTATCCTGCCAATGGATTTGCAGGATCTTGCGGAGGCAGCGTTGGTGGTACCTCTCCAGTGCTTTGAGGTGCCTGCTGTACATGGTCCATATCTCGGAAGCATACAGGAGCGCGGGTATCACTACTACTCTGTAGACCATGAGCTTAGTGCCGGGTTTGAGGTCCTGGTCTTCAAACACTGTCTTCCTCAGGCGACTGAAGGCTGCACTGACACACTGAAGGCGGTGTTGGACTTCGTCATCAACATCTGCCCATGTTGACAGTAGGCTCCCGAGGTATGGAAAGTAGTCCATGTTGTCCAAGGCCTTGTCGTGGATTTTGATAATTGGGGGGGCAGTACTGTTTGGCGGGGGCAGGTTGGTAGAGGACCTTTGTCTTACGGATGTTTAGTGTAAGGTGTTGACGATGGTTTGGAGTTCGACCTCTGAGTGTGCGCAGACGCAAGCGTCGTCTGCATGCAGTAATTCGATGACAGAGGATGGGACGACCTTGGATCTGGACTGGAGGCGACGAAGGTTGAACAGTTTCCCGTTTATTCTGTAGATTAGCTCCACTGCAGCAGGGAGCTTACTGAGGGTGAGATGGAGCATTGCAGCAAGGAAGATCGAGAAGAGCATTGGTGCGATGACACAGCCTTGCTTGACCCCGGTCCGTACGTGAATTGGGTCTGTGGTGGATCCGTTGGTCAGGATCATGTCATCGTAAAGCAGGTGGAGGATGGTAACAAACTTTTGAGGGCAGCCGAATTTGAGGAGGACACTCCATAATCCCTCACGGTTGACAGTGTTGAAGGCCTTTGTGAGGTCAAAGAAGGCCATGTACAGCAGTTGGTGCTGTTCCCTGCATTTCTCTTGTAGTTGACGCGCGGTAAAGATCATGCCCATTGTGCCCCTTATTGGGCGGAATCCGCATTGCGACTCTGGGAGGAGCTTCTTTATTCATCCTTTCTTCATACCCCATGGAAGCTAAGCGACTTACTTTACATTTGCAGCTATAAATGGCGATTACATACAATTTACAACACAGAAACAGGCCATTCAACCCAACTGTGTTTATACCAGTGTTTATATTCCACACAAGCCTTCTTCCACTCTAATTTCCATCCTGCCATGTATTCCTCATATGTGCATCAAGTCTTAAATACATCAATGCTATTGGCAGTGAGTTCCACATTGTCACCACTCTCTGTGTAAAGAATTCCTCCTAAATTCTTCATTAAGTTTGTTGGTGGCTTTTTTATATTTATGGCCCCTTGTTCTGGAACCACCCACAAGTGGAAGCATTTTCTCCGTGTCCACCCAAATTCCTGGAAATTTTATCAAGTGACACCTGATCACGTGGCATCTGTTCATATGAGACCACCCTCCCCTTCTCCCCTCGCCCCAAGGGTCAATAATATTAGCCAGCTATTGTGTTTGATTACAAACAGAAAACAGTTATCATTTCAAATGTATTTCTCTTTTTTTGTCTGGGAACTTTTTCCATCAATAGTAAGTGGGCTGGTTAACTGAACCTGATGGCTATCTCAAAGTGCTGAAGAGATCAGATGTTCCTGGTCTTACTAATTTCTGCTGAGTCTCCTAGCCTTACAGAAAATAACACCGACACTAAAAATCCATTAGTTGTGCATTCTTTTTTGGTTTCAAAGCATAATCTTGTGTTAGTACAGGATCCTGTAGTATGTTACACACACACACATGTGTGCAATTCAACAGTTTCATTGTGAAACTATCCCAAAGTAAGAAAACATTGATTTTTAGAATATAAACCTTAGTGTTTAGTGGGGGAGTGAGGAGGAAGAAAGTGTTGAATTCACCTTACAAATCTAACCTAAATATTCTTTGGGAACGTGGCTATGCTGATGCTGCATCTGGTGCTGTCAGCAACAGGCCTAACATTGTAGCAGCACAATAAAAGAAACAACGTGGCATCCAAGACTCACCAAAGGAATTGCTTTCTGTGGCATTTGTTGAGGCAGCGCCAACAGATGCGAATAGAACCATTGCTGTTCGCGGTGCATGGGTGCAGGACTGGGACTGCTAGCATCGGCCACTGGGCTACGTGCGCCCTAAAGTACTTTCCTCCCGGGTTGCCAGCAGCAGCGGTGCCCCGGGAGATCAATCGTCAATTCCGAGAAGGTTGGCAAACCCATCAAACCCCCTTCATAGTTTTAAAGACCTGTGTGTGTGTCAGGTCTTTACTTTTACAGAGAGAGAAAAAGGCCCCAGCTTGCTCAATCCAGTGACATCCTCTCAATTCTGGTAACTTCTTTCTGCACTTGCTCCAATATCTTTTTTTTAATGGCAGTTTGGCGATTATTCCGATTGTCATTGAGCCACATCTCCGAGTGACCGATTTTTTTACCCCGCACAATGATGGCTGACCGTTGCCGCGCGTCCGTTTTCTTTTTGCCCCGCACAATGATGGCTGACTGTTGCCGCGCGTTTGTTTTCGTTTTGCCCCGCACAATGATGGCTGACCATTGCCGCGCGTCCATTTTCTTTCTGCCCCGCACAATGATGGCGGTATTTCCGGTATTGGGTGACGCGCTTCCGGTCCGTTGTGAGGGAGGTTGGGGGGGCTGTGATTAAATATGGCGGTGCGTAGCGAGGAGAAACAGAGTGGCTGCTGTCGCTTCTTGCTGGCTGTCCTGCTCACCGCTCTAAGGACCTCTTTGGCCACCACGCACTGGATTGTGACCGAGGACGGGAAGATTCAGCAGCAGGTATCGGAGGAGGTCTTGGGGTGTCGGGGGTGGGGGCAGGAGGCGGAAGGGCTGGCCGCTCAAGCTGTGATTTGTGGCCGGCTGTGCAGCGATGGCAGAGTCGGTGTAAAAGTTTGCGGGCGGAGTGAGTGTCGCTAGGCCTGCGGTTTGGAGTTCTGACTGGGCTTCGGGCACGGGAGAGGAGCGGTTCCGTAATGTAACCTGTGATGAGAGAGGCAGGGAGTTCTTTCTGTTTCCCACTGGGCGGGTTTCAGTTACTGATCGATACGAATGCACAGCGCCAGCACCCTTTTTTTTTTGGAAAAATAACTTTCGAGTTTCAGCGATTGGATCGGTTTCTGCAACGAGCAGAATTGAAAGGCCGACATTCTCTGAGCGATGACCAAGTGTCTATCCCCTTCTCTTAGTTTTAAAGTTGTGACAGGAGGAACGGAATCGCCGCTGTCCCCAATGCTCGGGTTCTGGACGGTTATTTGAGTTCGATGCCAAGACTGAGAAATGAGAGATTCTTCGTGTGCCTCTGCCGGGGAGTTTGGCCCTACTAGAAAAATGTTTTTTTTTTGTGTATTTTTTTTATATATATAAAATGTGTGTGTGTGTGTGTGTGTGTATACACACATGTATATGTCGGTTTATTAAAAAAACTTGTGTGATTTTATGTTTAGGCAAGTCTGAAAAGGGAGACAGTTGGCGAGGACCAACATGTCTCGCTCGCCTGTCTAATGATCTTTTGGGTGTACACGCTCGCTCTTTGGGACAGTTATGAAACGTGCAACATCGTAGCAAACCAGTATAACGACTGAAGTGAACAACGCCTATGTGTACCTGTGTGTATGTCAAAATAGCTTGTTATATTGTACCTAGAAATCTAATTGTTTGAAATTGTTCAGTGATTCACGTTAAAATCAACAATTCACACTTGTGAACACGGGACAGGCAAAAAGGACGCTTATTTTCGATTGGGTTGTCTTCCAGATGGTGACTGAATCTCGGGATTCTGTTGATCAAAAATCGCTCGAGTTTGAACTTCTGGTTTCAGAAAGCCACGTTGAAATTATAGCTCTCAACTGTCACAATTCATACACTGGAGAACACTCACCAACACTCCTCCGGGAAGCTGTTGTGTAACAAATTATATGCTGCATTTATGTGTAGTTTGTTTAACAGGACAGATCAGATTATATATGCAACTATAAAATCCGGAGTGGAGGTGCAATCATGCAGTTATACAGCCTAGCCATGCATAAATTGTGGCAGTCAGAAGAATATGCTCTATTAAATTAACGTTTTAAATATCTGCTTTGCACACAACATATGAAGTAAATGACATTTGAACAAAAATTCTATATATTTATTTAACTTAATTTTCTTTCAATATTTAACTCTGCTCCACCTTGTACATTTTATGTACCTTACCTTAGTCTGATCATTTTTGTATTGTTAAAAATGATTGCTTTTGTGTGTGTAAATCAAGCACTTGCCCACAAGTTTTTTTTGGTTGGGGGGGGGGGGAAGTGATTAGAGTACAGCACTAGGAATTATTGAGTTGTCACGTGTAGATGTCTTACAAGTCATTTGACGTCTTAATAATGTGGTATTTGGGGTTTCTGTGACAAGCTGACCTCAATGAGAGTTGTGAATAGAGGTCTAACAGCAGAAAAATGCACTCGAGCATTTCAGTTTATTTCATAGGTCCCAATGCCTTTTCTTAGAGAGCTGCTTTAGAACAAAGGAATGATTCAGATGTCCCACATCCTTTACTAAAGTGGTATTTTTGATTTTGTATGAGGATGTGTAGGTTGGGAGAATGTTTTTGTACAATATGGATCAAGGAGCAGTGCAAAATTAGCACTACTGGTTTTCACTCCATCTTTTAAGACCAAATGGCAGTTTCATAAATTAAGTAAATCTCTTAAACTTTTTTTTTTTTAAAACTGCTGAGTTACACCAAACAAATAGTATATTTGGACATGTACAGCTACTCATTTGATTGGTATGGAGCATTTTAAGGCATTGCTGTCCCTGTTTATATATTTTTTTTAAAGTAAACATCTAGGGTTGGTGATAAAATCATAGATTTCAGCAAGCAGAAAAATGAAGCCTTTTATTGTCATGGTCCAGCTTCAACAAATAAAAATGTAATGGTTTCTCCTGTTACTGTAGTTTATGGTATGAAAGGGAGCACATTTTGGTTAGGGTCTCCCCTTCAGAATATTGTCTGTAGGCTAGCAACTTTGTAATCTGCGATTGACAGGTAACCTTGCAAATTTGATGAAAGTAGACTGCGCTTTGGCTATAACTTAAACTCGATGGGAGTAATTTTCACCTTCACTGCTTGGGCGGTAACCTGGCAGAGTGGGTCACTACACGTTGTAGAATCCACCTGCAAATCGAGCAGATTCTACAATTGAGGAGCTATCTGTTTTGCCAGATTACCACCCAGGCAGTGAAGGGGAAAATTATCCTCTGTGCCTATCCCTTCTGGCCTTTATTGGCAACTGATCAGTTTCTTAAAATTAAGAACTGTTTGAAGTTGGAAGAAATCAAAAACATTTTGTGTTTATCTTTGCACAGTTGTGAAGTCATATGATTTTAACCTCAATCAAAACTGATGTACTGGTTGATTTTACAGTTAAAAGGAGTTTTAAAAAACTTCTCAATTCCACATGCCATCTCATTTTACATGATCAGCAAATGACCTAGATCATTTTCATTTGCAGTTTTACACCTGGTCTTTCCTTGCAGCCTTCCCTCATTGTAAGATTCCTACTCTAACAGAATTATCCATAACTTAAGTCTTTGAACCAATTTTTCAACCAATATCACTTAATTAGGCTGAATTCTGATTACTTTCAGGAAATGTGCATTGCGTATTTATAGTGCATGTCCATCTAAGTTTAACTGCAAGACTTGTTTAAGATCACATTGTAGGGAATTCATGATTTGTTAAAATTTAGGCATTGCACAGCACAGTTGTGATAAGCAGATATTTATATTAATCTAATGTTAGCTCAGAATTAAATTTTATAAATACATATCCTTAATGGTTAGCCAGGAAAAAGTATAATAAATAACAAGTGGGATTCAAATTCAGAGCTTCATGTGACACAAATGTGCATTAAATGAGTGTTCACAAAAGTCATGCAAATGCTGTAGCTTCTGAAGGCACCTGCAGTCTCCAGATCCCCAACCTATTTACGAGGTTTCTCCGGAACCCTGTCCTGATTTCAACACAATTGCTGCTGATTTTTTCATTCACAATCAAATCTGATGATAAATATGATTAAGTACATGGATGTGGCTGAGATGTTCATAACTTAAAATCATATTTTTATCTGCAAGATCAGTGACATGAACATTCTAAGAGTAGCTTCTCATGTCAGATGATGACTTGAGTTTCTAGTTGAGTCTGCATACAAGAAAGGCAAAGCTGACTTGGCCCACAACCTTTTAATTAAGAAAAAACAGTTCATGAAATGAATGAATGTTTTAGTCTACCTAACTGAACTATCTAGATTTATTTTACATAGCAGGATAACTGTTCACTTCTTAACCTGCCAAATAATGAAAGTAAGAGTGTCATCATAATGCTAAATTAAAGCCATGCAACCTCTCTGTATCGAAGCTGTTTAAAAACTTAATTTTGTATTTTGCAGCTGAAAACTAGCATTTTGCTAGAGAATAAAAACAGTGGCACCTTGCAAAATGTTCTTGGAAAATCCAAGTTCAATGCTATCAGTTGCTTTTAGAGGCCATTGCGGCATCTGATGATCAGGAACAGTGCACCCTGGTATAGCGAAAATTCATGTTTTAAAAAAAAAAGTTAAAATGTGGTGACACCAAAGACGTATTTGATTAAGTGTGTTTTCTAAAACTATCTGTGCAAAATCTCTTGACATAAACCATTTCTGTGCAATGTTATACCATTCCGATTAAAACACAATGGCCCAGAAATTCAGGTCAGAGGCTTCCCGCGGGTGCAAGCATAGCGGGTGCACTTACCTAGCGCGCCTGCCGTTGTGCTGTGGGCCCGCATGGGATTCCGATCCTGGGCCTCCTCCAGCTGCCGGTGTGCCGTGCTCGCGTATCCCAACGGCGAAGCTAGTTCGCAGCGTCCCCTGGGATCACGTGGGCCATGGGGAGCCAATCAGAGCAGGGAATCTCCATTCATAGATTTGACAGGAAGACCTGTCAAATCTATGAATAGAGATCGGCCCCAAAACCTAAGTAAAACTTCAAATAAATTTTTTAAAAATCACATTTTTAAAATAACTATAAATTACATAAATTAACTATTTTAAACAAATTTTAATTTTTGAAAAAATTTATTAAAGTTTTTTAACGGGGCTAAAAATAAACTTACCTTTCTTTAAAGTATTTAAAAATGATAAACCTGTGGAAAAAATGTTTCAATTTTACTTAATTCACCTCTTACCTTGTTAAAAGCAGGCCTTGCGCCTGCTTTTTCCACGCGCAGCTGCTAGGGACTTACCCGCACGGAGAAACCTGTATATATTTTTTTTTAAAGCGGAAGTTCGATGCGTTCGCGCTGCCTCTCCCGCGCACGCAGTTGACCCGCGAACCCCTTCCTTCAAGAGACCGGAAGTTCCGGTTTTCCGTGCATGTGCGAAACCGGCACTTCCGGTGGCCCTACGGGTGAGTACACAGCGCGTACTCACCCGTGGGGACCCGAATTTCTGGGCCAATACAGTACTTGATTACATTTGCTAGAATTCTGTTAAAGCAACAATTTACATTTACACAGTGCCACTAATGTAGGGAAAAAAACACAAGCAGAATCAAAAAAAAATGAATGCCTAGCTAAAGAGGGAGATATTGGGGGTGATCAAAAGCCTGGTCAAAGATGGAGTTTAGGCGGCTGAAGGCACAACCACCAAAGGGCAAGGCTGGGGTGGATGTACAAGAGGCCACAGTCACAGGACACTACAGAGTTAGGAGTGGGTGAGACCATAGAGATTTAAAGGCAAGGGTGAGTTTCCCATGTAGGTCAAGGTTTTTTTTTACTTATTCATTGGATGTGGGCTTCGCTGGCAAGGCCAGCATTTATTACCCATCCCAAATTGCCCTTGAGAAGTTGATGGTGAGCCACCGCCTTGAACCGCTGTTCTTTGTACAACTGAGTGGCTTGCTGGGCTATCTGAGTCCACCACATGTGGGTCTGGAGTACACAGATAACCAGATGGGTTTTTATGACAATCTGATAGTTTCATGGACACCTAACTAGTTTTTTTTAATTGCAGATTTATTTAATTAACTGACTTCAAATTCCCAAGCTGCCGTGGTGGGATTTGAACTCGTGTCTCCGGATCATTAGTCCAGGCCTCTGGATTACTAGTCCAGTAACGTAACCACTGTGCTACCCTTCCCTGGGGCTTGGATAGGGAAACAGTTTTGCATGAGCTGGAGTTTAGGGAGGGTAGAGGATGCGAGGACAGTTATGAGAATAGTGGAATGTTTGACTTTGGAGATAACAAAGGGATGAGTGAGGGTTTTAGCAGCAGCTGGATTAAGGTAGGGGTGGAGGCGGGCGATCTTTGTAATGGAGAGTGTCTGTGATCGGAAGCTCAGTGCGGGGCCGAGAGTGCAAACTGTCTGGTTCGACCTGAAACAGTGGTTGGGGAGGAGGATGGAATCAGTGGAAAGGATAGGCACTCTGGTGGGGGCTGAAGACCATGGCTTCAATCTTCCAATATATAACTGGAGGAAATTGTGGTTCATCCAAGACTGGATGTTGGACAAAATGACTCTCCAAAGTATTTAGATTATGATGAGGTTAAGCTAATTTTTTTTATTTAAAAAATTGTCTGAATTATTAAGTCCTTTTTAAAATGTAACATGGCCTATAGTGTTTAGAAATACTGAATATTTACATCAATCAATTTTAATAGCAAATGTGTTTTACTATCCTATTCTCAGTGAACGGTTGCACATGAATCTGTTACACTCTTCAAACTGTTAAACATATGCCCATAATTTGGAGTAACAGTTCATTGGAAGAAAGGGGCGCAACCCAATTCCGAAAAATTAGTTTGTGTGTAAGTTTAGTATGTTTAAGGGTTAGCTTTGATAAAGCATTGGTTAGGTTTTGTAATGTAAAAGCTATCAACTAGAAAGTTTAAAAAAGTTGACGCAGTCCCTTAATACCACCAACAGAGGAACTAAACAGAAAAATCTATGCATTACTAGATCTTGTTTGAGCAAACCAAGTCCTACACAACAGATGTTATGTTGGTGGTCCTGCACTGCTTTTAGTGGAAGCCACATAAGAACATAAGAAATAGGAGCAGGAGTAGGCCAATCGGCCCCTCGAGCCTGCTCCGCCATTCAATAAGATCATGGCTGATCTGATCCTAACCGCCAATCTACTATCACAGAACCATCTCCTGCATCTAACAGAATTGCACACACGAAATAGGAGCAGAATCAGGCTACACGGTCCCTGGGCCCGCTCCACTACCCACAGGGCCATGACCGATCCGAACCTAGACTCATGTCCAAATTCCTGCCCGCTCCCCGTAACCCTTAATGCCCTTTACTTCTAGGAAACTGTCTATTTCTGTTTTAAATTTATTTAATGATGTAGCTTCTACAGCTTTTTGTGGCAGCATATTCCATGGACCTACCACCCTCTGAGTGAAGTAGTTCCTCCTCATCTCAGTTTTGAAAGAGCAGCCCCTTATTCTAAGACTATGTCCCCTAGTTCTAGTCTCACCCGTCATCGGGAACATCCTCCCCGCATCCACCTGATCCAACCCCTTCACAATCTTATATGTTTCAATAAGATCGCCTCTCATTCTTCTGAACTCCAATGAGTAGAGTCCCAATCTACCCAACCTCTCCTCATATGACCACCCCCTCATCCCCGGGATTAACCGAGTGAACCTTTTTTGCACTGCCTCGAGAGCAAGAATGTCTTTCCTTAAGTAAGGACACCAAAACTGTATGCAGTATTCCAGGTGCGGTCTCACCAATACCTTGTACAACTGAAGCAATACCTCCCTATTTTTATATTCTATCCCCCTAGCAATGAAAGCCAACATTCCATTTGCCTTCTTAATCACTTGCTGCACCTGCATACTAACCTTTTGAGTTTCGTGCACCAGGACCCCCAGATCCCTTTGCACTTCAGTACTCTCCAGTTTCTTGCCATTAAGATAATAAATTGCTCTAGGATTTTTCCTGCCAAAGTGCATCACCTCACACTTTCCAGTGTTGTATTCCATCTGCCAAATCTCTGCCCACTTACTTAGCCTGTCTATGTCCCCTTGCAGGTTTTTTATGTCCTCCTCACTCACTACTTTCCCTCCCATCTTTGTATCATCTGCAAATTTTGATATGTTACACTTGGTCCCTTCCTCCAAATCGTTAATATAGATTGTAAAGAGTTGGGGACCCAGCACTGACCCCTGTGGAACACCACTAGTTACTGATTGCCAGTCTGAGAATGAACCATTTATCCCAACTCTTTGCTTTCTGTTAGATAGCCAATCCTCTATCCATGCCAGAATATTACCCCCAATCCCGTGATTTTTTACCTTAAGCAATAATCTTTTATGTGGCACCTTGTCAAATGCCTTTTGGAAGTCTAAATACACTACGTCCACTGGTTCCCCTTTATCCACTTTATATGTTACTTCCTCAAAGAACTCCAGCAAATTTGTCAAACATGACTTCCCCTTCGTAAAACCATGCTGACTTTGTCCTATTAAATTATGATTATCCAAATGTCCTGTTACTGTTTCCTTAATAATGGACTCCAAAATTTTACCTACCACAGATGTTAGGCTAACCGGTCTATAGTTACCAGCCTTCTGTCTACTGCCCTTTTTAAATAAGGGTGTTACATTAGCAGTTTTCCAGTCTGCCGGGACCTTAGCGGAATCCAGGGAGTTTTGAAAAATTATTACCAATGCATCTACAATCCCTACCGCCACTTCCTTCAAGACTCTAGGATGTAAGCCATCAGGTCCAGGTGATTTATCCGCCTTGAGTCCCATTATTTTACCGAGTACCACTTCCTTAGTGATTTTGATCGTGTTTAGCTCCTCTCCCCCTATAGCCCCCTATTTGTCCAGTGTTGGGATATTCTTAGTGTCCTCTACTGTAAAGACTGATACAAAATATTCATTCAGTGTTTTTGCCATCTCCATATTTCCCACCATTAATTTCCCGGTCTCATCCTCTAAGGGACCAACATTTACTTTAGCCACCCTTTTTCTTTTTATATAACTATAAAAACTCTTACTATCTGTTTTTATATTTTTTGCTAATTTACTTTCATAATCTATCTTCCCTTTCTTAATCAATCTTTTTGTTATTTTTTGCTGCCTTTTAAAGTTTTCCCAATCCTCTGTCCTCCCACTAGATTTCGCTACCTTATATGCCCTTGTTTTTAGTCGAATACTATCCTTAATTTCTTTACTTAGCCACGGATGACTGTCCTTTCTTTTACACCCTTTTCTTTTCAGTGGAATATATTTTTTTTGGAAGTTGTAAAATAACTCCTTGAATGTACACCACTGATCATGTGTCGTCTTACCCTTTAATCTATTTTCCCAATCCACTCTACTCAATTCCGCTCGCATACCTTCATAGTCTCCTTTATTCAAGCTTAGCACGCTTGTTTGAGATCCAACCTTCTCACCCTCTAATTGAATATGGAACTCAACCATGTTATGGTCACTCATTCCAAATTGAGGTGATTTTAATACTGGGAGCCCTAGAGCAATGATGTGAAGTAATGTGATACCAGAGGCTTAGTTATGATATTACTCCTTCAAACAGGTAGAATGATGAGGGGTAAGGGCCTGGATTTTGTGGTCAGTGGCGAAGGGACGGCGCTCGCGCTGCCCCCAAAGATTTAGCGGGCTCTGGAGTGTAGATTTTCTCTTTTCTGACATCCGTTTCAATTTGGCGCCTTCTGCAGGGGACCTGTCATGTCCAGCAGCAGGCAGGCTGATCAGCCAATCGGATTGAAGAATTCTCACGCCGCAAAGCAGGAAGTAAAAAGCAGGGAATATAAATCACATTTAAATCATTGTACAGAAAGTGAAATAAAGATTAGGACATACACGGGAGAAACGTAAATATCAGAACAAAAACTTAAATCTGCTATTTAAAAATCTGCTATTTTTAAATGTTCTGATGGAATGAGACGCCACACTTGTAAAATTAGTTTTTCAGGGCCAGAAAGGTTGTTCAGCAGTAATTATGACTTATTACGCCATTAAAAACTGAGTTACTCCTGATTGAACAAGGCTTAACATTTACATTGGTTTTTACATCACAAATAGTGTGTAGATAGTTGAAGTTCACGACAAATGAGTGATTTCTAATGATTCCGTCTGCGAAGACTGCAGCAACGCACCCTGTGGAGGAGCAGGGTATCATTGACAGCAACCTCTGGATTTCCACGTTTAACTGTGCATGTGCGGATGCCAGAAGTTTCTGTCAGTTTTACACCATAATAACGGTGAGCGCTGAATGCCTCGCTGTTATTACTACAGCAAATTCCGGGCCATTGTATTTTTAAGCCATTAAAATCCTCCTATTTCTGTTGAGGTTATTCTGTATCTTTTAAAGCAAAACAACGGCGTGGGCTTTCCTGTACTGAAATTCTCCTAATTTTGTAAGAATAAAAATGAATGCTGGAAGATTTCAGTAAAAGAAAGATATTTTTAAATATGAATATCTTTGGCTTAGTATCTTCATACATGGGTCAAAATTATTTGAGAGAATTTGTTCCCCATTAGGTCTCTGTCTCTATTGGCCCAATGCACCATTGCCTGATTGAGAGCAATTCAACTTGCTCCTGGGATTCTGTCAGTGTGTTAGTTGAGGTAGCTGCTTGTCAGTATGAGTATGCATTGAGGTGACTTGCCTTCTGAATGTTCCTTTCAGATCTGTAGGGAAGTAACTGGCCTCCAATCATCAATTCCCTCTGACTCCATAGCTCAGATTGGTGTGTCATAGTTGACAACATAGGCTTAAGCAAATGTTCTGCCACACGGTGGACAGTGCATGAGTATGTATACCAGCACTCTTAACATTACAAAATAATTATTCTACCATGTATCATAAAATGTAATATCTTAAGTTTTTTGCATGTGAATTCTCCCCCGCCCCAACTCTTGTGCTCTTTTCCTACCCTCACCTTCCCCCCCCCCCCCCCCCCCTCAAGATTTATCCTTCAATCAGCATCACTAAAACAGATTCTCTGGTCATCATCACATTGCTATTTGTGGGAGCTTGCTGTGTGCAATTTGGCTGCCGCGTTTCCAACATTACAATAGTGGCTACACTTCAAAAATACTTAATTGCTGTAAAGGGCACTATATAAATGCAAGTCATTCCTTTTTAATTTGTTCCTGGGATGTGGGTGTCGCTGGCAAGGCCAGCATTTATTGCCCATCCCTAATTGCCTTTGAGAAGGTGGGGTGAGCTGCCATTTCAGAGGGCAGTTAAGAGTCAACCACATTGCTGTGGGTCTGGAGTCACATATAGGCCAGACCAGGTAAGGACGGCAGATTTCCTTCCTTAAAGGACATTAGTGAACCAGATAGATTCACTAGCTTTTATTTTTAACTGAATTTAAATCCCCAGTTGGTGGGATTTGAACTCATGTCTGCAGATCATTAGGCCTCTGGATTACTAGTCCAGTAACATAATCACTATGCTACCGTACCCTATGGCTGTTATGTCATCAGATATTCCTGTTACCTGAAGACTGATAACATTGAGAGGCTGATTACCTCACCTAAGTATTCATTTGAATTGCACAAGTATTATTTATCTAAGGATCTATGTGATAAAATTCCAATACTTGAAAAGGACAAAATAAACTTGGACATTAGCAATCACAGTTTTGCTGTTGCTGATTACAAACAAAGTTTTAAATTGGACCCTGCGGGTTTCTTGTTCAAGGTTAGAGTGCTCAAAACTATTAAGCACTAGAGTGCTTAAAACTATTCTTTATAATTAGCTCAGTACTATAGGTAATTAACAGATAAAGGATCTGTTTTTATGTGACGATTGTTCCTGGGTTGAAGGTACAATTATATTTTACTAGAATTTGTAAATTAGTAACCTGTGCCAGTTAAGTGCACGTGTCCTATCTTGCCAAATTGACAGTGGCCGTGATAACTAAAGAGTGAAATGTCTCTGATGATTTTCATATAATTGAGCTGAAAGTCTATTACCCAAAACCATGTAGATAGGCTCCTGATATGCAGGATGCGTTTAGGATCGAGGGAGTGTTCAGTGCATTCTCATAATTAAAAAAAACAAGCATATTAGTTGATCAATAGCACTTTTTCTCTTGTTCATTCTGACTTTAAATTCTTTCAATCTTACAGAAGTGACCAGGGCAGCATAGTGGAAACATTTCAGGTAGTACAGTGCATCAGAGACTTGTATCTGTTTGCAGACTTTGATTAGGGCATGCTCCCAAATTCTGCAGCAGATTTATTTATTTAATATAAAACTTGGTTTAAATTTCTATCTCAGACTTATATAGTTATATTTTAAAATATTATACATTACAGGCAAATAGAGATCTGATGTTTACTTTAGTTCCATGTTTCGTAAATCAGAAGTATCACAAGGCAAAATTGAAGTGGAGAAGTTGCCTGTATTTAGTGCATATATGTAATACTCTCGTTGTCTATGCTTTTGTAGAATTTATAAAATTGTTTAGATGACCAGTGAGCTACAGAGCTAGAAAATTAAGGAAGTGTGTTTGTAGAAAATATGTGAAAGCTATTTTAATTACATAAAATGAGTATTAAAACACCCTTCTAGTGTCAGTGGTAGCACTCTTGTCTCTGAGTCAGAAGATCATGGGTTCAAGCCCCACTCCAGAGACTTGCGCACATAATCTAGGCTGGTTCTTAAGTGCAGTACTGAGTTAATGCTGCACTGTCAGAGGTACTGTCTTTCAGATAAGACGTTAAAGCAAGGCCTTGTCTGCCCTCTTAGGTGGATGTAAAAGATCCCATGGTACTTCTCGAAGGGGATTCTCTCAGTATCCTGGCCAACTCTTATATCTCAACCAGTAACACCGAAAACAGATTGGCCCAGATTTTGTGGTGGTAATGAAGGCGTTATTACCCCTCTGAAACTGATCGTAGCTTCAGGATTTAGCGCATGTGCAGATAAATGTGGAAATCTTGACGTTGCAGTCAGTCATTCACTGCTCCGGTACAGGCTGCGCTTTGGAACTCCCCATAACCGGCAATCAGTGAAATCAGTTGAACTGATAACCTAAGCTTTTAATTACGCTGTTAAACACCCCATTAAAAGTTGAGCCTCGTTGGAATAGGTGTAACTGGGGTTTTAACAGTGTATTGACTGCTGAACAACCGTTCTGGCCCTGTAAAACTAATTTTATATTTGTGGAAGGCCTTGTAAAATATTTTTTTAATTTATTTTAGTTTGTTTGATATTTCAGCTTCTACCTTTAATCCCATGTGTAAATCCTAATCTTTATTTTGCTGTCTATAAAATTTTTAAAAATTGAATTGAATCAGTGCTTTTTATTTCCTGGTTTGCTATTGGTGAGAATTCTTCAATGTGATTGGCTGCTTAGACAGCTTAATGACATAATTGCTGCTCTACGCTAGGAATCCCCTTTTGACAGCGCTACAATCAATTTAAAGTCGAGAAACCTGAAGTTTTTGCCACGGAGATCGCGAGATCTCTGTGGGCAACTTTTGTCGATCAGTGGCGCTCGGTGTCATTTCACCGCTGACCGCAAATTCCGGGCCTTATTTGATCATTTATCAAATTGCTGTTTGTGGGACCATGCTGTACACTAATTGGCTGTTGTGTTTCCCTACATTACAACAGTGGCTGCACTTCAAAAGTAATTCATTGACTCTTAAGTGCTTTGGGTCATCCTGAGGTCGTGAAAGGCACTATATAAATGCAAGTTCTTTCTTACTCTGGACTTAGAATTTCCACTTAATTTTAAATGGAATTGTAACTTTTGCTCAAACATTTTAATACTTTCGATAGTATAAACCAAATACAGTTCATGAACAGATGACAAGGGTGCCAATTTTGTGCAGCGTGTTATTCAAGGACTATTTTCAGGCATTCCAACAGCCTGTACTCTGCCCATTTCCTCATAAGGTGAGCTACTGATTTCAGACATGCTGCTCTGTGGAGCTGCCAACTGGAGATCTGCAAATCCCTCTGGTTGGTTCAGTGACAATGATTACACACAGCTTCTAGCAGCTAAATACAGCAACATAAGAAAAGTTGGGACAAGAAAAGGCGATTTGACTGACCTATTGAAGCTTATTACATTAATACCGTAGCTCTCTGAAAAAAGAAAGACTTGCATTTATATGGCGCCTTTCATGACCTCGGGACATCCCAAAGCGCTTTACAGTCAATGAAGTACTTTTGAAGTGTCGTCGCTGTTGTAATGTAGGAAACAAGGTAGCCAATTTGCACACAGCAAGCTCTCTCGAACAGCAATGTGATGATGACCAGATAATCTGTTTTAGTGATGCTAATTTTAGGGATAAATATTGACCAGGACACTGGGGGTAACTCCTCTGCTCAACTCTCTTGCTCTTCTTCGAAATAGTGCCATGGGATCTTTTACGTCCACCAGAGAGGGTAGACGGGGCCTCGGTTTAACGTCTCATCTGAAAGCCGGCACCTCCAACAGTGCAGCACTCCCTCAGTACTGCACTGGAGTATCGGCTGAGATTTTTGTGCACTGGTCTCTGGAGTGGAATTTGAACCCACAACCTTCTGACTCGGTGTTAAACTCCAACTGTATTTTGAACTTCCCCAATTATTTTATCCATATTATTTTATCCTACTATCTATTTACTTTGAAGTGATATTCTGGGGTTGACTTAACTATACCATTTCATATTTAATATACTTTGATGAAGTCCCCACTGAATCGCCTTCTTTCCAGACAGTTAAGATTGATCGCTCATCCCTTTAACAGTCCCATTACTTTCTCTGCACCCTTTTTTGTAGTAAGATGAACAGAACTAAACACCGCACTCCAGGTTTGGTCTGACCAATGCATTGTAAAACCATTTAGTTTATAAATTTATTTGGTACAGTCTAGACATTTGAAAGTGATATGTCCACCCTTATTTCTAGGTCCCCTGCAAATTCAATTCCATTCATTGTATAATTATGGTCTGCATCTTTTCAACACTAGTTTTATTTGCCATTTATCTGACAATTATTTGAGACAATCTACATCCATTTGCAAACCTTTAGCTGTTTCCTATTTTTGTGCTGGCAGCAAATCTGACAAGCTTACAGTTGGTTTTAGTATCCAGCTTATTTATGTACTGTAGATTAGAAATAACTCCAATCCAAGCACTTTCTGTATAGAAAATCACTCAACACTTGTCAGTTCATATGATCGATAAATTTGTGCTTACTTGCATCATACTGATGCATATCATGAGAAGTACTTTTGTCCACCTAAAGCATGGTACTCTAAATTAAAGGAAAAATGAAAAAATGCTATAGAAATAGGAAATTCTGGTGAATAAGTTAAAGATAGCTGAAAAAATGTCAACTTGGATGCCAGTACTTGAAGTACTCCAGGTTTGCTGTCTTAATTTTGTGTCCCTCAAATGTGGAAACTCTTACTTTATGTTGTAATATATTTTGAACTATTTAGCATGGGAAGCAAACTTGCTCAAGTATTTGTTCCTTCCTCTCCCCTCCCCCCCCCTTTCCCTGCCTCTGTACCTGCTTAGAAACGGTTACATCTCTACTTTTTCCAGTTCTGGCAAGGTTATCGAACTGAAACTTTAAATCTTTTTCTCTCTCCACAGATGCTGCCTGACCTGCTGAGTATTTCCAGCATTTTCTGTTTATATTTCAGATTTCCAGTATCCGCAGTATTTTGCTTTTTTTATGCTTCAGTAACTTTCTGGCTCCAGTACACTAAATCAGTTATTCAAATGAATTCATGAGGACAATGACAATTTGTCTTTAGATATTGCTTCACAACTAGGTATAAGGAAATGGATGTGAGCCAAGGAGTGAGTGAGAGAGAGAGATTTGGAGAGGTGTCTGAAAGCTTGGTTAGATAAATATGCTTTGAGTAGGTTTCTAAAGGTGGAGAGACAGACAGATTTCAGGAGAGTGTTATGAATTTTGGTCTGCCAAACATACCTTCTTGGGTTCAGTGGTGTAAGTGGTTGACTGTCACTGTTCTATATCTACTTGTACGGTAGCGTCACCCAGGAATGTAACAATAGTATCGCCTTGTGATTCAAAATAGATATGTGTCTTTTGCACTGGCTGTTTCTTCACACTGTGAATACGAACTGAGCAGACACTTGGTGAGACAAGGCTTCATATGAATTGATGAGCTGCTTTATTTTGCAGTAAAGTGAACATATAGAACGACAATTATGAGTGGACTCACTTTCATTTTGTAATAAATATTAAAGAACATGACGCATTTCTGTAAATCAGTAGGTCGTCCTACTTGACTTAAACAAGATAATTTCTGACTCTTTTCTCCTGCACACCAACCATTTCGTAACCTTTGCTACCTGACTGCATGGCAGTATTCTGTTTCCAAAAAACCCTACTGACTACCTGTACCTTTTTTTGTTTTCTCTTCTGTTTTCTCTTGTGCTCACAGCCAGAAAAGGGATTGAAAACTTTCCAACACAATGAGTGTGACATATTATTCCATTGTTTAGAACTAACCTAGACTAAGCACGTCTAATGAATTGTTTATTATTCACACTCTGTGAGGAAACATCAATACTAGCTCATTAGCATCTTAAATGCCGATCATCTGAGTCCCTTTTTGACTTGTATGAATACACTTTTTGCTTTTAAAAACCAACATTAAAAGTAACTTTTTCTAAATCCTTTCTGTGGAAAAATGGTCGAAAGATCCCAAAACGTGACGGAAGGTGTTCCAATGAGTAGTACCTAGGTGACTGAAGGCTATGACACCAATGGTTGAAGGGAGAGGGAAGCACAGGATGCCAAAGTCAGAGGGCTGTAATGTTTGGAAGGGCATCCAGAACTAAGGGAGATTGCAGAAATAAGGTGGGATGAGACTTGGTGGGATTTATAAATGAGGATAAGGATGAAGATGCACGGGGAGTCATTGTAGGTCGGTGAAGACAATGGTGGTGGACAAACAAGACAGTGTGGGTTAGGATGCATATGGCTGAGTTTTGGACAAGTTTGAGTTGTAGAGAGTAGAAGATGGGAGACCAGGCTAGAGGTGACAAATGTATATAAGGGTTTCAGTGATGGAGGGGCTGATGCGGGCAATGTTGCAGAGGTAGAAGTAAGTGGTCTTGATGGTGGATAGATTGTGGCGTTTAAAACTTAGCACAAGGTTAAGCAGGACATCTATGCTGTGGGTGGTCTGGTTCCGCACGAGTGTGTGACCAGGGAGATGAATGGAGTCAGTAGCAAGGGAGTGGTGTTTGTGGCTAGGAAGCTGGAGGAAGTTGTGACTTTTCTGGGGAGCACTTGCTGGCGTGTCATCAGCATATATGTTAAATCAGACTCTGTGCTTGTGGTCATTGCCAAGGGGCAGCATGTAGATAAAGAAACGAAGGGGGGTGGGCAAAGATAGATCCTTGAAGAACTCTGAAGATGATAGAGAGCAAAAAGGAACAATTGTTGGTGAAACACTGGCAATCCCATGAAGCTGGACAATATAAGTGAGGTGTTAGAGAAGGATGATGTAGTCAACCGCATTTGACGCTGCAGAAAGGTCAAAGATGATGAGAGATAAAGACTCATGGTCATGTTTGCAATAAATGTCATTTGTGACTTTGGCTAGAGCTGTTTTGGTGCTGTGAGAAGGGCCGAAACAAGGTTGGAGGGATTTAATTAGGGAGTTTCAGGAGAGATGAGGGCACTGAGCTAGGAAGTGACGTGTTTGAGGACCTTGGAGAGAATGGGGTGGTAATTGCAGAGGCTGGGTGGGTGAGAGCTTATGTTTTTTGGGGGGGGGGGGTGTTGACAATGATTTTGAAGGGAAAGTTGGACAGTGCCTGAGGAAAGGGAACTCAATTAGCATGGGAGCCAGGAGTCGAGTTGAAGGATTGAGTGAGCAGAAGCTGAATCTCGTCGGTAGGATGAGCTTGGATTGGGGGCGTGAGAAACTGCAGGAAGACTAGGGTTCTGTGCTAGAGTGGGTGGGAGGTAGGGACTACGGCAAGAGGAAATGGTGAAAGTGGCAGAGACCGCTGCATGGATGATCTCTGTCTTGGGGATTAAGAACTACATGAGCTCCTCGTGCTTGGTGTTTTGAAGTGAGGGTGAAGTGGTTGGGAAGAGGGGTTGATCATGTGGGGAAGGGGTAAAAAAGAGCCCAAGGTGTCCTTGCCCTCCAGGATGATCTTGGAGAAGAAGATTGTTTTTGCTGAGGAGAGCAAAGCACAGTAATGCTTGACGTGGTCAAGCCAGATCTGGCAATTGATGACTAGACCATTTGTGCGGCAGATGCATTCAAATTCGTGATCCTCTGATATGAGGGAGCGAAGGTGGGGACTGTACCAGAGAGTAATAGGAATTGCGGGAATTCTTTATTTGATTAGCATTAACTGGGATAGTGGGTGGGAGGGGGTGGGGGGGAGCAGTGACGATAGGTAATGACTGTTGGCAATAATAGGTTCTAGAACCCTGAAATATCACGTGGGCTGACTTTTTGATTGTCTATGGTTTCCAATTAATGTGCTGGTGTTTAATTTGTTTCAGGAATTTTGTAATGTCTAAGATACAGGATATTTTGTAGTCATTATCTGCTGCTAAAATTATTTATCTCTGAATGTGAGAAGCCACCAAATATTATTTATTTTGGTGTAATTAAAAAAAAATCTCAAAGTAGTGCCCCAGGTGCTCTGATATAAATTATGATTTTATGCAAAAGTGTTTTAATTGTAGATAGGAGCAAAGAAAAGTTACCTGTTACCTGAAAAGTTAACTAGCTGCCAAATATTAAGATATTTCCGTTACAGTGGAGGTCAGTTTCAGGAACATCTTGTTTGTGTACATACTGCACGGGGCATCGCATCACACCAAACTCCACAGATACAGGACAGAGGTCAGCAGCCTGAGCATGCAAAACATATATTTCTGAACGTGACCCCTAATGCAAAAGCTTGAATCTTTGTACTTATCTAAAGTGAAAAATATTTGTGCTAGGAAGTGGAACACTTGCATGTATGGCCAGATGCAGAGTAAAGCTTTCTGAGCTTTGCTCCAACAGTGCCCCTTAACTCCAAATTCAGAGCATCTCCTACTGTGGGAGATGTCTATTATGTGCCTGCAAGATCTTTTGATCCAACATGAGAAGCTCCTCCCCAGGTCCTTTTCTTCCTTCTGCTTTCAACAGCAATGGACTTAAGCCCTGTAAAGTTGGTTGGTGTTTCCAGGCTTCGGGGGAAGATGGGACAGCCTTGGAATTTTTGTGTATGGCTAGTCTCACTGACTTCATTCGGCATCTATCTTAATTAGTTGTCTGCCGAATGCTTTAAGATGTTTCCAAGAGAAATGATATAGCATTATATGAATGCTATCTTAAAATATATATAATTTGTGATAATGCAGCTGTGCAACTGAATGTATTTTGAAATGATTGGAAGTGCTGTAATGTTTCTATGGTTTTTGGCAGGTGGATTCCCCTCTTAATCTGAAACATCCCCATGATTTGGTGGTGTTTATGAGACAGGAAGCTACAGTCGACTACCTCAAAGAGTTGGAAGTAGGTTGAGAAATCCTTTTTTTTTGACGAAGGTGCATGAAACTTGAAGGCAGAGGAATTTTTAAAAAGCTGTAATGTTTAAGGTGTTATGAGACCACTGTAAGCAAAGGTTACAATATCTTTTAAAGTTTTGTATTGTATTATAGGCTAAAGAATAGTAACTTGAAGGACATTGTCATCTGACTAGCAAGCTGAATAGTCTTGCATGTAAACTTCCCCATTTCAGTTTTTTTAAAGAACCTCTATCGAATGACTTCGAGTATCGTATGCTTTTTATCAATAACTTGTTCTAGTTCTTTCCATTCAAATTTTGAATGATTGAACATTTTCAATTTGATTAATGCAGCGGGCAAAAGATTTATTATTGAG
Source organism: Squalus acanthias (assembly GCA_030390025.1). Lineage (NCBI taxonomy): Eukaryota > Metazoa > Chordata > Chondrichthyes > Squaliformes > Squalidae > Squalus > Squalus acanthias. The sequence continues at coordinate 27,371,164 of CM059434.1, read as the reverse complement.
TGCTCAACCTTTAGATTTATTTGCTCTGCAGATTTGGGTTTGAGTAGACTGAATCCAAATCCAGACAGACATAGCTTCATGAGAATTCAGGGGATAAGGGGCATATAATCTCAACAAAGCTGCTGTGGAGACCACATGAAAAGGAGGAAAATCTATATCAAATTACAATCTTGAGCACTTAACTTTCAAATCCTTCCAGACAGCAGATTTGAGATCGTACTGCGAGACATGAAGGTATGCAGACTTTTGGTACGTTAGCTGCCAAATGCATCACTTCACAGGAGGAGAATGGGGCATTTTAGGTGACGCCACAGGCTATTCAAATCACTATTATACTTGAACCTGCTAATGTATTGGCATGGGTAAAATGTTTGTAACCAAGGTTGAAAGTGGGAGGACATGTCTCGCAAATAGAGGGAACGGTCTGTTGAGCAGTCCTAGTTGTGTGATATACACTCCTCCCCAGCATACCAGTTTCAGAATGTAAGTTGGGAGCAGATTGTCAGTTCATGTAGCCTTCCTATAATACTTGCTAAAGTGACCTATGTGAATAGAGTATTTGAATGAGAAGGAAGAGAAAGATTGCTGCTAAATCAAAAGAAAGAAAAGTAATGAGAGATATCTTCATTGTTTTTGTTTAATTCATTGTTAACTGCTAGCTTCCATTTCTGACATCAAGTTGGCAAAACAATCATTAAGCAACTTGTTGCAAAAGCTCTTTGGGGAAAATGTGAGTGTTTCTCTGTTGCATACTTGATTAGCAAAAGAAATTGTAGATTCTAAACTCTGCTACTATTTGTTTTTTTGAAAGTTACAACCAAAGATCTATTGTCTCGGTGATTCCAGTTATGCGTCATTTAAGATATATGATATAAATTGCTCCAATCTTAAACCACAGAGCTTATATTAAAACCGATGACATTTATTGAGGCAGCGTGTCTTCATTGAGGAACAATTTATACTCAGTAATGTCATTCTGATTGGAAAAAGTAAACTGTGTAAAGCCTTGTCTTTAACCATTAAAACTGATCATTCACCTTCTCTGTACACAGAAACATTTAGTAGCTCAGAAAATTCATATAGAAGAAAATGAAGATCGGGACACCGGTTTGGAACAGAGACATTACAAAGAGGATTCTGACTGCATTAAAGCCAAAGTGCCTCTTGGGGACCTCGATCTATATGATGGAACATACATTTCTCTGGAAAGCAAGGATATCAGGTTTTTAAAAACAACCTTTTTAAAAATAAAATTTCTTTAGCTCCCCTGCATGTTGTGTACAGTTCGCCAGCTGAAGTATGGAAAGGCAATCCCCCCCCCCCCCCCCCCCCCCCCCCCACCCCCAAGCTGCTGACAGTCACAAATAGTCCAAAGAGTACTTAGCACTGGCTAGTGCCTGAGATCTGCCATTTCTGCTCTCACATCAGAGAGACACTGCAGTGATGTCAATCATGAGTGAGTACAGGAGTGACTCCATAGGGAACTCTGGAAATCCAGGTCGTGCATTAATGATACTTGGAAGGCACCCGAGAAGGGAAAAGTTTGCTTACTGCTGTTATGTCCTCAGCCAGAACTATCCTTTTCTAACTCGGGTACCTCCTAATTAGCACCCGGTTTCATCCTTGGCTTTGATTTCTAGGATTTCTTATGGAAATGATCCCTATTGTATTCATGACTGATGACATTAGATTGGTTGCCTGATACTGAGGAACACCTGAAAAGTTATGCTTTGGATCAGAGGTGAACTGGTAATGAAAATTACAGTTTTTTTTGTAGATGGCATTTTGTTGTTCTTTAACTAGGGGTAAATATGAATCAAAGCCAGAATCTCTCGACAATTGTTAACCAGATCAACTTGGTTATCCTAAAGGTGGTGCACTTGAAGTGGTGAATAAAAAGTAATGTCAATTATCCCCATTTTGAGGTGGAACTCCACTATTTTGGGACTATAAAGGCCTACCCCAAGAGTTGACTGAACTCTTTATAACACTGAATGATAGATACTGCATTGGTCAGACCTACAACTTAAACCTGCAGACACTGAATTGTGAAATCAGTGCTCCTATTGCAACACTAGATCATTTCTAAGCGTGTGACTAATTTGTGTGAGGACTTTACATTCTTTCTATGGATATTAATTTATAAGCTTGCAACTTTATTTTTAAATGAGTATTTTGTCACTTTTTTTATATAATAACCAATTTGCCTTCCAGTAGTTTTATTTTTTTATATTGCTACAGTTTCTTGTAAAATGCAGAGGTTGACATTGTTCTTTTCTTTGTAGCCCTGAAGAGTACATTGATGCAAAGACCCCATTACCTCCAGACCTAGAAACACCAGACTGTACAAAAATGATGGATCTTCCATTTAGTATTCATGCCTTTCAGCATTTAAGGGTAAATGATTTTCTGTAGGCTCATTTGATCAGAAAGAGAATAACACTCTTATTGGTTAAAGTCTTAACTTCTGATAGGGTATTTTGGAGAGGGGGGGTAATTTTTTAAAATTCCTAATGGTCCCCAAGTAAAAAGGGCAACAATAATTTGCATTTATATAGTACTTTTCATCTAAAAGAATAGAATCGTTACAGCACAATAGGAGGCCATTCAGCCTGTCGAGCCCGTGCCAGCACTCTGCAAGAGCACTTCAGCTAGTCCCACTCCCCTGCCCTTTTCCCATAGCCCTGCAAATCTTTTTCCTTCAGGTACTTATCTAATTCTCTTTTGAAAGCCATGATTGAATCTGCCTCCACCACCCTTTCAGGCAGTGCATTCCAGATCATAACCACTCGCTGCGCCTTTGGTTCTTCTGCCAATCACCTTCAATCTGTGTCCTTTGGTTCTCAACCCTTATGCCAATGGGAACAGTTTTGCTCTATCTGCTCTGTCTAGACCCCTCATGATTTTGAACAGCTCTATCAAATCTCCTCTCAATCTTCTCTGCTCTAAGGAGAACAACCCCAGCTTCTCCAGTCTATCCACGTAACTGAAGTGCCTCATCCCTGGAACCATTCTTGTAAATATTTTCTGCACCTATCTAAAGCCTTCACATCCTTCCTAAAGTGCGATACCCAGAATTGGACACAATACTCCAATTGTGGCCGAACCAGTGTTTTTTAAAGGTTCATCATAACTTCCTTGCTCTTGTACTCTATGCCTCTATTTATAAAGCCCAGGATCCTGTATGCTTTTTTAACCGCTTTCTCAACCTGCCCTGCCACCTTCAACGATTTGTGCACATATACCCCCAGGTCCCTCTGTTCCTGCACCCCCCTTTAGAATTGTACCCTTTAGTTTATATTGCCTCTCCTCGTTCTTCTTACCAAAATGTATCACTTTGCACTTTTCACATTAAATTTCATCTGCCACATGTCTGCCCATTCCACCAGCCTGTCTATGTCCTCTTGAAGTCTATCACTATACTTCTGAGTTTTGTGTTATCTGCAAATTTTGTAATTGTGTCCTGTACACCCAAGTCATTGGCCCAGAAATTCACCCCTCCGGCTTGCCGCGGGGGTAAGGATCGCGCGCGCACTTACCCAGCGTGCCTGCCGTTGTGTATTGGGCCCACGGGAACTTCAGCTCCTGGTCCTGCTCCAACTGCCGGCGCGCAGTGCTTGCGTGTCCCAGGGGCGTAGTTAGTGCGATGCGTCCCCTGGGATCACGTGGGCCATGGAGAGTCAATGGCAGCAGACCATCTTTCATTCATAGATTTGACAGGAGACCTATCAAATCTGTGAATTGAAATCGGCCCCAAAAGAACAGCTAAACTTAAAATAATTTTTTTTTAAAAACCATCACATTTATAAAATAACTATAGTTAAATAAATTAACCACTTTAAACAAAAATTTAAATTTTTGAAAAAATTAAAATACTTTTTAAAAGTGATAAAAATAAACTTACCTTTCTTTAAAGTATCTAAAAAAGATAAACCTGTTGAAAATTTTTTAAATTATACTTAATTAACCACTTACCTTGTTGAAAACGGGTCCTGCGCCTCCTTTTTAATAGCGTAGTTTCTTCACTACTTACCCTCGCGTAGAAACCTGAAAAAAAATCTAAGTTTGCTGCGTGCGCGCAGCCTCTACTGCGCACGCGGTTCACTTAGGAACCGCCCCCTTCACCATACCGGAAGTTCCGGTTTCCCGCGCATGCGCAGTGCATGCAGGAAACCGGCACTTCGGGACGCATTACGGGTGAGTACGGACTGTGTACTCACCCGGGAAGGGCCGAATTTTTGGCCCATTAATATATATCAAGAAAAGCAATGGTCCAAGTACCGACCCCTGTATACCTTCACTGTATACCTTCCTCCAGTCCGAAAAACAACTGTTCACCACTACTCTCTGTTTCCTGTCACTTAGCCAATTTTGTATCCATTCGTATCTTTTTTCTGCTTTATCTTACTCGCTATCTCTTTTGTCATCAAGGGAGCTCTGGCTTTGGTTGCCCGACCTTTGCCCCTCATGGGAATGTACCTCGACTGTACCCGAACTATCCCCTCTTTAAAAGCAGCCTGTTGTTCAATTACAGTTTTGCCTGCCAATCTTTGATTCCAATTTACCCGGGCCAGGTCTGTTCTCAACCCACTGAAATTGTCCCTCCTCCAATTAAGCATTTTGACTCTAGATTGCTCTTTGTTCTTTTCCATAGCTAACCTAAACCTTATAATACTATGATCACTGTTCTCTAAATGTTCCCCTACTGAAACTTGATCCACCTGACCCAACTCATTCCCCAGAACCAGATCCAGCAATGCCTCCTTCCTCTTTGGGCTGGAAATATACTGATTACAAAAGTTCTCCTGAACACACTTCAGAAATTCTTCCTCATCTCTGCCCTTTACACTATTACTATCCCAGTCTATATTAGGATAGTTGAAGTCCCCCATTATCACTACTCTGTAGTTCTTGCACCTCTCTGTAATTTCCCTACAAATTTGCTCCTCTATATCTTTCCCACTAGTAGGTGGCCTATAGAATACACCTAGTAGTGTAATGGCACCTCTATTGTTTCTTAACTCTAACCAAATTCTGTCCTTGACCCCTCCAGGACATCCTCTCTCTCTCCAGCACTGTAATATTTGCCTTAATCAATACTGCCACCCCACCTCCTTTCTTTTCTTCCCTTTCTTTCCTGAACACCTTGTATCCAGGAATATTTAGTCCCCAATCCTGCCCTTTTTTGAGCCAGGTCTCTGTTATCGCCACAACATCATATTCCCATGTGTCTATTTACGCCTGCGACTCACCAACCTTATTTACCACGCTTTCTGCATTTACATACATGCACTGTAAACCTGTCTTAGACGTTCTTGTATTTTCTCTTGGTCTGACCCCACATAAGACCATACTATCTCCCACTCTTTTGTGCACCATGTTTCTCCTTTCTAATGCTACATCCTGGTGCCAATCCCCCTGCCAAATTAGTTTAAACCCTCCCCAACAGCACTAGCAAACAGCCCCCCCCAGCGAGGATATTGGTCCCAGCTCTGTGGTGGTGCAACCTGTCTGGCTTGTACAGGTCCCACCTCCCCCCAGAACCGGTCCCAATGTCACAGAAATCTAAAACCTTCCCTCCTGCACCATCTCACCAGCCACACATTCATCTGCTCTATCCTCCTATTTCTAAACTCAATAGCGCGTGACACCGGGAGTAATCCGGAGATTACTGCCTTTGAGGTCCTGCTTTTTAATCTCTTTCCTAGCTTCTGAAAATCTGCCTGCAGGACCTCATCCCTCTTTCTACCTATGTCGTTGATACTGATATGGACCACAACTTCTGGCTGTTCACTCTCCCCCATCAGAATGTTCTGCAGCTGCTCAATGACATCCTTGACCTTGGCACCAGGGGGTCAACATACCACCCTGGAATCACGTCTGCCGCCACAGAAACGCCTGTCTGTTCCCCTATTGAATCCCCTATCACTATTGCTTTCCCGATCTTCCTCCTCCCTCCTTTTCCCCCCCCCCCCCTCCCCCGGTACAGCTGAGCCACCCGTGGTGCCGTGGACTTGGCTCTGGCTGTACTCCCCAGCGGAACCATCAGTATTCAGTACCGGTTCGAGAGTGAGATGCATTCAGGGGACTCCTGCACTACCTGCCTGGTCCTGCTTTTCTGTCTGGCGGTTACCCATTCCCTATCTGCCTATGCACTCTTTAGCTGCGGGGTGACCACCTCCTGAACTGTGCTATCCACGTAGCTCTCAGCCTCACAGAAGCTCAGTGACATCAGCTGCTGCTCAAGCTCCGAAACCCGGAGCTCGAGCTTCTCCAGCTGATGACACTTGCTGCACATGTGGTTGTCCAGGACATGGGAAGCATCCTGGATTTCCTACATGGCACAAGATGTGCTTTCCACGGGACTGTGGTGCCCTGCCATGCCTCTATTTAAAAGACTATTAAGTAACTTGTCAGTGTAAAAAAGTTTATTTCTGCTGTCACTCTTTCAAATTCTACCAGTGTGGAGTTGCTCCCAGCTCCGCTCTCACTCCGGTCCGCTCCTTCTGGTCTCGGGCCTCTTGTCGCCGCGCTGTTTATGCCGCTCCGCTCTCGCTCCACTCCCATTCAGGTCCGCTCCTTCTCCGCTCAGGTCCACTCCATTTCGCACGTGGAAAATAGTAGAGACTGAGCAGGCAATAAAGAATTTATGGGGAGAACGAAGGTAACAGTTGATGAAGATAGACTTTTTAGTAAGTATGGAAAGATGTAGTAGGACAAAGTGACATTTTGAATCTAAGCCTAGAACTGTACTGGGTATCCAGGTTCTGCTGAACTGTAGGTATCTCAAAACTCCAACTTGGAAGCTATATTTTATTGTATGTACAACACCAGTTTTGGAGTTCCTAAGAAGGATGTGTGTACCTCTTACTGTCAATTTATTTTTATATCCAGAAAGTGACAATAAATGTGAAACAACATTATGGATGTCATTTTACTGAGAACATTTTAAAATCTCTGACTGCCCCTCATCAAAAAACCTATGTGGAAGAGTACTGCGTACGACATACCCTTTCATCCTTTGGACTTGAGTTCAAATCCAGCCCCATCTGAGGAGCTTAAAAGCGACTCTGTACTGGTTGCAAGGGTCTGAAATAAATTCAGTTTAAGCAGTCCCATGTTTATAGTGAATGTGTTTGTACCTGTTGGCAATCTCACTCTGAGGTGTTAAGGAAAATGTAAATTCACTCTGTTCTTCATTGTTTAGCAACCTGCATCTTACATGGGAATTCTCTATGCTAACAATCAAAGAAAGAGTGAAAAGATGTTTCATTTTAATCTAATTCACAAAGTAATCAACTTTATGTAGCCGGGTTAATTGTCCATCTCTTCCAAAAAATAGATTTGTAGCAACTGCTACCATTTGAGTGTTGTACACTGCATGAAGGGCAAGAAGTCATCAATGTCCTATAGGTTTACTGCATGTGGTATAAACCAATTTAAACTTGGTTTTAGTAGAGAACACACAACAATTTATACTTCCAAGTTTTGGAATTTGGAAATTAAAATGACTAGTAATAAATAAAACTTTGTTTCTAGGGTATCCAAGAGCGAATTAATCTTACAGCACCAGTATTATCAAAAGAGGATCCTATCTTCATCAGCTTATCAAGAAGATTAGGTAGAAGTATTGAAGAAATAGGGCATAGAATTAATGCAGCCTTGCTGAAGGTACAACTTTTTTTTATCCTTATTTAACCATCTGTCTTTTAGTGGCTGTGAAGAGTGTGAATGTAGTTAGTGTAAGCTGTGCATGCATTCTTTTGTAATGTGCCTGAGGAATCATAGACTGATACAGCAATTCGGCCCAACGTGCCAGCTCTTTGAAACAGCTATCCAATTAGTCCTACTCCCCTGCCTTTCCCCATAGCCCTGCAAATTTTTCCCCTTCAAGTATTTATCCAATTCCCTTTTGGAAGTTATTATTGAATCTGCTTCCACCACCCCTTCAAGCAGTGCATTCCAGATCATCATAACTCACGTTTATATTAAAAAATCTCTCCTCATCTCGCCTCTGTTTCTTTTGCCAATCACCTTAAATTTGTGCCCTCTGGTTACCGACCTTTCCGCTACTGGAAACAGTTTCTCATTATTTACTCTATCAAAACCCTTCATGATTTTGAACACCTCTATTAAATCTCCCCTTAACCTTCTCTGCTCCAAGAAGAACAGCCCAAGCTTCTCTAGTCTCTGTGTAAGTGCTGCATCCCTGGTACCATTCTCCTAAATTTCCTCTGCACCCTCTCTAAGGTCTTGACATCCTTCCTAAAGTGTGGTGCCCAGAATTGGGCACAATACTCCAGCTGGGGCCTAACCAGTGATTTATAAAAGGTTTAACATAACTTCCTTGCTTTTGTACTCTATGCTCTATTTATAAAGCCAAGGATTCCTTATGCTTTTTTAACAGCCTTCTAAACTTGTCCTGCCAACTTCAAAGATTTGTGTACAATTTGTCTCTCTGTTCCTGCATCTTTTTTAAATTGTATCATTTAGTTCATATTGTCTCTCCTCATTCTTCCTACCAAAATGCATCATTCACACTTCTCTGCATTAAATTCGATCTGCCATATGTTTGCCCATTTCACTAGTCTATGTCCTCCTGAAGTCTATTACAGGAAACTCTTTATTAACCGCACCGGCGTGGTGCCGGTTGATCGAAAGTTCCGGATAACGGAGAGTTATATCTACCGAGGCTATTTTTAACAAAGAAAAATAAATAAATCAAGAAATGTGCAGTATACAGTATTTGGGTACTCACCTACAGAATGTTATGTTAAATGGATAGTGGAAGATGCTTGATTAAGTACAGTACTGCCAGTTGAGGGTAATCCATAACTCTTTAATTACTTAACAGTAAAACAAAACTTATAAACGACTGTCTACAGTACTGTAATTGACTGTACACTTATTCCAAGTCATCTGGTTCATCAGAAATATCCGTGCCAGCTGGGTCATCAGGATCACGCAGTTCCACCGATGTCACAGATTCTTCAGGCACTTCCGCTGCTGCGACTCTTTTGGCAGCTTTCTTAAACATGTTGCGGATGTCGGTTTGCTTAGTGGACTCTTGCCTTTTCTGTAGAAAGGTGGAATGCAGAATATGGAGTTGCATAACTTCTTGTGCAGAGTAGCAAGTCTGCCTTTCAGCAAATTTGAGGAATGTCGATAATCCTTCTGCAGCTTTAGCCCAAGAAATCTTCTCTTCTTCAGAAATCTCATCCTTTTCACTTTCCATCTCACTTTCCTTTTCTTTGGATTCAAAACATTCTCAATTATTTCATCATCACTTAGCATATGCACAACACCAACTTCTCTATCTGCATCAACCCACTGCTCGATATCGCTTTCACTGAGGTGACGTAGAGGGTTTGCTGGGCCTGCATTTTTCACCATGCCAGCCATTTCCATTATTGTACTCTTGGGACGAACACTGAACCCATGAAATTCCTCCTCTGAAGAAGAACCTTCAGCAAACATTACAGAAGGCCACAATTTGCACCAGGCTTGCCTCAGAGTGTGACCTTTCACCAATTTCCAGGAACATGCAACATTATAGATGGCATCTTTAATATTGTATTCCTTCTGAAATTCTTGAATATTGTCATCTTGGCTTATCAGTTTACGTAGGAAGTCTTTCTTGTAATGACACTTCAGATTTTGGATAATGCCCTGGTCCATCGGTTGGATGAGAGAAGTTACATTTGGTGGCAAATAAATGGTGAAAATATTTCCCGAAACCAACTGGGATTCATGCGGATGGGCTCTGCAATTATCAAGCAATAAAATGCATTTGCTATCTTCAGGTTTCCCTATTTTGCGGAAATGTTCCCTCACAGATGGAACAAAAATATGATGGAACCAATCGGAGAAGATTTCCTTATCCATCCAAGCATTTTTTTGAGCTTTGTACTCAACAGGTAAGTGCCTCACATTTTTAAATGCACGGGGATTTTTATACTTCCCGATAACAAGAAGTTTAACCCGGTGTGATCCAGCGGCGTTCGCACATGCTAGCACGGTTACACGATCTTTATTTTTCTTGTAACCTGAAGCATTAGCCTCACTAGCCCCAGCAAGCGTTGATTCTGGCAAAAACCTCCAACAAGCCAGTTTCATCGGCATTGTATATCTGTGCTGGCGACAAATCATGTTGCTGCACAATCCGATTGAAATAATCGCAGTATTCTTCTGCGGCGTCGTGATCAGCTGATTTCTTCTCCCCGGAAATATCGAGTCGTCGTATCCCGTGCCGTAACTTGAAGCACGTTAGCCATCCCTCGGAGAAAGCACACTTGTCAGTGAGCTCCATCCTTACATAGAAATCCTTCGCTTCTCGATTAGCATGGGTCCGGAAATTGGAACACCCTCTGAACGCTTAAGAGAAAACCATTCATAAAGCACGGTATCCAGCTCTTCAAGCTTAGGCTTACGAAGCGTATGCCGTTTCTCTGCACTCTTACATGTCTCCGAGCTTGAATAAAACTTGAGCAGCTTATCCTTCTGTGATTTGATGTCGTAGATTGTTGACGAACCGATTTTGAATTCATTCATAATGTTGATACGCTTCTCTCCCCTTTCTAGTCGTTGGCATATCTCGATTTTCTGTTTTAAAGTTAAGACCACTCTCTTCCTTTTGCTTGGACCAGCGTTTGGGAATTCCATAATGCAAGATGGAGGAGATAATTGCCGATGAAGATGGAAAGACACACAGAACAATGGTGGCTAGGAAGAGACTCCCAGCAGCGTGGGAGACACACAGTAAAATGGTGTATCAGAAGAGACTACAGTACCAGCAGCGTGGGAGACACACAGTAAAATGGCCGATCAGAAGAGACTCCAGGCAGCGCGGGAGAATCAACTCCTGCTACTGCAGTGTTTCGGACTTCCGACAGCGCCAGGAGGCAGAGTAGTGGCACTTTTGAAAACTACCCCTACTGACTAAATCGGCGTTCTCGGACTCTGGATCGGCAACATTGCCGGTTATTTGAGAGGAGTTTTCGGAGTACTCGGCGTTCGCGGAGACTCGACTGCGACTCGGCAACATTGCCGGTTATTTGAGAGGAGTTTTCGGAGGATGATTTTTGCCGGTTAAGCGAGAATTCCAGATATTTGGGTGCCGGATAAACAAGAGTTTCCTGTACTATCCTCCTCATTTTTACTCTACATTTCTGTGTCTCGTGACATCTGCAGACTTTGAAGTCATGCCCCGTATACCCAGGTCCAGTCCATTAATATATATCAAAAAGAACAGTGGTCTTAATACTGACCCCTGGGTGACACCATTGTGTGTATATATACTTCCCTCCAGTCTGAAAAACAACCGTTCACCACTCGTCTCTACTTTCTGTCCTTCAGCCAGTTTTGTATCCACGCAGCCTCAGCCCCTTTAATCCCATGGGCTTAAATTTTGCTAATAAGTCTATTATGTGACACTTCATCAAACCCCTTTTGAAAGTCCATATACACATCAGCCGCACTACCTTCATCAACCCTCTCCGTTACTTCATCAAAGAACTCCATCAAGTTAGTCAAACATGTTTTGCCTTTAACAAATCCGTACTGGCTGTCATTTATTAACCCATATTTTCCAAGTGACAATTAACAAGCTACCTTCTTGGTACCTTCTAAAATTAATACATCTGTAGATTGTACTGTCTTGTGGCAGAATGTGTAGATTATTTTTCTACCATATTTTACCCCCAGCAGATGTCTATTGTGTATAATGTGGCAAAGTCATCGCTATGTATCAGAAGTGGTTACAATTATCTTGTATTAACTTGTTACTATTCATTTATGAATTGGAGAGGCAGTAAAGTACCTTGTATGTCCAAAATGTTCATTGGAACGGGGTCCAGTTGTGAATTTGGGATCACATACACATCTGCAGTCACCTCTGATCTTATTACTTTATACCTAATTGTGTGTTAAGTTATCCCTCCGTTCATCCGTTGGTCCGAATGGGAAAAGTTGGACTAGCTTTAGCCTCTGCAACTTCCAGCGCTAATTATTTTCAGTATCCAGACTCAAAGGGGAGTTTTTGCTGGGAGGTAGTGATGTTTGTCCGCTCAAATGCTATCCTAATTGCCCCGCAAGTTCCGGGTTTCCGCATGTGCGAAAACCTGGAACTTGCGATCTGTCAAGTTTCAGTTTGACGGATCGTACCCATCCGCAGGAAATGGACATTTGCTGGTGCAGAGTGCCCAGCGAATGCCCAAGAAACTCTTATGCCTGGTAAAAGCAGGCATAAGGCCTTCTTTAACCAGCGTAAGGGTTTAAATCATTTAGAAATGTTAATTTTAATATTCAAAAACCTTTAAAATTAGTTTATTTTTGGCCCCTTTTAAATGTTATTTATTTTTCAAAATTACATTTTGGTTTTTAATGTTTAATTAAATTGTATTTTAATTAATTTTGAACATGTGATTTATTTTTATTTAAGTGGGGTGAAAGTGTGTTTTTTAGGGGATTCCTGTTATGCTTATGGGGATTCCATACGTAATAGGAATTCCACTTTGTGATGTTGGGCTGGCCCACGTGATCCCAGGGACGCTTGTGAACCATAAATGCCCCTGGGATGCGTGGGTCTTTCCACAGGCATACGCCTGCAAGCCCAGGCGCACAAGTTTTCAAAGGTCTGGAGGCACCAGGTAGGTGCGTACTTTTCTTGCGGTTCGGTGGCGTTCGCCCGCAGCAAGCCTCCGACTGCAGTTTCCACCCCAATATTTCTGTCAATTGCTGTTAATCTGATGCTTTTATTATTACAATGTTTTCATTATTTTTTAGAATACATCTTCATGGGTGCTATATAACATGGCTTCCTTTTACTGGAGGATGAAGAATGAGCCATACCAGGTGGTAGAATGCGTCATTCGGGCACTACACATTTCTCCACGGTAAGCTTCCAGAAACCAAGTAAGAAAACAATTGTGATATGAGAAACTTAGCACTTACAATGTTTCTCCTGGTATCCTGGCCATCATTCCTCCCTCAACCAACGCCACCAAAAATAGAATGACTGATTATTTGTCTCACTTGCTTTGTGTAAAATGGCTGCCAGGAATTAATTGGATGTAAAGTGCTTTGGGGCAACCTGAGCAATGTGATAAGATTCTGTGTGCATACAAGTTCTTTCATTTATGGCAGTAGAGGGCAGGTAGGCTGATTGAAGCCCTTTACTGTCAATTTTGAACTTCAACATTCTATCTTTTATTCTTCAGTACAGCAAAGATGGCATCAGTTATGTACCTGTCTGATCATGTACTCAAATTTTGGAGCCAATATTTTCTTTTGTTAATGGTTGTTCTAGCAGTGGCAGTCCTAGGAGAGAGGTGCATTCTGTGCTACAGGACAAGAATCTGGGGCATGTCTTTCTTATCGGAAGGGAGGTGGAAGAGTACACACCATATGATGTTGCCGGCACATAGGATAATTGTCTGCATATGGAATTGTATCATAGAATTCCATCACTTTCTGTCTGCTAGAGGGGCTAAAGTATTAAATTTGAGCACAACAGTCAACCTGCCATGTCTAGCTCTACCTTCTCAACGGTGTGGTGTCAAGGTCTGCCCTATAATGGCATCCTCAAAAGCTTAAACGCAGCAGAATCGGAATACTGTACTCTCTCCTAGATATGGTTGTGTTCTATGCATTTGTTGAAAGGTCCAACTGTGAACCTGTGCATAAAAAATATTATGCTTGCATGTGGTACAAATACACAAAGAATAATCCAGGACTTTACATTTAGAAAAATTTACATTTCAGGAGTATTGGAAGCAGCAGCTGAGTCATTTAGTTTATATCCCTTCACGCATTGTAGAACAAAACCTGTTGACGGTTCGGGAAAGCACATAAATGAGGTCCAATTCTATCCAATAATTCAAGTTTCTGTTTATTACTGATGGTATAAACTAGTTAAATGAGCTTAAAGCACTTGTGAATTTCTTAGAAAAATTAAGTTCATTACACTATATGTATATATTTTAAACAGGCAACATAAAGATATAGCATTGATGAATTTGGCCAATGTCTTGCATCGAGCCCATTTCTCAGCAGACGCAGCCATATTGGTTCATGCAGCACTGGATGTATCCACTGACTTTCTCACAAGTCACTACACTCTTGGAAACATTTATGCTGTAAGTATGCTGAATCTTTTCTCTGATTAATTTTGTTTCCAAACTTGGTGTACGTGAAATGTTTTAAAATTTTTATGCAACAAATTATTTCTTTACATTCTAACATTTCTTTATATGCAAACAAGTCAAATTAGAGCTAGAAGGGAAACTATTACAGTTGTGGTATAGATTTGTTACTTACATTTTGAATGGATTGTGTACTTATATTTTGAAGGTTTATTGTTTTGAGTGCACGTATCAAAAATCTGGTTCATCACGTGTAACTGTTGAATTTTTAGCGTTATTTGTAGAGTTACCACAAGAATTTCTGTACTTTGTTTGCTACATCAGTTGAAATGCTAATAGCTTTTTTTGTGTGTTCCTTGGTGCTAGTGCAGTCATCGTACGAGCCTTGACATTTTTCAGCTGCAGTAAGAATTTGGGACACGTCAAATAGTGATTAACTTAACCATGTTAAATGTTGTGTACACCTTCAATGGGTATACCTTCTCTTCTATTGCAAGTAACAGGGTTAAAAATTGAAGGATGATTGATTAAAGGAAAGTGTAAAAGGTAGGATTAAAAGTAAGGGGATATATTTGTTGATCTTGATCTATTTTTGGAGAACTAGCTGAGTGTTGGTTTGGATGTGCAATGTGATGGTGCAACTCAAGCCAATAGTCAATGAGGCAAGCAAATGGAGATGAAGGAAAATGTTGCATTCTGATGTAACCAGGATTAGGTGTTTTTCAGTTTTCCTGAATGCTAGTAGTAATGGACACAAGGATACTAAATGCTAGGATACAAGTACAAATTTCAAGTATAATTTTTTTATGACATCTGATGTTGCACCCCACATCTTCCTTTTTAGGCATCTAAAGAATAGGAATTTAACCGTTTGCAGGGGGTGAGGGAACCTTTGTCCCACTGCATCTGTGCCAAGGGCCACCGTCACTTTTTTTTGAATGATACTTTTGGTTCCTTTTGAATAAACATTTAAAAATGTTTGTCACTTTTCTTTATCACCCCCCCCCCCCCCACCCCGCCCCAAACTATGATTCACATTCTGGTCATCTAGTTAAATCCAATGCTGCCAGATCAACCTTTGTTGCTTTTTACATATAGACTGTGTGAAAATGTTATTTGCTGCATTTAAGTCTGTTAAGGTGCTTTATTTGTTGTGAAACCAGAAATGTAATTGATGTGTTATGTTATGACAGAATATAGAAAGAACAAGAAACCAAATATCCAGTAATACGAAATATTTTCAAAAATCTGACTCTTTACAACTGTGGTATAATTGTCACACAGTATGTAAATTTCTAAATTACATTATACTTTCTATTCTGTATCAATCTAATTCTCAAAGCCTTGTGTCTTGCGAATGTCTTTCACACTGTTGCATTCCATCACACTTGTAAAGTATCGATCATGCATGGAAAGTGTCGCACATGGAAAGTGCCCATGGGCCAAAAAATCCTGATTTGGATGTCATAAATAAAATCACAAAACAGTGTTTAGGTAGCAAATCTACCAATGAAGAACCAGTGGATGATACAAACAAAGAAACTTAAAAAAAAAAAATGATTTCAGCAGCCATCATAATCATTAAGTAGGGAAATCAGTGTCCAGAAGTGGAGAACTTTTCCGCTTTCTGGTACCAGCAGCAGTATCAAGCACCACCTGGACAAGTATGGCATATAGTATAGGATGGTGTCCAGGATTAATAGGTATCTTAATTTTGGATGGAATTTTGATGTAATTTATATTTTTCTCTTCCAGATGTTGGGGGAGTATAACCATTCGGTACTATGCTATGATCAGGCACTGCTTATAAGGCCTGGTTTTGAACATGCAGTGAAAAGGAAGCATGCCGTCCTGTGCCAGCAGAAGCTGGAGCAAAAACTCGAGGCACAGCACAGGTATGGTGGGGTGGAGGAGAAACACTGTTACTAATTTGTTTTTATCATGGAATCGTACAGCACAGATGCAGGCCATTCGGCCCATCTAGTCTGTGCTAGCTCTTTCGAAGAGCAATCCAGTTAGTCCCACTCCCCTGTTCTTTCCCCATAACCTTGCATTTTCTTCTCCTTCAAGTAATTATTCAATTCCCTTTTGAAGGCTACTATTGAATCTGTTTAACCGCACAAACTGCAATGCTTTTTTTCAGTCCGTAGCGCTCTGCAATCTGTCACCGTTTTTGTAAAGAGAGACTGCTGGAAATCTATTCTTCTGTCTTATCATATTCATGTAACTAACCCCAGTTTGAATAATAATCCCCCTTTATATTTTTCTAACAAATGTATTCCAAGGACAGTTATGTGAAAATTGTAGTACAGGAGCATTATTAGTGAGTCATTTCAGATCTCACTAAAACAGTCTTGTAAAAAGATAATTTACAGATGCAACTCCAGAAAATGTTGATTTGCAGTGGAAGTAAATTTACATGTTTGGATCATAACTTCATCCCATTTACAGTTATTTTTTGCCTTTTGCGTATTGGAACCTATTATGTTGTTTCATATATTTAGATCTCTGCAGCGGACGTTAAATGAACTGAAGGAGTACCAGAAGCAGCATGATAATTACCTGAGACAGCAGGAATTGCTGGAGAAGCACAAAGTTATGCAAAATGAGCAGCTGCTGAGAAATATAATCCATGAAACACAAATGGCTAAAGAGACTCAGCTAGGTAAATTCAGTGTCTTTTGGTGCAAGTTGTAAAACAGCATTGTCGGAAATTTCATTGTACTCAACTGACCATGTTAGCTACTGCCTGAAGTTAGGTAGTTATTTTGCAGGTAAGCATGTAGGTATAAGTGAAGTAGTCAAATTTAAACAAAGGGAAAATAGTGTTTTTTTTTTACAATATTTAGACTTAAAAGTATTGAAGAATTTTGAATTCTTGGGTCGTCTTTTGGAATAATTTCAAGTATAATGCCAGTTTTGTTCGAGGTAATTGATAATAAAGATGGTTGTTTAATGAAGTACAGTAATAAATATAGGAGTCAACATATCTAATATTTAATTTTTAAATTCTTATTGGAAACAGTTTTGCATCTAATTGTCTTATTTCTTTGTCATATTAGCCAATAAATTATCCAGGAGCCAACTTATAAAAAGTGGCTCAGCACCCCCTTCCAGAAAAAAATCAGATGAGCAGTGTAGGTCACAAAATATGTAAAACCATCTTTGATGCTCCAAAATGTGGGATCAGCAAGGAGTTCAGATCTATGTTTTTATTTTCCAGGAAACCACCAGATTTGTCGTTGGATTAACAAACAGCAAATTTTGCACTGCCAGTGGGATCGTCCTGTGCGCCATTTCAGAGATCCTCTATTTGACACAGTAGAACATGTACAGGTATAAAATGAAGAAAATTAGCAGTTTAAACAATTCATGGTTGATGAATTTTCAGTTCACGCCCACTGTATTCAACTCCTTATCTAGGAAATTCCAGGCTCCTGGGGATGACTTTTTTATTAGAATGTTAATGGTATCAAACCAATTAAAAATCCATGTACCATGATCCTCAAAACTTACCTAGTATTATAATAGTGACTTCATTTAATATCAGAAGCATGTAGGAAAAGGGGAAAGCAGAGGGTTGGAAAAGATTTTCCACTGTCCGGTCCCAAAAATTAACACCCCCCCAATTGACCACTCCCTTAAATATCTATTGATTCTTTTTACATTCTCTGTGCTGCCCATTCCACATGTCCACCACCCTATACACAAAGTAGTTAACTGTAAACTATTTTTGCATTGTCTTGGCTTGGAACTGATGTTTGTGGCAATCTCAAATATATTATTAGGGATCAATTTATTTTTTCTCTTCAGGATCTCAAATTGAATAATATGTACCCTGTGCCATCTCTTCAGAGTAAGCAGCATAGGCTCTTCAACTGCTCCTCATAGCTCAGGTGCCTTAAGCTAGGTGTCAATTTGGTTGCTCTCTCCAGCACTGCCTCATGCCTGGATACCCCATCTGTAGTGCTAGAATTGTGTACACAGTACGTCAGGTGTAACTTGTACAGACTCATTATTGCCTCTTGGGGTTTGTGCTCTCTCCCACTGGCTATACATCCTGAGATCCACTTAGTCTTCCTTACTGCTGCATACTACACTGTCAGTTTTAGTGAGCCATCCATCAGTACCCACCATTCCCTTGAGTGTGTTGTGTCCAGTAGCCTAGAGCCATTTAATCTATATTCCTACTGTTTATTTCTCTTCCCTAGTCTCCTTACCTTCCATTTGTTCACATTAAGTGCCATGTGCCACCACTCATCACCCCAACTTCCTAACCTATCTTGAGCCCTTTGTTCCCTATTATTTAACCCTCCCCACCACCATTTGCTGTCATCTGTAAACTTACATAGCTTTATTTCTGTTCCTGTTTCCAAATCTTTTATATACGCTCAAAACAGTAGTGTCCCCAACACTGATCCATTTGGCATCCTGCTAGTGACCCCTTGCCATGTGTCTCCATCCCCCACCACCTTTTACTTTCTCTGGTTTAACCAATTTTCAGCCTTGGATATAGTATTACAAATATATCTGAGACCATAATCTTTCAGCATCCGGTGCGCAGTATTTTTTCTCGAGTCAATAATGTGTATTTCTTCAGTAAATTTGCAATATTACAGCAGTAGGTGAAATATTGTTGCTTTTAAGTTGCAGCAGGACTGTGGTAAATGTCAAAGGCCAGTCCAGGCCCTGGATTACCTCTGGGCAATGCTACAGGAGATCTATGAGTTAGTAGTAATGAACTTTTGAGTTTTCACAAAAGGTCATGCCTCCAATACTTGCTACCTGAGATTGTGACGACGTTTGTGATTTTGAGATTTGGTTCACTAAAAACGACACCAAAATTGGTCCATAGAAGTACCACTTCAACTGCCCTTGTTGGGTTGAGGTTGATTTTTTTTTTTTAATTGGCTATGTGGATTGAAATAATGTTTGATTAACATGCTAATGTTTGGTAGAACTAAAATATAAAAGTTGTCTTTCCAGAATGCAGAGGTACTGCTAGAATTTGAAGGTTGTGTACTTTCTTTAAGATAGTAATTCTTTTTTGATATTTGACCTTTTTAAAATTCAGTTTCTGTTTTATGGATGTTAATAACAATGTAGGTTTTTACATATATGAAAAGCATTAAATAAAACTGTCGTGGTTGAGCTTTTTTTTCAGATCGCTCTCATTTCATACAGAATGACCAACACTTGCTGGTCATGATATTTGTAGAATAGCCTAGTTTTTTTTGGAAAGAATTTGTAAGTTATTTCCTCCTACATTTGCGTCACTCATAGTATGCATCCTTCTCGAGTCAAGGCACAGATAGGTAACTCATTCCAATAGTTTTCCTATTTTTTTTGGTCCTGCTTCAGATTGCCATGAGTTGATTCTCCACCAAGCTTTCTCTTAATCTTTCATTTTTGGAAATCTGCAAGTCTCCACTTGGCACGTTCTCCGAACGGCTTAACTGAGTTTGGGTAATCACGGAGAGAGCGTCATTGGACCACTCTGTGGCTCTGTACTTTGTATATCTAACATTATTGGAACATTGCATAGACAGCATTTTTATGATTATTTAAAAAGGAACAGTGAAAGACATGCAAGTATACATTTCCTCTTTCAGTTTGGCGAGGACAGTTCTACCTCCAGTATGATGCCCGTTGAGATGAGGTTTGGGATGAATATGACATGGAGCGACACAAGGCAGCAATTCCCATCATCACCAGCAGGTCGATCAGTGTTGAATGTATGGGGAAAGATTTCTCAAGTTACAATGTAAGTAATGGGGAAGGAGAGAGAGAGTCTTGTTTTACTTATTTCTCGCCCACCAGCCCCGCTTCAGGTATTTGTTTTGATGGGGAACTTAATAAATATGTTATATTCTGAATCGCTACAGGAACGATATTCTCTGAACAAAACATTGGCCCAGAAATTCCGTTCGCATGCGATTTGGAAAAATCTCCGCCTGGACCGGAGGGCTCCCGGGAAGCGCAGCGTTCCGTTGCTGTGCCTCTTCAAACTGCCGGTGTGCAGTGCTCGCGTATCCCAGAGGCGCAGGTAGTTCGCAGCGTCCCTGGGATCACATGGGCCATGGGGAGCCAATCAGAGCAGGGAATCTCCATTCATAGATTTGACAGGAAGACCTGTCTAATCTATGAATAGCGATCACCCCCAAAACATAAGTAAAACTTCAAATAATTTTTTTTTTTAAAATCACATTTTTAAAATAACTATAAATTGCATAGATTAACTATTTTAAAGAATTTTAATTTTTGAAAATAAAGCTTTTAACGGGGCTAAAAATAAACTTACCTTTCTTTAAAGCATTTTAAAATGATAAATCAGTGGAAAAAAAATTTTTTTTCTTCAACTCTTCACCTGGTAAAAGCAGGCTTTTACCAGGCGCAAGAATTGTAAGTGTTTTCTGCGGGCGGAGGGTCTCCAAAAAATGGAACTCTCCACCCGCAGAGGCCCTGCTCCAGCGCAGCCGGAGGATCTGTCAAGAGCGTTCTTGACAGATCGGAAATGCCGGTTTCCAGCGCATGCGCAGTGCATGCCTGAAACCGGCATTTCCGTTGGCCCTACGGGTGAGAACACAGCGCGGAACCGGAATTTCTGCCTCATTATTGCTGCAAACCAACACTATATAATATATATATCTCCAAGGTTTCCTATTCATGTAGCATTCCTATTTTTACTTTTCATTATTTACTAATGACGTCTTAATTGATTTTTTTCCTGATCTGATGTAATTTTTACTTTCCATTGTTTGAACAACAGTTGTTGAAGCTGTTCTTTGACAATGAAAGATTGATATAAAGTTGTTTTATCAATTGCTTCAGCTCCGTGTTCATGTTGGATCGACATACACTGGCAGTAAGTCTGTCTGACCTTGTCATAAATGCTGTGCTAAAGGACTTTGTGGGGTGCTTTTATTGGGCCACTCTGCTTTGGTATAATATTCTACACTAATGACATATCACAGGGTTTTTATGAGCTCCGAGGCAGCGAAGTACACTGCTCCACAGAGTGATGGAGCACTGTCTGCCTCTCTGATTAGCCAGTTGTGCAGAAGGTTATGCTTTTTTCCCTAGCCCCATACAAGGGAGTAAGAAAGAAAAATTAAGAGGGTCACCTCAGCTTGCACTGGTGCACCTCAATGCAGCCAGTTGCAAAGTTTAGTAGTCAGACTTATGATAGTAGGTTGCCTACCCACTCTTGTTGGCTGGGAATGGGGAGTGGTGAACAAATATTTCTTTTTGTATAAGGTAATTAGGATTTTATTTTGTCCAGAAATTACAAAAATGCCTACATCCATGAGTTCAGATATTTGTCTTCTACTTTATAATACACCTTAGAAACTTAACAGAAAAAAATTGGTAGGTGTTCAAGAAAAATGTATTCAGATGAAATTACAAAACAAATACAGTACTAAAATATGTAATATTTATTCGTGTGCTGTTTGTTGGCAGGATATATTATGGCCCAAAAGGTTGGACTGTATACGCACCTATCCTACTCTTCCCACTGCAGCTGATCTTCCAACATACTTTCTACCTCCAGAATACAAAGGTTTTGGGTAAGAATTTGGATACTGTTGTTTGAAAATTGAGGTATTTTGTAAGGATTATATGTCATGAGCCAAACACAGCAAAGTGTTTTTCTAAGCTGTAGTAACACCATCACCACAAAACAATAATGCTGTACAGATTTATTTTCTAGAATTAAAACTTTGTTGCATGTTTTTTCTAATCCTTTGTATGATGTGTATGGCTTGGACTATGTTATAAAACTGGCAGCACAGGGGGTTCAGATGAAAAAATAACAGCAGTGAAACTTGAATAGTTGTCCGTTATTTCAATCCTGAGATGTGTTTGAAAGCATGCCCAAGTATGTTCTTAAAAAGAAATACTTGCTGTTCAGGAAAATATGTTTGGGGTCCAAAATGGAGCAATGTGATGTCAACCACATGACCCAAATAGTGATGACACTTTGCCACCTGGTGTCACATACTAATATGAACTTCTATTTAAACAACCTAGGGAAATAACGTAGCGTAAACACATATTGATTAGAAACTGCATGCTAATAGTATATCATCAATATATAAGCTGCATGAAAGGCATTCATTGCTTTCTATTTCTGGTAAATTTGACCTTTAGAGCAGAGAAGGTTGAGAGGAGA
The DNA here is from genome assembly GCA_030390025.1 of Squalus acanthias. NCBI lineage: Eukaryota > Metazoa > Chordata > Chondrichthyes > Squaliformes > Squalidae > Squalus > Squalus acanthias. Next base: position 27,348,850 of record CM059434.1, on the reverse strand, counting down.
TAGAGGTGTTCAAAATCATGATGGGTCTAGACAGAGTAGATAGAGAGAAACTGTTCCCATCTTCTTTTGTATGCTAGTAGCAATGCAAATCAAATGTCTATCTAAGTTGGATATCCAGGCCAAAGCTTCTGGTGTAACAGCGTGGATATCTTTTAGGTTGCCTGCAAATTTCCTCTGAGGGCAGTGCTCAATGATGTGCTCCAGGGTCTGATTAGGAGCTCCACAGTCACATGATGGGGATGCTTTAATTTTCCATCTATGGAGAACGTGGCAGCATCTACCATGACTAGTTCTGAGGCGGTTGATGGTTGGCCACTGTTTGTGAGGAAGGTTTGATCCTTCAGGTTGTACTGTGGGTTCCTCTATAAAGGAATCCATTCCGTATGTCACCGTTCTTCCAAGCATTTCGCCATCAGTCATCAAGGCTGAGGGGAAATCGCTGAAGGGCTTCGGCGACCGTCTATAAAACGGCCTTCTAGATTTGAGACAGGTTGGTGGTAGGTTGTTCAAGTCGGCCTGGATCGACAAGTCTTTGCTGGTGTAGCGGTTGTATTCTCTGGAGACTGCATATTCGCGGCGTAGGTATGGTGGTGCGATATTTGCAAGCATGGGCAGCCAAGGTGTTGGTGTTGATAAAAGCGTACCGGTGACAATTCTCATAGTAGAATTCAGCTGGACATCAATGGATTTGACATGCAGACTCGATAGCCATGCCAGAGAGCAGAACTCCGCTGTAGACTACACCCGGGCGAATGCTGCCGTACGGAGGGTTTTGGCGTCTGCTCCCCATGTGGATCCGGCGAGTTTCTGGATCAAGTTGACCCTACTCTTTAGTTTCTTCCCAAGGTTCTGGAGATGTTGTCTTTATGGCAAGGTGCGATCAAGCATGACTCCTAAATAAGTGGTTTTTTTTGGCATGGTTTACCTCTGTGCCGCAAAAGGAGACTTTCAAAGCTTGATTTGCTTGATGGGTGTTGAGGTGGAATGTCGAGGTGACGGTCTTTTGTGGGTTTGGCTGAAGTCGCCATCGGCGGAAGTAGGCCTCCATCCTCTAAATCACTGGTCAGGGTCTCTTCGGTAATGGACAGATTCATGTTTTGCGTGGCCAAGGCAATGTCATCAGCGTGTACGAACTTGCGGGAACTTGTTCCCATTGGCGGAAGGGTCGAGAACCAGAGGACACAGATTTAAGGTGATTGGCAGAAGAACCAAAGGCGACATGAGGAAAATCTTTTTACGCAGCGAGTGGCTATGATATGGAATGCACTGCCTGAAAGGGTGGTGGAGGCAGATTCAATTGTGGCTTTCAAAGGGAATTGGCTAAGTACTTGAAGGAAAAAAATTCGCAGGGCTATAGGGAAAGGGTGAACTGAAGTGCTCTTACAGAGAGCTGGCACGGGCTCGACGGGCAGAATGGTGGCCTACTGCGCTTGTAACCATTCTATGATTCTATTAATCTTGTGAACCAGTAAATTATTGAGAATAATTATTTTCTTTTTGCCAGTGTCCGATCACTTCTGACACCTTCAGGAAACCAAGATAGAGATGTGGCTGGCCGCCTTCCCGACTGTTCTTCCATGTTAGATTTCCGCAATAATGAAAAACTCTACCAGCTGGTGAAAGAACTGGAAAACAGGCCAGATTTGAAATCTGGAATACCAGACTACCATGCCAAGCAGGTAATCATTTTCCTTAACTAAATGCCACATTATACAGGTCTTGTTGAATACTGAGCCACTGGTACTGTTCCTGCATGTTTCAGTGAAAGAGAAACTGGCGCTAGAGCCTGCAAGGGAGCGAGGAGCCCACAGGCTAGGAGTGTCAACCAAACCCCCACACAGTTCTACTCTTATTTATTTTAATTACAAGCTAATAGATGTAAATTGAGGGTATTTGAGAAAAATTATCAATGCTAAGGCATCCAATTATGTCAGTATCCTGTTCTAATATCCTCTGACAATCATTTTCATCTTTTGGTCACAAATAAGTTTACAATTGACTTTTCACATCATCTAGAATTTAATGAGGATTCAAAACCTTCAAAATGTAGCTGAAAGGAACAAATGCAGCCACTGTTGATGAAATGAGTTGAACCTTGATGCTGGGATGGACGTTTGTCATCAGCCTGGGTTCTGAGGCTGGAAGGGGAGAGATGTGTAACCCAAGGCCCTAGTGAGGAGGTTTTAGGCTGGTGTAGGGAGGGAGCTAAGTCCAGGTGGTGCACTTGAGGCACATCTACAAGTGAAGATGCAAAGTTGATGGGTGCCTTGTGAGGCTGGGAGCAGAGGGACCCTGATGTGATGTGAACAGTGCAGAATTGAGTGCAGGTTCTATAAATCGGGGCTTATGGTAGTCCAAGCATTTCTATACCCGTGTGATGTAAATGGAGTTGATATTTGTGCAAATAATCTGTCATTTAAATTCCTATGAATTTATGATCCACTCAACACGGTGGCATAGTGGTTAGCACTGGTGCCTCACAGCGCCAGAGACCCGGGTTCGAATCTGACCTCGGGTGACTGTCTGTGTGGAGTTTGCACATTCTCCCCGTGTCTGCGTGGGTTTCCTCCGGGTGCTCCGGTTTCCTCCCACTGTCCAAAAATGTGCGGGTTAGGTTGATTTGGCTATGATAAATTGACCCTTAGTGTTAGGGGGGGATTAAATATGTGGGGTTATGGGGATAGGATGGGATATGTTAGGGGGAATTAAATACGTGGGGTTACGGGGGTCGGGTGGGATATGTGTACTGTGGGGATTAAAGCAGGGACAGGGTACTGGATTTGAATGATCAGCCATGATCGTATTGAATGGTGGTGCAGGCTCGACGGGCCGAATGGCCTACTCCTGCTCCTAGATTCTATGTTTCTATGTTTCAACCCAGAATATATAACATTTAAAGCAAGACATCTAAAACTTTCCTTTCAGTCAGAGATGTGGAATATTTTGGTACAGTGTGATTGGGCAGTATTTTTGATGCAGTGTGATGTGGAGAAAATTGAAAAAGGTTTAGCAAAATTGTTTATTTTCTATTTTCATTCACCATTTGGAAAGGAGACTTAACCAATAAGGATGAAGCATGTTTAATTGCACAATGGTCATGGTGTAAACAGCAGACATGGTGTACATGACAGAAATATAGTTAAACTTTTATGATGGAAAGTTGCTTGTGTTGTTTCAACGATACTGGCACAGAATGACCCTTATTTTCTCAGCCACTTCAGAAGCAGACCCCAAACCAAACGAGACCACTCATTAAAAAAAAAATCCTTGTGATTTCACAGCAGTTGTCTAATCTTGGGCTTTGTTTCTTCAAACTGCTGGAGACTGTTCTCATGATTTATAACCTTATCTGAACCACTGGATTAGAATATCCCAGCCTGAAATCACTCGCTCTGTGAAACACCTTGAGACATTTTTCTATGTTAAAGGCACTATATAAATGCTTGTTGTTATCCAATATCTTTAGATAATTTTTTTTATTGTTTAAAATGTAATTGGTTTGCCATTGAGCCACCTTGGGTAAGATATGGTAGCCTAGTGGTTCTGCTACTGAACGAGCAACCTAGAGGTCGTGAGTTCACATCTCATTATTGCACATTATGAAATTGAATTCAATAAATCTGAATTTGTGGGACAGCACCATTTCTATAAAAAAAAACAACTGGTTCACTAATGTTCTTAATGAATGGGAAGCTCCCACTCTTGCCTGTTCTGGCCTACATATGACTCCAATTCCACACTGTGATTTGACTTTCAGTGCCCTCAGGGCATATAGGGATGGGCAATAAATACTGCCTTGCCGAGTCGCCCATATCCCAAGAATAAATAAATAATGGCTATGGGCATTTCTTCTTTTTTTTTAAAAAACATGCACAATCACATTGTACCGAAACATTATTTTTCCTCTGTAGCCCTCATAACATTCCCCACCTCTGACTGACAAAGGAAAGCTTTTGTTGTTTAAGTACAGTATTCTGATCCTGATGGTTTCCATTCAGTTCTATAGAAAACTGCTTACATTATGATCTCGTATCTATTATGCCCTTTGTTTTAAAAAAAAACTAGGAGAAAATGTTAAATTTGAAGGCACTAGAATACATTTGCAGTGCACCAGCAGATTAGTTTGCAGTGTACTAAATGCAGATTTAATCAGGAATTAGTATCTTCGCAAATAGATCAATACAATAATCCAGAAGTTCTTATTGGCCAGAGTAATTGGTTAGCAAAATCTGTATGCAGAATAATGGTTTTGCAGTTTAGATGTCCTTAACTGTTTACTTGAATAGTTTATGCAGAACACCTAAACCCTGAAATTGTATAACCACTGCCTACTTCAATTCAATACTTGTATTTATTTTGAAGCTACCTCTGCCGTCACTTTTCAAGTCATTGTTTCTTCACTGACCGCATTCATAGCTTTCTATTCTCTGATTCTGACATCTCGTCATCTGTTGTAAACAGGGCTTCATGGTTGCATTGTGCCACAGTCATGAAGCTTCAGAGTTGAAAGTGTTTGCTTATTACACCACCTAGTTGACATCTGTTTTGGTGAGCTACAGCTCAGTGATTTTCAACCATCAGATCAATAATCGCATCCTGGCTTGATCCACAGATAAAACGTTAGAGGTGCTTTTTTGTTCTCTTCCTCCCTCCAAAGTGGAGAAATGAACCACCTGTTGTGATAATGAGTCATAAATTGGCCCCACTCAGCCTGAGTTAGGGATGGAAAAATTTGGTTGGCATATCTAAGAATTATGTATTGACTCCTGCTAGCAGTATAATTGAGTGTTCATTTTTGTTTCATCCCCATTGGCATAATTTATGGTTCTCCCCTCTTGCCTGATGGTTCTCTTGTTGTCCTATTAAACGTCATAATTTTCTACTGCTCCAAGAGTCCCGCGTTCAGACATTTGTACCTGAGTAAAGGTTTTTTTCCTCTTTTGCCGTTGGTGCCTGACTTGCTGAAAACTGGATCCCAGTATTTCTTCCTAAATTGGTAAATTCATGCTAGTTTGTTGAATATCATGCCTTCTGTTATCAGTCTTCTATCGGACACAGTCACACCACCCTGGTTTCCCCCATCTAGTTTAAATGTTTTTACAATTGCTGCCTTGCACACCTTGTGGTTCCAGGCACATGGTGCAGGCCAGCTTTTCCATATCGTTCCCTTTTAACAGTTTAGTTACTTGGGAAAATGACATCATTGTTTCACCAGTTGGCCAGCCATTTGTTTACATCCTCTATTTTCCTAATTAATAAATCGCCTTTACCAAGCACCGATTGTATGGTTGCGAACCGTGCCATTTTCTATTTGTGCAGCACAATGACTAGAAACTGATTTACAAGTGTGGTGAAAGTACCACAAATGGTATTTGTGATTTCAATTAAAACAAGAATACAAAGGTTAGTACAGGTCACACCAGATTAAATGAATGCATTCAAGTAATTTTGCAGCTTACTAACTGGATGAACAGTACTGACATAGTGGAAAATGCTAAACAGTTGTAAAATATTTCAGATTTTCCCTTTTTATTAAATTTAAAACAAATAGGTTCACATTGATCAAATGTGCTGCCATCTATTGAAATAAAGACTTCAATTTGTATATCTGTCTCCGATATTTCAAAGCAGTTGAAATATACTGAACTACTCCAAGTTTGGTGACTCTTTTGCCTATGCATTGGAGACAGTTACAATTTATTTTTGCTTGTATGCTACTAAGGAGACCTACCATGCACAGAGAATGTACAATGCATCATGCAGGACGCTGTTTGTATCTTAGAATTAAAACTGTAATTTGCTTGTCTTTGAATAGGCTCTGTTTTCCCACTTGAGTATTATCGAGGAACAAGTTGGAGAGATCATCTCGCAAGCTATTGAAAAGGTGAGCAAATAATTTTTGTCAGATTAGATGAGTGTGTAAAGTCCTGGCAGCCTGCAGCACTTTAGACCTCTTTAATGTTTAGAATGTGGTCCTTTGTTGACTGTACCAGCTTACTTCTGCCAAGGGGAAAAAGTTTTTTCAAAAACTGCTTGTTGCTTCCCAAAAATAAATTTGCAAACATCGGAATACGTATTTAACATTATCCTATATTCTTCATATCCTTACCAGTGATAAATGTGCAGTAAATAGTTTGCATCTCCCATGCAAGTATTTTATGTTTCTTGAACAAATATTGTAAGCCACATTCTTGGTGTTCTTTTATGTTCCTTATTACTGAATTTAAAGGGGAAGGAAAGATTTGAGACGTACTTCCCCCACCCACCCCCCTTTCCCTTCTCCTTTCTGTTGTGTTCCTTTTAAAATTCTGTTTATCTGTAATAACTCCTAGTCCCAAGGAGGGCTTGAAATGTGGCTGACTTCTGTTTTCCCACTGATGCTGTCTGACCAGCTGAGTATTTCCATGATACAATCATACTCCTGTTGCTTAATTGTTGAATCAATTGTATTCCAGTCTAATTCTGAGTTATTAAACATTGATGCTTTGTCTTGGTTCCAGATGTTTGTTTCACCATCTCATTCTGTCTATCCTACACTTGTGTAACTGATTTGCACTGTAAGACTGATTAATCTTTAACACTTATGAAATAAATCCTCTTACCAAATGTAATGTCCTGTATTTCATATTCACCTGTAGCATTTGTGCTCCCTACCCACAAACATAAGATCAGAAATTTCCATTTAATGTACAGATGCAAAATCTCCGATTATTCAGTACTGTAGCTGTTTAATGCCACCTCACTTGAATGGAACCAATTGGGATTAAAATGTTGTGAATCTCTTTTTTTGCCACTTATTCTGTTAAAATGTTACTAATAACCCTTGGGCTCCTAATCATAGAATTATACAGCACAGAAGGAGGCCATTCGGCCCATCATGCCTGCGCTGGCTCTTTGGTAGAGCTTTCCAATTAGTTCCACTCCCCTGCTCTTTCCCCATAGCCCTGTAATTTTTTTTTCTCTCTCAAATGTTACTATTGAATCAGCTTCCACCACACTTTCAGCAGTGCATTCCAGATCACAACAACTCGCTGTGTAAAAATAAAAAGTTTCCTCCTGTCGTCTCTGGTTCTTCTGCCAATCACCTTAAATCTGTGTCCTCTGGTTATCGACCCTTCTTCCACTGGAAACAATTTCTCCTTATTTCCTCTATCAAAGCCATTCATGATTTTAGACACCTCTATCAAATCTCCCCTTAATCTTCTCTGCTCTAAGGAGAACAACTCTAGCTTCTCCAGTCTCTCCATATAACTGAAGTCCCTCGTCCCTGGTACCATTCTAGTAAATCTCTTCTGCACCCTCCTTTGACATCCTTCCTAAAGTGTGGTGCCCCAGTATTAAACATGCTACTCCAGCTGAAGCCTAACCAGTGATTTATAAATGCTTAGCATAATTTCCTTGCTTTTGTACTCTATTCTTCTATTAATAAAGCCAAGGATCCATATGCTTTTTTTAACAGCCATCTCAACTTGTCCTGCCACCTTCAAAGATTTGTGTTCATACACCCTCAGACCTCTCTGTTCCTGCACCCCCTTTAAAATTAGACGATTTAGTTCATATTGCCTCTCCTCATTTCCCTACCAAAATGTATAGTTCTGAATTACTGCTCCCAAGCCATTATTCACTGGTTAACCTGAAGCTTAACCACACAATGTAGGATTGAGTTAATTTGTTTATATTACAGTCATGGAGCAATTGTGAAAGAGATTTGCCATTTTAACTGTTGTGAAATGTGTCCTGTTAATGTCGAGCTTCATTGTATACTCATGCAAGTTATTTTCACTCATCATACTTGTAGAAGACAGAACAAGCTATTCTCGCTATACCTATCTATAATAGATATATTAGAAGATTGTAATGTATACATGACTGGATAGAAACGTTTTGAATTTTGAATTCATATAACTGTTAACTGCCTTATTTTAATTAATATTATTTCATTGATTTTGACGGCAAAGTGCACTGTTGTTTTATTTGAAAATCAGAAGATCTGTTTTTCTTCCAGCAAACTGCTCCAATGTGGTTACTGTTGAATGAAGCAGGTCTGTACTGGCGAGCAATTGGGAACACAACCTCTGCTCTTGCCTGTTTGAGACAAGCATTGAATTTGGTTCCAGAAGATTATATGGACATTCCACTAGTAAACTTGGCTAACCTACTAATTCACATTGAGCTACATCAGGATGCTACTGCTCTTTTGCAAAAAGCACTTGCTATTAACAGCACAGAGGTAAGTTAACCAGGCAATAAATTATTCATACTGCATCAAACCAATAAATAGTCAAAAGCTAAATGCATTTTATTATTGCAAAGAACCTGATTGTACTTCATAAAAGTGATCATGAAATGGTTAGTCTATAAAAGGTTGACCTTAAAGTACATAATCTAACCTGCATTGTACTACAGGTTAACTTTGCACATTACATCTAAAGTAACTTAAACTATGATTCTATTATGGCAGTTGGCATTTTATTTTTGTTTCAAACTTTATAATCATTGAATTTCACTTTATAAACAATTGCAATGACACCAGGTGTCTACTGGTGGTGCCATTGAGCCTGTAGATAAAAGGCAAAGTTTCAGTTAGTGCCTGAAACATCTGTGTGCAGAGATGTAATGTACAACAAGCTTAAAGCAATGGCCCAGATCTTGCTGGACTGGGTCATCTCGCGGCATACGACATTAGTTAGACTTTTTCCTGCACCCTTCAGCTCAATTTTTTTTTTTTGCAGCATAATTTGCTGGAAGTGCGAGCTTATAACAGGGTGGCAAGGGTAATGGGGCATCTGGGACCTTAGTGAACAGCGGGACCAACAGTGTATCTTCTTAACCAATGAGATTTAAAGATTGAGAAAGAAACGGAGGAACGACGAAGAAGGAGGGTGAATTAGAGTGGGTGAATTAAGGTCAAATCAGAGAGAAATAAAGAGAGGGATAGAAAGATTGGAGTAAGCGAGAGAAAAAAGAAACAAAGAAAGTAAGAAAACATTTTAAATGTTTTTAAATCTCAACAATTTATTACATGCAGGAGTGAGTTTGAACAGTTTAAATTGTTCCCTTTCTGGGCCAGAGCGGTTGATTGGCATTGCTTTAACAATTATCACATTGTTTAAAAGGGTACTTGCGCTGTTAAGTTCTGCCCTAACTTTCTGCGACGAGTTTAACTGGAAATTAATGTGCAAATCCACCAAGTTCTTAAAAATAACGGGGAGGCTGAGGGCGAGATGCCGGTTGTGGGAAACAAACTGCGGTGCAGCGTAAATCGACCAGCAAGTTCTGGAGGTTCGCAATTCGTGCCATATCTCTTAATTCTCTGAATTTGCTGGCTGATTTGCACATTAATAACGCCGTGCGTCGTTATGCCGTTATTTTTCTAGCAAGATTCGGCTCAATATCTTTTGCACTTTGTTATGCAAAATATTTAATGATTTTAACCTCACCATCTGCTGTGTGTTGCTTTCTTTTCCAGTTTTCTCCCTTTTTTTTCTCTTTCCTGAACATACTGATTCTTGATACTGACAGATAATTAAACGGTAGGGGGATGACATGATTCTGTTTCTGGTCTCCTGTCATCCACGCACACCTTTTTCAGTAGGGGTCACTGAATAGCGATCAACAGTGACAAACTTGGCAATATTCTCCCTTTGTAACTATCTTCAGCCAGAAGTGCCTAGGCACGACTATCTTCATCTGCTTCATCAATGACCTTCCCTCCATCATAAGGTCAGAAGTGGGGATGTTCGCTGATGATCAGTGTTCAGCTGAATTTGCAATTCCCCAGATAATGAAGCAGTCCATGCCCACATGCAGCAAGACATGGACAACATCCAGGATGATAAGTGACGAGGAATATTCACAACATGAGTGCCAGGCAATGGCCATCTTCAACAAGGGAGAGCCTAACCACCTCGGTTTGACTTTAAAGGCTATACCATTGCCAAGTCCCCCATCATCAACACCCATTAACCAAAAACGCAACTGGACCAGCTACATAAATGACACAACTACTGGAGCAGGTCAGAGGCTTGATATTCTGCAGTGAGTGGCTCACCTCCTGATTCCCAAAGCCTCCACCACTTACAAGGCACAAGTCAGGAGTGTGATGGAATTGCTCCACCTGCCTGGATGGGTGCTGCTGCAACAACACTGGAGAGGCTTGACACCATCTAGGACAAAGCAGTCCATTTGATCAGCACTTCATCCACTAGCCGAAACAACCACTCCCTCTGCCACCGACGTACTGTGGCTGCAGTGTGTCCTATCTACAAGATGCATTGCAGCAACTCACCAAGTATTCTTTGACAGCACCTTCCAAACCCACAACCACCACCACCTAGAAGGATAAGGGCAGCGGGTGCATGGGAACATAAACACCTCCAAGACCCACACAATCCTGACTTGGACATATATCACCATTCCTTCATCATCACTGGGTCAAATTCCTGGAACTCCTTACCTAACAGTATTGTTGGGAGCACCTTCACTAGACGGACGGCAGCAGTTCAAGAAGGAGGCCTGCCTTCTCAGGACAACTAGGGATGGGCAACATATACCAGCCTTGCCAGCAATACCCACATCCTGAAAAATATATATATATTTTTTTTAAACCCTCCTTTTCCAGCCCACCCCCTTCCCCAAACCATTGCCTATCCTAAGGCACTGATGCATAGTTTTACTTTCTAAACTGCAACTTTGACGAAGATCAATTGACTTAGCACAGACTAAAAATCAAAACGAAGTCCTGGTCTGTTTGATTTTGAGCTACACCATAGAATCATAGAAATTTACAGCACAGAAGGAGGCCATTCAGCCCATGTCTGTGCCGGCCGAAAAAGAGCTACCCAGCCTAATCCCACTTTCCAGCTCTTGGTCCGTAGCCTTGTAGGTTACAGCACTTCAAGTGCATATCCAAGTACTTTTTAAATGTGATGAGGGTTTCCGCTTCTACCACCCTTTCAGGCAGTGAGTTCCAGACCCCCACCACCCTCTGGGCGATGACACTATATCTCGCTACAGGATTTTTAAGATAATCACACACTGGTCCTGGAGTTAATGTGAGTTTGTAGACGCAAATTCTATATTGGAACAAATTAGAAAATAGTGCCATTTTTTTTCATTGGTTGCACTTTGGCCACTGTCGTTCATCTTTATCTCCTCAGTTCTATACAATGAGCCATGAATACAATGCCACAAACTGTGAAATGCCTGAAAATGGCAGCAGGCAAAAAGGGAGTAGTAGCTGTAGTTGCAGTGCCATTGCACTTGGTGTTAATTTAATCACATGGTGTATCTCTCTTAATTTATCTCTGCAACAGTTACATAAATACTCAAATCTATATGGATATTTCCATCTGGGGTGGGCACATGTCTCAAATTTTCCTTTTTGCTAGTTTGAATATTTTAAATGCAAACTTAGTTTAGGCAAAAGATGGCAATAAACATTCCAATTGTTGAATGTGCTGTTCTGCTTTATTTTCAAACGGCAATAACTAACAAAATTTGCACCTTTTTTAAATTTGTGGCAGCATTGAATTAACTGCTGTTTTTTCTTCTTCCAGCCATTAACTTTTCTAAGCTTAGGAAATGCCTACCTGGCTCTGAAGAATGTTAGCGCCGCTCTTCAAGCCTTCAGAACAGCACTGGACAGAACAACGAGATGCCCTGAATGTGACAGCAACCTGAAATTAATCCGCTGTCTACAGTTCTACCCTTTTTTATACAACCTTACATCTTCCAAGTGTCCAGGTAAGCAAGGGTATGGGTCTCCGAGGAGATGAGAAGAAAAACTGCAAAACCATCCCAAGTTTTAAATGGATTTTTATTTAAAAAAGAGGTACCAGTCACACACACTTGCATTCATAAGGTGTCCTAACTAAATCTCTGCTAAATAAGAAATGCATCCGATCATATAGCTTCACTTATATGGAAATGGAATATTTTAAAACTGTATAATATTGCACGGAGACTTAATTTTCATCAATAATTATGCATGGTTTCAATCTATACACACTGCACTTAAGGAAAATGGTGTCTCAATACTGGTATGGAAAGATTGGTGAGTATAAGGTGGGGCGTATATTAATTTCAAAGGCACCTCTGTGCATTAGATTTAAAACAACAATTATTTTTCATACATATACTGTTAGGTGAATTCTTTTGATGTGATTAGATGCAGGGAGGGAAAATATCACAAGGCCAATGTACCTTTTAAGATAGTTTGATGTCTGGTTATTGTATTTGTGACTCTCGCGTGGTATAAATATAATTTGGGCCAGAAATTCGGCTGTTGTCGGGTGAGTACGCGCTGTGTACTCACCCGTAAGGCCACCTGAAGTGCCAGTTTCCTGCATGCGCAGGAAACTGGAACTTCCGTTCCCCTGAAGGGAGGGGTTCAGAAGTTGAACGCGTGCGCGGGAGAGGCTGCGCGCACGCAGCGAACTTCGGTTTTTTTTTCAGGTTTCTCCGGGAGGGTAAGTATGGAGAAGCTGTACTTTTAAAAAGGAGGCGCAAGGCCTGTTTTTAACAAGGTAAGTGGTTAATTAATTACAATTTAAACATTTTTTCAACAGGTTTATCTTTTTTAGATACTTTAAAGAAAGGTAAGTTTATTTTTAGCACCGTTAAAAAGTATAATTAATTTTTTCAAAAATTTTAATTTTTGTTTAAAGTAGTTAATTTATGTACTTAGTTATTTTAAAAATGTGATTTAAAAAAAAAATTATTTGAAGTTTAAGTGTGGTTTTGGGGCCGATCTCTATTCATAGATTTGACAGGTCTTCCTGTCAAATCTATGAATGAAAATGCCCTGCTAGGATTGGCTCTCCATGGTCCACGTGATCCCAGGGGACACTTCGAACTAACTGCGCCCCTGGGATACGCAAGTACTGCCCACCGGCAGCTGCAGGAGGCCCAGGATCCGAAGTCCTCGTGGGCCCAAAGCACAACTGCAGGCGCGGTAGGCAAGTACGCGCGCGATGCTTGCACCCGCAGGAAGCCGGAAAGCCGAATTTCTGGCCCAATACTATGTGAGTCACAAATGCAATAACTAGAATACTATAAAACCTTGCATAGCCATTCTTTTCTTCCCCTGGTCAATATCATAAAATTCTTTCTATCACTTTGAAAGAAAATATCTGAGGGCTTAATTTAACTGCTGCATCAAATGTACCTGCGCATTTACCAGCAGCATTCTCTCAAGAACTTCCTGAAGCCTTCCTCTTGGGGTTTAATTATCACACGGTACAGATTACAGCTCTGCCCACATTATACTTTTTTTCCATAATACTCTATGAAAAGAGAATCACATGTCAAACATTGATATAGCTAGATGGAAAGAAAGGAAGAATTTGCATTTATATAGCGCCTACATAACCTCAGGAGGTCCCACAGTGCTTCACAGCCAATAAAGTACTTTTGAAGTGTAGTCACTTGTAATGTAGGTAAACTTTAAAAAAAAACCTGTTATAAATGTATGGTTGCAGCATTTTGAAGGTGGTGCTGTCACTAACGTTATGTGACTCGTTAACTGAAGTGGCACACCACTTAGCATTATGTGACCATCAACTGATTATAAACCACTTCTGTGAAACCTTAGTGCATTTCCTAACTGTGAACACCGGGTAGCACTGCAGCAATCCTATCTTTGGAGAATGTCAGACCTGTTGATAAGGTTAGAAAAGATGAGTGCACTCAACTCCATGAGGCACAAATAAGATATTCAAATGCCAAAAATAGCAAACTATAAATCACATTTTCACCTGAGGACTCTTAGATACAGATTCCATAGACTGCCTGCTTCGTCTGGGGTGGCTGCAGAAGCCATCGAAACTTTATGAAAATAAAGGAAGCTTGCTTTGAAAGGCAATGGGGTAAATATATTCATTAGGACTTAAATACGCACGAACAATTTGGAAAGAAATTTCAAAGGTACCTCTGTAATATTAGCTTTTCAGCCTGCCTACCAAAATTGCATTAAACAATATACCGAAACCAAAATTCAGCCTGTGTACTGTTGAAAGTTAAAACAATTTTAAAAATTGGATATGCTAATACAGATAAAACTCTTTCAGTTTTGTCATGTATATGTTCAAACTTTTGCATATTGTGTGCAGTTCCTGTAAATGTTATACTTCCTGTATGTTTTACTCATCATGCTACTTCTGGCACAATTTTCTTCCAAGCTTCAATTTTCCTATTCAATTTACCCCCAGTTGGCTGACCAGATGATAATCAACTTCAGCCTTGGTCCTCCTAGCTGCGACTCCCAACTCCGTAATAGGACAGCAGGCCTAACTCAGACCAAATATGTTCCCTACTTGTTTTTCATGGCCTGTTCTGCATTTTTTTTTGTTTTTTTGTTTTTGTTCCTCGGTGCTTTTATAAAAAATATTTTTAAAAAAAAAAATATTTTTAAACCCGGTTTTGCTTTTTTCTTTTGCCTATTGATCAGCGATATAAGTAGGCTGATTGACTAGTTGTTTGATGTCATTCAGGCTAGTAAAGACGCCACATTGGTGTTAGCTTGATTGGCAGAAAAACCCTCCTTTCTCCAGTCTTTCCTCATAACTCGGACTTTTGAGTCTAGGGATCAACTTTATGGCACTTCTCTGCACTGCCTCCAGTGCCTGAATGTTTCTGGGTGACCTAGAACTTGGCACAGCACTTGGGGTGCAGTCCGACCAAAGCACTGTACGGTTTGATCCTTACTTCCTATAACTTGTATTCTATTTTATGGTTACATAGTTCAACATTCTATTGGTTTTGTAGATTACAGCTCTGCATTAATTAGGCACGCTGAGTGTCAAGTCTACGAAGGCAACTAGGTCTCTTTCAACTTCCTTGGCTAGTTCACCATAAATGAAGTGTGCATGTTGCCCATTTTCTCCTTGTGTGCAATAGTTTACGTTTGTCGGCATTAAATTTCATCTGCCATTGTTCTACCGACATACATATATTTTGTCCAACACATTTTGAGCTGCCTCATTTGATTCCACTGTCCTTCCTAGATTAACATCATCTGCAAATTTGTTAGATTTGTACTGAGTTTCTGAATGTAGGCCATTAATAGTAGAATAAGAAACTGTTGAGAAATGTTTGCAATATTGGAGTAAGTATGTATAAAATGATAAATGAAATGCCTCTACCGCTGGGATTAAGTTACCTTAACTTTTTTTTAAAATTCTATTTTGGAAGTATACATCAACAATTTATTTGCGATGTGACTTGTACAATGATTTGCAAAGACATATTTATGTATTGGGTTCAATTATTCGCACTGTTGTGAATACTTAAATTACTTTACGCAATTCTACATTATTGGGAGTTACACTGCCGCTAGGTAAGGAAGAACTGTAGCTATTGAAGTAGTCATTAGAGAGTTGCTAGAGCCACTTTTCTAGTTCTGTTGGAATGGTTCTGAGGGCCGATAACTTGGAGACTTTTACTAACCAGTGTGCTTGTCATCTGTGCCCAGCCTACCCACGGTGAGAATATTGTGGAGATTTAGCTTGAGGAGTTATTGGCTACTTCAGAGACCTGTCCCACCCAATCATAAAACCAATCCTTAAAAACTGCTTCCCGATGCCTCAGCAATTTTATTTAGTGAGTAAATGAGTCACGGTAATCAGGAAGGTCGCAGATTCTATCTTTCGTCTGTACTAATTTAACTGATCACAGCTAGGGCAGCAAGTTAAGCAGGGGGAAAAATCAGACCAGGTTCCTACTCATGATTAGAGACTCTTGTGGGACGTGTACATTGTGGAAGTTGGCTGGAAACAGGATTTTCTCTCACATGTGCTACTTCTCTCTCTCTCTCTCTCTCTCTCTCTCTCTCTCTCTCTCTCTCTCTCTCTCTCTCTCTCTCTCAACCCCTCCTCCCCCCTCCCAACAAAAGTTAAAAAGCCTGTTGAAGCCCACACATGAATAATGACCACTTGGTGGCACCCTTGGAACTGTACTTGTGCAAGGAGGGGAGGGAGGAATATTGCCATGGAGTGGTGGGCAACTTCTTGCCACCACCAGATTTATTCAAGTGCAGCTGTTTAACTTTCCATTTAAATAATAGTAAATCTAAACATCAGGAATACAGTTTTACCATGGAAGTTCCACCAGGGCTGCAATCACAAACTTATTCCACATTGCTAATGGCTGTCATAGGAATCTTAATTTTATTTTGCTAAAGAACAATTATTTTAGGTTTTTTTCCTAACTAGTTGAACAAAAATCAGAATATTTATTTCTCCAGAAGTATGGGTTTTGATATTTGTTCACAAGGTATGGGGTAATCCTGTGAGTTATAATACACCAGAACGCTGCTTACGAAATTTTCTTTTTACAAATACTGAATTCAATCGCTTTTACTGGATTTCTGCCATATGAAACTGACTTAAAATACTTTTTTTTTAACTTGTTTCCAAATGCACAGATGTCCTTTATGTAGCTTATTTCCAATATAAGACACACACAACATAGTACTGTACAAAGATGCCAGGCCTTTGACTCTATGATGGGAAAAAAACAGCTTTGAGGCTGTAATTGAGATTCAGACTCTCTAGCTTTTGCCCTACTGATCTATAATTAGCAACAGTCTGCATGAGAGGCTGTGGTAATAACTTTATCTCGTCTGTTTTATCTCCTGACGGGAAAAGTTAATTTTAGATGTCTTACTCTTGGTGTGGGTCCTTTATCCCAAACATGCTGGAAGCACATTGTGGTCCAGTAAGCACGTCACGATGTGCGAACTTCACTGTAGCCTGTTGTTTTTTCCCCCCAGCACGGCAATTTGCTTGAATAAAGCAGCTTATTAATAATTAAACGTTTATTTCTTTTAAAAAAATATTTGGAATTGTTCAGTTCTTGTTCGTTTTTATACTTGCAGTTAGGTTTGTCATTATAAAAAGTTGTTTCTTTTTGCCTTGTTTTCGGTTTCACATTTTCAGTTTTAAATACCATGTATTAATGTATAAATGTATGCCTAATGATCAGATTAATTGTGTTATTTGATTCTTATAACACTAATATATATCCTGGATTCCCATGTATAAAACAGAATTTGATTGATTTCAGTCAGCTTAAACCAGTGGCCCGAATTTTTAACGGGCAGAGTCATGAATGTGATCCCCAAAAAATTGTTAAAAATCGTAGGAACATAGGAATTGCTAGACGCGAAAAGGCCACGGTCTAGGCCATCTAGTTTGCCATCTACCATCCTGGTAGCCGCATGATACAATGATGCGGAGATATTTAGCTAAATAGATCATAGCAATCAATCTCTATCAATTAGTGTACAACAGACCCACGCGTGATGTGCCGAAAACTCCAGTGATGGAAAGCTTTGGGACCCATAGGTCCAAAGTGAATTGTACCTCCCAAGCATGCTACACTTACCACATGTCATGTCTCAAATTATTCCTGTACTGTATCCCATGTAATATAAAGCTGAATTAAACTTAAATCAGTGGCCCTGCAAATTACATTTTTCAGTTGATAACTAATGTCTGTGTTGTTGTCTAATACACTTATTAATATTTGAACTGATAGAATTAAACAATACATTATATAATTCTGAACTTGGAAGTTTATTCTTAAAGATCCAGGCTTGGGTAGTTGGAATATTGTAACGCACTTAGTAAAAGAAGATTTCAACATTAAATCCTTAGAACTGTTGACCAAATTATTATGTGAAGTGTACTAAAGATAAGCTCATGAGCTCACCAGGGAAGCTTTGGCAATATAGACCAATGTGGCAGCCAAACTGTGCACAGCAAGGTCCCAGAACAGCAGTGATATTCAGGAATTGTGCCTTTAGGTTGGAAAATTGCAAATGTCATTCCATTATTTAACGACGGAGGGAGAAACCAGGTAATTACAGACCTGTAAGTTGTGTGGCTGTGAGCAGGAAGTTACAAAGAGACATATAGACTAAGTAAGAGGACAGAACTATGGCATATGGAGTTCAGTGTGATTAAGTGTGTGGCCATGCACTTTGAATCTGAGAAAGACAAATTGGAATATTTTCTTAATAGTGAGCGACTAGGAGCTGTGGAGGAGCAAAGGGATTTAGATGTCCAAGTACACACGACTAAAAGCTAATACACATGTACAAAAAGTAAACAAGGGGACATAATCTTAAAATTAGGGCTAGGGCACTTGGGAGTGAAACTAGTTAGTGTGCTTTCACACAAAGTATAGTGAAAATTTGGAACTCCACCCCCAAATGATTGTAGACACTGGGTCAATTAAAATTTTCAAGACTGAGATAGATTTTTGTTGGCAAAGGTTATCAAGGGACATAGAGCAAAGGCAGCATATGGAGTTGAGGTACAGATCATCCATGATCTAATTAAATAGAGGAACAGGTTCAAGGAGAAATACCATGCTCTACTTTGTAAAGTGCCATGGGATGTTTTGCATCCACCTGGGAGGGGACTTCGGTTTAATCCCATCCAAAAGACGGCATCTCCGACAGTGCAGCACTTCCTCAGTACTGCACAGAAGTGTTAGCCTAGATCATGCTCACAAATCTCTAGAATGAGACTTGAACCCACAATCTTCTGACTCAGAGATGAGAGTGCTACCAATGAGTCTAGACTGACACCTTAAAGATGCTGCATTACTACATTAAAGACATTGACCTAGAAATTGTGGTTGGAGGCATACCTCGAGTACACCTCTGACCCGCAAAACATTTACGAAGTTACCTCCTAGTGCCTAGGCTGCGAAGAGTTGCAGTCTCAGGCCTCTAGGTGAACGGCAGCATAATGGCTCATTGATCCCAGGGACGCAGGTGGTTTGGAAGCGTCCCTGGGAATCACGTGGGCCCGGTCCTCCAATGGCAACCATTGCAATCATTTACGAAGGGAATCCCCTAATATGCAATGGAATCCCCAAATAATTATACAATGTACAGAGTTCTATAAGAGAACTGCAATTTTATTCATAAGTTTCTTCATTGCACCAACCTCAAATTAAATTTTTTGATCAATAATTTTAAACATCATTAAGACTGTAATCCGTGCCAATATTTGCATAAACTCAATTGAAGTGTGTGCATAATTTTGGATTTTTAAATATTTTATTTACAGGCCCTATGCCTGCTTTTACCATCCGTAAGAGTTGCATGGGCAGTTGTTGGGCTAATAGCCCAACTCTGCGCAACCAATACTCCTTTTTCAGACGGTTCGGATGATCGCAAGTTCCGGACTTGCACATGCGGAAATCTGGAACTTGTGGGGCCCTTCAAAGAGAATACGACGGCGTACTTGGAGACAGCGCAATTTCAGGGCCATTATATAAATGCAAGTTATAGAATCTTGCCCTTGAACTGTTCACTTGGACAGGATTTTCACCCCAAGCTTTTCTGTAGTTTGACTTTTTATATTTCTGAATTCTACCTTTATGAAATTTTTGTTTTTTTATTTGTTTAAATTTATCAATCCCACCCAATGTGTATAAAAATAGATGTTGTGTTTTATTATTAGAATTTTGCGTAACATTAACATCCAGTAGAAATTTAATTCAAATCACTGTCATGATTTAACAGCTAAATTTTTTTCTATATGAACATATCAACAAGACTCATTCAATAAAAATTGGAAAGCAAATATACACCTGCAGCTGCCATGGAAATTCGATTTTTGTTTTGTTGTAATTCTGAGTGATAAAAGATAGCTGACTAGTTGAATTATAACAAGATCGACTTGACACAGTTTTCAAGTTGCAGTGCTGCAAATGTCCCTGGGCTTAACCGATCTGTTTTTGTGTATCTTTTATCTAAGAACATTGTGCTCTTGTTCTACCTTCGAAAAAGCCACCTTGAGGCTATAATTAAAATTCGGGCACTGGTTCTGCTCACTCAGTGAGCTATACTTAGTCTCAGTCTACATCACAAATGCAGCACCATTACCCAGTCTGTTTAATCTGCTGCTGGTGTGAGTTAATTTTTATTCATGTTTCCCTTCGCCTGTTGTTTCCCCCCACCCTCCGCCTTTTTGTGTGCCAAGATTCACTGTTCACGCCACTGAAAACAAAGTGCCAGCATCACCATACATTATTCAAACCCTTGGGGATTTAGCTGAAATGTAATGAAGATTCCTAGAATGCAAGTGCTTTCATCACAAACAGAGAAGTGCCTCATTTATCTTTTGGGGAGGGAGTATTGTGAGAAACTTATAAATTAAATCTGATTTCTCTCTTTCTTTAACTCTCTCTTTCCCTATTATATTATAACCAGATTTTTAACGTTAATTTGAGATTTTTTTTAAAACCCACAGGAAACTATAGGCCCATTAGCTTGACTTCAGACTATAGAGAAAGCCTTATCGGGGCACCCAGCGCTGCTTCCGGGAAAAAAAGTTGTGTCTTATGTTTTGAGGAAGTCATCAGGATAGTGGATGAGGATAACCCAGTAGATATTGTCTACCTGGACTTTCAGGAAGCTTTTGATGTGTTACCGCGCAAGAGACTACTTTACAAGATAGAATCTTGTGGAATTAGCGGTAATGTGCTGCAGTGAATTGAGAATTGGCTGAATGACCATTGGCAGACAGTTTTGTCATTGGATTTGGAGATCGTTTACCAGTGGTGTCCCACAAGGGTCAGTGTTGGGACCTTTCCAATTTATCATTTTCATTAATGACCAGATGTAGGTGTTGGAATGATCCGCAAGTTTGTGGACGATACCAAGATGTGTGCGAGATGCTTCACAGAGGCATAATGTTAGAACTGTAGAGGATGCTTCACTAGTCCTAGCAGATCTCAATGTGTTGGGGGAATGGGCCTGTGTTTGGCAAATGATGTTTAACTTAGAAAAGTGTGGTGTTATGCATGTGGGCAGGTCTAATGCAAAATATACATACACCTGACCAGGAGCAGAATTGAAGCGAGTGCTGAAGAGGGAGTTCTGGGTGTTATAGTGCATCACTTTATAAAGGTTTATGATCAATCCAGTGAGGCTATAGCTAAGGCAAATGGGGATCTACGATTCACTACAAAAAGTATGCTACTTTGTCCTTGTACAAGACCTTGGTTGTGCCTCAGTTAGAATACTGTGCCCAGTTTTGGTCTCCTTGTATGTTGGGGCATATTGAGGCTTTGGAAAGGGTGCAGAAGAGGGCTGCAAAATTAATTTCCAGTCTACAACACCTTAGTTACCCAGATAGGCTCAAAGACCTGGGTCTGTATACTTTAAAAAGCATAGACTCGGGGATGATTTGATTGAGGTTTATAAAGTAATGAAGGGACTTGATTGTGTTTATGTAGACCAATTATTTCAACTGCATAGGTTAGGGAAGATCATGGGTCACACTTACAAGTTATGTAAGGGAAGAACTAGTTTGGATATTAGATGGTTCTGCTTTTCCCAGAGACTAGTGGACCTGTGGAGCACGTTACTGGCTTGCGCCATGAACCTGGATTTGCTGTATTTCCTCAATAGAAAGCTGGACCTGGTTCTGGCTGGGGTGGAGATCAGCTCGTAGAAAAGTTAGATACCCTGTAATATTAATCAGGATAAATGTGGTGATCTGGACTAGTTTTGATCGCCTAAAGGAGTCGTAGAGGAATTTTCCCTAATGGCCTGGATTTTGATCTGTTTTGTCACTACTCCCAGGAGATTACATGGCTCCAGGTGCATGGGGAGTGTTTGTATCATGATGCACAGGGCATCACAACTTTATGGGACAGGTTAGATGCACTAGTGGGTTTTTTCCTGTCTGTCACTTTCATATGTTTGTAAATGAATAGTGTTACAGAAAAGCATTGATTTATGAATTATTAATGTCCGGTACTGAAAGTACTTTGGAGGTAAAAACAATTTTCAGATTATTTTGGATTTAGAAGCAATCATATATTTTTTGAAGAACCATTGAATAATGCTATAGGTAGGAGGGAGTTGCAAGGCAGTATCATAGACTAAGGGTACAAGTAATTCCATAAAATGTGAGAGCTGTTCGAATGTATTTATACAGATTAATTAAATCTGAGATTATGTTGTTGCTTTTAACTGTTGTTGCACTTGTTGTTCTTTAGTTAAAATAAAACTGCGTATTAATGCAAGTTGCAACATGATTTATCTTATTCAACTTGGAGCCCTCTTTCAGCTGCATGTTCCGGGGTATATCATGGTTTTAAATATTTGTGTGATTGTTTAGATGTGTCTCCCTGAAAAGGTCCTCAAGGTATCAATATGCAAATTATTTATACTTCAGTATGATCACTGTCAAAATTATTAAATAAATTGCAAAATTGGTCTGATTGCAACATGTTACTGATTTGATAGATGATATTGGACCCTTTTTATTGATGTTTTATATAACTATCATCTTCGTAGTTATTCTGTTCCATGCACATAATAACGTGTGGGTGGTGTGTGTGTATATAGATTTTGGCTACAGCTTTTCTCCACATTACAGCACCAACTGCACTTAAGTTCTTAATTGAATGTGAACCACTTTGACATTGTGAAAGATGCTATATAAATGCAAGTTTTTTTTTCTTTCGGTATAGAGTCTTTAATATAAGATGCTTCAGAGGCATAAGGAAAATGGACATCGAACCAAAGAAGGAGTGATTATGAGCAGTGACAAAGCTTGCTCAGAGATGGATTTTAAGGAGGGATTTAAATAGAGGTGGCGAGGCAGAGGGGTTTAGGTAGGGAATTCTAAAGCATGGTGCCTATGTGGTTGAAGGGTACAGTCGGGGTGAAGGGAGGAGAATGCCCAAAAGGCTGGCGTCAGAAGAACAGAGGGTGCGGGGGGTGGGATTGTATGGCTTGAGAGATGTTGGGCGGGTGGAGGTGTTAAAGACACAGACCATTTTAATTTTCAAGTTTTGAGGAACTGGGTATCTATGCTGGACAGTGAGGGTGGGTGTGATGGGTGAACCTGTGGGTTAGGGTAAGGGTAGCAGAGTTTTGGCTGAGCTGAAGCTTATAGCGGGTGGAGGCTCGGAGGCCAGCTGGAAGAGTTGTGGAGTAATCGAGTCTGGAGATGACAGTCATGAATGAAGGTTTCAGCAGCAGATGGAGGTGGAAGTAAATGGTCTTTGTCATGGAGATTTTATGAGATTGAACGATCATCTTGGGATTGAGTAGGATGCTGAGGTTATTAACACACTCTTGTTCTGCAGAAGACAATGGCTGGCGAGGGAATTTGAGTCAGTGGAGAGGGTAAGGAGTTTGTGGGGGGGCTGAAGATGATGACTTCCCAGTGTTTAGCTCGATGAAGTTATCTATCATTCAAGACCAGATAACAGAAAAACAGCATGGCATCAGAGGTAGTAGAGGGGTTGAAAAAATGGTTGAGAGATCGAGCTAGGTGTCATCGGCATACATGTGTAAGCTGACCCCATGGCTTCAGATAATGTCGGCAAGGGATAGCATGTAGTTGAGGAATATTGGGGGGTTGGGGACTAGGCTGGATCTTTGGCAGACTACCGAGGTGAGCATGTGGGGTGATGAGAGAAGCCAATTGCTGGAAATGCTCTAGCTGGGATTAGATAGGCAACAGTGGAGTTAAGCAAAGGCAGTCCCATGGAACTGAACAACGGAGAGACATTGGAGTAGAATCATGTGATCGACTGTCAACCTGCAGAGAGGTCAAGGAAGTAGAGGAGGGATACTGCATCCTGACCGTGGTCGGAGAAGGTTTTTCATGACTTTGGTTAGGGCCGTTCCGGTGCTGTGGGAGGGACGGAACTTTGATTAGAGCGATTCAAATAGGGTGTTGTGGGAGAAGTAGGCATGGATCTGGGCGGCGACAATGCATTCGAGGACCTTGGCGAGTTAAGGGAGGTTGAAGATGGCATGTTAGTGAGGATACGATATGTATACTGACAAGGAAATCGTGAATGCCTGCTTATATAAGGTTTGCGTTCAAGCTAAGCTACATAGAAGATAGGAGCAGGAGTAGGCCATTCGGCCCCTCGAGCCTGCTCCGCCATTCGATGAGATCATGGCTGATCATCCAAACTCAGTACCCTGTACCTGCCTTCTCCCCATATCTCTTGATACCTTTAGCTTTAAGAAATATATCTAACTCATTCTTGAATATATTTAATGACTTGGCCTCAACTACCTTCTGTGGTAGAGAATTCCACAGGTTCACCACTCTCTGGGTGAAGAAATTCTTCCTCATTTCTGTCCTAAATGGCTTACCCCTTATCCTTAGATTATGACCCCTGGTTCTGGACTCTCTGACCATCGGGAACATTCTTCCTGCATCTAGTTTGTCCAGACCTGTCAGAATTTTATGTTTCGATGAGATCCCCTCTCATTCTTCTATACTCCAGCGAGTATAAGCCCAATCGACCCAATCTCTCCTCATATGTCATTCCTGCCATCCCAGATATCAGCCTTGTGAATCTTCGCTGAACTCCCTCAATGGCAAGAACATCCTTCCTCAGATAAGGCGACCAAAACTGCACACAATACTCAAGGTGTGGTCTCACCAAGGCCCTGTACAACTGCAGCAGAACATCCCTGTTCCTATACTCAAACCCTTTCGCTATGAAGGCCAACATACATTTGCCTTCTTCACCGCCTGCTGCACCTGCATGCTTACCTTCAGCGACTGGTGCACAAGGACACCCAGGTCTCATTGCACTTCCCCTTCTCCCAATCTATTGCCATTCAGATAATAGTCTGCCTTTCTGTTTTTGACACCAAAGTGGATAACCTCGCATTTATCCACGTTATATTGCATCTGCCACGCTTCTGCCCACTCACCCAACCTGTCCAAATCATCCTGGAGTTTCTCGGTATCCACCTCGCAGCACACACTCCCACCCAGCTTTGTGTCATCTGCAAACTTGGAGATATTACATTTAGTTCCCTTATCTAGATCATTAATGTATATTGTGAATAGCTGGGGTCCAAGGACCGATCCCTGCGGTACCCCACTAGTCACTGCCTGCCACTCGGAAAAAGACCCATTAATTCCTACTCTTTGCTTTCTGTCCGCCAATCAGTTCTCTATCCAAGTCAATACCTTGCCCCCAATCCCATGTGCCTTAACTTTACACGCTAATCTCTTATGCGGGACCTTATCGAAAGCCTTTTGAAAGTCCAAATACACCACATCTACTGGCTCTTCCTTATCTATTTTCCCAGTTACATCCTCAAAAAATTCCAGTAGATTAGTCAAGCACGATTTACCTTTTGTAAATCCATGTTGACTTTGTCCGATCCTGTCACTGTTTTTCAAGTGCTCAGCTATTACATCCTTTATAATGGACTCTAGCATTTTCCCCACTACTGATGTCAGGCTTACCGGTCTGTAATTCCCCGCTTTCTCTCTACCACCCTTTTTGAATAGTGGGGTAACATTAGCTACCCTCCAATACATATTTCCCCTCTGCTCTGTAGTGCCTTCCTGTTCTGACCATAATGACTGCTTTTTCTTCTATTACCAACTGCAGCACTTTTTTCTGCTGTGACTGACATAGAAAACACAATGGGCCAGAAATTCGTCTCCCTGGCTTCCTGCGGGTGCAAGGATCGCACGCGCACCTGCCGTTGACCTCTGGGCCCACAGGGACTTCAGTTCCTGGGCCTCCTGCAGCTGCCGGTGCGCAGTGCTTGTGTATCCCAGGGGCGTAGTTGGTGCAATGCGTCCCCTGGGATCACGTGGGCCATGGAGAGCCAATGGCAGCAGACCATCTTTCATTCATAGATTTGACAGGACCTGTCAAATCTATGAATTGAAATCGGCCCCAAAACACCTAAACTTCAAAAATAAAAAAAAATCACATTTTTAAAATAACTATAAATGAAATAAATTAACTACTTTAAACAAAAATTTAAATTTTTGAAAAAATTAAAATACTTTTTAACAGTGCTAAAAATAAACTTACCTTTCTTTAAAGTATCTAAAAAAGATAAACCTGTTGAGAATGTTTAAATTGTAATTAATTAACCACTTACCTTGTTAAAAACAGGCCTTGCGCCTCCTTTTTAAAAGCGCAGCTTGTTCCATACTTACCCTCCCGGAGAAACCTGAAAAAAAAACAAGGTTCGCTGCGTGCGCGCAGCCTCTCCCGCGCATGCGGTTCACCTCTGAACCCCTCCCTTCAGGAGAACGGAAGTTCCGGTTTCCCGTGCATGCAGGAAACCGGCACTTCAGGTGGCCTTACGGGTGAGTACACAGCGCGTACTCACCCGGCAAGTGCCAAATTTCTGGCCTGATGTCTGAGATGGTGCTGCATCTTTTGTTGAGCTTGTTGGTTTCATGCATTGTTTTTTAAGCTGATTTTTGAGTTTAACTTGGTATTTTGGCAGACCTGTTTTGTGTTTTCAAATTCCCAGCTTCAAAAATTTACATGAATTGCATGAAAGCCTTCCTCTAACTAATGATTGTGACCTATACTTTCATTGGACTATGACTTGCTTTCTGTGAATTGCCAACATTTCTAAGGAAGAACAACTAAATGGAACCTATGGTCAGCAGATATAATCCAATATTAAATTGGTGAAATGGCTTCTTACTTTGTAGTTAAGCATATGAAACACAGGGAGTTCTCACTAGTCTTCCTCTTTCCACACCCATTCCCATTATTGGATACTGACTGAAAAACATCAGAAAGAAGAGGTATCAGGTTTTAGGCATTGGCAAAAAGCCTCTTTCTTGGGGTACAAGTTAGCTAGCAAATCAGATAAGCACTCTGGAAAAAATTCTGTATGCCACAAGGAAAGAGTTTGCTCTCAATCTAGATTGAGGCTCCGAGGGATCGGTATGGTACAGTTTTGGGAAAAGGATTAGATCTGGCAGTAATAACAAACAAACCTTTTATCTCTTTTTTTAATTACAGCTGTTTCTGACCATTGGTACATAATCCCTAGGTTAAGCCTGATGCACTGGACCCAAAGACTTGGCAGGCAAACTTCTTTGCTGTACAGATGTGATTTAAGCAAGTTTTTTTTGCCAGTACACATTGGTTACTCAGCCTGCACAACAAAAATGATTGCTCAAAAAAAAAGTTCAAGTCTCTCACCCACCATCATTTTGGCAATATATTTACAGGAGTGGCTTGGTCTAAATGTTTATGCCCTTGGGGCATCCAAAGTGTCCCTGTTCTTCGAAGGAGTTGTTTTTTCATGCCCCTTGCACCTCCAACTACACATACCACCACCTAACTTTGGCTGCACTCTTAGCATTTCATACATTGGTATTCTTTGTCCTTCTGATCTCACCTGACTTCAAATGGAACCCTCACATCATCTCCATTGTGTTAACTGTCTCCAAAAAGTTCAGAATCGTCTTTTATCTCAAGCAAAAAAAACACCTCAACATCTTTTAAATATCTATAAAGCTCATCTACTTCCATATCTGACGAGGTCCTTCTAACACCCCTCTCTCACTCTTGGAGAAGGATACAAGAAAAACAACTTGTCTGACAGGTGATGTTTCTGGCGGACGGTCATCAACCTGAAACGTTAACTCTGTTTCTCTCTCCACAGATGCTGCCTGACCTGAGTATTTCCAGCATTTTCTGTTTTTATTATAGGTGATGTTTCTCTTGCCTCCAACCTATTGTGGATTTTCTTGTCTTTTTTGTTAATCAGTATCACTAAGCCATTGCTGCTCCAAGGTTCCCCCCCTTGTTCCTCATAAGCTGAAAATAAAACATCCTGCACATTGTTCTTTGTCCCTACATTCTCATTGTGTTGAAATCTCCTACTTGTCATTCTTCCCCAGGACTTTTAAAACTGTTGAATCTCTTGCTTCTCAGATTTTCCTTCCTCCTACAATCATTGGGTATTAAAAACCCAGACTTGACATTATGTAACTGCTATTTCCTGATTTATGTCAGCCATTGCACTGAGAGGGGATTGGAGGCTGTGTGAACTGAGGATGTATGGCCTAAAGGAAGTGAATGAATGTAGAATGGGTAGAGATATGATTGGAGTAGGTCATCAATGTGAGAAGGAATAGAATGGGAAAGACAGTAGAATCCTAGGAATCTCCTGAGTTGATTGAAGTCAAGTCAGAAGACAAGCAGTCAACAACAACAGCCAGTCATGTTGGTTAAATATATTATACAAGTCATATCACAGCAAAGAATCTGATTGGTAAAGTAAACTCTTCAGACCCAATGACACGTACAAATAAATCAATATGAATCAATCTCTTGCAGATAACCATATTAAGTTAAATGGGTCGGGACTGTATAAAGTAATGGTAGGCCAAATGATTGCTTAGAATTTCACACAATTGAGCATTATTACTGGGAGGTACTGTAGGGCTGTACTTTAATTGTATTTTCTGCTGGATCCAGGACTAGCTCTGAAATCTGCTGAAGCCTAAGTCGTCATCCTGGATGAATGCAAAATAAGTTAACTGAAGGGAATTGCAAGGCATTAGATGGTTCAGATAATGATTTGAATTCTTTTCCGGGCATTTGGGCTTTATTCAAATATGTGCTTTTAGAAACATAGGAACAGAAGTAGGCCATTCAGCCCCTCGAGCCTGCTCCGCCATTCAATGAGATCATGGCTGATCTGCGACCTGACTTCATATACCCGCCTTTGGCCCATATCCCTTAATACCTTTTGGTTAACAGAAAGCTATCAATCTCCGATTTAAAATTAAGAATTGATCTGGCATCAATTGCTGTTTGCGGAAGAGAGTTCCAAACTTCTACCACCCTTTTTTTTGTGAAAGGTCTGGCTCTAATTTTTAGACTATGCCCGCAGTACTAGAATCCGCAACCAGTGGAAATAGTTTCTCTATCTACCCTATCTGTTCCCCTTAATATCTTGAAAACTTCAATCAGATCACCCCTTAACCTTCTAAATTCTAGGGAATGCAACCCTAATTTGTGTAATTGCCTACATTTTAGACGTTTACAATGTCTAAATTTCTTATGGAATGTCTTAACCAGTGTGCCTGGTTTAAGTTCCATCTTTTTGTGCAGTATCTGAAGTGAAGAGGCAACTGAAAAAATGAGAGAGATGATTTGAAACGTTTCAGTAAACTCTAGGAAATAATATATTGCTGTTTTTGGCAAAAAATGAAATGTTTGTGGTAAATCTTATTTTCTTTTTAATGTGGAACATAAAATGTTCCAGTCAGTGCTTGATGAAGGACTTGGAATATCACTTACATAGGACCTAGGTCACCACAACTATATTATCCTGCAGCACATTACTACTATAGCAACAACAACTTGTATTTATATAGCACCTTTAACGTAGTAAAACGTCCCAAGGTGCTTCACAGGAGCGTTACAAAACAAAATTTGACACTGAGCCGCAAGGAGATGATGGGGCAAGTTTTAAGAGAAGGAAAGCGAGGCGGAGAGGTTTAGGGAGGGAATTCCAGAACGTGGGGCCTTGGCAGCTGAATGCCAGTGGTGGAGCAATTTATAGAACAATAAAGTGTATCTTCTTGTTATAATGTAATTTAGTACCTGCCATGATGAATAATTAACTTATATTTATGACTTTTGTACTTTGTGAGATATTCATCTCAACTTGATGCTGCTTTAGAATCTGTGTGTGCATCAAATGTCAGAATCCAAAGGGAGCCCAAAGCAGGAGAGGAGCTATTTTATTCCTGCCAAGGGAGAAGAGAAGTTGAAATTGGCACTAATCCCTGAGAAGGACGTAGTTCTTTTCATGTTGGAATGCTCTCCACATGCTTCTTGGCATGGCTTCTCATTCTAAGTGAGGTGACTGTATATCAATCAATATCTCGCAACATTGAACAACCTAAAAATAATCTAAGTGAATGATGTCAACGTGAGATGTTTAAAACCGGGAACTCCAATGAAAAGGAAATACCTGTAAGAAATTCTGCAGGTGTAATTGTGAATTCATCATTGAATTATATCATTATTCAAGTTTGATGATCTGTGATTTCAAGGCTAATTTCTGTGCTGCACTGTCAGACTGGCGATAACTGCCGTAAGCCCTAAATCCAATAGAGAACATCAAAAGTTAAGGTAATAGCAACTGCCATTGCACACACCAGTTGGATTTCTCTACTGGCTGCAAACTGGGCTCAATATTTGTATGCCTAACACAAAACTTAGCTCCCATAGCCAAGCACTCATGCTTCCTATGATCTGACGGGTGACCTAGTGTACAGAGTAATCTGACACTGTGTGCTCTGTGTGAACAATAGACCCATTTATTGTGTCTACATTTATGCTTAGAATTTCCAGTATGCTGCCGCGTCACTTCTGAAGGGTATTTAATATAGGTCACACCAGACTCTTTTCAGACAATTACCCAGGTAAGTTTGTTCAGTCTTTTACAACTGCCTGTAATTTACTGCTACTGTAAAAATCAGTTCCAATAACACAATCGTTTTGAACCAGTTCATTTAACAACCAAACCAGTCGGTTGAGTTTTTTAATACAATTTTTTTTGCAGACTTTTCAGCTAAATAGACTCTTTAGCTTAGTTGTCGGTAATTTCTAGGAGTTGTAGTTGTATTTGGAAATCCTACACATTGAGTTTTGCCTCCGAATCATTTACTGCTCAGTCAAAATTGTAACTTAAAATATCAAATGTCCAAAACTTCTACTTCTTACACTAAAGTCATTGCTGTTGAAAAGCTATTTTGCAAGACTATGGCAATTACTAGAACTGTGGACGGCTAGCTATATGAACACATATAGGAAAAGCCTGCTGAAAAGCACCTGGGCACCAATGAGGGTTGTCTGTGCTAAAGCTGTCCGGAATGGATTGTGATGTTGATGAATTGCCCACCGATATGTTAACTGTTTCTAGCACTTAGATCATTATTTTCCTGAGATGCTATGTGTGTTACTAATCAGCAGCTTGACTGGATTATTTATGATGTGCTTCAAACAGGGGCAGAGAACCATAGTCACTTTCCCAGCATGCAGTGGCGAAGTCATTTTGAGTCTGATAGCTCAGATTTGTTTAGCAGAGATATCAAATGCCATACACAAAGCCTATAAACTGTGGACAAAAATACTTCATTTTTAGCACAACTGGTTCCACTATCACTGCCCTCTGCTAATTAAATAGTCTAGTCACTACCAATGTTCCCTCTAATTTTTTTTTGTACTGAGCGAGCCATGAACTCCTTTGAGCACGATCTTTTTGTCCTGTGGGCAAATTTAACAACTTTTACACCAGCAATGACAGCAACCACTTAAAAGCATATACTGTATACTGTAATGCCATATTGCCACCCCACCGTCTCAAATCATGAGACAATCAGACCAGGTTCTATACAAGTTGAACATAACTTCTCTGCTTTTGAATTCTATTCCTCTAGAAATTAACCCCAGTGCTTTTTTAACCTACATTGCTACTTTTAATGATTTGTGAATCTATATCCCTTTGCACCTGTACTCCATTTAGTCTCTTATTTTCCAAGGAGTAGGTAGCCTCCTTATTCCTCCTTCCAAAATACACCACCTCACACTTATCTATATGGAAATTCATTTGTAATTTATATGCCCATTCTGCAACTTTGTTTTACAGTAAAATTAACATCACTTTCCTGTATTATTTTCTGGCTTCAAACAATTTTCCAAATTTAAAAATAACCCTCATTTTTGTTTCTGACAAAGGCAACCTTTGTTGCCCCCAGGCAGTTTGAATTCTTCAGCAGACAGATGTGCTAATTGGGTTGGCCTGTAGAAAGTGAGGTGCCTGAACATTTCTAAAAATATCAACCTGATGCCAGAATTCTGATTTTCAAAAGTAAGCTCCAATTTTCCCACTTTTTAATGTTAAGATTTTTATGAACTTCCATCAGCAACAAGACTAAATCCACCCTGGTGCAATATTGGATTTATTTAAAAAGTAGCAAATAAAAGTAAATTAAACTTGTGTTAATTACTCTTCTTCCTTCTGCTAAAATACTTCCTTGCTTCACCTAATGATTGCAAGCCTGATCTTACAAACCCATCTGCAGTAGGATCATTTTATTTTAAAAGCAGATGTACGTACAGCTCAAAGTTCACACAAACTCGTTTATCATTTCCTCTCCTAAAACATGTAACTACCATCTGACAGCGACAAAGTCCATTCTTACTCGCCTTGAACGGATTTTTACTAGTCCTAGCCCCTTTAGGGCTACCCCGATCAGGCGTATTTCTCAGACGTTCACTTTCAACTAAAGTTTGAGGTAGCCGAATCCTAAAGATGCTTAATTGGGTCTGAACGTCCGGGCTATCTCTCCCTAAAGGAAAGGAACAAACCGAGAATGTTACCGTCCTCCAGATAGCGCTTTTAATAAGTTTAGCTAGACTGCAACGTCCCGGATATTATGAGGGTCCGGAGTTCTCCCCCAAAATTCTGTAACTTTTCACCAGAGTGTACAGAAATTGAGTTCGCGAGTTATTGATACAGAAGTCTTATGTGA
Source organism: Squalus acanthias (assembly GCA_030390025.1). Lineage (NCBI taxonomy): Eukaryota > Metazoa > Chordata > Chondrichthyes > Squaliformes > Squalidae > Squalus > Squalus acanthias. The sequence goes on along the minus strand of CM059434.1, from coordinate 27,316,508 downwards.
GACAATTCTAAAAAATATATAGAGATTTATTAAAAGAACCGACATGCAATTTACAGTTGGTGAATCAGTCAATCGCAACATTAACAGTTCTAAAAAGAGAAAAAATACTATCTTTTTAAGAGAATCTTTTAAATCTTAACTTCGCTACAGTATTACAGTTCTTAAAGGTTTCTATACAGGATATCCATCAATATCAAATACCTTTGATCCCCGAGGTACAAAGAGTGGTAGACTACAGAGCCGCCTCTAGCTGAGAATCGCTTTGCCCGATTAAAGCGAGTCTGATATCCCATTTGAAACTTCACTATTTATACCCTTTTCCAGTGGTATTTCCTTTAACGTTTCTGCTGATGCAAGTTAATTATCCCTATTCATCTTTCTGCTGACCTCCGCAATTCTTACTGCTACATCAGCCAGAATCTTGTCTCATCTCCAGGTGTTCTAGGGTCACCATATAGAACGGTGTGAAAGGCAGGTGTTCCTTTATTTTATGTCATCTTTACGAGGGCAGATGTTCCTGATCTTATGTGCCATCTTTACGAAGTTTAAATTAGAACACCTTATCCAGGGTGAATCATTGTTTTTGTTCCCAAAAGTCAGCCTATCTGAACCATGCACCTTCTGTTTCAATAAGGTTATTTATTCAGGGTCAAAAACTGTCTTATCTCAATAGCCAGAATTCTTTAATAGCTATTTCATAGTTAGATTTCTAAATTTCCAAACCCAGTTTGTCATGTTTTAATAAGGCCAGAATTCTTTCATAAGATAGTGTATTTTTCTGAATAGGTTATATGGCTTATTCCTTCATAACCTGTTGCAGGTAAAACTCGGCGACTCATTCACCTGTAACCGGTTTAATAAGATGAGGTACACGTGGTTATCTACCGATCTCTCCCACCGGCTTTTAAAGCTTCGTCCAGCCCCATAGCATTGGCTGGCAGCACTGAGCTGGCCTTCTCCGGAATGGCCCCGCTCAGAAACGACTGGCCACGCTCCGATTTGCCCCGCGGGGAGCGCGGAATTTGTGTATCACTGGCCCCTGGAACTGTGGCGCCAAAGGAGAACCGGCTGAGCGCTGTTCCTCTACCGCTTCTGCCTGCAGCACTTGGAACTTCCCAGGGGCCGACACAGCCAACCCCTCACCCACTCCCTCATGATGTGGCAGCTGCCCCAACTCTCTTGTTACTTTCCAATTTGGATCGGCTCTGAGGGCGCAAGACTTGCAAACGACTCTGCATTCCGGGCCATTGGGCCGTATTTTTCGATCGGAGGCTTCCCGCATGCGGAGGCCTTCGATCTGGAAAAAATCTACGGACTTACCTGAGGCCTCCCGAGGTCCGGACACTTCTGCTCCTGGGCCTCTCCAACTCGAAATGCGCAGGGCCCACGTATCCCAGAGGCGCATGCGGTTCGCAAATGTCCCTGGGATCACGTGGGCCATGGAGAATCAATCAAAGAAGGGAATCTCCCTTCATACACTTGACAGATAGACCTGTCAAATATATGAATGGAGATCACCCCAAAAACACTAAAACATTAAATTATTTTTTTTAAATCACATTTTTAAAATTAGTTGAAATTACAATAAATTAAATATTTTAAACATTTAATTTTTTGAAAAAAATAATAGTTTTTTACGGGGCTAAAAATAAACTTTTTTTAAAGTATTTTTTAAATGAGTGGAAAAACAAATGTTTTTTTTAAACTTTTTTTCAAATCTTATGCTGGTAAAAGCAGGCCTTACGCCTGCTTTTACCAGGCGTAAGATTTCTGAGGGTTTTCTGTTGTCTGAGGTTCTCCAGAAAGCGGAACTATCCGCCCGCAGAGGCCCTTCTCTAGGACTGTCGAGGATTCTTGACATCGGAAATGCCAGTTTTCAGCGCATGCGCTTTGCATGCCTGAAACCAGCATTTCCGATGTCCCTACAGGCATTTACACAGTGCGTACCCACCCGTAGGGATCGGAATATCCGGCCCATTGTGTATTGGGCCCCTCCCCTGCTCCAGCAGTCCAGTTCTCTGCGCGGCATTTAATTTGAAGTGCGCGCAAGCTCTGGGTCATGTGCGCGGCCGTGCACCTTAGAGGGAACAGTGGTCACTTCGTGTTCTTATTTTGAAGAGGAGATAAAATAATGGCCGTCCAACAAATGGCAGCTATATAACCCCTCATAACCTACAATATCAGATACCCCCGGGAACGGTTGTACTCCCTCAAAATCAATCATATGCAATGCTTCAACACCTGCAGTTACCCAGAGAAATGGTTAGAGTTGTGCAGTCTTGTGGCACCACAGCTAGAAAGGCAAGTCATGATGAATGACCATACCCCTCGCCCTCCTAAGTTGACAGGAGTGAACTATGGATCCAAAATTTCCAGAGACTCTGCTAAGGCAATATCCTACTTTGGACAAAAGTCCCAACAACAGAGATTCGGGTAGCAAGGCTTCTTTGATAACAGTCTCCAAATTTTGAGGACCTCATCAATTGCAAATGTGCCCATTTGGGCTTCATCAAGTCAATCATGCCCTATAAAAATCAAAAATGATAATTAATGTGCTATTAACTTGAGTGTGTTCCACATTATTACTGGGCATCATGGAAGTTAACTCTTGCATCGTATGATAGAACATTCAAAATCTGTTGCCAGAGATGGTCGGCTGGATGGATGGCTTCTGAGGGATTCTGGCTATTCTCTTCGACCTTGGCTGATGAGACCAGTCACTGTGACAACCAGAAGGGCTGAGCAGCACTACCTTAATACCCTTGCCAAAACCAGAGTGCTCCTTAAGCAGTATTTTGGAGTTTTGAAGCAACTATTCTGTTACCTGGATCATTTTGGTCACGAGGGGAGGGGGTTGGCAGTTTTAAGCAAGCACCAGAACACGTGGCTAAGATAGTGAAGGTGTGCTGTCAGCTCTATAATATCGTAGTCAAGAGAGGCATAAGCATGCAATAGACCAATGAGTTGCAACCTTCAGGGAATCAGTAGGATGAAAAAGACCCAGAAGAACCCAGCGAGTGGTTGCTATGGATGAAGCTTTACAGATGACCACCTCAACAGATAATTAAGCCATTCTTCAGCTGAGTTGCAACAATATCATTCGTGAAATGTTGCGGTCCAATGATGATTTCCCCTTCTTGCTTTCTACAATGTTTGTTCTGCTGTGCAACTTGTTTCTAACAACCTAAGGCAACATGCCTGTAGGGTGTCACTGGTTCCCTTGTGAGAAGCTAACCATCTGCTGACTGAGGGTCTGTAAGTGCCGATTCATTTCCCATAGAAGCACCATGCAGTGTATCCTATATGGTGACTAAAAGTACATGTGCTGGTGCCTATTTCGGGGAGGAGGAGAAGATATCAGGTGCTTGAGGTACAGTGCTTTTAATGTGAATGATCACTATTTGACCACCAACTACAGTACGTACTCATTATAAATGTTCTTCCAGCCTGCAAGTGTAAACACTGACATATTTGTTACATCCGGAGGACTGTCAGATGAAGAAAGTGTGCTGACACTGCACAAACAATGTTAAAGGCCTTGCAGCATTCCCAAGATGCAGTGGCCACTCTTTGCACTATAGTCAGGCTTGCACGCTGCTGAAGGCTGAGTAGACCTACCACTCTTTGATCAGACACCATTGTTACACCTCTTTGTGGTTGACAACTTGACCAGCCGCTATATTATTTGATTCCTTTGCTCTGCACAGATGTTTCAGCAGCCTTGGCCACTTAAATCTCCAATAGGGCTATTAAAGCACGTGAGTGTCAAATGGCTCACATGCTAATAACTTATTTTTGCTCCCATAATGAGTGGCGCAAGGAGTTAAGGTTTTAGACCGGGGAGAGCAGGTCTGCATCAGGATCACGTCGGTGACTGTTCATTGTCTCTTTAACTTAAAAAAAAAAATTACTCTTACGTTTGTGTGTATTGCATTAAATTCTTCTTCCATGGTTATAATGGAAACAGCCTATCTAAACTTGTCATGCTGTAATTACACTCCCTATCATTGGTGCTGTAGCACCTCATTTTTGCATCTCCAGCTCCTGAGCCTGTACTGGAGAGAAACCCTGAGGTCTCCAACCAACTGTACTTCTCTACTTTCCAAATTATTATAAGTGTTGCTAGTTAACTATAAATTATAATATGAAACCAGAGTGTGTTATATAAAAATAAGAACAAATGACTTTAAAGTGGGGAAGAAATTATGTCTGCATGCCTTGGTCAAATGATCTCCTATCCTCTAACCTTGCTTCACCTGAAAACTGCACTTGGTCTTGACTCCCTGTGTGCAACACCACAGGAGATTGAGTGCGTGTGTGTGTTTACGTACGCTCGCCATTTTGTATCTGTGTTTGTCAGTTGCAGTTAAACTGGGGTTTGAGGGAGTAGATGACTAGGAGAATGGCCAAAAAAGCCTGATGGGATGCAAAATCTGCTCTTTGGGGGAGGCAGAGGGAATGATTTATATGGAATGGGGTATTAGCCAGTAGAGGAAACTACTGCTTTCTGGTCCAAATAGCAACAGCTGCTCTTTTGTCATTCATTTGAAACACACAATATAGGTACAAAGACTTAACAACATAATTGCATATAACTTGTTAGCATAACTGGGCTATTTGTAGTAAATTCATTCACAATGTAATAACTAATGCATTTATAATTTCACTACAAATAATGAAAACCGAGGAAATCTTCCATGCATGTGACCAGTAGGTAGCAGTTAGTAATGTTCTTTATTCAAATTTTCTCTCTCAATGCAAATACTGAAATGACCATTACAACTCTCATTTAAACATGGCTGGCAAAATGAAAATGAAGTTTTTCCACTGAGTAAAATCGTGGTTTATTTCTTTTAAAATAAATTGTGTTGAGCTATTTACTGTTCTTTAATCCTTTATATATTATACAAGTTCTGCAAATCCAGTATAATATAAAATATGCATGTTATTCCTTGTTATTCCTAGAAGACCATTGTTACGGCAGTCAGAAGGATGTATTAACTCATGAGCATCAGAAGTATTTTGCTGATCCAGAGACGATAATTGAGTCCTCAGAGGAAAGAATCGTAGAAGAACCTTCTCAACCGTCCGGAGTCGCAACGGGGGATTCTTCACCATCTGACGTTAAAAGTGAGTCCCCTTATTAGTACATCCAATCTTTGTGGTGGATATGATAAAATTGTTCATATTTAAATTGAACAGTCTTTTGCATACTTGTGTAGGCTTACTCATCCCAAAAGACATATTTATGTATTCATTAAAATTGTAATATAGACTAGCATAATTTGGCTGAAAACAAACCATTTTACAATGTCATCCAGATCAGGAGTGGAAATAATTAAAACAATAAAATTACAATAACATTTTACAGATTAGGAGAAAACATTGCAGTGAAAGGTACAGAAATGACAGTTTATGCCAATAAACAGATTTTGATTTTATACCCATTGGCAACACCAAGCCGCCTTCAGTTAGACTTGGCAAGAGTCAACTGCAATTTGGATATGATTCTAGATTAAGGTACATAGAGATGCACAAATCTTGGCAACAGAATTGGCATGTACCAGCAAGGATGGTGATACTGAAGATGTTCGTGGCTTCCCTTTTCAACTGTGTCCTATTTCATTTTCATTGAACTTAAACCTAGTATACTTTGCAAGTTGGAACACCCCAATGTAGTTCTTTGAGGGTTAGACAGACCTAAAATAAGTTTCTACATAAAATTGCATCCAATCTGTCTCATCCAAGTTAAAGCCTCTAAATATGACTGGACTCCCTGGAGTCTTCAAGCCGGCCTTAACTGAACAGGTACTCACTGGGCCAATACACCTGAGCATTCTATTTCTCAATAGAAGGCATCCTATGGTAGATCAGTGAGTAGTTCCTCTGTAGTCTGGCAGGTATGAATACTAGTGGGAAACTAGAATTTAGGCTAGGTTGTTGTCTTTGTTAGATAAAGATTGGCTTTTTTGCAGAAGCCCAGTGAAAAATCCAGACTCTCTTTGAAACTGAGAATCGAGGTCACGGCTCAAATGGTGGACATCACCAACATTGAAAAGACTTCAGAAGTGTGGTCCATTTTTCAGAGCTTAGCATATCCATTGAATAGCACAGAGGTGCAATGTGAATTTCCATTTGAGCAGAATACTATCTCCCGAATGACTAGGTCATGGGTTGAAATAACTGGAGGCGTCACCAAGGGTTTGCTTAGATTTTTGTCACCTTTGATGCCCTTGTCCCCAGTAAAACCCTTACTCTCCTACCCTGATCGTTCCCCCAGTGCAGCCCCCATCTCCACTCCCTTAAGTCCGAGGGACGCAGATTTTAACCAGTTTATGGCGGACAACTGGTTGAGCCATGCATCGCCAGATCTGTCTGGACCACATTAAGCACTATTGGGTCCTGCTCTCCTCTCAAAACTGCTCACTACTCCAGGATCATCCTGGAATGCAAAGATAACCCCCCCCAACCCCAGCATCTTTTCTTCACTACCAACTGTCTTCTTAAACCCCTTTTCCCTGGCCACTCCACCCTCACTACCAACAATGTGCGAGGAGCTCATGGACTTCATTGTCACGAAGATTGAGACCAGCCATTCAGCTGCTGCTGCCGCATCCCTCCCTTCCCCATGCCCATTAAAACTTCCCCCAAGGTTCCCCCTGCTCTAGCCCTGAACTCACATCTTTTTCTAGTTTCTCTGCCTATCTCCTCTCATGCTGTCTCCGAGATCATCTTGTCCATGAGACCCACCTCCTGCTCTCTCAACCCTATATCCACAAAACTGCTGATCACCCAATTTCCCTTCCTGGCCCTCATTCTAGCTGATACTTTAAATGGTTTCCTCTTCTCCAGTACTGCCCCCCCCTCCCTTTTTAAAATTTGCTGTCATCCCCCACATCCTCAAAAAGAACACCCTTGACCCCTCTGTCCTTGCAAAATACCGCTCCATCTCCAATCTCCCTTTCCTCTCCAAATCCGTGCCCATCTCGCCAGCAACTCCCATGTTTGAACCTCTCCAATCGGGTTTCCCCCAGCCGCAGCACTGAAACTGCCCTTATCAAAGTCACAAATTACATCCGATGTGGCTGTGACCGTGGTGCACTATCCTCATCTTTCTCTACCTGTCTGCAGCTTTTGACACAGTTGACCACACCATCCTCCTCCAACACCCCTCTCCACCTGTATGGGACTGCCTTCGCCTGCTTTTGTAGGCAAACACCAATTTGAACATAGCAGATCCCACAGACAACAATGAAGTAACATTTTTTTTTTAGAGGTGCTGATTGAGGGATAAATGTTGACCCGACTGCACTGCTCTTAAAGTAGTGCCACCTGAACAGGTAGACAATGCCTCAGTTTAACGTTTCATCCAAAAGACAGCACCTCTAACATAGTACTACATAGTCCTAGATTGTGTTCAAGTCTTTGGACTGGTGCTTGAACCCACCGCCATCTGACTCCGAGGCAAGAGTGCTACCACTAGGGCAAGATGACTCTTGCAGAATTAACATTTTCATCTGTGCTCCTATTTAGACAACTAGCTAGTCAGGGTTCGACTGGATAGGTGATTGTTTATGAAGTCTAATCTCTGGAAGGAATCAATCAAAAAAGTCTGACTTGGATCCCACTGAGAGCCTTCTATTTCTGGGGATGCAGTTTTGCGCAGTCTAGAAATGAGTTCAGCTCATAATATTTCTAATAGACTCCAGAAAACAACATCGTACAAGATCCTACTTCTCCGCTGCTTTTCCCACAGCTGAAAGTTGTAATGGTTGCATTCCTGCCAAATTGAAGAACACATCTCTAGGACAAGTGAGCAATCAGTACAGTGGACTATGGAACAGTCCACATAACATGTCAATGATTTGGAATCGAGGACAGTTGGGCGCTTGCTGCAGCAGTACTACTGTTAGTACAAGCCAAGCCTGTGCACATTTGGATAGACAATACTATGGTAGTCCATATGTGACCAAACAAGGCGCTAACGCAGTTTCATGTGTATGTCAGGGCATGATAGAGCTAATAGTCTGATGTCCAGCCCATATAATGTATCTTGGCTCAGTATCTATAACAATACAACAGCAAATATGCTCCGTTGTCTCTCAGTTCTGTACAATGGTTTGGTATTTCTTGAGTTCTTCAAGGTATGAAGTTACTTTTTTGCATCTACAAACAGCCATTAGCTCCCTTGTTTCTGCTCCTTTGTATTAATGTATGCTTACTGTTTGTTTATAGCTGTAATTATGGCAGAAAGCAACAGCACTGATGAAAGGGAACTGTCCAAAAAATTGGAGACTGATGAAAATCCATCTGCCACAGCAGAAGTTTTTGAAAATACTTGGCCCTCAGAAAAAGACCTTCTGGGAGCATTTGAAGGAGCATTTGAGGTTAAAGGTCATCGAGTAGATCTACAGGGTATTCGGGTTTTAAAGAAAGGCGTCCAGGATGGAGTGCCTGGATCCTGTTTTGGAGATTGTGAAGATGATGATGATGATGAGGCCGAATGGGTAAGGGATAGTTCAGTATAAGCGGAATTTTTTTTGCCATAATTCTGTTTTTGCAGTTAATGTGGTTAGTAGGATAGACAGAGAAGATCTGTTCATGTCACTTGGTCATATTTTCCATAGCTATGGGGTATTTTGTTATGATGCATAGATCAATTGATCCAATATATGATATACAGTCCATTGGCCAACTGTAGCTTTTGCAGGACTCTTGCACCACATAGCAGGATCCTACTCTATCTCCTGTTTTGGTGACTGCATTTTAGAAGTACTTGATTGGCTGTAAAGTACTTTGGGACATCCTGAAGTCGGGAAAGGCGCTATATAAATGCAAGTCTTTTTAAAAATCCTACTATCTAGATGCTTGAAAAGAAAAGAAAAGATTGCAATTTAAATGGAGCTATTTTTTAAAATAAATCCATTGTTTGTTGTTTTTCTGATCACAGCAGGAATGAACTATATCTCTAAAGTTTCAAACTGACACCGATTTGAATATTTACAGCTCTTTAAATATCCCTGAAACAATTACCGAGACTTCCTGGGTTTGAAGAACTGTCAAACACATTTGAAAATAACTGACTGGCATACATATAAGTGAATAAATCCCGCTGTCTGTGTTTGTTCAAAAGCAGCTGATTCCTCCCTCAAACTTCGCAGACGACTAACTAACTAACTTGAAACATTGAGTTAAGCTTAGGACAAGATTCTGGCAGTAGCTAGCTGTTCATCTGTCCCCAAAACCTTCCCCAAATTAGGGCACTGAGGCCCCTTACTGCCCTGGTGAGATGAAGTAACTCAGCACAATGGCAGGGGATCAAGCCTGGAACCTTGCTGGGCGATGGCGCCGCTAAAACCTGGATAAAGTCGCTGAGCCATTGAGACCCCAATTTTTATTGTAATTTACTTGCAATAAGTTGTGTATAAACAAGATGAAGGGAAACCCCATTCTGCATTAACTCAAGCTGATGCACAGATTGCAAGCTGGGAAATTGCAAACCCAGTATGTTCAGAGTGCACATATGTGGTTCAAGCTCTATTCAACTGTTGAGGTACAAATATCCTGTTGTAGCCCAGGCTATTGAGGTAGGCTGAGACCTTGAAGTAAAAACTTTAATGAAGGTATTAAAAGACAAAATTTACTCAATGAAATGTCTTTTCTCATGTTATTGTGGAATAGGTGATATTTTGAATTTTTGATTTTGTTTAAAACCTTATTTAGGACATTAAAAATTAGTTGAAGGGCAAAAAAATCAAACCATGGCTGTGAAGTGTTTCCATACACTTTTCCCAGAAAGTAACTTTTGTAGACCGGAAGTGCAGTCATATGCAAGATATATATATATTGATTCTGACAAAGACTGCTTTTGCTATTGTAACAAAGATTGCTTTTACATGCTTAGTGTTTATTGTTGTTTAAAGTTTTTAAATCTTTCAACTCTTCGCCTTTTTATGAAAAAGATAACTGTTCAAGTTAAACGTATTAAGAAGTCAAAAACAGACAATGCAGATACTCAGGACTACAATAGTCGAAGCGGTGAGAAGAGTGACAATTATCTGGTAAATGAGGAAGATGATGGTCATTATCGGTCTGCGTTTGAAATAAGTGGGCCTAAAGTGCCCCCTCCAGGGCCACAAGGTAAATTGTTACATAATGTAGATTTGGAATTGGGTGGTAATTTGTTCTGTACGTGCATCTATTTTTTTCTTTTGGATCAGTCTGTGTTGTTCACATGGGTGTAATCCGAATGGAGATCTGGGAGTAATTTTTCTGAGGAGTAAAATAGTGGCCACTGATTGTAGCTGCTGTTTGTTCTTTTTGTATTCGAAACTAACATTTGCTGCATTCTAAAATAATGCAAGAGAAAGAGAGAGAATGGTTTGTGATTATTGCATATTTAAAAACAGGCCTTCAAATTACCTTTAATGCATTCGTATTAAATTCCTTTGTCTGCTGTTTTAATGGCAGCACATGGGAGTTTATTTAAAACTGGTTGGTATCGCCGGTTAAAATAACAGATGAAGCAATTTCATAGGATTGTGTTAAGTTTAAAATATTACCACAGCATAATTTCAAAGCCAATTTATTTTAATTTTTTTGTGATGAACATACAATTCAGCAGTACTCAAAGTTTTGTACCTCTATTAAATTGCATGATCACAACTCACTGAAAACAATACGACTGTTCCTACACCTGCTGTTAGGAGTATTAATATGGAGGGTTTCACTTAATGTCGCTTTCTCTGACGTCCTAATTTTTATGAATAGACCCTCATTTATTTTCACTACTTCTGTGTAACAAGAATCAGCATTGCCTTGAGTATAAACTTTCACATTTTTGCTAACTCACAACTTGAAGGTCTCATCTTTACAAAACTGCTTGTACGTCTCTGCCAATGGCACTTAGTAACTAGTCACTAGAGGCGCTTCGGTTCCAGAAGTTCGATTCCTGAGGTGAAACACTTCACTGTTGGAGAGTGCTCCACCTAGCAGCTCAATGAAGCACTGCTGAAACTCCTTTTCAGTTGCAGGAAACAGATTGACCATCTTGTTGGGCAGGTAGTACTGTTGTATGGCCCTATTTCTTGTTAGTTTATGAATGCATTGTGAGCAGATGTTAACCCTGTGTTCTATATACTGAAATTTAAGCAAAATGGTACATTACAAAGAGCCAGGAAGTTTATAATATGTAAAAGAAAAATACTGCGGATGCTGGAAATCTGAAATAAAAACAGAAAATGCTGGAAATTCTCAGCAGGTCGGGCAGCATATGCGGAGAGAGAAAAACAGTTAACGTTAATTCTGTTTCTCTCCACAGATGCTGCCTGACGTGCTGAGTATTTCTAGCATTTTCGGTTTTTATTTTAGTTTATAATATGTACCGCTGCTATGTTTTAGTTTGCTTAATATTTCTGTATCTTTCAGGAAAGAAACGAGATTATGTTCGCCTCGGATGGCCTAGCCCTGATGAATGTCTGAAAATCCGAAGAGTCGAGCTCACAACTGTTGCGAGCACATGGCTAGCAGTTTCAGCCAAAAATATAGAGTAAGCCAGATACCACCTCTTCTCCCTTGATAATCCAGGCCTACAATATTGCATTTGTAATGAGATTATGTACCCTTAAAAAAAAAAAAAAAGTCGCGTACATGTCACATTGGCATAAAGGTTAGTTACCTAACTTTTTGTGAGGCAGTATAATTCTGTAAATTGCATCCACAGGTCCTCCATAACAAAATCTGATGAATGCTCTCGCAGCTTTGGTACTCTGCACTGGAATTTTACCAAGCCAGAGTGGATAATAGTGTGCATGCTGAAATAAAATAATTTACGTCTATGTTGGACTAGTGTTCCCCTCAGGTGCGCGGCCGTGCACCAATCTGGAGGTCCTGCGCAGGCCGCTCACTAGCTGCTGCCGATGGGAAAGATACTGCACATGCACAGCCGCGCAGCAAATTTAAAGGGACCGCACTCACAAAAAAAAATTAGAGGAAACATTGTGTTGGACATGCTGAAAGTACCCTATTACGCATGTACTTCAATTCAACCACTTGTGTAAAGCCTACCCAGACTGTAAATGTGTTCCTGTTTGAGCTATGTTCTTCATTTTCATTGAAATTAAAGTCTTTTTTGATCACATACTCCATCTTGAAAGAGGAGTTTAAAAAAAAAACTAAATTTAAAAGCATGTATAATTTCAAGGTGGGCCTTCGGATGCTACTAATTGCTGTTACCGTATCCAAAATTTAAATGTTTAAATTGTAACATTATTTGTTTTCCAGAATGACTTGATGAAGTGAAAGAAAAACCTCTCTGATAGATAATTCATGAATTTTTTAACCCATATAATTATATATTGTATATGTATTGTCTATAACTTGTTAAGGAGAATATTGCTCCGTACAACTGCCAGACAAGCCGCCTTCATTTTTAACCTCACCTTGTTTGAGACCTGTAGTTACTGTATAGATCAATGAATCTGAATTAGACAATTTAGATATAAATAACAAGCACCCAAAATAATAAGCTACTATTTTTTTCATTGCAGGAAAAACTGATAGAAGTTATTTTTTGGGGTAAAGGGATTGAAGACTCGGGTCTCAGATATGAAATTTGCTTAACCTACTTGTGCCATTCAGATCCTGATCATGTCATTTTGATTTGAGAACTTTTTTTATTAATGCTTATAAAAGATTTTTGAAGTAACGTCTGCATCGCTCTCATGCAATACATTTCAATGCTGACCTGACCGTCTTCTAAAATTATGAACGTGGAATACAGTATATAGGAAGTTATCCATCTCATTCATTGTTTTACAGCTTTAATGTTTGTTATTAAACCACATTGTTTTTACTTCAAATAAAGCTATCTAATTTTCCTAATTTCCTGCTGGATTCTGCCTGAAAGGGCTGCAGTTATTTGAAGTGCTCTGTCACCAGTGCCAAAAGAGGGCTTAAGTGTTGTCTTGTGGAACTGAAGTCAGCTCTTCTTTACCCCCCACACTCTCCCATCTGCAGCGCACCACACCTTTGGGTGAGACTGCTCTTAACAGCTTGACTGATATCAGCAACTTGCCATCTAGGGAAGCCCAAGTGCTCAGTATCAGCTACTGCAGTTATGCAAATCTAAATCTGTGGCACAGCACATGAACACGTTGCACAACTGGATAACTTGTATCGTGAAAGTGCTGAAATTTTGTTAGTTGTGATGCACAAGTTGTATATTGCACCCCCTTATTGGTTAGGCTGCGCTTAGAATATTACGTCCAGTTTTGGGCACCGTACTTTAGGAAGGATGTTAAGGCCGTGGAGAGGATACAGAAGAGATTCACGAAGATAACAACAGGATAAGAGGCATTAGCTATAAAGAGAGACTGATAACCCGGGACTCTTTTCGTTCGAGTAGAGGAGGCTAAGAAATCTGATAGAGATGTTCAAAATTATGAAGGGTTTTGTCGAGGTAAATAGGGGACAACTATTTTCACTGGTTGGTGAGTTGGTAATTAAAGGCCACGAATTTAAGTTGATCACCAAAAAAATGGAAGCATGTGTTTGGCAAATCATGTTTGACTAACTTGATTGAGTCTTTTGATGAGGTGACAGAGAGTGGATGAGGGCAGTGCAATTGATGTTGTGTATATGGACTTTCAAAAGGCATTTGATAAAGTACCAAATATTAGGCTTGTTAGCAAAATTAAAGCCCTTGGGATAAAAGGGGCAGTATCAGCATGGATACAAAATTGGCTAAGGGATAGAAAACAGAGTTGTGGTGAATAGCTGTTTTTCGGACTGGAGGGAGGTATACAGTGGAGTTCGCTAAGGTTGAGTACGAGGACCACTGCTGTTTCTGATGTACATTAATGCCTTGGACTTGGGGTACAGGGCAAAATTTGCAGATAACACGAAACTTGGAATTGTAGTAAACAGTGAGAAATATAGTACTAGACTTCAAGAGGACATAGTCAGGCTGGAGGAATGGATGGACACATGGCATGTGGAATTTAATGCAGAAAAGTGTGAGGTGATACATTTTGGTAGGAAGAATGAGGAGAGACAATATATGCTAAATGGTACAATTTTAAAGGGGGTGCAAGAAGAGAGAGACCTGGGGGGACTTGTGCCCAAATCTTTGAAGTTGGCAGGACAGGTTAACAAAGCAGTTAATAAAAGCATATGGGATCCTGGGCATTATGAATAGATGCATAGAGTACAAAAGCCAGGAGGTTATGCTAAACCTATATAAGATACTAGTTCGGACCCAGCTGGAGTATTGTGTCTAATTCTGGGCACCACACTTTAGGAAGCACAGGAAGGCTTTGGCAAGGGTACAGAAGAGATTTACTAGAATGGTTCCAGGGATGAGGGATTACAGTTTCGAGGATTGACTGGAAAAGTTGGGGTTGTTCTCCTTGGAGCAGAGAAGGCTAAGAGGAGATTTGATCGTGAAGGGTTTGCTACAGTAAATAAAGAGAAACTATTTCTAGTAGCTGAAGCATCAATAACCAGAGGGCACAGATTTAAGGTGATAGGCAAAAGAACCAGAGGCGACATGAAAAACTTTTTTATGCAACGAGTGGTTAAGATTTGGAATGCACTGCCTGATAGGGTGGTGGATACAGATTCAATAGTAGCTTTCAAAAGGGAATTGGATAAATACTTGAAGAAAAAATTACAGGGATATGGGGAAAGAGCAGGGGAGTGGGAGTAACAGGATTGCTCTTCGAAAGAACCGGTGCAGACTCGGTGGGCCGAATGGCCTCCTTCTGTGCTGCACTATTGTATGATTCTATGAGAAGTTAGGAGAGATGATTTTTTATTATTATCGTCAGTGTTTTTAGGACATGGAATGCCCTACCAGAAACATTGGTTAAAATGGAATCCATAATAGCTTTTAAAAGGGAAGTGGATAAATAATTGAAAAAAGATATTTAAATTAAACGGGTATTGTGGAAATGGGACTAAGTGGATAGCTCTTTCAGAGAGCCAGCAGAGGCACAGTGGGCCAAATCGCTACCTCCTGTGCTGTAAAATAAGATGCTATTCATCTCCTGTCTTTACACAAAATAAACTGACTTGGCTCTGTTTGCAGCAGAATCCATTGAAAAAATTAAAATTCAATAGATTCCAACATTAAAACAGTAATAACAAAAGAACTAATCAATGTGTAAAGATACAAGATTAATATGCCAAAGGTGCCTCACAATTGGCAGAATTTCTTCACAATTGAGGAAGCCATTCTCCATGTCACGACAATCACTTTGAACATAAATTCCAATGATCCTCTAGTTTTCATAAGCCTATCATGATGTATTTTGTATTTTCTTTTTAGTATCACAGAACATATTGACTTTGCCACATCCCTGCAAGAACCAGCAGTAGAACCTATTTGCAATGCCAACCTCCCTGCCAGTATGCACACCTTAGACCATTTATGTGGTGTGGCAAGTCGACTCAGTATACATTATACTGGAGAAAGCCAATTGAAGGAGGTAAGCTGAACTGCAGGAAGAGATCATCTGTGTTTTGAGACTCTCAAAATGTTCTTTATAACTATTTTATTAAATGAGTTAAGTCAAATGTAATGTATTAAAATCTGTGCATAGATGTATTTTGTTAAACACTCATAGTTTGGGTACATTAGGAAGGGGATAGAGTGAAGGCAATAATACGAGATAACAAACATAAATAAAATTGTTTCTGATCTAGGACTGTATGTGGCAATTAAACAGGGCACTTTGAGGTAATCATTTTTCAGTTAATTTTGTCAATTATTTGAAATAAATTTGAAAATTTGATCTAAATTTTGAACATTGAATTTTATGTTGTAATTTTAATCACTATCTCCCCTTCATGCCCTACATGCTAAATTTGCAAATGAATGTATATCTTTGTTCTTGTGATTTTCTGGTTACAACTTATGTGGAGAAACTAGAGAAGCTGGGATTGTTCTTCTCAGAGCAGAGACGGTTATGGAGAGATTTAAAAGGTGTTCAAAATTATGAAGGGTTTTGATAGAGTAAATATGGAGAAACTGTTTCCACTGGCAGGAGGGTCAGTAATCAGAGGACACCGATTTAAGGTAATTGGCAAAAAAGCCAGAGGGGCGATGAGGAGTGGTAAGAAACAGTGACATCTTACACTAATTTACTTTAAACTGCATTGATGGTTTGCTCTGTTTTCCAATAGGTTTTACAAAATCTGGGCAAAGAGAAGTATGCACCTCAGTCTTTTGAGCAGGTTGGAACACGAATAGCCAAAGTGTTAGAAAAAGTAAGTTACTCAATGTAATTTAATTTGAATTGCAGTTCTAACGGTCAAAGTTTGACATTCAAGTTTCAGTTGTCATTTATCCAAATCTATCTGTGTATTCCATTGTGTATCTAGTACATTTATGGAGCCAGTTCAAGATCCATGCCAATTATGAATAAAATCTAAATTACATGAAATGCAGAGTGTATCCCTACAGCTTATCACTGAGATTAAAAAATCAGTTTTTGTTGGCTTTTATTCTCTTGACCCCATTGCAACAGTTCACCACTGGAGTACAAAGCATCCCATCACTGTTGCCAAACAGAAAGATGCCTTTTGATTGGACACTTAAACCTTTGGCTACAAATTAGTAGAATGATTCAACATGTCTGTGTACATGTTATGCTACAGAATAATAAAGGATGTGGGTTTGAATCTACAGTTTTTCCACATGGTAGTTCCTGATCTGTACTGGGATATCAGAACATTGTACCAGGTGGAAGCGCTGTGCTTCCCACCAGTTAGGGTAGAAACTTGGAGCAAGTCATCCTGGCCCATTCTTGCATACCTCCTTGTGGCTCATTACAGAGCAGCAGTAGCTCACTCATGATTAGAGTATTTTTTAATGGCTTCAAATATTTCATTACAGAAAGTAGTAACATGCACTTTTATCTGAATACAACACAGCCCTGCTGGTGCAAATGCACCAGTATTAGAAGAATTATTTATCGGAACACAATGTATTAAAGTTGAATTTTGAACTATAGAATAAAAACCAAGGCTTTCAATAAACATTTATCCTATCTGAACCTAAAACTTTTCAAAATGTTTAGTCAACTCACTTTTATGATGCTTATTTCAACAGAATCAAACATCCTGGGTGATTTCAAGTATGGCTGCACTGTATTGGAGGGTTAGAGGTCAAGGAAAGAAAGCTATTGACTGTCTACGTCAAGCATTACACTACGCACCTCACCACATGAAGGTGAGAACTGCCATCTGCCACGTGTCATGATTTAATGAAACACTGTCAAGCCTTTAGTTTGAGATTAACATTACCTTGGACAATGGAGTAGATAATCCATCTCGTGTTCTTTTTGGTGAACCTGTTATTCAACCATTCAGTATGTGTAGGACTTCTAAGCCTGTCTTTTTAACGGTAATACAGTACTAGAAAAATATATAGTCTGCACCATTCCTTGGCAGGTAGGTGTGGGGATGTACATTTGATTTCTCTTTTGTTGTACTTTGTGCTGACTTGGCACATCAAAATCATGCCACTGATTTGAGCACCACACATAGTTGAGTTCCTTTTAGTGTGATTAGCTACCAGGATAAGGTGTAGTGTTGCAGATGTGGTCCATGTCTCTAAGGCTGCCCTTATCCTACTCCTTTCACATTGATACAAATTACTTTTGGGTGCTCAAGAAGAGAAGTGTAACTAGGGTCTTGGACCCTGAATGCACTGAAGCCAAGGGATATGAGACCACGTTTAGAAGCATAGAATAGTACAGCACAGAAGGAGGCCATTTGGCCCATCAAATCTGCACCGGCACTTTCGAAGAGCAATCCAGTTCGTCCCACTCCCACACTCTTTCCCCATATCCCTGCAATTTTTATCTCCTTCAATTATTTATACAATTCCCTTTTGAAGGCTGCTATTGAATCTGTATCCACCACCCTATCGGGCAATGCATTCCAAATCCCAACCACTCGTTGAGTTTATAAAAAAAAAAAAGTTTTTCCTCATGTCGCCTCTGGTTCTTTTGCCTATCACCTTAAATCTGTGCCCCTGGTTATCGACCCTTCAGCCATTGGAAACTTTGGACTTTGCACCAGATGCAGTGCAACTCCAGCCTGTTGCAAAATCACATTCCTGATCTGTTATCACTCTTCCTTGCAAACTATTGCAGTTATTGATCATAGGAACAGGAGTAGGCCAATTAGCCCCCTCGAGCCTGTTCTGCCATTCAATGAAATCATGGCTGATCTGTGACCTCATATACCTGCCTTTGTCTCATATCCCTGAATACCTTTGGTCATGTGTGAAGAAATACTTCTAACATCTGTCCTAAATTTGCCTTTCATAATCCTGAACCTGTACCATCTTGTCCTGCTTCCCTGGCATATCTGAAAATTGTGTTTTTATTTAATTTCTGTATCACGCTAAGTATCTGAAAAAGTGTTGTCCTCTCTGAGACATCTCTTTTTGAGATGCAAAACCCCTATCCTTATCCAGTCATTCCTCATTGGTCATCCTCTGACACCATTTATCATCCTCATTTCTGTTCTCTGCACTTCCTCCTGAATGGCCCTCTTGTGTTGCATCAAGTAGAACAGTACTGCAGGTGCAGCTTGACTAGGACGCTACACCTTTATGATGATCTCTGGGATTTGAATGCAGCTGATTTGGGCAGGATAACTCGGCATCATGCGGGGGGGCGGGGGGGGGCGTTGTGAATCATAATGCTTAAGGCGTCCCGACCAATGTCCCCCGTAAGCTGCTCTGCCTCCCCCAATGCAGGGCCCGTTCAAATTTTTGTGCATGCGCGGATTCTACACCGAAAAGCCAGTGAGCAGCCTGCGCGGGACCTTGCAGGCGCGCAGCTTAGCGGGAATATTGGTCATGACTTGATTGGTCGGCTTGATTGATCAACTGGTCTTTTAATCTCCATAATTTTTGTATGTTTGCTTTGTTTATTACCACCTCACGTTTTAGATATGGTGAGGTACAAGTAAACTAAACATACCTCGGTGTCTCGTTCTCCCTTTTTATGCCTTCTATTCTTAATTCCAATATCCAGTTGATATTCATTTGCCACTGATCAGCCCAGGTGCGAAACCTATTGAGTTCCCCAAGAACTTGCCTGGGTGCTCTGAGTCCAGAATCTCCTTTATAGACTGGAGTCTTCTTGACCTGTACTTTGGAATACAGGGCATAATTTCAAAAGTTTGCAGATGGCACGAAACTCAAACTTAAAACAGTGAGGAGAGTAACAGACTTCAGGAGGACATAGACAGACTGGTGAAATGAGCAGACACACGGCGGATGAAATTTAACGTAGAGAAGTGTGAAGTGATGCATTTTGGTAGGAAGAATGAGGAGAGACATTATAAACTAAGTGGTACAATTTGGAGGGGTGGGGTAACCGAGAGACCTGGGGGTGTACATACAAAAATCTTTTGAAGGTGGCAGGAAAAGTTGAGACGGTTGTTTTTAAAAAAAAAAAAGTATACAGGATCCTTGGCTTTACAAACAGAGTACAGAGCAGAGAGTACAAAAGTAATGCTATATAAATCACTGGTTAGGCCCGAGCTTGGGGTATTGTGTCCAAATTCTGGGCACCACCCTTTAGGAAGGATGCCACAGCCTCCGAGAGGGTGCAGAAGAGATTGACTAGAATGGTACCAGGGATACAGGACTTCAGTTATGTGGAGAGACTAGAGAAGCTGGGATTGTTTTCCTGAGAGCAGAGAAGGTTCCGGGGAGATTTAATAGAGGTGTTCAAAATTATGAAGGGTTTTGATAGAATAAATAAGGAGAAACTGTTTCCAGTGCCAGATGGGTTGGTAACCAGAGGACACAGATTTAAGATAATTGGCAAAAGAACTGGAGGCAGTATGAGGAACAGAATTTTTACGCAGTGATTTATTATCTTGAATGCACTGCCTGAAAGGGCGGAGGAAGCAGATTCAATAATAACTTTCAAAAAGGAGTTGGATAAATAATTGAAGGGGGAAAATTTGCAGGGTTATAGGGAAAGGGCTGGGGAGTGGGACTAATTGGATAGCTCTTTCAAAGAACCGGCACTGGCACGATGAACCGAATGGCCTCCTCCTGTGCTATATCATTCTATGATTCTGCAAACTTAACTACTTTGTATTAAAACTGCAATTGTTTCAGTGTACCAACAGTCCCAGGGTGAACCCCAATTCAATACTACATTACGACATAGCTCCTTTTAAAACTGTTCTATGGTTTCTTCCATTTAGCCATATTGCTAATCTACATTCATATTTCACCCTTGATGCCCATTAATTTTAGTTTGTGAAGAAATCTCTTGTGCGGTACCTTATCAAAGACCTTTTGAAAGTTGAGGTACACTTCGTCAATTTGAAACCTCTGTTCCTCAAAAGAAGCCCTAGGTTGATTAGACACTCAATAGGTTTATGAATTTACAAGGTTTCCAACCTTGTTTCGATTTCTAAAATTATTGAAGTGGCCTTATCTGAACTTAACATTTCTTTTCCAGTAGACACTTTAGATGTAATTCCCACTTGCCATTCAATGAATCGTTAATGCAGAAAAATAACATCAAAGATTGCGAACAATACAAAAAGAATATTCTTTGCAGGATTTGCCCAATAATTGTTAGCTAGGCTTCATGTAACCACGATTTACAGTTTGTCAGAACAACACATGGTTGTGCAACAGTATTTATAATAATGTCTGGCTTTGCTTCTTTATAAATGCTACGAGAGAAATTTAGTACACTACTAAAGAAATGTTGATGGGTGAAAACTACTTTAATTCTAACAATAATTGGACCTGGTAGGATGATAAAACACTGGTAGGCGTAGTATATAGGCCCCCTAACAGTAGCTATACCGTTGGACAGAATATTAATCAAGAAATAGTAGGAGCTTGCAACAAAGGCAATGCAATAATCTTGGGGGACTTTAATCTTCATATAGACTGGACAAATCAAATTGGCAAAGGCAGTCTGGAGGACGAGTTCATGGCATGCATTCGGGACAGTTTCCTAGAACAGTATGTCATGGAACCAACCAGGGAACAGACTGTTTTTAGATCTTGTATTGTGTAATGAGACAGGGTTAATTAGCAATCTCATAGTAAAGGATCCTCTGGGGCAGAGTGATCATAATATGATAGGCAAGTCACTCTCAAAATTAATGTGAAATTCTAAGTCCGAAACTAGAGTCTTAAACTTAAATAAAGCAAATTACATAGGTATGAGGGGCGAGTTGGCTAAGGTAGATTGGAAAAATAGATTAAAAGGTATGGCGGTAGATGAGCAGTGGCTAGCATTTAAAGAAATATTTCATAATTCTCAACAAAAATACATTCCATTGAGAAACAAAAAGTCCACGGGAAAAGTGATCCAACTGTGGCTAACTAAAGAAGTTAAGGATAGCATTAAGATTGAAAGAAAAGCTTATTATGTTGCAAAGAATAATAGTAAGCCTGAGGATTGGGAGAGTTTCAGAAACCAGCAAAGGTTGACCAAAAAATTGATTAAAAAAAGGGAAAAAATAGAATATGAGCGAAAACTACAAGAAATATAAAAGCAGATTGTAAGAGTTTCTACAAGTATGTAAAAAGGAAAAGAGTAGCAAAAGCAAACGTTGGTCCCTTAGAGGTTGAGACAGGAGAAATTATTATGGGGAATAAGGAAATGGCAGAAACGTTAAACAAATATTTTGTATCTGTCTTCACAGTAGAAGACACAAAAAGCACACCAAAAATGGTGGGGAACCAAGGGTCTAATGAGGGCAAGGGAACTTAACGCAATTAATATAAGTAGAGAAAAAGTACTAGAGAAACTAATGGGACTAAAAGCCGACAAATCCCCTGGACCTGACGGCCTACATCCTAGGGTTCTAAAAGAGGTGGCTGAAGAGATAGTGGATGCATTGGATTTGATCTTCCAAAATCTTGTAACATGGATAGAGGATTGGTTAACGGACAGAAAACAGAGAGTAGGGATAAATGGATCTTTTTCAGGTTGGCAGGCTGTAACTAGTGGGGTGCCGCAAGGATCAGTGTTGGGGCCTCAGCTATTTACAATCTATATTAATGACCTAGATGAAGGGACCGAGTGTAATGTATCCAAGTTTGCTGATGATACAAAGCTAGGTGGGACAGTAAGCTATGAGGAGAACACAGAGTCTGCAAAAGGATATAGATAGACTAAGTGAGTGGGCAGTAAGGTGGCAGATGGAGTATAATGTAGGGAAATGTGAGGTTATTCACTTTTGGTAGGAAGAATAGAAAAACAGAATATTTTTTAAATGGTGAGAAACTTTCAAATGTTGGTGTTCAGAGAGATTTGGGTGTCCTCGTGCAAGAAACACAAAGCTCGCATGCAGGTACAGCAAGCAATAAGGAAGGCAAATGGCATGTTGGCCTTTATTGCAAGGGGGGGGCTGGAGTATAAGAGTAAGGAAGTCTTGCTACAATTGTGCAGGGCCTTGGTGAGACCACACCTGGAGTACTGTGCACAGTTTTGGTCTCCTTATCTAAGGAAGGATATACTTGCCTTGGAGGCGGTGCAACAAAGGTTCACTAGATTGATTCCTGGGATGAGAGGGCTGTCCTATGATGAGATTGTGTAGAATGGGCCTATACTCTCTGGAGTTTAGAAGAATGAGAGGTAATCTCATTGAAACATACAAGATTCTGATGGGGATTGACAGGGTAGATGCTGAGAGGTTGTTTCCCCTGGCTGGAGTGTCCAGAACTAGGGGGTATAGTCTCAGGATAAGGGGTAGGCCATTTAAGACTGAGATGAGGAGGAATTTCTTCACTCAGAGGGTTGTGAATCTTTGGAATTCTCTGCCCCAGAGGGCTGTGAATGCTGAGTGTTTGAGTGTATTCAAGGCTGAGATAAATAGATTTTTGGACTCTAGGGGAATCGAGGGATATGGAGATCGGGTGGGAAGGTGGAGTTGAGGTCGATGATCAGCCATGATCTTATTGAATGGCGGAGCAGGCTCGAGGGGCCGTATGGCCTACTCCTTATTTCTTATGTCTCTAATCCCCAATGTTTTCTTGACTTCGTATGGTTAAATTCCATTAACCCGATTTAGGACAGGGGCATTAGTTAAGTTAACTGCTGAAATAATTTTTAATTGCCATGACTTTTCATTGCATCAGGCTTTTCACACAGTTGTTGGGGTGCAGAATACAGGAAAAATGCCAATATGCATTTCCATTTAGTACATGTGTTTATTCCACATTTCTTTTCAGTCAGAGGGATTAACGCCTCACTATATTTTGATGGTACATAGTTTAAGGCACAGATGTACAAGACACCCTGGAGGCCAAATGCAAGCTTCTTTGATCCAATCTGGAAAAACTCCTGTCAGTTCACTTCTCCTTTGCAAAGCCAGCTTCAGCACCTTCGAACTATTTAACATTCCTGGGCCTGGAGGGCTGGAAAAGACTGCTCCTTGGCTGGTGGGTTTTGACCAATCGGGGAGCAACTCTTAGCCGTCCTCCAGACTGAGCAGATTTAAAGACCTGAAAAATTCTCTCCCTCTTCGTGCTGCCTTAGTGTCCCCAATTAGATTATTGCTGCTGCCCGCGTTCATAAAAGATGTGTCTTTTATAGCTGAGGTTTTATTCCTGAAGACAATAGAATCTTTCTTAAAAAAAACAAATTGCTGTGACTTAAAAGGGGGACAGAGAAGCAAAGGGACTGAGCGATAGAGAGGCCATAGGAGAAGAGGGAGTTAAAAAATTAAAAAAAACAGAGAAAGAGAGGTGAGGACAGGGCCCGAAAAGAGGATCATGAAGAAAGTGCAGAGCAAAAGAATCAAGATTTGAGATGGGAGCCAAGGAGAAGAGAATGAATGGGGGAAAGGAAGCTGGGAACGAGGGGAAAGAACGATGGGTGCTTAACATGGTTCCACATTTTGAAGATCTTGCTATTTTGTGTATGGTGGGGGTGGTTCCTTGCTTTTGTGTGTGTGGGGGCTTGTATTATTACGTATTCATATGTGGCCAACTCACTGGTTTTGACACATGTATTCAGCTCCTATCTCCAAAAGATGACATTCTTGATTTAAGACTTAAGCTATGTTTCATCATCACCTGAAGAACAAAATTGCTGCTCCAACCACCATGCCAAGCATCATTGCTTTTTCGGACTCTATAATGCTACTGTTGAACCCAGGAGTTTATCTAACCTGGTTGTCAGCCACCAAACCTTGCACAGTCATCATAAGGCGATAAGCTTTTTAAGAATTGTGAAAAAACAAATTAAAAAGACCAATTAAGCCTGAAACGTGAAAATATGGAAACCGTAAAATTGTATCAAACTCAGGAGAAGCACGTAACATTATGAAAAATGAAAATACTGAGTTAGTCAATATTCATGGTTCTACACTTAGTAAAATGAAGTGTCCCTAATTTTTGATCAGTATTACTCATTTTTGGCAAGTCCCTTATTTTTGGAGCTTGTCTTTTGATCTTCAAGTTTCCAGGTTGATCGGTGATGCCACACCTCCAGTAGATAATCCTAACATATCGAGAAGCAGTAAGCGGGACTGAAACTTCTCACTAATTCCTTCTCTAATTTGTTGTATTTTTTTTTGAATAGGATGTGCCTCTCATCAGCTTGGCAAATATTTTTCACAATGCTAAACTATGGGATGATGCAATCGTCGTCGGTACTATGGCAGTGGAAATCGCTCCACATTTTGTTGTCAATCACTTTACCCTGGCTAATGTCTATGTAGCAATGGTAAGTGACCCGGATTGATTAGAACACCTTTCATGGTCAATTGGTATGGCTGAATTCTGTTCATATTGGTTTCAACTGGATGCCAGTTATGATGTTGTGTTGAAATAGAATCTCTTGTTTCAATGCATGCAAATTTTTGAAGAACTGGCATGTGGAGGAATATTTTTGTTTGTAATTTATTTTACCCCATTACACTTCTCTGTACCGTTTTAAATTTTGCAGTGGGAAACTTGGAGAATTTATTTTATAATAGGCCCATTATGCTGCAATTTCTGCTTTGATGTAACATGGTATACACATTGTACCTTAGTGAGACCCACACTATGGGGGGATTTTAAATTTTGGATCGGAGGGGTTGGGGGGGGGCGGTAGCACGTGTGGAATTTTAAATCCACAGCGTGCATGTGATGTCATGACAGGTTCCCCTCCCAGAAGTCCATCTGGTTGACTGGCTCTGCGTCCAGTCGGGCGGAGAACGCTGGAGAAGAGGCCGCAGGACCGATCCCTGACACGGGCGGGGTGGAGTTCTGATTCCCGAACCCGGGGCGGGGGGTCTGATTCCTGACCCTGGGGAGCCAGGGGGGAAACACACCTGCTCCTCACGGTCCACAAGAAGTGCGCCCCGAGGCTGTCCTTGCCTCGCTGCAGCTGCTGAGATTCCCAAGGCCCGGGAACCCCTGCCAGCCACAGTTAAATCTGCAAAGCAGGTTAAATCCGAGGCTTCCAGCCTCATAACATAAGAAGCAGGAGTAGGCCATTCGGCCCTTTGTGTCTGCTCCGCCATTCAATAAGATCGTGGCTGATGTTCTGCCTCAACTCCACCTTCCCACCATATCCCTATATCCCCTGGTTCCTTTAGTATCCAAAAATCTATCGATCTGTGTTTTGAATGTACTCAACGACTGGGCATCCACAGCCCTCTGGGGTAGAGAATTCCAAAGATTCAAAACCCTTTGAGTGAAGAAATTTCTCCTCATCTCAGTCCTAAATGGCCGACCCTTTATTCTGAGACTGTGACCCCTGGTTCTAGACTCCCCAGCCAGGGGAAACATCCTCCCAGCATCTACCCTGTCAAGCTCCTTAAGAATTTTATACATTTCAATGAGATCACCTCTCATTCTTCTAAACTCCAGGGAATATAGGCCTAGTCTACTCAATCTCTTCTCAAAGGACAATCCTCTCATCCCAGGAATCAGTCTAGTGAACCTTCGTTGCACTCCCTCGAAGGCAAGTATATCCTTCCTTGGGTAAGGAGACCAAAACCATACACAGTACTCCAGGTATGGTCTCACTAAAGCCCTATATAATTGCATTAAGACTTTATTCTTATACTCCAGTCCTTTTGTAATAAAGGCTAACATACCATTTGCTTTCCTAATTGCTTGCTGTACCTGCACGTTAACTTTCTGTGATTCGTGTACAAGGACACCCAGGTCCCTCAGAATACTAACATTTCCCAATCTCTTACAATTTAAAAATATTCTGCTTTTCTATTTTTTCCTACCAAAGTGTATAACTTCACATTTCTCCACATTATATTCCATCTGCCATGTTCTTGCCCACTCACTTAACCTGTCTATATCCCTTTGCAGCCTCTTTGTATCCTCCTCACAACTTACTTTCCCACCTAGTTTTGTATCGTCTGCAAACGTGGATACATTACACTCGGTCCCCTCATCTAAGTCATTGATATAGATTGTAATAGCTGAGGCCCAAGCACTGATCCTTGCGGTACCCCACTAGTTACAGCCTGCCAGCCTGAAAATGACCCGTTTATTCCTACTCTCTCTTTTCTGTCCATTAACCAATCTGCTGCCACACAATGTCCACACCTCGGGCCCCAGCTCAACAACTCTGAGCTAAAGTGCTAACCCGCCTCCTGGGAGCGGGTTGGCTGCCCCCCCCCCCATCCCGACTGTTAAAACTGGAAGTGGGCTGGTTGGGATCGAGATTAAGATTTGTAACACTTTTTAATCTCCCACCCAACCCAATCCCGCCCATTTTTTAGGGTTGAAATTCCCCCCATAACTCTAGTTTATGGTCCCCAATACGCATGCAATCCAAATTTTGAAAAGTAATATGGAATCACCTTGGAGAAGGAGTCTCAATGTTTGGCTTCCATACAGGCTGCAGCTTAAAATACTAAACCAATTCCCCTCCTGCCAGAAACTGACAGGCTTACCCCACATTATGAGCAACCCCTGCTGTGAAGTAAATGGAGGTTATAGCGAATGTCTGAAGTTATTAAAGTTATTATGGAGACCAGGGTGCCCAAGATGGGATCCTGTTCCTTGACCTTGCATTGAACCTGGTTGGACAGTGTAGGAGGTTGCAGGGGGACTGGGATTGAGAGTTGGTCTAATGAACCACAGAGAGGTGAGGGTGACACTTAGACAGAACAGAGATATTCACAAAACAGTCACGAATCTGTTTCCCCAGTACAGAGGAGACCGCACTTTGAGCAGCAAATGCACTATGCTGGATTAGAGGAAATTGCTGTTTCAAACGGAAAAAATATTTGCAGTCCTGGTCTGTGTGGGAGAAGGTAAATGAACAAGTGTGGTTATACAGGAAGGCACCAGGGGAAGGATTGGGGACACGGACTTGATAAAATTAACGTAAGCAAGATATCCGTAATGAAGGAAATAATGGCACTAAATAGTGACAAATCCCCAGGACCAGATGATTTCCATCCCAAGATTTTAAAGGAAGTAGGTGAACACATTGTAGATGTCCTGACTATAATCTTCCAAAGTTCTCTTGATTCAGGAACCGTCCCTTTAGATTGGAAAATTACACATGTCCTCTGCTATTTGAGAAAGGTGAGAGAGGGAAACCAGGGAATTATAGACCAGTTAGGCTAACATCTGTTGTCGGGAAATTACTAGAGTCTATAATTAAGGATAGGATGACTGAACACCTTGAAAATTTTCAGCTGATCAGAGAGAGCCAGCATGGATTTGTGAAAGGTAGGTCATGCCTGACAAACCTGATTGAATTTTTTGAGGAGGTGACTAAAGTAGTAGACTGGGGAATGTCTATGGATGTTATTTATATGGACTTCCAGAAGGCATTTGATAAATTCCCGCATAAGAGACTGTTAACTAAGGTTGAAGCCCATGGAATTGAAGGCAAATTATTGACCTACTTAGGAAATTGGCTGAGTGGCAGGAGACAGAAAGTAGGGATAATGGGGCAGGTACTCTAATTGGCAGGATGTGACTAGTGGTGTCCCACAGGGATCTGTGTTGGGGCCTCAACTATTCACAGTATTTATTAACAACTTAGATGATGGCATAGAAAGCCACATATCAAAATTTGCCAATGAGACAAAGATAGGTGGTATTGTGGGCAGTGTAAATGAAAGCATAAAATTACAAAGGATTATTGATAGATTAAGTAAATGGGGAAAAACTGTGGCAAATGGATTTCAATGTAGGCAAATGTGAGGTCATCCACTTTGGACCTAAAAAGGATAGAGCAGGGTACTTTCTAAATGGTGAAAAGCTAAAACAGGTCCAAAGAGACTTGGGGGTCCAAGTACATAGGTCGTTAAAATGTCATGAACAGGTACAGAAAATAATCAAAAAGGCTAGCATTCCATTAGCCTTTATATCTAGAGGACTAGAATACAAGGGGGGTTGAAGTTATGCTGCAGCTATACAAAACCCTGGTTAGACCACACCTGGAGTACTGTGTGCAGTTCTGGGCACCACACCTTAGGAAGGATATATTGGCCTTGGAGGGAGTACAGCATAGGTTTACCAGAATGATACCCAGACTCCAAGGGTTAAATTACAAGGAGCGATTACACAAATTAGGGTTGTCTTCCCTAGAATATAGACGGTTAAGGGGTGATTTGATCAAAATTTTCAAGATGTTAGAGGAAACAGATAGGGTAGATAGCGAGAAACTATTTCTACTGGTTGGGTATTCTAAGACTAGGGGGCACAGTCTAAAAATTACAGCCAGACATTTCGGGAGTGAAATTCGGAAACACTTCTATACACACACAGGGTGGTAGAAGTTTGGAACTTCCTTCTGCAAATGGCAATTGATGCTAGATCAATTACTAATTTTGAATCTGAGGTTGATAATACCTTTGGTTAACAAAAACTAAGGGATATGGGCCAAAGGCGGGTCTATGGCGTTAGGTCAGCCATGATCTCATTGAATGGCGGAACAGGCTCGAGGGGCTGAACAGCCTACCCCAGTTCCTATATTCCTATGATAGATGGAAGTGGGTGGTGGAGGAGTGGTTAAGGATACTGCAGAGGGAATGATGCTTCCAGAAAGTGGGATATGGAGATGGCAGATGATTTGATGAATGCAGCAGCTGGTGGGATAGAAGTTATGGACAAGGGGAAGTCTTGCGAGACAGAGTAAGAGAAGAGGCATAGGAAACTGAGCACGTGGTCAAATGACCTCTGGAGGGAAACCTCAGCTGAGGGGGGGAAAAAAAGGCATTTCTGAAGCTCTGGTATTAAAAAAATGGAGTCATCAGAGCAAATGCGATGGGGAAACTGGGAGAAAAGAAAGGAGTTCTTGCAGGAAATGGGATAGAGAGAAGCATAATATAGGTAATTGTGGGATGTGCGGAAAGCCTGTCATCAGAAATGAAGAAAGACACATCAGGAAAGGAGTAGTCAGAGAGGGACCATGTAAAGATGAGGGATGGATAAAAACTGGAAGCAGAGTACGATGAATTAAATTCCCCAGGTCGGTGTGAGAGAGGGAACGAGCACCAAGACCATAAACCATGTAATAACAGAAGTATTTTTAATAATGTGAAATGACGATTCAGTGTTCTCATGGTGTTAAAAATTGTATATCTTATTCACAGGAAGAGTACGAAAAAGCAATGCGATGGTACGAGTCTACTTTGAAACTACAACCGGAGTTTGCACCAGCAAAAGATCGTCTTCGCACAATCCAGTGCCACTTGTTAATGAAAAAGGAGAGACGCTCTCCATAAGGGTAAAACCCTAAACATGAGACAAAATTATCCAATTCCTGCTTCAGACCATTTAAAATGGCACACATCTAGTTTAATTGAGGGGGGTTCATTTGTGAGAACTTAGAGATGGAAAATGAAATGAGCTGTGGAACAAAGCTTAAAAAGAGTATTGTAACTATCACACCTTTTAATATAATTACTGGAAAGAAAAATAAATTGCATTAAAAACAAATTACAGTGGTATTGATTTTGTATTTCAAATGATAATGTACAAAACTTAAATGGTTCGCAGAATGTTTTGTGTATGCAGGATCAAGTCAGGAAACTGCAGTTCTAAATCCTTGTGGGAAATAATGGGGACCTGTGTGGAGGTGGAACAATAAACCATTTCTTAATGACTGAAGCTTTTATTTATTTGGCATTCTTTTGTACATCTGTTGTGTAATACTTGTAAAATCCAGTAGATGCTGCTCATAACATGAAACAAAAACTGGTTCAGGGTTTTTAATGGACATGTATCCCATTCAGTAGAAAAAAATACACAATTATACTATTCACTTCAAAACACATTTAAAATTCAGAAACACAACTTACAGTCTCACTACAAATAATTTCAGCAACACTTGAGTTTTCACAATGATTTGGAACAGAGTATACTAATGATGCAAATTTGAAAGCTGGATTGTTTTCTTAAATTTTTGGTGTTTGGTGCGAAACACAAATATATTTATGTACATATAATTCACTGATTCAAAGTAATATGCCATGATTGCTTTTGAAATAATACTGTAATCTGCTCAAATATACAATAATTTACACAAGGAAAGATACAGAACTAAAGAGTGTTTCCAAGTTCTTAATTATTCCATATTTGTGGGAGTTTTATTATTATTTAGTTACTCAGGAGCTGTAAAAACTTAGGTTTGTTCTGGTAATAGCTACACGGATAGATATTTCATTAAAACCAATCTAACCAGAAGGTATGATTGAATGGGCTTAAGGTGCTTCCAATATGTTTACGAGTTACCTGCAATAATACGCTTTGAATAGCATTTTTAATTTACAATTCTTTTTTCTTCCTGTGGGTACCTGAAGAGTAAATCCTGTTGGGTTGAGTTAACAAACATTACTTGTTGACGACACTGTTAATTGACTGTGCAGTGTTTTATTTTTCCATGTTAACTTCTCTCTAAATTGTTTTTCCTGCAGGTGGTGCTCTTAATCTACAATTAAAGCTTGCATGATATTCTAAACAAGTATTATTTAGCAATAAACTAATTCAGTTTTCTTTTATTTTACCATAAAGCATCTGATTGTGATTTCTTCATTTTTAAAATCTGTCAAGCTAGCATTAATCAGTTTTTCTTAATATCACAGGTGTAGGAAGGAATTCATGGAAGTATTTTCTATATTTCATGGCTGTGGTGTTGTCCACTGCAGGTAGTGGGAACTGGTCGAGAACACCAGATCCAGAGCAAGAAGGGCTATTCAGGTCATCAAATCTGGTCCACCTAGAGTCTGTGGATGATTATTCCATTGTTGACTCTCCGCCCCTCCAATGTACATCACCTGTTGATTCCTTAGCTTAAGGAATATTAAATTCCTTCCCTTACTTTCCCAGAAAAGGGGGAAAAATCAATCAAAGCTATTAACCTCTCCGAGGTACCCTTAGGTCTTGATACCTTAATACCAGTAATGAGCAGCTGTTACCTCTTCTCCCACAGATGCAAACTAACTCGAATGTAGCTATATATTGCAGAGAGAATTGAAATTAGAAGGAATAAAAGACTTTAATTCCACTTTCCAGACAATTCATGATCCTCCTCACTTTGCAAATGGTCAAATATTTGTTACTAAGATTCTGGATGAGTAGCTATTCAATTATATCTAGGTTTTTAAAACATTATGGCCAGAATTTGCGGGGAAAATCACAGCGAGTTTAATGCGGACGCCATTATTAGTGTGTGAATAACCCAGCAATTTCTGGCGAGGAAGAAATAAGCCATGAGTTGTGAATATCCACAAGTTGCTGGACGGTTTGCGCCACTCCGCCATTAGCCTCACAAAAGCAGGAGCTCACCGTCACCTCCCTATGAGTTTCAAGAAATTGTTGCATTTGCGCTGTTAACGCAAATTAAACTCGCTGCAGAAAGTTGGGGCTGGTACTTAACGATGTAATGACTCTTTTAATTACAAGATTTATGTTCCTCCAATACCAGAAAGGGAACAATTGAGACTGTGGTGTCTCATTCCTGCAGGTAGTAAATTGTTGTTTTGAGGATTCAAAAAAAAATCTTTCTTTTCCTTTTCTGCCTCTTTTTTTCTCTCTCAATCCAATATTTCTTTCCCTTACCTGAAGAGTGAGGGGGAAAAAAACTAATTAACGGGGCACACCGCGAGATGCCCCGCTCCAGCAAATTCTGGGCCAATAAATCTCCAGATGCCAACCAATGTTACCTTTAACTTTTTTGGAGGGTGCGCGGCCCCTTTAAGGGGCTGCACGGTCCATTCAAAATATTTTCCCCATTTAAAAGCCGGTGAACCGGCTGCACGGGAGCTCCAGAGCGCTGCACGGCCACGCAGCTTAAAGGGAACATTGGTGCCAACAAAGAGTAAAAGAATGGTCGTCAAATATCTTTATTACTGTAATATTAGCCTGTTAGAAATGACCAGTTAGAAATCAAGTATAAAATCCTTCTACCTGCCCTTTCTTCTTCCCTGATCTTGTTCTGTTTTATATTAATTTTTAAAATCAAATGCTTATACTCTGCTGAACTCATTAATTTTTTTAAGCCTAAGCCAGCCAGGCCAGTATATGTAATGAAACTGGGAATCTGGTAAAAATAAGGATTAAACAAAGGGTAGACTTTCTGATTTAGAAAATTGAGTAGAGATCCATTCTGCTGGAGTGTCATTCCACTTCCTCACGCCCCTGTGCGCCCACCCCCCGACACACGCACACACTTTTCTGTCATGTTCAATTTAGTGCTGCAACTTTTAAGAGGTGCAGCTAGCATCCTCCAGTTTGTAGACAGATCCATGTAAGTGAGGCGAAACTGATTTTCAGACGCTTCTGCTGGTTTAGTGTAATTTCTTCTTTTCATCCATATAAAATGGATGTTCAGGGTTTCTAGGCACTGAGTTGTGTACAGACGTAGGTTTAAAGAACTCTAAGATTATCTGATATAAAAACAGAAAATGCTGGAAATACTCAGCCGGTCAGGCAGCATCTGCAGAGAGAGAAACAGTGTTAACATTTCAGGTCGATGACCCTTCGTCCCTCGACCCTCTGTTTCTCTCTCCACAGATACTGCCTGACCTGAGTATTTCCAGCATTTTTTGTTTTTATTTCAGATTTCCAGCATCCGCAGTATTTTGCTTTTGTAAGATTATCTGATAAATTGTCAAGGCATTTCTTAACTCTTTTTCTTGAGGGTTTTCTTCTTCCTCACTTAGATTCCTTTGTGGCAATTGGTATGGTGTAGTCCCCCCCGCCCCCCCCCCGCTCCGCTCCCTCCCTCCCCCCCCCCCCCCCCCCCCCCCCGCTCCCTCCTCCTCTTCCCCCCCCGCTCCCCCACCGCTCCAATAGTGTTTCAATGGGTTTCTTCATGGGAATCCCCCTATGTTTTTGCTTTTTAAATGAAGGTAAGGTCTAAAGAAAGTAGGCAAAAAGGGTCAGGCTGCAGCAGAAGTGCTCAACACAATCAGAATCTACAGACATTTGTTAGAGGAATGGTGTTTGTGGAGGTTTTGATAAAGGATGCCATGACACAATTGTACCACATACTCAAAATTAACTTGGAGGGAGTGAGTAACAGTATGTGCTGCAAAGTATTGGTAAATCTGGAAGTACTGGGGCCTGGCTTGGCGTTGCCTGGAATACCTAGGGAAAAAAAGAGGAAGATAGGTTAGAATGGTATCCTGAAGAGCTGCCTTCAAATATGGTTTTCATTAGGTGTGCTTTGGTGTATGCTTTGCTGGCAATTATTAAAGGAGGGAGTAGAATGAGAACTAAGAGCAGCAGAAGTTGGTAACAATGCTGAGCTAGTGGCTGACTTGATAACTCATCTCTGGCAGCCTCTATTGCCTCCCTTCCAAGGATTTTGAGGACCTCTTTCCCATGTGGGGGTAGTGCTCTTTGGTGAGGGAAATCTGCCTCCTTTTGTTGATCTTTCACAGTTGTTAAAGGCTGTCTACTCCTGAAAGTAGAGTGAAATAAATGACAGATGGCATTATTAAAGTGACATGTAGTAAGACTCAAGTACCAGCAAGCAGCACGTAGTGGGTGTGATAACATGTACATTCAACACCAGCTGCATTTGAATTGTTTTGGGCTGAGTGCTTGTAAGGATGTGAATGAAGCAACATTTCCAGTTGAAGGCTGGGAGTGCAAAGGATACATTCAAGGTAACATTTGAAAGTACTTTAACATTCTGTGAGAGGAAGGTAATTGAAAGTGTCATCCATATGTTACACATTACTGTAAGGCTATGGTATGTTCCCCTACCTTGGCTGTCCTGGTATAGTCATTGAACCTTATCTAACACTCCTTCCATGTGCATGGTGTTGTGATGGTATCAGTAACACAAGTTGAGATCTCTTCCCTTTATCCTTGGGCTACAGTTCTTGGGAAGGGCCCAGCCAAAGAGCAGACCCCCTTTGTGCCTCACTTCCTCATGGAGAATCCCTATGGCCCCAACAGAGAACTGAGCCATCATGTGGCTTGCTCTTGCTCCTTAGATATTTTTTCACCAGAAGTTTGCTTCATTTCATTTTTTTAACAATTATAATGCCTGTCTCTTCCGCCCCCCCCAAAAAAAGTCTCAATCAGAAGGAGTTCTATACCTGCAGCTCTCAATGATGTATTTATTTAGGCCATTCAGCCCAACTGGTCTATGCCAGTGTTTATACTCCAAACAAACCTCCTCCCACTCTAATTACTTCTTCCCACCCTGCCCCTAAATTCCTCTATTCCTTTCTCCCTCAGGTATGCATCAAGCTTCCCCTAAAATGTATCAATGCTAACTGCTTCAACTACTCCACGTGGCAGCAAGTTCCACGTTGTCACCATTTTGTATAAAGAAATTCCTCCTAAATTCTTTATTTGATCTGTTAGTGGCTAATCTTATATTTATGCCCCTTTGGTATGGACTCGCCCCAAATGAAAAAAGTTACAAAGAATAGAATTTTACAGCACAGAAACAGACCATTCAGCCCAACCGGTCTATGCTCCACACAAGCCTCCTCCCACCTTGCTTCATCTCACCCTATCAACATATCCTTCTATTCCTTTCTCTCTCATGTACTTATCTAGCTTCCCCTTAAATGCATCTATGCTAATCATCTCAACCACTCCATGTGGTAGCAAGTTACACATTCTCACCACTCAGATTCTCCATATCCACCTTATCAAACCCCTTCAGAATTTTAAAGACCTCTAATTAGATTTTGATTTTCCCGAGAAAGACCACCATCCTACTCAATCTTTCCTGATAGTTGCATCCTCTCAATTCTGGTAACATCCTTGTAAATACTTTCTGTAATTTCTCCAGTGTTTCAATATTATTCTTGCAGTTCAAAGACCAGAAATGCACACAGTACTCCACGTGTGATCTAACCAATGTTGTATATAAATTTAACATTACCTTCCCTGAATATGTATTCTATTCCTCTAGAAATGACCCTAGTACTTTGTTTACACTCTTTATGTTGCTACTTTTAGAATTTGTTGTAACTGTGTTCCCAGATTTCTTTGATTTTTCTATGCTATTTAGTTTCTTACCTTCCAAGAAAAAAGTGGCCTCCTTATCCTCCTACCAAAATGAACCACCTCACTTTGCTATATTGAATTTCATTTGCCATTGAACCACCCACTCTGCAAGCCTATGGAAAATGGTAGTCCCAGTGTGGATCACTGCCAGTCTGAGAAATTTCTCTTAACTCCTACCCTCTGTTTTGTAGCAAGCTTTCAATTCTGCTGCCTGGCCCTTAACTCGACATGCCCTGACCACTGTCATGAGTCTCTTATGTGGCACCTTATCGAAGGCCTTCTGTAAATCCATGTATACCATCTCCACTGCATTGCCCTTGTTTACTCTTTCTGTTACCTCTTCAAAGAATTTTATACGTTTGGTTAAGCATGGCCTTCCTTTTAGAAATCCATGCTGACTACATTTTATTATATTCTCCATCGCTAGTTTTTTTTTTTGTTATCTGATCTTTTGTTGGGGGTAGGAGCATCCACGGTTACCCAAGATGCACTCCCAACAGGCGAGACCACCTACCTGACGCAAACATTAGGAAAATCAGTCATTAGGTGCCCAAGATGGGAATCTTCTTCCAAGCACTCAGCTTGATGAGCATAAAAATTCCCCACAAAATATAGATTTAAGGACACAGGCTGTCTGTGACTGCTAGAAGAGCATATGGGGACCGTGTCCTCGGAGACATTTTGCAACAGGAGGAAAGAAGTCCAGGTAGGATTCTACATTCAGTTGTCTAATACTTAATTTTAAGTCTCCACCATAAACTGCTACTTAATATACTTAAAGCTGTAATGCTCCATAAATAAAAATGCATTAACCTAATATTCTCTTGTACCACTAATACTTAAAGAAGCACTGTGCTTTCATTAACAATAGACAATATTAATATACTGCAAACCCCAAACCCAGATCACGAGGCCTTGGGTGGTTAGCCTCCTATTTGTGCACAGACGTGCTGATTAGAAGAAGCATTGCTGATGAAAGTCTCCAGCCTGAAATCACGGGTTCTGAAATGAACCTCATTCTTCAATTTTTTTTTTTAAATTAAAGTGATTTTGAAGAAAGGTTAGGTTAGCATACCCTCACATTAGCAGTTCCCACTTAACTTACATTTTGTCACTGGCTAAGAGGCAGTAAACATGGGTGAGAACACATGTGTGACGCCTTCCTCAGTCTAGCCACATTGTAACTGGAATCCTGTTTAATTACAAAATTAGGAACACAGGAAAAGTGCAGGACCAGAAAAGCCTATGCAGTCCATTTTATTTGGCCGGTCTCAAAAACTACTTTCTGTCAGTCGTCCATCTCCTTAAATATCTATCCAATTCTCCCGTAAATTTTCCTACACCATTTGTCTCCACTGCCTCCCTGGGTAGGTCATTCCACACAATCACGACCTCTGGCACTATTTTGAAGAAGAACAGGGGAGTTGTCCTGGCCAATATTTATCCCTCGACCAACATAACAAAAACAGATTATCTGGTCATTAGCACATTGCTGTTTGTGGGAGCTTGCTGTGTGCAAATTGGCTGCCGCGTTTCCCACATTACAACAGTGACTCCACTTCAAAAGTAGAGCTGTAAAATGCTTTGAGATGTCCAGTGGTCGTGAAAGGCGCTATATAAATGCAAGTCTGTCTTTCTGTGTAAAGTATTTATCCTAGTAAACAGTTGTCACCGGAAGTGCAGCAGGATAGAATTTCCGCTTGCCATTTTCATGCTATCGTGACCCCGTCTCAAATCCTGAGGGCCAAGTCATTTAACTAATAATGGTAAGTGCCCGCCCTGTGGAAGCAGCGTGATCTCAGTGCAGCACCCTGTTGTTCCAAGAGGGGGAGCCAGAAGCCAGTTGGGCCAAGAAATGAAAAGCAGATTTTTATTTTTAAACTCTCCTGTAATGTAAGGTCACTGTTTGCTTTAACTTTGG
This sequence comes from Squalus acanthias, assembly GCA_030390025.1. Taxonomy (NCBI): domain Eukaryota; kingdom Metazoa; phylum Chordata; class Chondrichthyes; order Squaliformes; family Squalidae; genus Squalus; species Squalus acanthias. The sequence goes on along the minus strand of CM059434.1, from coordinate 27,279,123 downwards.
GGCCTAAATGCAGCCCAGAATGGAATCCAAGTCTGCTCTCAGCCGATGTAGGTTGCTCTGAGCAATCAAATCTGGTAGGATACCGGGGCTGGGGGGTGTTAAATCCCCCTCACTGGCAATCACCCCTGATGATGTGAAATTTCTACCCTGTTAAATCTAAACTATCTGTGCACCTACCTTCTTGTAAGCTTGAGCTCATGTCCCTGGTCCTAGAGTTCGTGCCTGTTTCAAATGTCTAGTTTGCCATCGGTGTTCTTGGATTCAGTGGCACTGGTTATTCCGTAAGCAAACCCTTGTGTCTGGAGTTAACTCGCACTGCCCAATAATTACATATACGATAGCATAATCCGAGGGATCTTACAATATGTCCCCTGGTCACACAAACTGAATACTGTATATTTTGCATGCACCCTTGCGTACATCTTCCAGTAGACAGAACTAATAAACATTCTGGAGAGACGGGCTTCATATAAAATCAAGAGCATGTTTATTTTGCAGAACACACGTGACTGAACAGAGGAGTATTTCCAGACTTGTTGAACTTCTTCTGTAATGCTTCCCGTGACATATAAAAAATCAAACAGTGCTGTGGCAGTCTGGAAGTTTACCCCTAAATTTTAATTTCTTTCCGGTCAGCCTCCAGGTGTGAAAATTGATCAGCTGTAACTTAATTTTCAGTCCAGAACATGGCCTGGTTCTCTCAGCCTTTGTGGAGTTAAATCAAGGTCCCGTCTGCTCTCTTTGGACGTAAAAACTTCCATGGTACTATTCGAAGATGAGCACGGGAGTTCTCCCCAGTGTCCTGGCCAATATTTATCCCTCAACCAACATCTCTGAAACCAATGATCTGGTCATTTATCTCCTTGCAGTTTGTGTGAGCTGGCGCTGTGTAAATTGGCTACTGCGTTTCCGACATTCCAACAGTGACACTTCAAAAAGTACTTAATTGGCTGTAAAGCACTTTGGGATATCCTGAGGTTGTGAAAAGCACTATATAAATGCAAGTCTTTCTTATCTCGTGTTCCTTTGTCAGTTTTTGCCCTGTGTTCAAAGGAAGTAGGGGCAGAAAATAAAATGTTTTGTAGGATTTTCTCGTTAACCCTGTGAGGCTCTGCTTCAACAAGCTACTGAGTGGAGTGAGAAACTCCGCAACAGACACAGGTTAACAAAACTGAGGACCTAAATTTACTTTAAAATTCAGTAGACAAATACATACCTTTCAACTGTATTGCGCTCAGAATCATAGAAGTGATCAGCTCCTTTGATATTCTGGTGGTTCCCCATGCACGCCTGCACTTGCCTTCCTCGGAGAAGGTTTCTTCATTTCCACCGTCGGCTAACAACTTGGGTGGGCCACTTTGTCACTGCTTGTTTCTTGGTTTCCCTGCGTTGTTGTTTGAATCTGCCAATCCCATCCTGTCTCCTGGTATGTGTTCTCATCATCCGTGACACAGCCTCAGCCAGTGGTGCTTTGGAGGTCATATGATCTCAATCTTTTGGTCACATTTAACGTGTTTTAAGTCTGTTCCTTGGTTCAACACTTTTCCTTATCCATCTATGATTTTCAGGCCAATCACACTTTGTGTTCTGGTCTCACCTTTGCCACATTTATTGTCCTTGACAGTCACACCCTTTGATCCTTTGCTCTTCTGTCTCGCATTAAGTTTCCACAGGATATATCTAAGACAATGTCACTGTTGAATTTACAAATGGTGAAATATCCCATGATGCACCAGTATACTAACGTTCAACGTTTCCCTTCAGTCGTTTTCTGCAATCAATCTCTACATTCCCTCAACAAGTAGATGAAATTTATTGATATCCATTTTTAATGAATGATCTGATCATTGTTGAGTGCTTGCACAGTCCAAACAAACATACATCAACTTGTGCACTAACTAACAGAACATGTAGACAAAAATTGAGTATTCGTGGAAGCCATATCACTGTGCCATTTGCATATGTTGCAAAGCTCATACTATTTGTCTATGTCTGCGTAAGGTACATTTAAAAATACAACGGCCCGAATTTTGCAGTCAGCAGCAAACGAATGGCACTTGCCGTTTGTTGCATTGACACTTACCCACAGACTTTGGGCTTTTACACTATGATTTGCAGTAATCAGAGAGTCAAACCTCTACAGGGATCTGGGACGTGTGTGACCAAGGCAAGCAACGTCGTGTCTCCTCAACCAATCAGATTGGAGAATCCTTAATCGCAGAGTCTAAACCAGGAAGTGTAAGTTAGAATATTTAATTCAATGTAAAATCACGTACAGAAAGCAAATAAAGAGAGGGAAAGAAAATGGGATTACGAGAGAGATGAAAGAGACAAAGAAAAAGTAAAAAAAAAATAGATTTTTAAATTTTTTGAATCTCCAACAATAATTAAATCTGAAGGAATGAGACTCCACACTTGTAAAAATAAATTTTCAGTGTCAAGAGAGGTTGTTTAGCAGTAATTAAGACTTACCACGCTGTTAAAAATTCACTTATACTTGAATGGATAAGCCCTAACTTTTACTGGTGTGTTTAGTGGGTAAGTACCCCATTGCATATGTGTGAATGCGTAGTCTGTCGGCAAAATACTGTAAGAGCAAAGCTTTTGGAGGAGCAGGACAACTTGGAAAGCAACTTCCTGATTTCCACGTTTGATTGCGCATGTGCGGATACCAGAAGTTGCTGTCCAATTTACTCCTTAATAACGGTGAGCGCTGATAGCCTCACCATTATTCTTACCGCAAAAATCAGGACCATAGTGTAACAATCATCAGTACAATCTAAATTATCGCAAACAACATAGATGTAATCTGACTCACGGATCTTGTTCAACGTTAGAAGCAATCTCCCATCACTTATGATTTGTTGTGGAAAGTCCCGGTCGTCAGAACATACGAATTAGGAGCAAGAGTAGGCCATTCGGCCCTTCGAGCCTGCTCTGCCATTCAATAAGATTACTCCACATTCCCGCTTACCCCCGATAACTTTTCAACCCCTTGCTTACCAAGAATCTATCTACCTCTGCCTTAAAAATATTCAAAGACTCTGCTTCCACCGCCCTCTGAGGAAGAGAGTTCCAAAGACTCACGACCCTCTGAGAACAAATTTCTCATTTTTAAACAGTGACCCCTAGTTCTAGATTCTCCCACAAGAGGAAACATCCTCTCCAAATCCACCTTGTCCAGACCCCTCAGGATCTTTTATGTTTCAATCAAGTCACCTCTTACTCTTCTAAACTCCAGCGGATACAAGCCTAGCCTGTCCAACCTTTCCTCCATAAGACAACCTGCCCATTCCAAGTATTGGTCTAGTAAACCTTCTCTGAACTGCTTCCAACGCATTTACATTCTTCCTTAAATAAGGAGACCAATACTGTACACAGTACTCCAGATGTGGTCTCACCAATGCCCTGTATAACTGAAGCATAACCTCCCTACTTTTGTATTCAATTCCCCTCGCAATAAACGATAAAATTCTATTAGCTTTCCTAATTATTTGCTGTACCTGCATAGTAACCTTTTGTGATTCATGCACTAGGACACCCAGATCCCTCTGCATCTCAGAGCTCTGCAATCTCTCACCATTTAGATAATATGCTTTGTTATTCTTCCTGCCAAAATGGACAACTTCACATTTTCCCACATTATACACCATTTGCCAGATCTTTGCCCACTCACTTAACCTATCTACTGTATATCCCTTTGTAGCCTCCTTATGTCCTCCTCACAATTTACTTTCCTACCTATCTTTGTGTCATCAGCAAATTTAGCAACCATACCTTCGGTCCCTTCATCCAAGTCATTTATATAAATTGTAAAAAGTTGAGGCCCCAGCACTGATCCCTGTGGCACACCACTCATTACATCTTGCCAACCAGAAAATGACCCATTTATGCCTGCTCTGTTTCCTGTTAGCTAGCCAATCTTCTATCCATGCCAATATGTTACCCCCTACACCATGAGCTTTTATTTTCCGCAATAACCTTTGATGTGGCACCTTATCAAATGCCTTCTGGAAATCTAAGTACAGTACATCCACCGGTTCCCCTTTATCCACAGCACATGTTACTTCCTCAAAGAACTCCAATAAATTGGTTAAACATGATTTCCCTTGCACAAAACCATGTTGACTCTGCCTGATTACTTTGAACTTTTCTAAATGCCCTGCTATAACGTCTTTAATAATAGCTTCTAACATCTTCCCTATGACAGATGTTAAGCTAACTGACCTGTAGTTTCCTGCTTTCTGTCTCCCTCCCTTTTTGAATAAAGGAGTTACGTTCACTATTTTCCAATCTAATGGAACCTTCCCCGAATCTAGAGAATTTTGGAAAATTAAAACCAACGCATCATTATGATAGTTGTGGATCCGTAGACCCAATTGGATTTACTTATAAGCATTGATAGCTTCATATTGAACAGCCACCACAGGCGACTTGGTCTTTAACAGCATACACATAAGAGAGAAAAAAAACGTACAGTAACATCTGTTCTTTGCTAATATCTGATCCTCCCTCTCTTTCTCTTCGGAACCTGCTAAGGGTGCCTCCAGGATTTCTTCGTCTTTCGTGACATTCTGGGTAGGGAGAGAGATAGTTGTCTCTGTCTCAATTGACGTCTACCCCTTCTCTCTGATGAGGGTGATGGGCCTCAGGGGAGGTTGTCATCATCCCAACATAGGGGTAATTCCTCCCATGGGATATTATGATTTAATTTATTGAAGTTGCTCGGGGTGGTTTCTGGTTCGCAAACGCTTTAAGCTGGTTAACGTGGCACCATTTTTTTTCTTTTTCCCCATGATCACCTTGTACACAGATGGGTAGTACTGGGCACAAAATAAACAATTGTGACAATAATGCTCCGCGTCTGCCTTTAGTCCCGGTCACCAGACTACCCCTTTTAATTGGGCTAGAGATGTGGCTGGACCAGAATGTCCCATGGTAGGCGCATTGTGTGCCTGATAAAGGAACTGATTCTTTAAGCCCTCCAGTATGACCTATGCTTCGTCCTGGAATGGTAAACCATCCTTAACTGTTAATCCCTTTTTCCCTTCATATGGGCTCGGCAGGGATATTCCCTCCTCCAAGTGACTTTATCACTTGCTTGATTTGGATATCCTCAGCCGGAGGATCCTTTAGGGTGATCACAGTCTCGAGTGGGACAGCTATTTTTAGAGGATCCTACTCAATTCCATTTTGTCCCCCTTTGGCCAACTGGCCTGCCATCTCATTTTCTTTCCACCCACTCTCGTTCTCACTGAGAGCTTTAACTTTCTGTACTGCAATTTGCTCTGCATATGATTTAGCTTGAGAGAAAATGTACTTGGGTAGGGGGGCCGATGATAAAAGCTTCCCATCCGCTGATGTAAAACCTCTCTTTTCCCAGATGGGTAAGTATTCCGTCAGGGAGTTGCAAACCTACATGGAATCTGAATAGTGTCAGCTGTGGCTCAGTGGGTAGCACTCTCACCTCTGAATCAGAAGGTTGTGGATTCAAGTTCCACTCCAGAGACTTGAGCACAAAAATCTAGGCTGACACTCCAGTTCAGTACTGAGGGAGTGCTGCACTGACTGAGGTGCTGTTTTCGGATGAGACGTTAAACCGAGGCCCCGTCTGCACTCTCAGGTGGACGTAAAAGTTTCCATTGCACTATTTTGAAGAAGAGCAGGGGAGTTATCCCTGGTGTCCTGGCCAATATCCCTCAATCAACATCACTAAAAACAGGCTATCTGGTCATTATCACGTTGCTCTTTGTGGGAGCTTGCTGTGCGCAAATTGGCTGCTGCATTTCCTACATTACAACAGTGACTGCACTTCAAAAGTACTTCATTGGCTGTAAATGCTTTGGGATGTCATGAGGTCGTGAAAGACACTATAAAAGGCAAGTCTTTCTTTAGATTTGGAAATCAAGGGATATGGGGATAGTGCGGGAAAGTGGAGTTGAGGTAGGAGATCAGCCATGATCTTACTAAATGGTGGAGCAGGCTCGAAGGACCGAATGGCCTACTCTGTTCCTATTTCTTATGTTCTTTTGTTCTAGATGGTGTCCAGGAGCTGAATCTGGCTCGAATGGATCATTATCTACACGATCGCTGTTTGAGCTAAGAGTGTAAATGGTCATTTTAGGGTGACCTCCTTTCCCTATTCTCGGTAATATACACCAGTTCGGAATAATCCCTCTACTACTCAATTGGAGCCATCAACAAATATTTGAGTAGAGTTGGGAATTCTCCTGGCCTTAATGGGAATCCATTCCCCAGAGCGGTGGTTACCTTATAATGTGGGGCTACCCCGATATAGCAGATTTCCAGCTAATTTAGTGGGGAGTCTCTGGTGTGCTTAACCACGCTATCTCTACCCTGTAGGAGTAAGATCCACCTATTGGTTATTTGAGACTGATCCACCTTCCAATCTCCCATCTAACAACTCAGTCAGAGTGTGACATCGAAGCAAATGCAAGGGAGCTAGCCCAATGATGTCAGTGAAATGCTGTACTGCACAGAATGTAACCAAGAGATGCCTTTTGCATGCTGAATAATTAACCTCTTACTGGCGTTAGGACCCGGGAGACCTACATTGCGGGACACAACTTCTCGTGTTTCTTCTGCAGCAATACTGTTGACAGAGAAAACTTGGAAGCAGCCACTTCTTGGTAAAAAGGGCCTTCTGGGTTGGCTGGCTGTAAGAACATAAGAACTGGAGTGGGCCATTCAGCCCTCAAGCCTGTTCCACCATTCAATGAGATCATGGCTGATCTATGACCTAACTCCATATACCCGCCTTTGGCCCATATCCCTTAATAGCTTTGGTTACCAAAAATCTACCAATCTCACATTTAAAATTAACAATTGACTTAGCACCAATTGCCATTTGCGAAAGAGAGTTCCAAACTTCTACCACCCTTTGTGTGTGGAAGTGTTTCTTAACTTCACTCCTGAAAGGCCTGGCTCTAATCTTTAGCCTATGCCTCCTAGTCCTAGACTCCCCAACCAGCGGAAATAGTTTCTCGCTCTCTACCCTATCAGTTCCCCTTAATATCTTGAAATCTTTGATCAAATTACCCCTTAACCTTCTAAATTCCTGTGAATGCAACCCGTGTTTGTGTAATCTCTCCTCGTAATTTAACCCTTGGAGTCCAGGTATCATTCTAGTAAATCTACGCTGCTCTCCCTCCAAGGTCAATATATCCTTCCTAAGATGTGGTGCCCACAACTGCTCACAGTACTCCAGGTGTGGTCTAACCAGGGTTTTGTATAGCTGCAGCATAACCTCTACCCCCTTGTATTCTAGTCCTCTAGATATAAAGGCCAGCATTCCATTAGCCCTTTTGATTATTTTCTGTACCTGTCCATGACATTTTAATGATCTTAGTACATGGACTCCAAGTCTCTTTGGCTGTCTACTGTTTCTAGTGTTTCACCATTTAGAAAGTACTCTCTTCTATCCTTTATAGGTCCAAAGTGGATGACCCCACATTTGCCTACATTGAAATCCATTTGCCACAGTTTTTCCCATTCATGTAATCTATTAATATCTCTCTGTAATTTTATGCTTCCATCTACAATGCTTACAATGCCGCCTATCTTTGTGTCATCGGCCAATTTGGATATGTGGCTTTCTATCCATCATCTAAGTTAATAAATACTGTAATAGCTGAGGTCCCAACACAGATCCCTGTGGGACACCACTGGTCACATCCTGCCAATTAGAGTACCTGCCCATTATCCCTATTCCGTCTCCTGCCGCTCAGCCAATTTCCTAACCTGGTCAATAATTTTCCTTCAATTCCATGCTTCAACTTTAGTTTACAGTCCCTTATGAGGGACTTTATCAAATGCCTTCTGGAAGTCTATATAAATAACATCCAAAGACATTCCCCTGTCCACTACTTTAGTCACCTCTTCAAAAAATTCAATCAGGTTTATCAGGCATAACCAACCCTTTAGAAATCCATGCTGGCTTTCTCTGATCAACTGAAAATTTTCAAGGTGTTCAGTCATCCTATCCTTAATTATAGACTCTAGTAATTTCCCGACAACACCGCCTTAGGTGCTGTTGTCGGGGGGGATGACTCATCGGGGGAAGGCACCAGCAGCCAGGCTCATGGCACCATGACTGGCTCTGTTGCAAAGAAGGGAGGGAAAAAGAGTGGCAGGGCTATAGTAATAGGGGACTCGATTGTAAGGGGAATAGATAGGGGTTTCTGTGGTCGCGACCGAGACTCCAGGATGGTATGTTGCCTCCCTGGTGCAAGGGTCAAGGATGTCTCGGCGCGGGTGCAGAACATTCTGGAGGGGGAGGGGGAACAGCCAGTTGTCGTGATACATGTTGGTACCAACGACGTAGCTAAAAAAAGGGAAGAGGTCCTACAAGTAGAATTTAGGGAGTTAGGAGCCAAGCTAAAAAGTAGGACCTCGAAGGTAGTAATCTCTGGATTACTACCAGTGCCACGTGCTAGTAAGAGTACAGAGAACAGGATAGTTAGGCTAAATACGTGGCTTGAGCAGTGGTGTAAGAGGGAGGGTTTTAAATTTTTGAGGCATTGGAACCAGTTTTGTGGTAGGTGTGACCTATACAAAAGGGACGGTCTACACCTGTGCAAAGATGGAACTGATGTTCTCGGGGTAATTTTTGATAAAGCAGTTCGGGAGCATTTAAACTAGTATGGCAGGGGGCTAGAAACCTATGTAGTGAAATAGAGGAAAGTGAAAGGCAGACAGAAATAAATGGTAAAAGGGTGAGGAACAAAAAACAAAGGGCCAAACTAATTCATAAAAAATGTGAGCATAAAAAAAGCCTGAGGGTTTTATACCTTAATGCGAGAAGCATCAGGAACAAGGTAGATGAATTAGCTGTGGAAATAGAGGTTAATAATTATGATCTAATTGGGATTACGGAAACATGGTTGCAGGGTGAGCAGGGCTGGGAGCTTAACATACAGGGGTATTCAGTATTTAGGAAGGATCGACAAAAAAGAAAGGGAGGAGGGGTAGCATTGCTGGTAAAAGAAGGGATAAATGCAATTGAAAGGAAGGATATTAACTCAGTTAATACAGAATCTATATGGGTGGAGCTAAGAAATAGCGAGGGGCGAAAAACATTAATAGGAGTGGTATATAGGCCTCCAAATAGTAAAATAGAGGTTGGGGAGGGCATCACGAGGGAAATTAGAGAAGCGTGCAATAAGAGCACAGCTGTCATCATAGGTGACTTTAACTTACATATAGATTGGAATAGCCTAATCAGTAAAAATAATGAGGAGGAGGAATTCCTTGAGTGTTTAAGGGATGGTTATCTGGATCAATATGTCGAGGAACCAACTCGGGAACAGGCTATATTGGACTGGGTACTGTGCAATGAGAAGGGACTAATTAGTAATCTTGTTGTACGGGGACCCTTGGGTCAGAGCGATCATAACATGATCGATTTCTCACTCGAAATGGAGAGCGAAGAAATTGACTCAGATACTAAGGTCCTGAATTTAAACAAGGGGAATTATGATGCCATTAGACGGGAACTGAGTAGGTCTGATTGGACAACGTTCCTGGGAGGACTGGAGGTAGATAAACAATGGCAAGCATTTAAAGATAGAATGACAAAATTGCAAAAATTGTTTATACCAATCTGGCATAAAAGGAAATCTAAAAAGGTGACTCAACCGTGGATAACAGGGGAAATTAGAGACAGCATAAAATCCAAAGATAGGGCGTATAAAATAGCCAAAAAAAGCGCCAGAGCGGAAGATTGGGAACAGTTTAAGATAGAGCAAAGGAGGACAAAGGGCTTAATCAAGAGGGGCAAAATAGCTTACGAAAGCAAGCTGGCGGAAAATATAAAAACTAACTCCAAAAGCTTTTATAAGTATATCAAGAGGAAAAGACTGGTGAAAACCAAAGTTGGCCCATTGCAGTCAGATACGGGGGAATATATAACGGGAAATAAGGAAATGGCAGACCAACTAAATGCATACTTTGGGTCAGTCTTTACGAAGGAAGACACAAAAAACCTCCCTGGGATATCGGGAAAAATAGGGACATTTGCAAAGGAGGAACTGACGCAAGTCAATATCTCTAAGGATATGGTGTTAAGGAAGCTAAAGGGATTGAAGGCGGACAAATCCCCAGGGCCTGATAACATGCATCCTAGGGTGCTGAAGGAGGTGGCCCTAGAGATAGCGGATGCACTAAGTATGATTTTTCAGAATTCATTAGACTCGGGAACAGTGCCCATGGATTGGAGGGTAGCTAACGTTACCCCACTATTCAAAAAGGGGGGTAGGGAAAAAGCAGGTAATTACAGACCTGTAAGCCTTACATCAGTTGTGGGCAAAATGCTGGAGTCCATCATTAAGGATGAAATAGCGGAGCACTTAGCAAATGGGGACAGGATAGGACAGAGTCAACATGGATTTACAAAGGGTAAATCGTGCTTGACTAATCTATTGGAATTTTTTGAGGGAGTAACTGGTAAAATAGATGGGGGAGACCCAGTAGATGTGGTGTACCTGGACTTCCAAAAGGCCTTCGATAAGGTCCCACATAAAAGATTAGCAGGGAAAATTGAAGCTCATGGGATAAAAGGGAAAGTATTGACGTGGATAGAGAACTGGCTGTCAGATAGAAAACAGAGAGTTGGAATAAACGGCTCATTTTCTGAATGGCAGGCAGTAACAAGTGGGGTACCACAGGGATCTGTCCTGGGTCCCCAGCTGTTCACAATTTACATTAATGACCTGGATCAGGGAGTCGGATGCAGCATTTCCAAATTTGCAGATGACACTAAACTAGGAGGGGGGGTGGGCTCAGAGGAGGAGACCAGGAAGCTCCAGAGCGATTTGGACAGACTGGGTGATTGGGCGGATAAATGGCAGATGCACTATAATGTGGACAAGTGCGAAGTTATCCACCTTGGGTGCAGGAACGGGAGGGCAAATTATTATTTAAATGGCAATAAATTGGGAGAGGGGGAAGTACAGAGAGACCTGGGTGTTCTTGTACACCAGTCACTGAAGGCGAGCATGCAGGTGCAACAGGCGGTCAAGAAGGCAAACGGTATGCTGGCCTTCATAGCAAAAGGGTTGGAATACAGGAACAGGGATACCTTGCTGCAGCTGTACAGGGCACTGGTGAGACCACACCTCGAGTACTGTGTACAGTTTTGGTCGCCTCATCTGAGGAAAGATGTTCTTGCCATGGAGGGGGTGCAGCGGCGATTCACCAGGCTGATACCAGGAATGGCGGGATTGACCTATGAGGAGAGACTATGTAGTTTAGGGATGTACACACTGGAGTTTAGAAGATTGAGAGGGGACCTCATAGAAGTGTATAAAATTCTGACAGGTCTAGACAGACTAGATGCAGAAGGAATGTTTCCCTTGGCGGGTGAGAACAGAACTAGAGGACATAATTTAAGGATAAGGGCTAAACCATTTAGGACAGAAATGAGGGGGAATTTCTTCACTCAGAGGGTGGTGAACCTGTGGAACTCATTGCCACAGAGGGCAGTGTACGCCAGCTCATTAAATATATTTAAGAGGGAATTAGATATATTTCTACAGGCAAAAGGGGTTAAGGGTTACGGAGAGAAGGCGGGGACGGGATACTGAATTGGAGGATCAGCCATGATCTCATTAAATGGCGGAGCAGGCTCGAAGGGCCGGATGGCCTACTCCTGCTCCTATCTTCTATGTATCTATGTAACAGATGTTAGCCTAACTGGTCTATAATTCCCTGGTTTCTCTCTCTTGCCATTCTTAAGTAGCGGAGTGACATGCGCAATTTTCCAATATAAAGGGACAGTTCCCGAATCGGGAGAACTTTGGAAGATTATAGTTAGGGCATCTGCAATGTTCTCACCTACTTCCTTTAAAACCCTGGGATGGAAGCCGTCTAGTCCTGGGGATCTGTCACTCTTTAGTGCCATTATTTTCTTCATTACTGTAATTTTGCTTACGTTAATTTTGGTGAATCCCCATCCCTGATTCAATATTAGATTCCTTGGGATTTCCAGCATGCTATCCTCTTCCTCTGCTGTAAATACTGATGCAAAGTAATTATTCAACATGTCCACCATTTCCTTATTATCATTGACAATATCACCGATATCAGTGTTCAAGGGGCCCACATTGCTCCTGACCACCTCTCTTTTTATTCTAACATAATTGTAAAAAATAATTGTGTTGATTTGATATCTCTTGCAAGTTTCTTTTCATAATCCATTTTTGTAGCTCTTACTATCTGTTTTGCCACCTTTTGTTATTCTTTGTATCTCTCCTAGTTGCCAGGATCTGTGCTATTTTTTGCATTTTTTTGTATGCTTTTTCTTTTAGTTTTATGTTGTCCCGCACCTTTTTAGTCATCCATGGCTGTTTTATTTTGGCAAGTAGAGCTTTTGCCCCTTAGGGCTATAAACTGGTTCTGTCGCACATGAAATTCTTTTTTGAACACCAGATATTCTGTCATTTTACCCATTAACAGATTTGCCAAATTTACTGTGGACAGTCTCTGTCTCATCCCGTTGAAGTCGACCTTACCTAAATCTAGAATCTTAGTAGCTGTTTTGCATTTCTTCCTTTCAAACACTACGTTGAACTCGATTATATTATGATTGCTATTAGATAAATGTTCACACACCATTAGGCTGTTAACTAAATCTGGCTCATTACTCATTTCTAAATATAATATGGCATGCCCCCTTGTTGGTTGTCGGACATATTGTTGCAGGAAACTATCCTGAACACACTCAAGGAATTCACTACCTTTCTGACATGAGTTAGTCAGCTTATCCCAATCTAAAGTTAAAATCCCCCATTAAAACCACTCTGCTGTTGCTACATGTTTGTCTAATCTCTGCATTTATACATTCTACTACTTCACAGATGCTATCAGCGAGCCTATACACAACTCCCACTATTGTCTTAACTCCTTTTCTATTTCCAGTAAGACTGGAGCTGTCTGTCGAAAGAAAGTGACTTTCCTCCTCTTGGTGAGTTGGGCCTTTTTGGGATTTACTTTCAACCCCTCGTCTCTGAGCAAACTCAGTAACTCATCCAGTAGACGCTGAGGTATGGAGCAACAAATCGACCACACAGTGAATTAATGCGCCGGATTGGCTAAACCTTAGATGGCTTTTGCCATCCGCTGTTGAAAAATAGACAGAGAATTGTGGAACCCTTGGAGCAGACATGTCCAAGTATAATGCTGGTCCTTGAACGTGAACGCAAACTTATGCTGGTGGTCCAGGTGTAGGGAGACCAACCAAAAACCATTCAAGCTCTCTAGCACAGAGAATACTTTTGATGACAAGGTTAATCGCATAAGTACCTCGGGGTTCGATGCGACTGTGCAGAACGGAATGACCTTGTTTAGTTGCTGATAATCAATAGTTAATCCCCATGATCCATCGTGTTTCTTAACTGGCCATATTGGGGAGTTTGCTTCTGTTGCAATAGTTCTTAACACCCCCTGTTGTACTCAAGACCTGCTAACTACTTGGATGTGTTCAGTAGCTTTCTGGTTGGAAAAAACACTGCTTTAAGGGGTGGGGAAAATCAAGGCCTGTGTATTTCCACCACTCCTTCCAGTCCAGTCATGTTTATACCATGTGGACGTCTACACGTTTCTAAGAACTGTTCTCTGGTGTGGACGCAAATAGTTCCTCGAGGTTGTAATTTTGTATTAAACACACTTCCCCTTCTCCTTCTGGAATGACAATCGGGGCCTTCCTCATTCCCTCTTCAGCTACCCAGAGGGACTTGTTAACCAGGTCAATCGTGAGAGGCAGACCAGCCATTGCGTCCACTCCCAGTATCCTTTTTCCATCCCTCTATCATCAGAACACAAGACCAATCAAATGCGTGGAATCCTAACACTATGGGTACAGGTTCTAATTCAAACCCTAAATGGGTGTCCCCAGTAAAAATGCTCAACTGTGACAGGACTCCTATTGAAAACAGTGAGTTCCAAGGATCACGCTCGGCTAAGATGTTACAGGACGCGCCCGTGTTGATCAAAAGGTTAATACGGTGGCCTCTTACCGTAGCTCAGACACATGGACAACCGTATTCATCAAGCCATAGCGGGCACGATTAACGTAAAGAGGCCAGACTCCATCATTGTGATGAGACTGGGACCTCTTTGTCTCCTCTCTTGTCTCCCTCAGTCAGTATCACCGGTGCTGGTAGGGCACTCGGAATCGCCCAGTGGAATGTGTCAACGAGCTCTTTTGCGAATTCTGTCAAGTCAGGGTACAAGCATGTCTTACGCTTTCCTTACTACCCTTATCTCCCTTTGAATCCTGCCTACAGTCCCGAGCAAAGTCTTCCCATAGTTGTAACATTTCATGCCACTGCTTCCTGTCACCCTGCCGTTATGTTTATGGGTTTTCCTGCTGATTTCCTGATGGTTCCTTTCTTATCCTGACCCAGCTTCTGAGTCACTGGGCCCTCATTTTTCCAAGTCGTGGCCATACATGCTGTGGGCTTACTGCCCCCTTTTTGGTTTTCCTACGTTATAGTCATTCTCTGAAGGACCCACGCTGGTTGGTGTCCTCCGGGTCGAATCTGACAAGGGCAGACTGCAAATACGACTGGGCACAACTGATCAGGGTTCTACACCAGCGTGCCACTGCGGATGCTGTCCTAAGTCCCCAGGATTCAATCCTGGACTGTACACCCGATCGTAGTGTTGCCATAATCGATTGGCATACACATTCGGATGTTCAGTGGGTTCCTAATGGCATTTGTGTGAGACCTTCAGTGGGTTCCCCTCTATTAAACACTATCCCTGTTAGTACGGCTTCCTGTGTTTGATGCCAAGTCCCAGAACCGTTTTTACGGTTCATCGGCAGCGCTCCAAACACAGTCGAACCCAAGGTCCACAGTAACAATTTAACTTTCTCCCCCCATCTTCCATGCCACTGAGAGCAGCAGTTTGCTCTACTTCTGCAAAGGACAGGATAGCAGGTAGGTCTTCGACCTGAAACGTTAACTCTGTTTCTCTCTCCACGGATGCTGCCTGGCCTGCTGAGTTTTTCCAGCGTTTTCTGTTGTAAAAGCAGGTAGGTGATTGGTTGGTGAGCATTAAGGTTTTTTTTCCTCTCTAAACTAAGACAGTGGTTTAAACTAGGAGCGGGAAACTATAACATACTGTATTAAATTTATAGCTTAAACTAGTTAAACTAATTAATACAACTATATAAATAATCATTGAATAAAGCCTTTAACTAATTAAATAAATAAAATAAGGCTAGTCTAAGATATGGCAGGGCAAGTTGTGTGTCTGGACTGCAGTATGTGGGAGTTTGTGGACGGTGAGACTGTCCCGAGCAAACACGTCTACAGGAGATGTCTCCATCTCAAATCTCTCTGGCTCAGAGTCACTGAGCGGGAGTGCGAGTTGGAGACACTCCGCCACATAAGGGAGGGGGAGGAATTTCTGGACAGTTTTATCCACAATACAGTCACACCCCAGAGGAAAGCACAGGTTCAGGAAAGGGAGGGTGTGACTGTTAGGGAGAAGGGTAGCGGGGATTTAGGAGAGGTTGAGAAGGAGTCCCGCAGACACTGGTCCATCCAACAGATACGATGTACTCGCTACCTGTGAGGACAAGGAGAAAGACTGCAGGGAGGAGAACCACAATGCAGACCAAGGCACCGTGGCTCAGGAGGCTATCCAAGGGGGGAAGAGTAGAATAGAAATGTGATAGTGATCGGGGACTCTATAATTAGGGGGATAGATAGCGTCCTCTGCAGCCAAGAACGAGAATCCCGAAGGGTGTGTTGCCTACCCGGTGCCAAGGTAAGGGATATCTCGTGGCGGCTGGAGAGGAACTTGGAAAGGGAGAGGGTAAATCCAGTTGTCGTGGTCCATGTTGGAACAAACGACGTAGTAGGAACAGGGAGGAGGTCCTGCTGAAAGAGTATCAGGAGTTAGGATCTAAATTAAAAAGCAGAACCTCGAGGGTAATAACCTCTGGATTATTGCCCAAGCCACGTGCAAATTGGCATAGAAGCAGACAGATCAGGAGAATTAACACGTGGCTAAAGGGCTGGTGTGGGAAAGAGGGGTTCCTTTTCATGGGACACTGGCACCAGTTCTGGGACAGGAAGGAGCTGTACCGATGAGACGGGCTCCACCTGAACCGAGATGGGACCCGTGTCCCAGCGGACAGGGTAAATAGGGAGGTGGCAAAGGCTTTAAACTAGTAAGATGGGGGGAGGGATCGCAAGAAATGTAACCAGCCTAAATATAAACAAAACAGGAAAAGAGAGCATAGGAAAGAATAAAGTAAGGGAGGACATTGATGGCAAGGGAATAAATAGAGTTATAGAATAGGAGTCTAAAAAGATGGTTAAACATAAAGTGAGAGGAAATCCTATTAAAAATGAGTTAAACTGTCTGTACAGCAATGCACAGTGTCTGTAATAAAACAGGGGAGCTGGAGGCAATCATGCGTTGCGAGGAACCAGACATAGTAGGGATTACTGAGACATGGCTACAGAAAAATCAGGACTGGGAATTAAACATTGCAGGGTATAACATATTTAGAAAAGATAGGGAGGGAAAAAGGGGAGGTGTAGTAGCTGTACTTATTAGGGATAACAATGGCAGTAGAAAAAAGTGACGCAGATATCGGCAAGACAAAAATAGAATCCATATGGATAGAGATAAAAGATAATAAAGGATTAATCACACTAATAGGCATAGTCTACAGACCACCTAATAGTAGAAGGAAGGTGGAGGAAGAAATATGCAGACAAATTAGGGAAATGAGTAAAAAAAAAATAGAATATAATCATGGGGGATTTCAATTACCCTGATATTAATTGGACAGAAGAGGTAGGTAAAGGGGATAAGGGAATGGAGTTCCTACAATATGTTCAGGACTCCTTTCTAACCCAATATGTAAAAATCCCAACAAGGGAGGATTCGCTATTGGATCTAGTTATGGGGAATGAGCCAGAGCAGATAAGAGAAGTAAAAGTAGGGGAACATATAGGCAATAGTGACCATAATATAAGACTCTTTAAGATGATAATTGAGAAGGACATAAGTATGATAATCCAGGTTAATAGATTGGAGAAAAGCTGATTTTATGGGGCTGAGTGTAGAAAACTGGGCAACAATATTGGCGAACAGCAATGGGAAACATTTAAAACGGTGTTCAACAGAGTGCAAGAAAATATATTCCACTAAAAGGAAAGAACAAGCTAAACAATAATGAGACTCCATGGATGAATAAAGCCATAAGAGAACAATTGAGGGTAAGGAAAGAGGCATACATTAAATACACAGACACCAGGGGAGTGCATGATAAGGAGATTGAGAGAGAAGTCAAATAAACAATTTGGGAGTCAAAGAGGAACTATGAAATTAAATTATCAAGGAACATAAAACAAAATAGTAAAATATCTTATAGGCACATCAATAAAAAAGGTTGGGATAGGAATAAGGCCATTAAGGAATAGACAGGTTAATACCACAGGTAATGATAGAGAGATGGCAAAAATATTAAATAATTATTTTGCTTCATTATTTACCAAGGAGATAGGACAGGTGGACATGACATTGGTTGATGAGATTAGTAATGAGTTAAGTGCATTTAAAATTTAAAAAAAAAGGGGATATATTAAATAAACTCATCAAACTCAGAGGATAAAACCCCATGTCCGGATGGATTGCATCCACACATTTTAAAAGAATCTAGGGAAGAGATAGCAGAGGCATTACTACGCATATTTAATAATTCATTAGAAAAAGGTATAGTGCCAGAGGACTGGTGGATAGCTAACGTAATACCGATATTTAAGAAGGGGGATAGAATATGTCCAGGGAATTATAGACCAGTCAGCTTAACATCGGTGGTAGGAAAAATAATGGAATCCCTATTAAAGGAGAAAATAGAAGAACATCTAGAAACCAAAAATATAATAAGGAATAGTCAGCATGGATTTCAAAAGGGAAAGCCTTGCTTGACCAACCTTATTGAATTTTTTTGAAGAGGTAACAGAGAGAGTAGACAATGGTAATGTAGTAGATGTAATTTATCTAGATTTTCAAAAGGTGTTCAATAAGGTACCCCATAATAGACTGAACAAGGTCAGAGAATGTGAAGTCAAGGGACAAGTAGCAGAATGGATTGCTGGCTGGCTTCAGGACAGAAAGCAGAGAGTAGGAGTAAAGGGTAGCTATTCAGTGGCAGAAGGTGGGTAGTGGTGTTCCACAAGGATCAGTGCTGGGACCACTGTTGTTCACAATTTATATGAACGATTTAGACTTTGGAATCAAAAACACAATTTCTAAATTTGCAGATGACAACAAATTGGGGGGCTAGTCAATACTGAGGAGGACTGCAACAAATTACAGGAGGACATTAATAAACTTGCAGAATGGGCATATATTTGGCAAATGAAATTCAACACAGATAAATGTGATGTATTACATTTTGGTAGGAAGAATAGGGAGGTCACTTATCAGTTGGAGGGTGCGAGTCTAGGTGGGGTAGAGGAACAAAGGGATCTCGGAGTACAAATACACAAATCATTAAAAGTTGCGACACAGGTTAGCAAGGCCATAAAAAAGCAAACCAAGCACTAGGGTTTATTTCTAGAGGGATAGAATTGAAAAGTAGGGAAGTTATGCTAAACCTGTATTGAACCTTGGTTAGACCACACTTAAGAGTATTGTGTACAGTTATGGTCGCCATATTATAAAAAGGATATGGGGCACTGGAGAGGGTGCAGAGAAGATTTACAAGGATGATACCAGAAATGCAAGGGTATACATATCAGGAAAGGATGAACAGGATGGGTCTCTTTTCTCTTGAAAAAAGAAGGCTGAGGGGTGACCTAATTGAGGTCTTAAAAATTATGAAAAAATTTGATAGAGTGGATACAGAGAGAATGTTTCCACTTGTGGAAGAGCATAACTAGAGGCCACCAATATAAGATAGTCACCAAGAAATCCAATACGGAATTCAGAAGAAACTTCTTTACCCAAAGAGTGGTGAGAATGTGGAACTCGCTACCACAGGGAGTGGTTGAAGCGAATAGTATAGATGCATTTAAGGGGAGGCTAGAAAAGCATATGAGGGAGAAGGGAATAGAGGGTTATGCGGATAGATTTAGATGAGGAAAGACAGGAGGAGGCTTGTATGGAGCATAAACGCCGGCATGGACTGGTTGGGCCGAATGGCCTGTTTCTGTGCCGTATATCCTATGTAATCCGATGTAAAATGTCTCATAACATCCCCTTTCCCGCCAAACTAAGGGACCTGCTTGGCGAGTTCCTGAAGGACCTGATGACTACGGTACCACATAGTGACTCACTACCGCTCCTGGGACTCCGTTTGCGACCTCTCTCTTTACCTGAATCACTGGGTTCGTAGGTGGAGGGGGCTCACTAAGTCCGGGATCACAATATGGTACTGTGCTGCCTTCCTTGCCAAATCTTCCCAGTCTTCCTCATCCAACTCATTGAAACATATAAAATTCTTAAGGGGCTTGACAGGGTAGATGCTGGGAGAATGGTTTTTCCTGTCTGGAGAGTCCAGAACTAGGGGTCACAGTCTCAGAATAAGGGATTGGCCATTTAGAACTGAGATGAGGAGAAAGTTCTTCACTCAAAGGGTTGTGAATCTTTGGGATTCTCTACCCTAGAGAACTGTGCATGCTCAGTCGTTGAATATATTCAAGACAGAAATCGACAGATTTTTGGATACTAAGGGAATCGAGGGATATAGGGATAGTGCGGGAATGTGGAGTTGAGATAGAAGATCAGCCATGATCTTACTGAATGGCGGAGCAGGCTTGCTGGGCCGTATGGCTGACTCCTGCTCCTATTTCTTATGTTCTTCTGTTCAACTCGCTTTCTTCCCCCTCTTCACTAGGTGGCACCATCGCGCACACTACACTCCTTTTTTTACTTTCAACACCACCTGCAACTTGTGCATCTCTCTCTGGCAGTGAGTAAGACAAACTTCTTTTCCGCCCCAACCTATTTAGCCAGCTCGAACTGGGTTCTCACTATTGCCCGTAAATCATCACGTTGTCTTCGCTATTTCGAACACACGCGTTCCGCTCATTATATAAATCTCAAGGGCCTAGAAATTTGATTAAGCCCAAAAACGGGCAGGCCAAGGTTAACGGTCACCCACGAAAAGATCGCAGGCAGCACCGGTATTTTGATGCTGCCTGCTGATTTAAGTGAGTGCAGCACAGAGCCTCCCGTGCAATGCGCTCTTCCCAGTGGTAAGATCAGTGGGAGGCCGAAGGTCGGGTCTGAAGGATCTGTGCGGCGTTCTCAGGAAATCGCGATTTATTAAAGTGACCTGCAATGTTTCCAGTTATGTTCCTCAGTTGACAGAGAGGGGGTATGCAAGATAAATGAAAGCTGAAAAATAGACTAATCTGTCATCTTTTAAAGAATGCAACCAATATTTCCGATTAAACTCCCGAGAATACAAATAAAAGCAACCTTTTTTAATTTATACACATACATAGTGAATAAACTTTGTTATTACAGAGGCTTTTCACCGTAAGTCTTTTTAGGAGTAGATCTCTCTAGAAAGTACCCAGATAAGCATTTTGAAAGGGCAATGGTGTACTGGAGTTGGGAGATTTGTTTGCAATACTGGATGTCAGAGCTGGTATAGGTTCTATGATTCCTCCGTGAGTAGACCAAGAGCACAGGCAACGGCAGCGCTGCCAACCCGCCCAATATGGTGGCCGCCACGTTCCGTGCCAGAAGCGAGGCGGCCGTCATTTTTTTCTTCTAAACCGGCCTTAACATCCGCTGCTAAAGGTTCCAATTTCTAGGCCTAAATGTCTCAAATTCCCTGTCCTTACTGATAACCTTTCTCTGGAAAAACTCAACATGGCTTTCGAGAGACTGGTCTCATCACTCCAGTTTCTCTTTATTCTTACCCTCCTTTTCAAAACCCTCTGTCTTTTCCTGATAATTCCTTGTCTTTCAATTCTCATTTTAAAGCCTCTACCTTCTCCTGCAGCTCCCACCTTGTATTGGTCTGCATGCACATTTCTAAGAACCATACGGCTTTCGCTTGTTTCTTTTTAAGATTTTCTCCTGAATGAATTAATGAAATCTCTCCTGACACACCGTCGTCATATCTGCCTGACATTCTACGCCCTGAAACTGTTCCTCCCACTTAGGAAGTTTCTCAGCTGTATAGGCGGATATTTATTCTTCCATATCTGCCATAATAGCACTTAGCTGACACTGAGCTCATCGTAAGTGGTAGTTTACATTCATTTAAACTCAGTTTCCGTGGCATGCACCAAAATCTGTAGGATTTTCCTCATTCACCCTGTGAGGCTCGGCTTAAACAAGCTACTGAGTGGAGTGAGAAACTCAGCCACAGACACAAAGACCGCGATTTTGCCGGCGCTCAGAGGGCGGGTTTGGAGGCGGGTCAGAGGTTAAATTAGTTTTGATTGACGGCGGGTTCCGAACCCGCCTCCACGCAACTTTGCCAAGTGTCGGGTCTGGGAGTCCCGATCAGAGCCGCCACCAAGCGGCGGGAGAGGCACTTAAAGCAGTTAACAGCTTGTAAGCTGCCTACATAATCCAATTTTAGCAGGCTCTTCCCATTTTACCACATTCTCAGCGTGTTCCACGCCGTTCCCAAAACACGCCAGCTGATTGTGCCGAGTTCAGGAATGACACGAATTCTTGACAGCTGCACCTGCAGCATAAAAGCGGACCTGTAACATGGCTGACTTTCAGATGACAGAACTTTGTTTTTTGAGTTGTTGGAACACTTTCTGCAGGTCTATTGAGCTTGTAAGTGGTTAAGCTGAGATCCATATGCACTGTGACCTCCTGGGAAAACCCTCTCCCCACATTGCCTGAGTACTTATAACATCTATTCCTCAACTGATATATATATACCAGCGGAATGGGAACCATTTATACCCTCTCATCCTGGTCTTCAGAATCGGAGGAAGAGCAGCCGCGGCAGCAGCAGAATGAGGCACAACAGCAGCAGCAACAACAGGAGCGCCAACCTCCTCCTCACCCACCTGATGCTGCAGAGGGCGTCAGCGCAGGGCTGCACCGCGCCGCAGGAGATATCCCCAACACAGGGTTTACAGGCCGAGGAGGAGCTTCCTCAACATGACTGAGCAGCAGTGCCAAAGGAGGCTGAGACTTTCGCGAGAGGTAGTCACTGACATCTGCGCAATGCTGCACCAACACCTGGAGCCCAGAGGAGCGGGTGGACACCCCTTACCAGTGGCTGTCAAAGTCACCACCGCACTCAACTTTTTTGCTTCAGGGTCCTTCCAGGGATCATCAGCAGACATCAGCGGCATCTCCCAGTCGGCCGCACACACTTGCATCACGCAGGTTACCGATGCCCTCTTTGCAAAGGCCCATAATTACATCCACTTCTCCATGGATGAAGCAAGTGTAATCACGCATGCGGTTGGCTTTGTAAATATGGCAGGCTTGCCAAGGGTGCAGGGCGTCGTTGACGGCACACATGTGGCCATTAGGGCACTCCATCACAACCCAGCTGTATTTGTGAACCGCAAGGGCTTCCACTCCCTTAACGTCCAGCTGGTGTGTAACCACAGGAAGAACATTATGCTGGTTTGCGCGAAGTTCCCTGGCAGTTGCCATGACTCGTTCATCCTGCAGCAGTCTACTGTGCCTCAGCTCTTCAAACCGCCAACCCAACTTTCCGGATGGCTACTTGGAGACAAGGGCAATCCCCTGAAGATGTGGCTAATAACACCAATGAGGAGGCCATCAAACGAAGCTGAGAAGCGCTACAATGCCAGCCACATTTCCACCAGAGCCATCATCGAGCAAACCATCGGCTTGCTCAAAATGCGATTCAGATGCCTTGACAGATCAGGTGGAGCCCTGCAGTACGCACCAGCCAGGGTCTCCAGAATTATCATGGTCTGCTGTGCACTGCACAACATCGCACAGCAGCGTGGCTTACCGCTGCCTGAGGAACAAGTGGCTCAGCGCACAGCCTCCTCCTCAGAGGAGGAGGAAGATCTTGCGGAGGCGGAAGTGCCAGTTCCACCAGCACGTGATCACATTGCTGGCCGTGATACAAGGGATGCACTAATCCATGCCAGATTTGCTTAAGTTTACGAAGCAAACACATGTGACTGCCACCTTCTTAACACACCAAACACCATCTGTACAATAAACTGTGGGTTCCTATCACTCTCACCACCATCATTACAGATGAAACGTGCCCTGACACCTCAC
Organism: Squalus acanthias; assembly: GCA_030390025.1. Classification (NCBI taxonomy): domain Eukaryota; kingdom Metazoa; phylum Chordata; class Chondrichthyes; order Squaliformes; family Squalidae; genus Squalus; species Squalus acanthias. The sequence continues at coordinate 27,255,879 of CM059434.1, read as the reverse complement.
TGTGACACTTCCATTTCTGGGCACACATAGGCCAACTCTTTGAATGTTTACCATCGCATTTCTTTATTACAATGGAAATGACGAAGATAATCTTAAATTTGAATAACATCAAAACACCCAAGTGACTACCCTCGTGACTATTTGTGTGTTAACTTTCTCTTGCACGTGCTTCTATGTGATGCTTCCCCTGTGGCTTCAGCAGATGTGGAGGCACCTTGCTCACTTTCATGCTGCTCCTGCTTCGACACCTTTGGCGGGCATCCTCTGGGTTTGGGATCCACACTTCCTTGTTGTCAACCACCAACATCCCTCTCATGAGTCAGCCGCACCTCAGTGCTGGCAAGTGGCAGGAGAGCACCTTGCTGCATTTAAGGGGGGCCATGAGGACCCGTTTCTGTACTGGACGTCCTCCTCAAAAGGACGTCCATGAAGCTTTGGCCTCTCTGCTCAATAGCTGCCCATCGCTCCTCCAGAGATGTCAGTCTATTCGAACAGTCACCATGTTTTCCTTACTCTGGTGACTTGCTTCCTCCATGGCCGTAGCTATCCTATCCATGCAGGTTGCCATCCTATCCATGCTGGTGCGTTGATGCGCCATTGCCTCCACCATTGCGTTGCTTATGTTTGAGATGGACTCCTCCAACTCTGCACACTCACAGCTACCATGGATGCGAAACCTGTCAGAGACTCCTGCACTTGTTGCTGAAGTTTCAGCACCACTCTCTTTCTGGATGGCCCCAGAGGCACAGGGTCCACATGCAGCTGAGCAGAGCTAGGAGCGCCCTGCGGCCTCCGACGAGGACTCTCCACTGCTGTCCCTGTCTCCACCATCTGCTGATGCTCACTTGTGAGCTGTGATACAGCAGCTGACAAACTAACCTTGTGAATGAGCCACCGAGGTGCGGGTCTCTGCACTGGTGCTGGGTGCGCTCAATTCTGCTGACGCTACTCCCTCAGAGGTTGCAGCTTCCTCCTGAGGAGTCTTCCGGCTCTTCCTCCTAGACAGTGGGGAGGGGGGCTCTTGATAGTCCTGTGGGGGAGTAAAGGCATGAGTTACACATGTGATATTAACTTAGCAGGCACATTCCATTGTGCAGATGATCAGAACTCAATCTGTATGAACATCAGATGCCATATCAGTCACTCATGTAATCTAAATGAGAGGGCTGCAAATCTATTCTGTCACCAGCTTGCTCTACTGCGCCCGTCTGACCATTCCCCACTTCCAGATCCTCAGCACCTCCGAGGATGTCCATAGCAGCCTCCTCAGCGGTGGTCAACTGGGCAATGGAACGTGGCCCTCCTCCTGTCCTGCCCCTCTCCCTCTTATTGTGGGCTCTCTTTTCCTGCAATGAGGGACACAAGTGGAGTTTGAGCGAGAATGTTGGAGTGAGTGTAGAGAATCCATAGCATAGATGCTTAGAGGGAGACAAAGATGGAGTGAGGTGCCAATACCAAGGGCCCTCCCTGTGCATTGTTAGTTGTTGTCATTGCATAACTGTGATAGCGAGTGTGAGGGGTGTATAGTAGAATGGTGGAGTGATTCTGTACATAGAGAGAGAGGGATGGTTAAGGGTGGAAGGGATGTAAGGGTAAAGTGGGATGTGCAGGAATAGGTTGACAATGCAGAGTGCTGGTGATGAGAGGAGATGGGGAGCAGATTGAAGGTAAGTGTGATGATATATTCACTTTTGCTGAGCAGAGCAGATCATTGAACCTTTTCCTGCACTGAACCCAGGTGCGACCACACAAAGATCAGGCTGCTTTGGTTTGCTGAGGAGGCTTCCTCCGTCTGTTAGAGGGGAACAGTACCTCTTGGCGCCCTCTCACTCCCTCCACAAGAGCATGGAGGGGGGAGTCATCAAATCTGGGAGAGGCCTTTGGTCTTGAAGCAGTCATTTTCAGAAGTACCACACCGAGAAGCAGCAGAATAGCATTGAGCAGAAACAACAAGGCTGCATGGGCCCCTTAAATGCAGCTGACTGACAGACGTCAGCAGAGGCGAGCAGCAGACCCGAGCCCACTGGTTGGGCTGGGCAGCGCGCACAACGGGCTTAATCAGCCCACTTAAGGTCAAATTGCGAGTGGAGGGCAGCTGAAAGCGGCAGCGGGACTGGAACCCGCCGAACATCAAAACTCGGAAAATCGCGGCCAAAGAGTAGTTCCCCATTTGTTCACTTTATTAAAACAAAAATAAATACTCACTACACAATCTCAGTTTTTACTACAGTGGTTAACAAAACTTAGGAACTAAATTTACTAGAAAATTCAGTAGCCAGATACATACCTTTGTTTGGACTGTATTGCGCTCTGAATCAAAAAGTGATCAGCTCCTTCACCCCCACGAGCTTCTGCGCTCTTCTTCCTTGGCGACGGTTTCTTCGTCTCCACCATCGGTTAACAACTTAGGTGGGCCCAAAGGTCTTAAGAACATAAGAATTAGGAGCAGTAGTAGGCCATACGGCCCCTCGAGCCTGCTCCGCCATTCAATAAGATCATGGCTGATCTTCGACCTCAACTTCGACTTTCCTGCACTATCCCCATATCCCTTGATTCCTCTAGAGTCCAAGAATCTATCTATTTCAGCCTTGAATATACTCAACGACTGAGCATCCACAGCCCTCTGGGGTAGAGAATTCAAAGGTTCACAACCCTCTGAATGAAAAAATTCTTCCTCATCTCAGTCTTAAATGGCCTACCCCTTATCCTGAGGCTATGACCCCTAGTTCTAGACTCTCCAGCCAGGGGAAACAACTGCTCAGCATCTACCCTGTCAATCCCCTTCAGAATCTTGTATGTTTCAATGAGATCACCTCTCATTCTTCTAAACTCCAGAGAGTATAGGCCCAATCAACTCAATCTCTCCTCAAAGGACAACCCTCTCATTCCAGGAATCAATCTAGTGAACTTTCGTTGCACCGCCTCCAAGGCAAGTATATCCTTCCTTAAATAAGGAGACCAAAACTGTGCACAGTACTCCAGGTGTGGTCTCACCAAGGCCCTGTACAATTGTAGCAAGACTTCCTTACTCTTATACTCCAACCCTCTTGCAATAAAGGCCAACATCCCATTTGCCTTCCTAATTGCTTGCTGTACCTGCATGCTAACTCTCTGTTTCTGTACTAGGACACCTAAATTTCTCTGAACATCAACATTTAATAGTTTCTCACCCTTTAAAAATATTCTGTTTTTCTATTCTTCCTACCAAAATGAATAACCTCACACTTCCCCACATTATCCTCCATCTGCCACCTTATTGCCCACTCACTTAACGTGTCTATATCCCTTTGCAGGCTCTTTGCGTCCTCCTCACAGCTTACTTTCCCACCTAGCTTTGTATCATTAGTAAACTTGGATACATTGCACCTGGTCCCTTCATCTAAGTCATTAATATAGATTGCAAATAGCTGAGCCCCAAGCACTGATCCTTGCAGCACCCCACTAGTTACAGCCTGTCAACCTGAAAAAGACCCGTTTATCCCTACTCTCTGTTTTCTGTCTGTTAACCAATCCTCTATCCATGCTAATACATTACCTCCAACCCCATGTGCCCTTATCTTGTGTAGCAACCTTTTTATGTGGCACCTTATCAAATGCCTTTTGGAAATCCAAATATACTACATCCACTGGTTCCTCTTTATCTACCATGCAAGTTACATCCTCAAAAAACTCTAATAAATTTGTCAAACACGATTTCCCTTTCATAAAACCATGTTGACTCTGCCTAATCATATTATGATTTTCTAAGTGCCCTGTTACCACTTCCTTAATAATGGATTCCAGCATTTTCCCGACAACCGATGTCAGGCTAACTGGGCTGTAGTTCCCTGTTTTCTCTCTCCCTCCTTTCTTGAATAGTTGGGTTACATTTGCTACCTTCCAATCTGCTGGGACCTGAATCTAGGGAATTTTGGAAGATCACAACCAGTGCATCCACTATCTCTGCAGCCATCTCTTTTAGAACCCTAGGATGTAGGCCATTAGGTCCAGGGGTTTTGTCAGATTTTAGTCCCATTAGTTTTTCTCTACTGATATTAATCACTTTAAGTTCCTCACTCTCAGTAGCCCCATGGTTCCCCACTATTTTCGGCATACTTTTTGTGTCTTCTACTGTGAGGACAGATATAAAATATTTGTTTAAAGTCTCAGCCATTTCCTTGTTCCCCAATATAATTTCTCCCGTCTCAGGCTTGAAGGGACTGACACATGCTTTTGCTACTCTCTTCCTTTTTACATACTTATAGAAGCTCTTACAATCTGTTTTTATCTTTCTTGCTAATTTACTCTCATTGTATTTTCTCCCTTTTTATCATTTTTTTTGGTCCTCCTTTGCTGGTTTAAAAAGCTCTCCCAATCCTCAGGCTTACTACTATTCCTTGGAACATTATAAGCCTCTTCTGTTAATCTAATATTATCCTTAACTTCTTTAGCCTTAGATCACCTTTCCCTTGGAGTTTTTATTTCTCAATGGAATGTATATTCATTGAGAATTTTGGAATATTTCTTTAAATATTTGCCACTGCTTATCTACCATCATACCTTTTAATCTAATTTCCCAATCTACCTTAGCCAACTCGTCCCTCATATCTATGTAATTGGCTTTAAGTTTAAGACTCCAGTTTCTGATTTAAGAATGTCACTCTCAAACTCAATTTGAAATTCTATCATATTATGGTCACACTTCCCTAGAGGATCCTTTACTATAAGATTACTAATTAACCCTATCTCATTACACAAAACAAGATCTAAAATAGCCTGTTCCCTGGTTGGTTCCATGATGTATTGTTCTAGGAAACTGTCTCGAATGCATTCCATGAACTCGTCCTTCAGACTAGCTTTCCCAATTTGATTTGCCCAATCTATATGAAGATTAAAGTCCTCCATAGTTATTGCATTACTTTTATTACAAGCTCCTGTTATTTCTTGATTAATACTCTGTCCAATGGTATAGCTACTCTTAGGGGGCCTATAAACTACTCCCAGGGCTACGGGGATAGAGCAGGGGAATGGGACTGACTGGATTGCTCTACAGAGAGCTGGCACGGACTAGATGGGCCGAATGGCCTCCTTCTGTGCCGTTATGACTCTATGACCAGTGTTTTCTGCCCCTTGTTATTTCTTATCTCCACCCATACTGATTCTACTTCCTGATCTTCTGAGCCAAGATCCTTTCTCACTACTGTCCTTATGTCATCCTTAATTATCAGGGTTACCCCCGCTCCTGTTTCAGTCTGCCTGTCTTTTTGAAATGTCAAGTACCCTGGAATGTTTAGTTCCAACCCTGGTCACCTTGCAACCAGGTCTCTGTAATGGCTATTAGATCATACCCATTTATCTCTATTTGTGCCACTAATTCATCTATCTTGTTACGGATGCTTCATGCATTCAGGTAAAGGGCCTTTAGTTTTAACTTTTTACCATTATTCCCTGCTTTCCCCCATTCGCTGATGCACTATTACCTTTAAACTCTCTGTCTCTTCTTGTCACACACTGCTTATCTTTACCCAATTCACTACACTGCTCTATTGTCTTGACCTTTCTTTTTAGATTGCTGTATTTCACCTCACCTGCCCCCTTTCCCCCTTTTTAGCTTAAAGCCCTACCTACAGCCCTAGTTATTTGATTCACCAGGAGACTGGTCCCAGCTTGGTTTAAGTGGAGACCGTCCCAACGGAACAGCTCTCGCTTTCCCCAGTACTGATGCCAGTGCCCCATGAATCAAAACCTCTTCCTCCCACACCACTATTTGAGCCACGCATTTAACTCTTTGATCTGCTTGTCCCTATGCCAATTTGCGTGTGGCTCAGGTAGTAATCCAGAGATTATTACCTTTGAGTTTCTGCTGATTAATTTAGATCCTACTCCTCAAACTCCCTCAGCAGAACCTCCTTCTTAGTTCTACCTATGTCGTTGGTTCCTACGTGGACCACGACAACTGGATCCTCCCCCTCCTACTCCAAGTTCTTCTCCAGCTGCGAGGTGATGTCCTTAACCCTAGCACTAGGCAGGCAACACAGCCTTTGGGACTCCTGGTTGCGACTGCAGAGAATAGTATCTATCCCAAATATCTATCCCAATATTCTTATATCCAGCCACTTTGTCACTGCTTGTTTCTTGTTTACCCTGCATTGTTTGAATCTGCCAAATCCCATCCTGACTCCGGGTATGTGTTCTCTTGTCATTGGTGACACAGCCTCAGCCAGTGGTGCTTCGGGGGTCTCAATCTTTTGTTCACATTGAACGTGGTTTAAGTCTGTTAAGTTTTTAAGTCCTTGGTTCAACACATTTTTCCTCATTTATCCTGCTCTTTGATGATTTGCAGGCTGATCACACTTTGTGTTCTGGTCTCATACCTTTGCCACATTTATTGTCCTTAACAGTCACCTTAGGTATTAATGTTGGACAGGCAGTTGGACAATGAGAGGTAAAGCTGGATGTCAGTGGTGTACACACGGAACCTGAAATGATGAAGAGGAGGGGATCGGAGATGGATCCCGAGGTATACCAGAGGTGACTGTGTGGACACTGGAGGAGCAGTTGGAGACAATGAGGACACAGTTATCTTCAGGTGTAAAGCAGTTCTTCTCTTGTTTGCACTGCTTTAAGATCCATCAGAATGCCAAGTGCAAACTGTGCTGGGTCCGGGAATGACCACTGATAGACAAAAATTGTGTTTGTCAAATTTAAAGGATTGGGGACAATTAAAGGGGAGTATCACAAAGAGGGGAACAAAAATTTAGAATGCTTCTGGAGAGCATTTAAAAGGCATCTCAACCCATCCACAACCTTTGCCACGGCTGAAGAGGAATGGGATTAAGATGTGGCAGGCCAGACTAAAGGGAAATGGACCAATAGGTGCAGGCATGAGTCTGCGACAAATAATGGTATCGCCCTGTACTTGACCTCTTCTTTGATGGTTACTACATTCGAAGTGGTGATGCGGTAGATACTTGAGAGGAGGGATTTCCTCGACCACTCCGCAGCACCATCTTATACGTCAGCAGCGCAGCATACCTGCAAGAAGGTGCGGCCAAGTTTCAGGTCAGAGCTGACCATTACTGTTCCTGCACATGTGCATGCTCTGTAGGGTAGCCGCTGGTGTCCTTGCAGCAGATGGCAGAGTTCAGCATCTTCCCCTCTGCAGGCCAGGACTCTGCGAAGGCAGGTTACCACAGTCATTCTCAGATGGGTTTGCCAAGGCCTACAGAAATGGTTGGTGACATCTTGGCAGGTTCGACCAAATAGGCAACACTGGCTCCAGATCACCCTGGCGTGCCTCCTTTCACACAATAACATGTAAATCATGACATGATTGGGATGCTTCTGAGGAATCTGCCTGAATAAGGGTAAGACAGGCATTTATATTTCACTGTGATGTCACGAGGAGGTCTACTGGCACAGCTGTCACTGGGAAGAGGGACCTCCACCAACAGCGTCTGCCAAAGTGAGGTTTGCCGTCTCTCCCTGCAGATATCGAGGTGCAGGCGGGAGGGCCAGAAGCATCTGTTGGGCAGCTTGACCAGCCTGGCATCCTTCTGCTGGTCCCCATTTCCTCCGAACATGTCAGCCTAAAGGATTCATGGTGGCAAACCCTCTGGTACTAATAAAGGGTGCTCAGAGCGAAATAAATAAATAACAATTGAAACAAGATGCAGTACCATATCTAACAGAATGAGAAGAGTGGAGTAAGAGACCTTTTTTGAAAGCTAGGGTAACATCAGTTGCTTCACTGGCACAGATAAAAGGGTTAGGAAAATAAAAGCAAAATTTGGTCCTGCAAATGGAAAAAGTTTTGACTTATAAATCCCAGTGTAACAAGAGTCTGCCAATGGCCGATGGTCCCGGGAATAGGTTGCAAAATCAGGTGCCCAACCTTGCATGCCAATTCGTAGCATGCCAAAATTTGTGAGGCGTGGTTTTTGTTGGCCAAAGGAGGTAGCACTTCTGGTCGGTGGAACCCTAATTTAAATTAAATAATTATTAAAGCAAGGTCCCATGCTGAATTACAAGACTGTCGTGTTTCAGGATTTTTGACCATTTTCCCACAGAATAGATTTGGAAAAGAGTTGGCTTTAAATGTTGGGTTTTTAAAGTCGTGTATTCACACAAGTTTGGAGAAAATAAGCACTGAGATGAAAGGTGGTTACAAAGCTAATAAATTAATCATTGAAATTGTTTCCCCAAAAACAATAGGGAATGAGTTAGCAATCAATAAACACTTCAGATCCAATATGTTGGGATGTATCTGGTCCCAGGTGCTCAGCAGGGGTTGTCTGGCATAGACCCTCCATTCTGGTTGTGAACACGGAAATAAAACAGGGACAGAAACACATACTGACAGTCAAATTTTTAAACAGAAAACTCCTAAGTATGCTTTTGTCCAGATTCAGGAGGTTAGGATGCAGGGAAGTAGTTAGAAGTTATCTTTTTAAGTCTGGTAAGATGATCCACTGATGTGGGGACAAGAAGTATGTTCATTATTTTATATTATTACACAAAGACAAGCTGTACTGATTGAATTAAATGAGTCCAATCATAACTGGTGCTCTGCGTGTTCACTTACTATCTGAAATAAAAATGAGAAGTCGCACAACACCAGGTTATAGTCCAACAGATTTATTTAATTTTACAAGCTTTCGGAGCAGTTCGCTCCTTCGTCAGGTAAGTTAGCAGTGAGAGAATCTCCCAGAATTCACAATTTAAACACAGACAAAATCTATTCACATCTTTCCCTACATCAAAGAGCACAGCCAAGACAATGAGATGTGTCCCAGGGGGTCCAACGTGTCAAACCACCTGCTAGCTGCATATCCTGTCAATTTGTGTAGGTTCTTGTGTTAGTCTTTTTAAAAAAAAACACCTGGGAAGATCGGCCATGATGTCAAGTCACGTTCTGTATCGTGACATGAACCCGATATCGCGATTGAGGCCATCCTCATAAGTGCGGAACTTGGCTATCAGTTTCTGCTCTATGATTTTGCGCTGTCGTGTATCTCGAAGGCCGCCTTGGAGAACGCTTACCCGCAGATCCGAGGCTGAATGCCCCTGGCTGCTGAAGTGTTCCCCGACTGGGAGGCAACCCTCCTGCCTGGCGATTGTTGCGCGGTGTCCGTTCATACGTTGTCTCAGTGTCTGCATGGTCTCGCCGATGTACCATGCTCTGGAGCATCCTTTACTGCAACGTATCAGGTAGACAACGTTGGCCGAGTCACATGAGTATGTACCGTGTACCTGGTGGGTAGTGTCCTCACGTGTGATGATGGTATCTGTGTCCATGATTTGGCATGTCTTGCAGAGGTTGCCGTGGCAGGGTTGTGTGGTGTCTTGGTTGCTGTTCTCCTGAAAGATGGGTAATCTGCTGCGAACGATGGTACTTTTGAGGTTAGGCGGCTGCTTGAAGGCGAGTAGTGGAGGCGTGGGGATGGCCTTAGCAAGGTGTTCATCGTCATCGACACAGATACCATCAATCGCGATATCGGGTTCATGTCACGATACAGAACGTGACTTGACATCATGGCCGGTCTTCCCAGGTGTTTTTTTTTAAAAAGACTAACACAAGAACCTACACAAATTGACAGGATATGCAGCCAGCAGGTGGTTTGACACGTTGGACCCCCTGGGACACATCTCATTGTCTTGGCTGTGCTCTTTGATGTAGGGAAAGATGTGAATAGATTTTGTCTGTGTTTAAATTGTGAATTCTGGGAGATTCTCTCACTGCTAACTTACCTGACGAAGGAGCGAACTGCTCCGAAAGCTTGTAAAATTAAATAAATCTGTTGGACTATAACCTGGTGTTGTGCGACTTCTCATTTTTGTCCACCCCAGTCCAACGCCGGCATCTCCACATCATGACCTCTATCTGAAATAAGGCAGCTTAATGTTTCCTTCTGGTTATGTCTCACTCAAGTGTAAAGAGTCCACCTACTGAAAAATTAGGGAAAATCATGTGAGGGCACATGTGAAAGATACGATATCCAGTTCATAAGTCACGGGGAACATAGTGTTACATTCCCTGAGTTACACTATTGTATAAGTAGATATTGGGGAGTGTGACTCAACTCCAGGAGGTGAGGAGTGCAGAATCTACTCACCGGTGTGACTGACACCAATGAACTCAAGAAGGTTATCGATGGGCAGACCCAAATTTGCAACAATGACTTAGTCAAAGGTTTGGCTCAACACGCATCTTGAAAAACATAAAACGGTGCATGACAGCTCAGGCCTGGCCTGCTTTTGCTTTTTTGGTTTTTTGTTGGCAGTGAGCATTTACTTGCCACTGGATTCAAGTTGATTTAAATGTGCAGGCCTGGGCATTTCTGCCTTTTTGCTACAGCCCTCAGTTTGCTAGCCAACACCTTCCTGCAGTCCGTGCAATTGCTGTTGCACTACAGGTTGCAGCTGACAAAGAAGATGGTAATCCCTTTGGATGTTCACACTGTGCTGCATGAATTTGATGAGACAAATACATGTGGAGATAAAATCTTTCAGTTAAATGACACCTCAGCCAATATGTTCACTCCTGTCAATACACAAAGGCCCATCTACACAGACCATAGCACTCCTACCCAGCTATGTCAAAGACCTGTCTTTGCTACTTCTGTTTCACTGCACAAGCAGTGACTTGAGCTATGTCATCTTCTGCAGGCTCATCCCATAGCTGTGAAGGTTAAAGGGGCATTAAGCTTCCATGCAACAACATCCTTCCAGGCTACCACAGGAGATATCTGCCAGACAAGCCAGTCTACAATGCGTTACTGCATACAGTAAGTGACTGTCCAGCATGCTTTGCAGGGGAAGCACCTTTATCACTTTCCCACTGGAAAGGAGATATAAACTGTAGAGGGCACAGAACTTTTATGGTCGGACAGCCATCCCCATAGATGGAACCCATGTGATCATCAGGGTTTCACATGTCAACTCTACTGTACACATGAACAGGAAGGAATATCACTCCATAAATTTTCAGGTGGCTCCTTACTGCAGAAATATGTTGCTGCATGTTAATGCATGTTATGCAGGGAACACTAATTATGTTATGTTGTGCAGCAGTCCACAGTGCCTGCATTTTTTGAAGGTCCTGAGAATGAATGCATTGCTGTTGGGAGATCACGGCTACCCTTTGCAGCCATGGTTCATGATCCCAATTAGAAATTCCCACACAACCACGGAGCACAAATACAATGATGTCTGTGCTATCAACCAACTTACTGTTGCGCACACCAGAGGGATGCTAAAAACCACTTTGATTGTTTGGACCACTCAGCAGGGTGCTGCTTTACAGTCGAGCCTAAGCCTCCAAATTCATCAGCATTTCCTGAATGCCATACAATGAGGAGAGCGGACCATTTTTTTATTCATTCACGGGATGTGGGCATCGCTGGCAAGGCCAGCATTTATTGCCCATCTCTAATTGCCCTTGAGCCGCCTTCTTGAACCACTGCAGTCCGTGTGGTGAAGGTACTCCCACAGTGCTGTTAGGTAGGGAGTTCAGGATTTTGACCCAGCGACGATGAAGGATCGGCGATATATTTCCAAGTTAGGATGATGTGTGACTTGGAGGGGAACTTGGAGGTGGTGGTGTTCCCATGCGCATGCTACCCTTGTCCTTCGATGTGGTAGAGGTCACGGGTTTGGGAGGTGCTGTTGAAAAAGCCTTGGCGAGTTGCTGCAGTGCATCTTGTGGATGGTACACACTGCAGCCACGGTACGCCGGCGGTGGAGGGAGTGAATGTTTAAGGTGGTGGTTGGTGTGCCAATGTAGCAAGCTGCTTTGTCCTGGATGGTGTCGAGCTTCTTGAGTGTTGTTGGAGCTGGACTCATCCAGGCAAGTGGAGTGTATTCCACCACACTCCTGACTTGTGCCTTGTAAATGGTGGAAAGGCTTTGGGGAGTCAGGAGGTGAGTCACTTGCCACAAAATACCCAGCTTCTAAACTGCTTTTGTTGCCACAGTATTTATGTGGCTGGTCCAGTTAAGTTTCTGGTCAATGGTGACCCCCAAGGATGTTGATGGTGGGGGATTCGACGATGGTAATGCCATTGAATGTCAAGGGGCAATGGTGTAGAATTCGCAATTATCGCGATTTGTTTAATAAGGAGAAAACACAAAGTTTCGTTCAAACAGCTTTTTATTTCAGCAGAATGCTGTCAGGTTTAAATTGGACACAAGCAGCCTGTAAAATGGCCGCCGCACCTCGTGACAGAACATTCTAGACTTTTCAACAGGCAGACAAGATGGCGTTCCAATAAACATTTTTGCAGGATCGATAAACGATTCAGCACAGTGAAGACAATACACAGGACATTATGGGTTTACAGTATAAACATCGATACTGGAATCGGTCTCCCAGGTACAAAGGAAAGCCATCAAGGGCCCATCCAAAGGACATTAATATGTAAACTCCCAACGGCTCTACGATGAGAGAGCCGTTAGCAGGTAGTTATACAGGACACTTGGAAGCCCCAAACCCCTCCAGGGGGAACACCGACCGATTTAACAATGGGAGAAATATTAACAGGTACTCAAACATTCAGGAGTAGCCCCGAAACCCATTAAGGACAGAGATCACCCATACAGGACATTTTGGGCGCCAAACCGTAAACAAAAGAATGGACATTGTAGTTGGGCGGGAAACGGAAGAACTGTGCACTATAATTGCAGGCCCAAACCGTCCATTCGCTCTCTTGCTCTTGACTCTTGCCTCGTGTTCTTGACTCTTGCCGCTTGTTGCTGTTATCATCGTGGCTGCTCCTGTGTAAAAGACTGTTGCAAAGACCTATGTTGGTAGCTGGCAGCGGAACCGAAGGCCCGGGATGAGATGAGATGAGATGAGATGAGAGGAGAAGAGAAGAAGACCTTATCCATCGCCACGGTCAGTAGATCCCGACCGCGCCTGTAGGTCGATCAGCCAAGTCTTCTCGACAGGAAGTTTTCTTCTTTAACAAGACATATTGCATCGATGATAACTGGACTGTGCAAACACATCGTATCAGCGATATTGACAACGGTGCTCCACCATACCTTGTATCCAACCAACAGAGGTCTTCACTACAGCGGACGGTCCAGCCGACTGACCGAGCAGCAGAAGCAGTAAACAAGTGGGACCAGGAGATCTCCTGACCAACACGTGGGTGCTGCGGTGAAAAACATCCGATCAGCTATTCGGGATTTCTCCGAGTTATTACGAGTGGTGAGCATGAGTCTCGGGATCCTACGAAGCTAGTTTAGGATAGACATTGATAGGGGAGGGTTTAAAGATTAAGGATATTTGTAATGTGTGCCCTATTTACGTTGTGCTGGTCGTTCCTCGTTTCCCTAAGAGTGATTATAACTGTTTGTAAGATTGTACTGTCATTAATCTGTGCATATGACATGTATTTCATAATTTTAAGTATCATGCAATAAAGATTTTCCATTTCGTACCGTTCAAACCAAGTCTACATGAGTTTTATCTCCATTACTGCTCTCGCATCTAAGTCCAGTGTCTAGAACCGTAAGGGAGAGTGATTCGAACCACTCACAGGGGTGTCTAGTGTTCCCAGACTGGCTGGAGACCAGGCCTAAACCCGCACTGACATACAGGCTGCACAGAGCCGCGTGAATCTCACAGGCTACGAGACACGCAGGGTCAGGAGAGAATCCCTTACAGAAAATGGCGACCGCGGCAGGACACTGGCAGCGAGAGGGTAGTGTGTTAGATTTTGGAATGACTGTACGAAATGTGATGCAGGAAAAGATAGCGGATTACGTATTTGGAAAGGTTAATCTAACGAAAAAGTGGATAAGCGAATTGTTAGCGGATAAGAGCCCACTAGAGGCAGCTGAAAGGTGGACGGATAGTAAGGAGCATAAAAAGGCAGTTGAGAAAGCAGTCTGGCTTATGTGCTACAAAAGGCAGGTTCAGATTTCAAACCAGACCAATACAGCGCTAACCGCTCGAATCAAGCAGTTAGAGGAGGAAATGGAGGAAAAGGTTTCTGGAGGGGAGGCGCTCATTAAGAGTTTACATGAGTTACGCCAGGAAAGCCAGGAAGTCTCCAGTTACCTTAAAACAAGGGTAGAGTATCTCGAGTGCCAGATCACTGAAGCAAAATTAAACGAGAGTAGGATGAAGGAAAGATGTAACCGTCAAGCTGCCCAGATAAGAACTCAAGAAGAGAGCTTAATGGGGGTTAGGTCGGCGTATAAGTTGGCCCTTGAGGATAAGTTTCAGGGAGCCGACCATAGCGCCTGCGAAAAAGAGATAGAGAGCCTCAAAAAGGCCGTGAATAATGCGAACGGCATGGTGTGCCTTATTAATCCGTCGGCACGCCAGCCGCTAGTAAATGAGAGATTTAGAAATTCCCCACCAAGTAAAGCAGAAGAAGTAGTAGCCACTGCGCCCTCCGCGCCACCCAGCTATTCAGAAACCTGGGTTAGGGAGGAAGCAACGGAAGAAGCAAAAGAGCCCGTTGAAAAGGAGGTAGAAAAGGGATCGTTGTATCCAGTAACGGGGATTAAAAGGGGCCCAAGCAGGAACGGTGGGGAAGAACCGGGGATCTCCTCGGACAGCTGGTGTTGCCTCACAGTTCACATCAGCTGAGGGCCATGATAAACCACGTAAGGAAGCTGACCGAGATAGACGACCCTTCCGTACATTTTAGGGAAGTTGAGCAAGCCGCAGCCATCAACGGCTGCGATGATGGGGAGACAGCAAAAATGCTGCTGTTCTCATTAGATAGCTCGGTCCTTCAGTGTCTCTCAGGCGATAGCAAGAGGGGTAATAAAAGTTATGAGGAATTGAAAAATGAGGTCCTAGAAGTAGTGGAGCGAACGACGGAGGTCCGTTTGCTAGAGTGGGACAGACAGTGCAGATGGAGGGAGAACCCCCGAAGGTTTTTGCCGACAGGCTGTGGCCAGTATATGAGCGCAGCTGTCTAGGTGCGCCCGAGCGCGAAGATGTGGAAGGCGCCGCTTTAATTCATTGGCTTAGGTGCATAATAGCCAACAGTTTACCAGCCGTTAGAGAGCAGGCAAAAGCCTGGTTCGATCCCAATGACCTCAACCTTACGGAAGAGTCGGTCTTGAATCGACTCACGTTAGGTTACCGTAACATAAGGGGTATGACGACACGTCCCTTTAAGGGAAGAGTACATGAGGTACGACCCGCAGCCCCGGCTCAAAGAGAGTGGCATCAGGAGGGTAATCGCGCCCCACAGGCAAGTAATGCCTGTTACGGGTGTGGGAAGACAGGGCACTGGCGCAAGCACTGCAGGAACCCTTGGAAGGATTCCAAGGATAAAAATCCCGCGGTCCGAACCCAGGCGCCTGTCCCGGCTAAGGAAGCAAAGGCACCCACCTCTCCCGAAGACCTCGAAGCAGTGTTAGGAGTCATGCGCAAGATGGTTTTGAATGCGCGTGGACAGGTGGCGGTCGCAACCGGCCCCGTAGGTGCCGCAGGACCGTCTAATAGTGCCCCATGACTAGAACCAGCACAGCCCGTCTACCTGTGTCCGCTCAGCTATGATGCGTGGAGGCGACCTGTGGTGGAGATGGAGGTAGAGAAACAAAAGGGCAGTTATTTGTTGGATACGGGAGCTTCTTGCACCATAATCCATACAGATGACCCTTTTGACTCGCCGCTATCTACCAAGGTCCCATTCACGCTAGCAGGGTTCACAGGGAAAGAACAGGCTGGCACGTTTTCCCTCCCGCTATCCATTCGTTTAGGGACACTTCGCCTTAAGTGGAAGTGTATACTGATGGCATGGCAAAAGGGGGGTGGAAGAGGTATTCTCGGGTCCGATCTGCTAGCGGGACACGGGATCCTCGTGGACCTCAGAAATCACTGTCTCTGGGGGGCTAAAGGTGAAAAAGGCGAGGTAATGGTAATTCAAGGGGAGGAAGAAACAGGGGTCCTGTGTACCGTACAGCCATCCGGAGGCTACGACCTCAGGCTTATGGTCGCAGATGTCCCAACGGACATGCAAACGTACGTGACAGATAATATGCACGCGTTTGCAACCCACAAGCACGATTGTGGGAGGGTGGTCGGGTTTGAGGTCAGCGTAGATGGGGACCCCATGACCCGACCCCAAAAGCAGTATAACTTCCCCAAAGAAGCAGAACCCGATATGGAGGCAGCAATGTCTTCCTTGGTGCAGCAGGGCGTGTTGAGGCCGATAGCCACACACGTGAACTCCCCATTATGGCCGGTTAGGAAGCCGGATAATTCGTGGAGAGCCACGGTGGACTACAGAGTCCTTAACAGTAACATCCCCGCCTGCGCGCCCACAGTAGCAGCAGTTGCTGACCTAATAGGGAGCATCCCAGCGTCCGCGACCACGTTCACGGTGCTGGATATCTCGAACGGTTTTTGGTCCATCCCGCTGCGGCGAGAGGACCAGTACAAGTTTGCCTTTACGTTTAAAGGGCAACAGTACACGTGGAACTGCTTGCCACAGGGTTTCCACAATAGCCCCAGTATTTTTCACCAGTGTATGGCAGGAAGTTTAAAGGAGTTTAGTCAGCCCAATCAGATAGTACAGTATGTGGATGATTTGCTCCTATTTACGGACTCAAGGGAGGAGCACGGACCACTACTGGACGAGTTATTGGAGCTGTTAGCGAGAAAGGGTTTTAAAGTAAACCCAAAGAAAGCACGTATCGGTCAGCAGGAAGTAAAATTCCTGGGACTGACCCTACGCGCTGGGGAAAGAGCCATAGACAAAGCAAGGAGGGAGTCGGTGCAAGAATTACCGATTCCCAACAACGTAAGGGGTGTGAGGTCCTTCTTGGGACTGACCGGTTACTGCAGGGATTTTATCGAGGATTATGCGGCCACAGCGGCGCCGCTCCTCCGACTCCTCCATAAGGGGGTAGAGTGGCTTTGGGACGAGGGCTGCCAAGCAGCCTTCGAGAAGTTAAAAAGGGATCTGCAGACCGCGCCAGCCTTAGGGGCCATAGATGGGGGGAAGGAGTTTTTCCTGGAGGTAGCTGCCAGTGGAGACAGCTTAAGCGCCGTGCTGCTCCAAGAGCGTCACGGCAAGCTGAGGCCGGTTGTCTATTCATCCAGGGTATTAACGGATGTGGAGAGAAGTTTTTCCAATTGTGAAAGGCACCTTTTAGCCACGCATTGGGCTGTGAAAAGATCAGCGATCTTCACAGGGCTCTCTCCCATCACTCTCCTCACACATCACACACCAACTAAGATGCTTCTGGATGGGAGGATTAAAGACGGGACCATAAGCAGCGCACGCATTGCGCGTTGGACCCTTCTTCTCTCCCAGTTGGACATCAGAGTAAAAGGTCTTTGCGAGCCCAGGCTTGCGGCCAATTTGGTATACCCCGGTACAGCCCACCGGTGTTCGGTGGAGGGGGTGTGGGACGTCAACATAGGTTTACGGGCCGGGATACATCCCACTGGGCGCGAGATTTATGTTGATGGGTCTAGCACAGTATCTGCTGGCGAGCGACTCACAGGGTGTGGAGTTTATGACCCTGCGGCAGACCTTGCCCTGGCGATCAAGCTCCCTAGCACCATGAGCGCGCAGCAGGCTGAGCTGTCTGCCGTGGTGTACGTGGTAACCCACCCAGACATTTTCCCAACCCCATACACGATTTGCTCGGACAGTATGTTCACCTGCAATTCGTGTACGGAATACCTGGCCATTTGGTCCCGCCGTGGATACACCTCCGCGGACGGGCGACCTTTAACGGTAAAGCCCTTGCTGGAGAAGATCTTAGCAGCAGCAGTAGGGGAGGAAGGGGAGATTTTCATCCATAAGGTGAAAGCTCACTCCTCCACAGAGCCCCGTGGGGAGGGCAACCGGCAGGCGGATGCGCTAGCCAGGGAGGGTGCCCGCGACGGTACTTTCTGGAACCCCTATAGAACCGGACCCATAGCAGCGGTCCGAGGCGGGGGACGGGAATACCGGGAACACCAGGGTAGCATTGCCCCTAGACCTTAAGACCGTCCAAGCCCAGGATCCCGCCCTAAAAGCAGTCCTAAAAACGATTGCTGAGGGGAGGCAGGTAGAAGGTCCGTACAGTACGGCAACCCTCTCAGTTAAGGAAGGCATGCTGTTCCGCGAGGAGCAGTGGGTTGTGCCGCAGCAGCACAGGAGGGAATTCCTCCAGTTGGCTCACGAGGGACCAGGGGCAGGGCACCCCGGGCCCGAGGTTACCTGGCAACGGGTAGAGCAAGCGGGATGGTGGCCAGGGCTCAGGGAACAAGTCCGCGAGTTCTGTGCAAACTGTCTTGTGTGCGCTGCAAATAACCCAGACCCCCAGAAAAGGAAGGTGCCCATGGGACACGTAAGAAGGGTAGAGGGACCATGGCAGTCGATACAGATCGACTATATAGGACCCCTGCCCACCACCCAGGGAGGTTATAAGTACTGCCTCGTCCTGGTGGATGTGTTTTCCAAGTGGGTGGAAGCCTTCCCTTGTCGAACAGCTACGGCACTGGGTACTGCAAAAATCTTGGTCCGGGAAGTGTTCTCGCGGTGGGGACTCCCCCGTTTTGTGGAGTCAGACCAAGGGAGTCATTTCACCGGCCAGGTGATGCAGAACACCCTCATGCTTTTGGGCATTGAAGGGAAGTGGCACGTAGCACACAATCCCCGGTCATCCGGGATTGTTGAGCGTATGAACCGGACCCTGAAGGAGAAATTGAGGAAAGAGACTAGGAACTCGCCCCAAAAATGGGCGGAAGTTCTGCCTTTAGTCCTCATGGGGGTCCGGGCCAGTCAGTCAAAAAGTACGGGGTACTCCCCGCACGAGGTAATGACCGGCAGGCTCATGCG
The DNA here is from genome assembly GCA_030390025.1 of Squalus acanthias. NCBI lineage: Eukaryota > Metazoa > Chordata > Chondrichthyes > Squaliformes > Squalidae > Squalus > Squalus acanthias. The sequence continues at coordinate 27,237,091 of CM059434.1, read as the reverse complement.
AACCCCCACCCATGTGCTAGCCCCGGTGCTCACTGAGGGTCAGCTTCAAGAGATCAGCAGGGACAAGTTCACCCAAACTCTCTTGGAGCGCCTGAAGCAAGTTTATGAGCAGGCGGCTGGGAACATGGGAAGGCAGCACCAGGGCAATCGCTTGTTGCTGGAACCCCGCAAAACGCGGGAGTGGGAAGTAGGAGACCAGGTCATGGTCAGAAACTACGCCAGAGTAGGGAGTCTGGAACCACTGTATATGGGACCCTACAACATTGTAGACAAGGCAAGTCCCATGGTTTACGCCGTAAAAGTACCTCGGCGCACTAAGTGGTTCCACATAAACCAATGTAAACTGTACCAGCCGGGTGCGCAAGGGAAAACTACAGGGGTAAATCCCGCCAATGGGAAAACACAGCCCCAGGTAGGACCACAAGGCACACAGGCAGGCGTAGCAGCTTGCATCAGGGGAAGGGACATCCCGGACGATCATGCAGCGTTTTTCTGGAGTTGGGGGTTAGATGACGAGGACCCCAGGGTACCCTGGTCAGATGAGGATAGTGCAGATGAGCATAGTGATGATGACGGGTGGTTTCTGAGGAACGGTCTGGGAGGATTGGGGCCGCTAGGTAGAGATCCATACGGGGTGGACACACAAGCTGCAGGTCCCGACAGCAGGAGGAAGGAGCTAGAGGAGGCCGGGCCAGCCGCTATGTGGTTCCCAGAGGTGTGGCCGCCCGCTTTGAACGTCCAGTCCTCAGGGGAGGCAGAGTTCACGAGTGAAGGGCCGCCTGCTGGGCCGAGCAGGGCGGGGCCCCGAACTGCCAGCCCCGAGGTTAGGGAGGCGGAGTCAGCGGAGGCGGGGCTGGCGCCTGTGATGGAACCCCAGGTCATCCCGTTGAAGGTCTCGGGACCCGGTCCGTCCGTCACGGAGCCCCCGCCCATAGCAATTCCCCGTAGGTCAAGCAGAGTACCCCAGCCCAGGAAGATGTGGTCAGGTCCACAGGCTGCCCCAGGGCGTAAGTTTCAGGTTAAGATAACCCGGGTAGAGACAGGCCACATCGAAGCAGTAACAGGCTGCGGCAGATCAGAGGAAAGGGTCAGCGCAGCAACAGGCTGCGGCAGATCAGAGGGAAGGGTCAGTGCCCTCCCACCGCCGGGAAGAGCTCGCAGCAGCCTTCTCAGGATTTAAAGGGGGCCGCCCTGAGAACGGGCGGCATTGTAAAGTTATTAGTTTAAGGTTTTAAGTTTTAGTTTAAAGTTTTAAGTAGTTTTAATAAGGTTAAGTTTGTAGTGTTTTTAACAGATAACGATAAAATGATGGGAGTTTTAAGGCTAGGTTTAGAGGAAGTCTATTTAGCAAACGTTGAAGTTTACGTGAGGCGAGATCAGGGGACCCGCTCACCCTTCACAAAAGCCAGAGACTTTTTGCGAGGCTGGCTACCTCATTCTATCTGATCACAGGAACCAAGGAAGGATGGAACAACTCATAGTATTGCTCGCGGCAATCGGATGTGGATTGGCCTATCGGGGCCTCACCAAGGATGTCGTGGTGTTTGGATGTTCCGGGGACACGGCCCCCATCGCGGTGGATGGGACCGGAAGACGGAAGGCAGAAGGGACCAGCACCTATTTCCACAAGGGAAGGTGGCCAGGATGGCTGGGAACGAACTCAACGGAGTATTCCAGCACATCGGGGTTCGCCTATAAAGAGACTTCTTTAATGTGCCCCAAAGTACGGATCATCGCACCCAGGATCAGCGTCACCGTCGGCAAACGGATTTGTTTGACCTGCAGTGGGAATGTCCCATTGAGCCGATGGTGGTGGCTGCGAAAGCTGAGCAAAACTATGAGGAACTCTTCGGTTGAGTGGGAGCGACTGGGTAATAATACCCATCGGACAATTACGGGGACAGATGGACAAGTGAAAGTCTGTTGGGACAAATGGTGGGAACCGGATGAGGGGATTTATGTTTGTATGTGGGGGTCAAAGTACGTTTGCCCCAAAGGCATCTCCATATTCTTTATTAACCAGTGGCAGGATAACGGACAGGGGATGAGGTGGGATGCGAGCACCAGGGGGTGCGGAGCCCCATACTCTCCGATCCCAGTAAATGCCACTGAGCTCATTACGCGCCCACGCAAAGCCCCGCCCACGATCCCGGTAGTTCTAACTGAGGAAGAAGGGTGCCCTAAAACTAGTAAGGGACCCGGGAACGGTTTGGTACTGGTCCCCACAGACCAGATACTATTTCAGGGGGTACATTACGCGGTGGCCTCGGTGATTTTAAATCTCACTGAGGTACGGTTACCAGAGTGGTGCCCCAAAAAGACGGAACAGTTGTACCAGGTCCTGTTGACCAAGATGTTCAGGCAATTTTACGAGTTTGATTTTGCAGAAATTGATAAGACAAGTTTATACACCGCACCGCAGGAAGTTTTGGACCAAGTAGGGAGGCAAAGAAGGGGTTTGGTGAACGATGCGTTCACTGCTTTTAACACAGGGACATCTGTGGTCAACGCTCTAGACAGTGTGGAGCTGCAGACCCAGATTAATGGTTTAAAAACACAGTTAAAGGATATTCTTACAGATGAGAATAAAGTGGTAGGGTCGGGTCTGCACGAGGACCAAGCCATGACACTACACTTAAAGGAAATCATAGCAGAGCTGGAGAAACATGCGCGTACGGTAAATGCCCTGATTAGGGAAGATCGGAATGCATCCGATCAGGCTGCGCAGAACGAGGTGTGCGTGCTTTACGGGGCGTGGTTACTGGGCGAGGGCCGCAGTAATTTGGAGGATTTAAAACAAGGTTTGGTCCCGTCCTGGATAAGTAACAAACACCTGCGGGCGCTCCACCCTTTTCAGAACGCATTAAGTCCGTGCCAGCTCAGGCTAGCTTCAGAAGCTTACCCAGTCCCCGTGGACTGCGGACGTTCAAACCATACTATTATGGGAATAGTATTACGCATGCCGGTTTTGGGCAACACAGCAAAGCCCGCCCCGGTGTATCGGGTAGAGAACATTGGTGTCATTCAGGGGGGAGCCCACATTCGTTATGCAGCGGTTCCACCTTACGTCATCCGCTGGGAGCAAACGATGACAGGTACAGATCTCTCTGGTTGTCGTGGCAGGGGAGCACACATAATACTGTGCCCCCAGCACTTGAATGCCTTTTTAACACCACAGTGCGGGTTCAGAACGGCTGGCGCCAAGTCCATGAATTGCACCATGGAGGCAATGGCCCAAGATCATGTGCCTCCGCAGGTAGCATACATCGGGGGTGGAACATATTGTGTTACCACTGCAGCGCAACACTACCAGCATGGAAACCGTAGCCGGTGTCCGGTGAGTGACAGCAGTTTCTGTTTTAAACCCAGGGCTGAAGTTCAAGTAGCACAACAGCGAATTATCCCAATCCCTGAACCATCCACTGTTCATCTCACAGTAAAAGAGAATTTTACCGACTTGCAGCGATTTGTCGCACATTTTGGGTACCTCATTCCCCCTCTCCCCGAGCATTTAACCAAACTTCTGAAAGCCGTCGCGGTGTCACAAAAGCATTTCTATACATTAGAACAGAAAACCGTCGAGATAGGTACAGACATTTTGGACATAGTGGTTCCACCGTGGTGGAATCTGTTCACGAATATTGAAGTGCCCTCATGGGTCAGAATAGCCTCCCACATTTTAGTCGTCTGTCAAGTGTTTATTGTAGTGTACCTATTGTTCATACATTGTAAAAGAGACAAGCGCCTCACCAAGCATGAGAACACGGGAGAGTGGCGAGAACGTTACGTGCGCGTGCACGATGAGAGCACCGTGTAATAGGAAAATGGCGTCACTCCCGCTCGCCACGTGCGCCGCGGAAGTTTGTACTCGTTGTAAATACGTTGGAAACTCGACATGTTTAAGAGTCGGGATTTGTTTATTTTGGTGATGGTGTTGATTGTTTGGTTTTTGGGTTTTGTTTTTCCTTTCCCTGAATAAAAGACAAATATACAGGTGATGCGTGAGGTATCGGCCTGGTTACGCCGGGAAGGAAAACAAGTGGTGTAAGTTTAAGGGCAAATGATGCCTATGGTGATATAAAATGTGATTTTTCTTGGGAAATGAGGACGACACAGAGACCCTAGTTAAGTTAAAATTTATGGGATTAATTTACTGGATTCGGAGTGAAATCGAGATAAGATTGCTCACCACTGAGTTTTTGATACGATAAGCGGAGTTATTCGCATCAACAGGAGGGACTGTAGAATTCGCAATTATCGCGATTTGTTTAATAAGGAGAAAACACAAAGTTTCGTTCAAACAGCTTTTTATTTCAGCAGAATGCTGTCAGGTTTAAATTGGACACAAGCAGCCTGTAAAATGGCCGCCGCACCTCGTGACAGAACATTCTAGACTTTTCAACAGGCAGACAAGATGGCGTTCCAATAAACATTTTTGCAGGATCGATAAACGATTCAGCACAGTGAAGACAATACACAGGACATTATGGGTTTACAGTATAAACATCGATACTGGAATCGGTCTCCCAGGTACAAAGGAAAGCCATCAAGGGCCCATCCAAAGGACATTAATATGTAAACTCCCAACGGCTCTACGATGAGAGAGCCGTTAGCAGGTAGTTATACAGGACACTTGGAAGCCCCAAACCCCTCCAGGGGGAACACCGACCGATTTAACAATGGGAGAAATATTAACAGGTACTCAAACATTCAGGAGTAGCCCCGAAACCCATTAAGGACAGAGATCACCCATACAGGACATTTTGGGCGCCAAACCGTAAACAAAAGAATGGACATTGTAGTTGGGCGGGAAACGGAAGAACTGTGCACTATAATTGCAGGCCCAAACCGTCCATTCGCTCTCTTGCTCTTGACTCTTGCCTCGTGTTCTTGACTCTTGCCGCTTGTTGCTGTTATCATCGTGGCTGCTCCTGTGTAAAAGACTGTTGCAAAGACCTATGTTGGTAGCTGGCAGCGGAACCGAAGGCCCGGGATGAGATGAGATGAGATGAGATGAGAGGAGAAGAGAAGAAGACCTTATCCATCGCCACGGTCAGTAGATCCCGACCGCGCCTGTAGGTCGATCAGCCAAGTCTTCTCGACAGGAAGTTTTCTTCTTTAACAAGACATATTGCATCGATGATAACTGGACTGTGCAAACACATCGTATCAGCGATATTGACAACGGTGCTCCACCATACCTTGTATCCAACCAACAGAGGTCTTCACTACAGCGGACGGTCCAGCCGACTGACCGAGCAGCAGAAGCAGTAAACAAGTGGGACCAGGAGATCTCCTGACCAACACGTGGGTGCTGCGGTGAAAAACATCCGATCAGCTATTCGGGATTTCTCCGAGTTATTACGAGTGGTGAGCATGAGTCTCGGGATCCTACGAAGCTAGTTTAGGATAGACATTGATAGGGGAGGGTTTAAAGATTAAGGATATTTGTAATGTGTGCCCTATTTACGTTGTGCTGGTCGTTCCTCGTTTCCCTAAGAGTGATTATAACTGTTTGTAAGATTGTACTGTCATTAATCTGTGCATATGACATGTATTTCATAATTTTAAGTATCATGCAATAAAGATTTTCCATTTCGTACCGTTCAAACCAAGTCTACATGAGTTTTATCTCCATTACTGCTCTCGCATCTAAGTCCAGTGTCTAGAACCGTAAGGGAGAGTGATTCGAACCACTCACAGGGGTGTCTAGTGTTCCCAGACTGGCTGGAGACCAGGCCTAAACCCGCACTGACATACAGGCTGCACAGAGCCGCGTGAATCTCACAGGCTACGAGACACGCAGGGTCAGGAGAGAATCCCTTACAATGGTTAGACTTTCTTTTGTTGGAGATGGTCATTGCCTGGTACTTGTATGGCGCAAATGTTACTTGCCACTTATCAGCCCAAACCTGAATGTTGTCCAGGCCTTGCTGCATGCGGGCACAGACTGCTTCCTTATCTGAGGAGTTGCGAATGGAACTGAACACTTCTGACCTTACGATTGGGCGAAGGTCATTGATGAAGCAGCTGGAGATGGTTGAGCCTATGACACTGCCCTGAGGAACTCCTGCAGCTATGTCCTGGGGCTGAGATGATTGGCCTCCACCAACGACAACCATCTTCCTTTGTGCTCGGTATGACTCCAGCCAGTGGAGAGTTTTCCCCCTGATTCCCATTGACTTCAATTTTACTAGAGCTCCTTGATGCCACACTCGGTCAAATGCTGCCTTGATGTCAAGGGCAGTCACTCTCACCTCACCTCAGGAATTCAGCTCTTTTGTCCACGTTTGGATCAAGGCTGTAATGAGGTCTGGAGCCGAGTGTTCCTGGCGGAACCCAAACTGAACATCAGGGAGCAGGTTATTGGTGAGTAAGTGCCGCTTGATAGCAATGTCGACGACACCTTCCATCACTTTGCTGATGATTGAGAGTAGACTGATGGGGCGGTAATTGGCCCAATTGGATTTGTCAGGACATACCTGGGCAATTTTTCACTTTGTCAGGTTGATGCCACTGTTGTAGCTGTACTGGAACAGCTTGGCTAGAGACATGGCTATTTCTGGAGCACAAATCTTCAGCACTACAGCCGGGATGTTGTCGAGACCCATAGCCTTTGTATCCAGTGCGCTCATCCATCTCTTGATATCGTGTGGATTGAATCGAATTGGCTGAAGACTGGCTTCTGTGATGGTGGGAACCTCTGGAGGAGGCCGATATGGGTCATCCAATCAGCACTTCTAAATGGTTGCAAACGCTTCAGCTTTGTCAATTGTACTCATGAGCAGGGCTCCGCCCATCATTGAGGATGGGGATGTTCATGGAGCCTCCTCCTCCCGTCAGTTGTTTAATTGTCCACCACCATTTATGACTTGATGTGGCAGGACTGCAGAGCTTTGATCTGATCCGTTGGTTGTGGGATCGCTTAGCTCTGTCTATAGCATGCTGCTTCTGCTGTTTAGTATGAATGTAGTCCTATGTTGTATCTTCACCAGGTTGGCACCTCATTTTTACGTCTGACTGGTGCTGCTCCTGGCAAGCCAGGGCTGGTCCCCTGGCTTGATGGTAATGGTAGAGTGAGGGATATGCCGGGCCATGAGGTTACAGATTGTGGTGGAATACAGTTCTGCTGCTGCTGATGGCCCACAGCACCTCTTGGATGCCCAGTTTTGAGCTGCTAGATCTGTTCTGAAACTATCCCATTTAGCACGGTAGTTGTGGCACACAACACGATGGAGGGTGTCCTCAGTGTGAAGACGGGACTTCGTCTCCACAAGGTCTGTGCAGTGGTCACTGCTACCAATACTGTCATGGACAGATGCATCTGTGACAGGTATATTGGTGAGGACGAGGTCAAGTAGGTTTTTCCCTCGTGTTGGTTCTCTCACCACCTGCCGCAAGCCCAGTCTGGCAGCTATGTCCTTCAGCACGGCCAGCTCGGTCAGTAGTGGTGCTACCGAGCCACTCTTGGTGATGGACATTGACATCCCCCACCCAGAGTACATTCTGTGCCCTTGCTACCCTCAGTTCTTCTTCCAAGTACTGATTCATCAGCTGAGGGAGGGCGGTAGGTGGTAATCAGCACAAAGTTTCCTTGCCCGTGTTTGACCTGATGCCACGAGATTTCATGGGGTCCGGAGTCAATGTTGAGGACTCCCAGGGCCACTCCCTCCCGACTATACCACTGTGCTGCCACCTCTGGTATGCCTTTCCTGCCGGTGGGAGGTTTGTGATGGAGGAGTCTGGGACGTTGGCCGAAAGGTATGATTCTGTGAGTAAAAGAATGACTTGCATTTATATAGCGCCTTTCACGACTACAGGACGTCCCAAAGCACCTTAAGAAATAGGAGCAGGAATAGGCCGCTTAGCCCCTCGAGCCTGCTCCGCCATTCAATAAGATCATGGCTGATCTTGGGCTCAAAGCCACTTCCCTGCCCGCTCCCCATAACCCTTCACTCCCTTATCTTGCAAAAATATGACTATCTCCACCTTAAATGTATTTAATGACCCAGCCTCCACAGCTCTCTGGGGCAGAGAATTCCACAGATTTACGACCCTCTGAGAGAAGAAATTCCTCCTCATCTCAGTTCTAAAAGGGCGACCCTTTATTCTGATACTATGCCCCCGAGTTCTAGATTTCCCCACGAGGGGAAACATCCTCTCTGCATCTACCTTGTCGAGCCTCCTCAGTATCTTATGGGGGAAAAATTCAGCTGCTTGCGCCTCCCGTTAGTGCCTTAAGAGGGCGCTAATGGGGCGTAAAGCAGCTAACGCCCGGGCGCAGCGCCGCCCACGCCTCCCGAAAAATTTAGTGGGAGGTTAGCGGCGGCGGCAGCCGGTAGCGCCCTGTGGCGCTGCGCCGCCGGCGATGACGTCATCGCCGTGCGCAGCACCCCGCTCGCGCCCCGGCCGTGATCTTCAGTCGCGCCCCCTGATTTACCGCCAGACGCTATGTCCGACGGGTTCAGGGAGGCGTACGTGCGGCCGGGGCGGCGATATTTAAAGGGGAGGTGGCAGGCGGCCATTTTTGTTGCTGGCCGCCTGCCAGCACCTGCCCCCGTTGCTGTCCCCGGCCCCCGTGAAGCCCCCCCACCGTGAAGTGCCGGCTGCGCTCCAAGAGCCCGGCACTTCTCTTGAGTGCCGGGCTCTTTTGCCGGCACTCCCGATCCCTGGGGGCCCAGCTGGGCCCCGGTTCGCGCTGCGCAGGGTCCCTCCCCTTTAAGAAGGGGAGGAAGGCCTGCAATACCGCGGCGCGACGTGCCGCAGCGCGTGGCGCTGCGGCACGTAGCGCCAGGATATTCACTCGCAGCGCCCCAAGAGGGATGCGGGGTGCTTCCAGTGGCGCCCCGCTTCCCTCTTGGGGCGCAACCACTGAAGTTCCGGCGCGGGGCCGCTAATTTTTTCGGGGCGCTAAAAGTCGCGCCCCGGCGAGGTTAGCGCCCCAAATGGGGCGCGACTCAATTTTTACCCCATTATGTTTTAATAAGATCACCTCTCATTCTTCTAAATTCCAATGAGTATAGGCCCAACCTGCTCAACCTTTCTTCATAAGTCAACCCCCTCATCTCAGGAATCAACCGAGTGAATCGTCTCTGAACTGCCTCCAATGCAAGTATATCCTTCCTTAAATAAGGAGACCAAAACTGTACGCAGTACTCAAGGTGCGGTCTCACCAATACCCTGTACAGTTGTAGCAGGACTTCCCTGCTTTTATACTCCAACCCCCTTGCAATAAAGGCCATCATTCCATTTGCCTTTTTGATTACTTGCTGTACCTGCATGCTAACTTTTTGTGTTTCATGCACAAGGACCCCCAGGTCCCTCTGAACTGTAGCATTTTGTAATCTCTCTCCATTTAAATGATAATTTGCTTTTTTATTTTTCCTGCCAAAGTGGATAACCTCGTACTTTCCCACATTATACTCCATCTGCCAAATGTTTGCCCACTCACTTAGCCTGTCTATATCCCTTTGCAGATTCTTTGAGTCCTCTGCACAACTTGCTTTCCCACCCATCTTTGTATCATCCGCAAACTGGGCTACATTACACTCGGTCCCTTCATCCAAGTCATTAATGTAGATTGTAAATAGTTGAGGCCCCAGCACCGATCCCTGTGGCACCCCACTAGTTACCGTTTGCCGTCCGGAAAATGACCTATTTATCCCGACTCTCTGCTTTCTGTTAGTTAACCAATTCTCTATCCATGCTAATATATTACCCCCAACTCCGTGAGCTCTTATCTTGTGCAGTATCCTTTTACGTGGCACCTTCTGGAAATCCAAATACACCACATCCACTGGCTCACCCTTATCCACCCTGCTCGTTACATCCTCAAAGAACTCCAACAAATTTGTTAAACATGATTTCCCTTTCATAAAACCATGCTGACTCTGCCTGACTGCATTATGCTTTTCCAAATGCCCTGCTACTGCTTCCTTAATGAAGGACTCCAGCATTTTCCCAACGACAGATGTTAGGCCAACTGGTCTATAGTTTCCTGCTTTCTGTCTCCCTCCTTTCTTAAATAGGGGTGCTACATTTGCGGTTTTCCAATCCGCTGGGACCTCTCCAGAGTCCAGGGAATTTTGATATATTGCAACCAATGCATCCACTATCTCTGCAGCCACTTCTTTGAAGACCCTGGGATGCAGGCCATCTGGTCCAGGGGATTTGTCATCTTTTAATCCCATTATTTTACCAAGTACTTTTTCCTTAGTGATAGTGATTGTCTTTAGTTCCCCCCTCCCTGTGACCCCTTGATTATCCATTATTGGGATGTTGTTAGTGTCTTCTACCATGAAGACAGATACAACATATTTGTTCAGAGTCGCTGCCATTTCCCCGTTCCCCATTATTAATTCCCCAGTCTCATCCTCTAAGGGACCAACGTTTACTTTAGCTACCCTCTTCCTTTTTACAATAGCAAAATACTGCGGATGCTGGAAATCTGAAATAACAACAGAAAACGCTGGAAACACTCAGCAGGTCAGGCAGCATCCGTGGAGAGAGAAACAGAGTTAATGTTTCAGGTCTGGGACCCTTCATCAGAACTGGAAAAAGCTGGAGATGTAACAGATATTAAGCAGGTGCAGAGACGGGGGGGCGGGGGGGGGGGGGGGGGGGGGGGTGGGAGAGGAAAGAATTGACGGAATATACTGTGCTTAGTTAGAGGCAGGAAAGATAAAATGTTGCAAATAGGAATGGCAAAATCATACAGCAAGAAAAATGGGGGCAGGAGTTATAGTTTGAAATTGTTGAACTCAATGTTGAGTCCAGAAGGCTGTAAAGTGCCGAATCAAAAGATGAGGTGCTGTTCCTCGAGCTTACGTTGAGCTTCCTTTTTACAGCTGATGAAGTACTTTTTGAAGTGTAGTTACTGCGGCAGCCAATTTGCACTCAGCAAGCTCCCACAAACAGCAATGTGATAATGACCAGTTAATCTGCTCTTGTTATGTTGATTGAGGGATAAATATTGTGCCAGGACACCAGGGATAACTCTCCTGCTCTTCTTCAAAGTAGTAGCATGGGATCTTTTACGTCCACCTGAGAGAGTAGACGGAGCCTTGGTTTAACGTCTCATCCAAAAGACGGCACCTCCGACAGTGCAGCACTCCCTCAATACTGCACTGGAGTGTCAGCCTAGATTTTTGTGCTCAAATCTCTAGAGTGGGACTTGAACCCACAAGCTCCTGACTCAGAGGTGAGGGTGCTACCAACTGAGCCACTGGCTGACACTATGACTATGTCAGACTAGTCTGTGGGACAGCTCTCCCAATTTTGGCACAAGTCCCCAGATGTTAGTGAGGAGGACTTTGCAGGGTTGACTGGGCTGGGTGTGCCTTTGTTGTGTTCGAATCCAGTGCCTGGGCCAATGCCAAGTGGTCCATCTGGTTTTATTATTATTATTGTGTTTCGTAGCGGTTGTGTACAACTGAGTGGCTTACTAGGCCATTTCAGAGGACAGTTAAGAGTCAACCACATTGCTGTAGGTCTGGAGTCACATATAGGCCAGACCCAGGTAAGGGCGGCAGATTTCCTCCCCTAAAGGACATTAGTGAACCAGATGGGTTTTTACGACAATCCAGCAGTTTTATGCTCACCATTACTGATGCTAGCTTTTTATTCCAGATTTATTGAATTAACTGCATTTCAATTCCCCAGCTGCCGTGGTGGGATTTGAACTCATGTCTCCCAGTCATGACAAGGTTGCAGGTCAACAAAAACAGGAATGAGGAAGAGAAGAAGGATGGCATGGAGGGAGATGATGACAAGACAGGGAGATTGATGTAGAACTCTATGATCAAGAGCTGCATCTAATAATGGACACATCCTGCCACTGACCAACTTTGGTTTTGTTATGACAACCCACATATTTTTCTCCCTAAGCACACACTACATTGCCTTCTACTAAAGCTGAACTGCCAACTTGCAGCCCCCTCCAAGCACTTATTATCTTTCCACATTCCAACATAACAAGTACTCTCCACACTGAGGAAAAATTAAAAAAATCAACGTTTGTTTGTGCTGTTTACATGAAAATGTGCTCTAAGCCCTACTCTTTTCAATGATCCGATAATATGTGCTTGTCCTACACCATAAGCTAAGACTGTGTCTAAGTGCTTCCTGAGTGGGAAGAACTTCCTGTGGTGGCAGTTGCTGCTGGGTTGTGTGACCTTGTGGCCTCAAACCTCTGGATCACAAGTTACAACAGCTGGAGCTATGTTGGATACCACAGTGGCTGCCAGTGCCTGCCCACTCTCTGGCCCGCCATCAATCTTTTGAGGGGCATGGTGGAGTGGGAGGATGCCCTGAGAGGATGCTGCCTCTTCCTGCCACCTTCCCATTGCTAGGCAGCCCAGTTGGATGACCAATGATTTTCATGAGAGCAGTCCACAGGTTAAGCCCTCCCTCGTTGCTCTTTCCAACTGATCATTCAGCCAGTTAAAACCGGCAGTGACAGATTCTTGTAACGTGGTTCCCAAGATGTCATTGACACTAGTTACAGTATTCATGAGGGAAAGTTGTTCTATTCTTGTTCCCTCTGTGCTTTGGCTACCCCGCAAGTGATGGTGAAGCTACCACTCGATCCATGGATACTCTGCATTTCCATAAATCCCTCACGCAGCAATACAGTGGTATCGGAGAAGTACTGCTGCACATTCTCCACCTTCTGCTCTTGCATTAACTTCCATCTATTACCTATAAACTTGTGGGCTCTAAGCAAGAGAAAACAGGATTTCCATTCCATCTTACTTTTTTTACAAAAAGAAAATACTGCAGATGCTGGAAATCTGAAATAAAAACAGAAAATGCTGGAGATACTCAGCAGGTCAGGCAGCATCTGTGAAGAGAGAAACAGAGTTAACGTTTCAGGTTGATGACCTTTCGTCAGAACTGGAAAAAAGCAGGAAATGGAACAGATTTTTAAGCAAGTGTGGTAGCTGGGAAAGGGGGGGAGGGGATGAAAGAACAAAAGGGAAGGTCTGTGATAGGATAGAAGGCAGGAGAGGTTAAGAGACATTAAGAGATATTCAAGGCAAAAGGAGATGGTAATGGGACAGGTTAAGAAACAAAGGATGGCTCTAGATGAAGTGTAATTGCGCTGGCAGAATGAAAGACAGCTGCCATGTGGAAGAGAAGAAAAGACACAAACAAAAGGTGTGGATAAAAAATATATATAGGATAGGGGCCGAGGTTATGATCTGAAATTGTTGAACTCTATGTTGAGTCCAGAAGGCTGTAAAGTGCCTCATCGAAAGATGAGGTGCTGTTCCTCGAGCTTACGCTGAGCTTCAGTGGAACAATGTAAGAGGCTGAGGACGAGGACGGTGAGGTCTGAGTGGGAGTGGAGCGGAGAATTAAAGTGACAGGCGACCGGAAGCTCGGGGTCCCCCCTACGGACTGAACGGAGGTGTTCCGCAAAGCGGTCACCCAATCTGCGTTTGGTCTCCCCAATGTAGAGGAGACCGCATCGGAGCAGCGAATACTACTTTTTTACCTTGTGCTGGGAAAGTAGATTCCAAGAGACATCTTTTCGAGGTACCTTACTGAGCTGAAAGCACAACCCATCACAATTACATAACAAATGGATGTGTTTCTAACACTTTTCATTATATTTGTAATGCTCTACTGCATGGCTGTGAATGGATAACTATTTAGCATAACAATGCAAGGATAGATGTTCTCTGAAAATCATTATGGCCATTCAGGCTTCTTTAGAATCTCAACCCCAGAGTGATTTTTAGCAATAATTTGTATAATTGCTGGGTCTATACCCCTGTGTCGTTTCCTGATACATTTGGCCATAGTTTGGCAAAATACATGATTCTTCTTGGTGATCGCATTCAGGGGCAGTGTTAGGACCATGCAAAGCGTGCAATTGCAAGGGGCCCCGAGCCAGTCAGTGGCCCTGACCCAGTGTGCTTAAAATATGCACAAATTTCAATACTTTCATTAACATCTTTAAAATACATATCAAAATATGCATTATTTTATATTCATTCAGTAATTTGCTTCCTGAGAGGTTTACAATTTGAGATGGGTTAGAATTTCTCTAACTCTACTCGATTTCAAACATGAACTCATTTTTTCAAATCAAAATAATTTTTCACAACTCAAAACAATAACATGCTACTTAGAACAAATAAAAAGTAAACCAGTCACTGGCGCTCAACTAGCCTAGCAATAAAGTAGGCTTGTGCCTCATTATTTCCCGAACTCAGTACTTTTTCTCTGAGTGAACTGATGCCCTTCAATGTATGTCAAAATGAAGGAATCACTGACTGTCCTGACATTAGCTCTCTAAATCGTGTTCAAAGTTCTGCTGGTGTTTCAAGGATTCTGTGCCCATTTTCTTCCCACACACTCTGCAATCAAGCCTAACTTTCAATCATAGACGATCTAAGCTCTGACCACGCATTTCTGATCTTAGTATTCTTATATTTAGTTCTGTTGTCCAGCTCGCTTTCTGATATAGAAGGTCCTTTCTTTGATGCCACTTCTCTCCCAAGCGTGACTCTCAAGAGCAAATGCTCTCCCGGTTACATCTCCTAATATTTTTTAAATTCTTATTTCTTGCCATAAGTGTAATCGGTTGCACTGGTGTCTCTTCCGACCTGTTATACTTCCGCATAAAGTGTCCGAGTGATTCCACATATTGGGAAATAACGGACTCGATGGGCCGAATGGCCTCCTTCTGTGCCGTTATGACTCTTTGGCCGCGATTTTGCCGGTGCGCAGAGGGCGGGTTTCGAGGCGGGTCAGAGGTTGAATTCGTTTTGATTGACGGCGGGTTCCGAACCCACCGTCAACCCGCCTCCACGCAACTTTGCCAAGTGTCGGCTCTGGGAGTCCCGATCAGACTCGCTAACCAAGCGGCCGTAGAGGCACTTAAGGCAGTTAACATTTTAGCATAAGATTTTAGCAGGCTCTTCCCATTTTCGGACATTTTCAGCGTGTTCCACGCCGTTCCCAAAACACGTCAGCTGATTGTGCCGGGTTCAGCAACTACGCGACTTCTTGACAGCTGCACCTGCAGCATAAAAGCGGACCTGTAACATGGCTGACTTTCAGATGACAGAATTTTGTTTTTTGAGTTGTTGGAACACTTTCTGCAGGTCTATTGAGCTTGAGATCCATCTCCACTGTGACCTCCTGGGAAAACCCTCTCCCCACATTGCCTGAGTACTTATAACATCTATTCCTCAACCGACATATATACCAGCGGAATGGGAACCATTTATACCCTCTCATCCTGGTCCTCAGAATCGGAGGAAGAGCAGCCGCGGCAGCAGCAGAACCGGGCACAGCAGCTGCAGCAACAACAGGAGCGCCAACCTCCTCCTCACCCACCTGATGCTGCACAGGGCAGAGGCCGTCAGCGCAGGGCTGTACCTCGCCGCAGGGAGATATCCCCAACACCAGGTTTACAGGCAGAGGATGAGCTTCCTCAACATGACTGAGCAGCAGTGCCAAAGGAGGCTGAGACTTTCGCGAGAGGTAGTCGCTGACATCTGTACAATGCTGCACCAACACCTGGAGCCCAGAGGAGCGGGTCGACACTCCTTACCAGTGGCTGTCAAAGTCACCATCGCCCTCAATTTTTTTGCTTCAGGGTCCTTCCAGGGATCACCAGCAGACATCAGCGGCATCTCCCAGTCGGCCGCACACACTTGCATCACGCAGGTTACCGATGCCCTCTTTGCAAAGGCGCACAATTACAACCACTTCTCCATGGATGAAGCAAGTGTAACCGTGCGTGCGGTTGGCTTTGCAAATATGGCAGGCTTCCCAAGGGTGCAGGGCGTCGTAGACTGCACACATGTGGCCATTAGGGCACACCATCACAACCCAGCTGTATTTGTCAACCGCAAGGGCTTCCACTCCCTTAACGTCCAGCTGGTGTGTAACCACAGGAAGAACATTATGCTGGTTTGCGCCAAGTTCCCTGGCAGTTGCCATGACTCATTCATCCTGCGGCAGTCTAGTGTGCCTCAGCTCTTCAATCCGCCAACCCAACTTTCCGGATGGCTACTTGGAGACAAGGGCTATCCCCTGAAGATGTGGCTAATAACACCATTGAGGAGGCCATCAAACAAAGCTGAGAAGCGCTACAATGCCAGCCACATTTCCACCAGAGCCATCATCGAGCAAACCATCGGCTTGCTCAAAATGTGATTCAGATGCCTCGACAGATCAGGTGGAGCCCTGCAGTACTCATCAGCCAGGGTCTCCAGAATCATCGTGGTCTGCTGTGCCCTGCACAACATCGCACAGCAGCGTGGCTTACCGCTGCCTGAGGAACAAGTGGCTCAGCGCACAGCCTCCTCAGAGGAGGAGGAGGAGGAGGAAGACCTTGCGGAGGCGGATGTGCCGGTTCCACCAGCACGTGATCACATTGCTGGCCGTGATACAAGGGATGCATTAATCCATGCCAGATTCGCTTAAGTTTATGAAGCAAACACATGTGACTGCCACCTTCTTAACACACCAAACACAAGCTGTAAAATAAACTGTGGGTTCCTATCACTCTCACCACCATCATTACAGATGAAAGGCGCCCTGACACCTCACTGTGACACTTCCATTTCCGGGCACACATAGGACAACTCTTTGAATGTTTCCCATCGCATTTCTTTATTACAATTGAAATGACGATGATAATCTTCAATTTGTATTGTATCAAAACACCCAAGTGACTACCCTTGCGACTATTTCTGTGTTAACTTTCTCTTACGCATGCTTTGACGTGGTGCTTCCCCTATGGCTTCAGCAGATGTGGAGGCACCTTGCTCACTTTCATGCTGCTCCTGCTTCGACACCTTCGGTGGGCATCCTCTGGGTTTGGGAGCCAGGGAGGGCTCGGCAACAGTCTGTTCCTCCTGTGGCTGTGCAGGGCTGAGACGGCCATCTCAGTTGGGTGAGGAATCTGGGGCTCAGACCGAGGGCTCTGCAGTGGCATGGGAGTGTGAGTGCTTGGAGAGGAGCCCACACTTCCTTGTTGTCGACCACCAACATCCCTCTCATGGGTCGCCCTCACTTCACTGCTAGCAAGTAGCTGGAGAGCACCTTGCTGCACATCAGTGGGGCCATGAGGACCTGTTTCTGTCCTGACAGTCCTCATAACGGGGATGTCCATGTACCTCTGGTGTCTCTCCTCAATAGCTGCCCATCTATCCTCCATAGCAGACCATCTATTTAGAAGAGTCACCATGCTCTGTTGAGTCTGGCAAGTTATGTCCTCCAAGGAGGTTGTCACCCTCTCCATGGTGGCACGTTCATGCGCCATTGCCTCCACCAGGGCATTGCTTATGTTTGAGATGGACTCCTCCATTCTCTGTACACTCACAGTTACTGTGGATGCAAAACCTGTCAGAGACTCCTGCACTTGTTGCTGAAGTTCCAGCACCACTCTCTTTCTGGATGGCCCCAGAGGCACAGGGTCCACATGAAGTTGAGCAGAGCTAGGTGCGCCCTGCGGACTCTGACGAGGACTCTCCACTGCTGTCCCTGTCTCCACCGTCTGCTGATGCTCACTTGTGAGCTGTGATACACCAGGTGACAACACTACTCTATCTCGCGAATGACCCACCGAGGTGCGCGTCTCTGCGCTGGTGCTGGGTGTGCTCAATTCTGCTGACGCTGCACCCTCAGAGGTTGCAGCTTCCTCTGAGGAGTCTTCCAGCTCTTCCTCCTGGACAGTGGGGAGGGGGGCTCTCGACGGTCCTGTGGGGGAGTAAAGGCATGAGTTACACATGTGATATTCACGTAGCAGGCACATCGAATTGTGCAGATGATCAGAACTCAATCTGTATGATCATCAGATGCCATATCAGTCACTCATGTAATCTAAATGAGAGGGCTGCAAATCTATTCTGTCACCAGCTTGCTCTACTGCGCTCGTCTGACCGTCCCCCACTCCAGATCCTCAGCACCTCCGATGATGTCGCGAGCAGCCTCCTCAGCGGTGGTCAAGTGGGCAATCGAAGGTGGCCCTCCTCCTGTCCTGCCCCTCTCCCTCTTATTGTGGGCTCTCTTTTCCTGCAATGAGGGACACAAGTGGAGTTTAAGTGAGAATGTTGGAGTGAGTGTAGAGAATCCATAGCATAGATGCTTAGAGGGAGACAAAGATGGAGTGAGTTGCCAATACCAAGGGCCTTCCCTGTGCGTTGTTAGTTGTTGTCATTGCATAACAGTGAGAGTGAGTGTGAGGGGTGCGTAGTAGAATGGTGGAGTGATTCTGTACATAGAGAGAGAGGGATGGTTAAGGGTGCAAGGGATGTAAGGGTAAAGTGGGATGTGCAGGAGTAGGTTGACAAAGCAGAGAGCTGGTGATGAGAGGAGATGGGGAGCAGATTGAAGGTAAGTGTGATGTTATACTCACTTTTGCTGTGCGTAGCAGGTCATTGAACCTTTTCCTGCACTGAACCCAGGTGCGACCACACAAAGACCTGGCGCTCACCTCCTCAGCAATTTGCAGCCAGGCTACTTTGGTGAGGAGGCTTCCTCCGGCCGTTAGAGGGGAACAGTACCTCTTGGCGCCCTCTCACTCTCTCCACAAGAGCATGGAGGGAGTCATCATCAAATCTGGGAGAGGCCTTTGGTCTTGAAGCAGTCATTTTCAGAAGTACCACAACGAGAAGCAGCAGCATAGGATTGATCAAAAACAAGGCTGCATGGGCCCCTTAAATACAGCTGACTGACAGACGTCAGCAGAGGCGAGCAGCAGACCCGAACCCACTGATTGGGCCGGGCAGCGCGCATGACGGGCTTAATCAGCCCACTTAAGCAAAAATCTTAATTCCAGGGCGGCTGAAACCGGCAGCAGGACCGGAACCCGCCGAACATCAAAGCCGCCTCCAACCTGCCTCCACTGGGAAAATCGCGGCCTATGACTCTATAACATGTGAAGCATGCAACACACAGTGATAATCGTGCTCACTTCTGCTGGATTGTACAGGAGCAAGCCTACTGAGTGGTCCAAACAATGAAGAGTTCTTTGAGCTTGCCTATGGTGTGCTCTAAAATAACTTTGGTGGGCACGTGGGCTTCACTGCATCGGTGCTCTACTTCTTAGAGAGTTCCTGATAGGTGTCACCCGCCACGGCTGCAAACGATAGCCCTGGTCTCCCAAAAATGGCCCATTCATTCTATTAAGGCCCTCGAAGACTCATGCATAGTGGACTGATGTATAATCAAAGAGTTATGGGTGTTCCAGGGTGAATGGGCACTGATGTGCAGCATGATGCTTGTTTGGTCAATAATGGGCTGCACATTTATGGAGTGATCCTTATTCCTGTTCATATAAATGATGAGTTTACATGTTGGCCACACTGATTCCTTCTACAGTGATTCAGACTCTGAGGCCGGGATTTCGCCAGCGGAGGCGGGGTCGCGGCGGGAGACGTGGTTGGCGGGTTCCGGTCCCGCTCCCGGCTGCAGCCGCTCTGTGAAAAGGATTTTCCGTTAATAGGGTTCGTTAAGCCCGCCCTGCGGGGTTCCCGGCCAATTAAAAGGAAGCGGGTCTGATGACGTCATTTGATGACGCGTCATCAGCCGGTTTCCTTAAAGGGACCACGGCCACATTGATTTTGACAGTTGTGCTGTCAGTGTTCTGCAGCATTGAGGTGCTGCAAACACTGACAAGAACTGCACAAAGGTGCACATCTCCACCCAGGCTCTCCCATGACTCCCTCCATATGCTTATGGAGGGAGTCACAGCACACAGGGAGGTTCTCTTCTCTTCCAAGGGCGGAAGAGACCTCCCCAGGAGATCAACGCAGCCTGGTTGCACATTGCACAGGAGGACACAAGCAGAGATGTTGTCAGGAGGACCAGGCTGCAGTGGCACAAACCTTTCAATGATCTCAGTAGATCACGAAATGTTACTGCAAAGCCACACTCAACCTTATCCTGCTGTGCCACTCATCACATCCCCATCACTCTGCCTTCCATACCATACTCCTGCACATCCTTACTCACACCAACTTATCTTGCACCTCCACCCATCCCTCTCTATCTATATTATCACTTCCCCATCTCACTAGCCACCCCTCACACTCGCCCTCATCCTAGTGTAATCATACCAACTAACAACACACAAGGGTAGGCACTTGGGTGTTCTTATGCTATGTTCATGTAAATATTCTGTTAATGTGTTGTCAAACATTAAATCTTTAATTTCAACACTTTGCCTTATTGTACAGATCTGTGCTCACCTTTGGAAGTGTCTTCGTGAGTTGCAGTGAATGGTGAGACATAGCGGTACCCCCGCAATGGTGATGAGTGTGAAAGGAATGGTTTGGGCATTGTAGGGTTGCTTTATAGTGCTGGTGTGGGGTGGTGTTAACCTGGCGCATCATGTGACAGCCAGGCTGTACAACGTCAACTGAAGTAAATCTGGCCATGGTGATGCCATCGCTGGCCTCCCGGGCAGCAATGTTGTCGGGTGCTGATGCCCTGTGTGGGAAACACGGTGGCATAGCGGTTAGCACTGGTGCCTCACAGCGCCAGGGACCCGGGTTCGAATCTGACCTTGGGTGACTGTCTGTGTGGAGTTTGCACATTCTCCCCGTGTCTGCGTGGGTTTCCTCCGGGTGCTCCGGTTTCCTCCCACAGTCCAAAAATATGCGGGTTAGGTTGATTTGGCTATGATAAATTGACCCTTAGTGTTAGGGGGGGATTAAATATGTGGGGTTATGGGGATAGGATGGGATATGTTAGGGGGAATTAAATACGTGGGGTTACGGGGGTAGGGTGGGATATGTGTACTGTGGGGATTAAAGCAGGGACAGGGTACTGGATTTGGATGATCAGCCATGATCGTATTGAATGGTGGAGCAGGCTCGACGGGCCGAATGGCCTACTCCTGCTCCTAGATTCTATGTTTCTATGTTTCTATGTCCTGTGCAGCATCAGGTGATTGCGGAGAAGGTTGGTTTTGTTGTTGGTGATGTTGGTGTGCCTGGTGATGTTGATGTTGGGACTGATCGTGGAGGGATTCAGAGGACCAAGGTGAGATTTTTTCAAGGGCACCGATGTTGCTGGAATAGATGGCAGCTGAAGTTGAGATGACAGAAGCGATCTGTCAATGGTGAGAGCTTGCTTCAAGGAGGTGACAGTGGATAGAGAGTTTACTCCAAACACTTCCAAACTGCTTACAGCTCAAAAGTGTCTTCCAAGTCCTGAAGGCTCAAGCTCCTGACATTGGAAAATGACCAGCTGTGAAATGGTAGCTTTCATACCACTTTTGCAGCTGTCACCTATTCACAGCAATGGGGAGACATAGGGAACCCGACACACTTACCTGACGTGATCTCCGAATGACGTGAACCCCGTTAAAAATGTGGTAAAATAGAAAAAGGCTGGCAAAATAGTAGTTAACAAGTATCTTAAGTATCTTAAATGCCCCCTCTGCCACTTGGTGTCAGGTCTGTTCTGAAATTGCAGAGCCGACACTTTTGAAACTTAGATGGAGGCGGGTTCGCAGCGGGTTCCCAACCCGCTGTCAATCATTTCAATTTTGACAGCGGACCCGCCTCCGAACCCACTCTCTGAGCGCCGGCAAAATTCAGCCCTTAGAAACTCTACCTCTCGAAAAAAGTTCTGTGTTCTCCCCAGTTGCTGCATCCTTTCCCCTGGGAAAGTGTTGAAGGTTTTTCCCCTGGCAACAAGGAGCCTAGATTTCCTGCCCTTCCTCTGTTCATTTTTAGGCATAAATAGGGCTGGTAGGGGTGGAACACGCTCCATGTTTGTGTCCATGGCAGGAGTGCCCATCCACTTACATGCCAGTTTCACTTTCTCCGGGCAATGGGAGGCATATGCAAGAGCCCGTAAAGGGACTGCTGCAGGTCGCTCCTAAAAAGTAAGCTTCCATGCATGCTTTGTTAATTTCCCCTAGAAAGTCGCAATCAGGGTCCTGCAACAGGCGTCGGACCCAATCTGCATATTTAAGCAGCCTGCTGCCTGTTTTGGGTGGGAGGGGTGGGCGCCCATTTATATGCCATACTGGGATATGCTTGTTCCATCTGGGTGTCCCATACATCAGTTGTCAACAAATGTATAATGACAGGAATGTGAAACATGATGCCATACCACCGTTATGCCTTTATTTAAATTTGTATATAGCCAGGAGGAGCTGAGTTGTTCTTGCTCCCTCATCTGCAGCTCACCAGGAAAATGTTCATGAGGTCCAAACCTGAAAGTGGGGGCAGTTCCGGACTTAGTTTTAGGGAATGAAGCCGGGCAGGTGGAAGGGGCATCAGTGGGAGAATATTTTGGTGGTGGTGATCACAATTCTGTTAGATTTAGCATAGTTATGGAAAAGGACAAAGATCGACCAGGAGTAAAAGTACTCAATTGGGGAAAGGCCAATTTTGCTAAGCTGAGATGCGATTTCGCAAAAGTGGGAGGCATTCAAGGAGGAGATAGTGAGGGTTCAGAGCAAATATGTTCCCACAAAGCAAAAGGATGGGACCCCCAAATCTAGAGCCCCCTGGATGTCAAGGAGTATACAGGGTAAGATAAGGCAAAAAAAAGGGAAGCTTTTGTCAGATATTGAGAACTCAGTACTGCAGAAAGCCTGGAGGAGTATAGAAAGTGCAGGGGTGACATTAAAAAGGAAATTAGGAAAGCAAAGAGAGGGCATGAAAAAATAATGGCAAGTAAAATCAAGGAAAACCCAAAGATGTTTTATAAATACATAAAGAGCAAGAGGATAACTAAGGAAAGAGTAGGGCCTATTAGAGACTAAAAAGGTAACCTGTGTGTAGAGGCAGAAGACATGGGTATGGTTCTTAATGAATACTTTGGGCTGGATTTTGTCAATGGGAAGCTTTTGGAGGCGGGACTGCTGCTTGCTGGCTCTCAATCCTGCCTCCATCAGCTTCTGGCCAACCAGCGGGATTTTACCCTGATTGACCTTGTTAACCCCGCCCAGCATCAACGTCTGACGTGCCATCTGTCAAGATTTCTTGAAAGAAGAAATGTCAGTGTTTGACAGCTCTGTGAAGCTGTCAAACACTGACATTCTGTGTAGTTTGATGAGTGCTTGTGTTCAGGACTCATCAAACCTTTCAACTTTGCAGAAATCACCTGGCTGTTGGATCGGAGGATCCAACAGCCAGTCTGTGAAATCTACAATGAAGATATCGGGGACTCCAACTCCACAGCGGCTAAAGGCTGTAGGCAGAAACAAAGGTAAGTGAACATTTTCTAACACTTTACATTCACCTTACATACTTACCACTCCACACTTGCACCCATCACTCACCTCTACATTGCACTTTCAGAGCCCTCTGACCCCCGCAAACCTCCTACTTGGCTCTTCCACCCTGGCAGAGTTCCCCAAGGTCGGGAAGCCTGCACATCGAAACGAAAAATGGGGATAATCCTATTTTCTGCCAGTTAACTACCTGTTAACAGGCAGTTAATAGGCTTTAATTCCTTTCCCGCCTCGAGGAGACGGGACCCAGGGCAGGATGGCTTCCCGCCTCCTGGCAAGAGGGCACGGAGGCGGGATGGGGGCGGGTTTTCCACCCGCCCCCAAATTCTGCAACTTTACCGGCAGTCCCGCCTCCATACCCGCCTCCTCGGGGCTGACAAAATCCAGCCCTTTGTGTCTGTCTTCACAATAGAGGGGGATGATGCAGACATTGTAGTTAAGGAGGAGGAGTGTGAAATATTAGATGAGATAAACATACTGAGAGTGGAAATATTAAGGGGTTTAGCATCTTTGAAAGTAGATAAATCACCAGGCCCGGATGAAATGTATCCCAGGTTGTTAAGAGAAGCAAGGGAGGAAATAACGGAGGCGCTGACCATCATTTTCCAATCCTCTCTGGCTACAGGCATGGTGCCGGAGGACTGCTAACATGGTACCGTTGTTTAAAAAGGGAGAAAGGGATAGACCGAGTAATTACAGGCCAGTCATCCTAACCTCGGTGGTGGGAAAATTATTGGAAAAAATTCTGAGGGACAGTATTAATCGTCATTTAGAAAGGCACGGGTTAATCAAGGAAAGTCAGCATGGATTTGTTAAGGGAAGGTCGTTTCTGACTAACTTGATTGAACTTTTTGAGGAGGTAACAAGGAGGGTCGATGAGGGTAGCGCAGTTGATTTAGTCTACATAGATTTTAGCAAGGCTTTTAACAAGGTCCCACATGGCAGACTGGTCAGAAAAGTAAAAGCCTATGGGATCCAAGGGAAAGTGGCAAGTTGGATCCAAAATTGGCTCAGTGGCAGGAAGCAAAGGGTAATGGTTGACAAGTGTTTTTGTGGCTGGAAGGCTGTTTCCAGTGGGGTTCCGCAGGGCTCACTACAAGGTCCCTTGCTTTTCGTGGTATATATCAATGATTTAGACTTCAATGTAATGGGCATGATTAAGAAGTTTTCAGCAGATACAAAAATTGGCCGTGTGGTCGATAGTGAGGAAGGAAGCTGTAGACTACAGGAAGACATCGATGGACTGGTCAGGTGGGCAGAAACGTGGCAAATGGAATTCAATCCAGAGAGGTGTCAGGTAATGCACTTGGAGAGGGCTAACAAGGCAAGGGAATACACAATAAATAGTAGAAGTGTAAAGGAACAGATGGACCTTGGAGTGCATGTCCACAGATCACTGAAGGTAGCAGGACAGGTAGATAAGGTGGTTAAGAAGGCATACGGGATGCTTTTCTTTATTAGCCGAGGCATAGAATATAAGAGCAGGGAGGTTATGCTAGAACTGTATAAAACACTAGTAAGGCCACAGCTAGAGTCACCACATTACAGGAAGGATGTGATTGCACTGGAGAGGGTATAGAGGAGATTTACGAGGATGTTGCCAGGACTGGAGAATTTTAGCTATGAGGAAAGATTGGATGGGCTGTGGTTGTTTTCTTTGGAACAGAGGAGGCTGAGGGGAGATTTAATTGAGGTGTATAAAATTATGAGGGGCCTAGATAGAGTGGATAGTAAAGACCTATTTCATTTAGCAGAGAAGTCAATAACCAGGGGGCATAGATTTAAAGTAATTGGTAGAAGGATTAGAGGGGAGTTGAGGAGAATATTTTCCACCCAGAGGGTGGTGGGAGTCTGGAACTCACTGCCGGAAAGGCTGGTAGAGGCAGAAACCCTCATCGCATTTAAAAAGTACTTGGATATGCACTTGAAGTGCCGTAACCTACAGGGCTACGGATCAAGAGCTGGAAAGTGGGATTAGGCTGGATAGCTCTTTTTCAGCCGGCACAGACACGATGGGCCGAATGGCCTCCTTCTGTGCCATAAACTTCTATGATTCTATGATTCCTGACTACTACTTTGGGCAGGCGCAGTAGACCCACAGCCAATATAGTACCCAATTGGTGCCAAGACGTAAAGTCTCCCCCAACGTTTTTTTTAATGTTACAGACATAATTTAGCATGATAAATTTCAGTTACATAAAAATAGAGCTGATAATTTTTTTTACAAAACGTGTTTTTTGGGTGATTTGATTGGCTCATCATCTCATTTCTTTTGTAGGTTCTCCTGATCAGTTGCTTTTATAAACCTTTTGTGGTTTCGTATTTCTAGCCACTTTCTCAGTTTTGATTCATACACTATCTCTCCAGTTCTAAGTTGCTGCTGTTTTACTTTGAGGCAGTCAACAAAGTATAACAGGAAATGTGTGATGGCAAAAGTGTGACACTTACAGGAAGTGCAACCCTTTTAAGATATTATAGATAGTGGCTTTTGATTTTTTTTTTATCCAGTGGCACATTTGAGCCAATCAACCTGCTTTCTTTAAAGAGGGTTTTTGATTTGTTGTTTTTTAGTGAATGGGACAGCAGGGAACACTTGAAACATAGAAACATAGAAAAATAGGAGCAGGAGTAGGCCATTCGGCCCTTCGAGCCTGCTCCGCCATTCAATATGATCATGGCTGATCCTCTATCTCAATACCATATTCCCGCTCTCTCCCCATACCCCTTGACGCCTTTTGTGTCTAGAAATCTTTCTATCTCCTTCTTAAATATATTCAGTGACTTGGCCTCCACAGCCTTCTGTGGTAGAGAATTCCACAGGTTCACCACCCTCTGAGTGAAGAAATTTCTCCTCATCTCAGTCCTAAATGTCCTACCCCGTATCCTGAGACTGTGACCCCTCGTTCTAGACCCCCCCAGCCAGGGGAAACATCCTCCCTGCATCCAGTCTGTCAGAATTTTATACGTTTCAATGAGATCCCCTCTCATTCTTCTAAACTCTAGTTGACCCAATCTCTCCTCTTACGACAGTCCTGCCATCCCAGGAATCAGTCTGGTGAACCTTCGCTGCACTCCCTCTATGGCAAGTATGAACCAATAAAGATGCTTCATACGCTACAGGCATTTTTTGTCCTTTGCTGTAAGGACACACAGATGCAAAGCTTTTAATTGTGTAGCTAATGCATGGTTTCTGTTCTTTCTCCAGTCTCTGCTGTAGGAGCACTTTTAAATTCACTATGGAGTTTGAAATGAAAGTTAAGGGTTTGCTCTATAAGTTATTGGATCTATCGTTCTTTTCCTCCCCACATGGTATATAAACAGTTTTAATATTACTTAATCTAATATTGTCAATGTCATCTACTTTGATTGAATGTTTGGGCTTTTTCCCACTCCAGCACAGTGCTCCTCACTTTTTTTGACTACATTCAAACTTTTAGGTTTTTTGGAAAGGTACTCCATGAGACTGCTAAATTCAGCTTTGATTGAGGTAAATTTCACCACATAATCCATTTGGGGAGGATTTGATATCGTTGATATCTTTTATCTATTGCAGAGGTGTCTGCCGTAATTTCTACAGAATTTGGTGATGAATCGAACACTGATGTTAGGAAATGCCTCAAGTGCTTGAGGCATTTGGTTTGGTTAGCTGAGCCAGGAGTGATTCCAAATTGTTTTGTTTGCGGGCAGGTGGGGTTCAAAACATCCAGACAAACACATGGGATGGTTCGGGATCTTAAAAAAGTACATCTACTATAAACCAATTCTTAGTGGACGGATATCAGGCGTTAACATAAGCTGTTTTGCTTAAATACCCAGTGACTTCCATCAATTTTAATTTTCCAATTCTATAGTTTACTGTATTTTGTCTGTGTCTCAGTTTTTTCTGGCAATTCTTTTTCTTGAAGACTCTCCAAGTCATGGCATGTATCTGGCCTATAAGCTCCAAGATTTTCTGCCCACTGGCTTCAATGGATGGAAATTGTGAGCAATGTGCCCACTATTTTCCCAACCTACATCCACAGCAGGTCCACAGCAGGACACTCAGAAAATCTTTGTCTATCAGAAATGTTTCTTCCTCAGTGGCTCAGAGGTAAGATTATTACCTCTGTGCCGTACAGACCAGGGTGCTCCCAAATTTGATCCTCAGTCTCTTCTGATTTCAGGCAGGATGGCAGTAGAGATATTGTAATTAGTTAGAGAAGGAAATATCAGCAAGGATTCCCACACTTGATCACTAGCCGGCGGTTGTTGCTGGAAGTGCACGTCTGTGGACATTGTGTGAGAATATGATAAGGCTCAGCTATGATGTCTTCTACAGTCAGCTTCTCAATGCTCACTGTCAAGGCTTACACATGAGTACTTGGATCACATGCATACTTGGATGAGGAACTGAAAGGGTATCATTGTTTCTGTTCAGTTCACATTTAAATTTTAAATGCTTTAAATTGTTTTCATAACCAAAATAAATCATTATCCCAGGTAGCTTCCACCAATTGTTACAAATTTCTGCCTTAGATATTCTCTCTGATTAGTCTCACTGGTCTCGCTCATAAGTGGACCTATGTGTCTCACAATCAGGAGTTTGCAATGGCCCGGAAGTTACGGGGCCTATGACTGCGTATGCACATGTGCGGTCATGAGTGTTTGAATGGCCCCCAAGATCCAGGTTTCCACATGCAATGCGCATGCGCAAAAACACGGAACTTGCGATCTGTCAAGCTTCTCCTTGACAGCGAAGCCTCAATGTCAATGCCCGCTATCCTGGCAGCAGCCACGATGCCTTTATCCTGTGCCAGAACAGTGTGCCAGCACTCTTTCAGCCACCACGTCAAGCTCGTGGCTGGCTGCTCAGAGACAAGGGCTATCCGCTCTCCACCTGGCTCATGACTCCGCTTCGCAACTCCAACAGTCCTGCCCAGCACTCATATAATGAGAGCCAGGCTGCCACCAGGAACATCATCGAGCAGACCATCGGGATGCTCAAGCAATGGTTCCGCTGCCTTGACCGCTCGGGAAGAGCCCTCCAGTACTCGGCTGAGTGGGTGTCCCATTTCGTGGTGGTCTGCTGCATGCTCCACAACTTGGCCATCATGAGGGCCCAGCCCTTGCCACCAGGGATTGCGGGACCATCTCAGAAGGAGGAAGAAGGAGAGGAGGAGGAGGAGGATGAGGAGGAAGAGGAAGACGAGGAGGATGAGGAGGAGGAGGAACAGGAGCGAGGGAGAAGGCAGCCACTCAATCGGCCTTCTGGAAGGGCGGACTGTGACCACCTCATCAGACTGCGGTTCAAATGAATTAAACCCCAGATCCCCGTTGTGCACCACATCCCCATCATTCCATCCCTGTCACAGGCCATATCACAGCACAAAGCTGAAATGAGACACACCACAAAAGATTCCAAACTGAATTAATAAATTTATCAAAAATCATTGAACACATATTTACAACAAAAATATTAACTATTCACCCTTGTGCAATCCCTTAGTGCCTGTCGTTACTGTGCCTTTGCCTACTCTAGTGCTCCTACGAAGTGCTGGCCCAGTGGCTGCAGCAGGGCTGGTGGAAGGCTGCTGAGTGTCCGTGCAGGAGGCTTCAGATGGCCTTGCAGGACGCCCTCGATCAGCTCTGGACCTGGAAGGCCCGGCTGTAGACTGCACCACCTCAGCATGGCCGGCAGCAGTCTGGGCTGGCTGGATGACAGGCAGCGACAAGGGCAATGGCGGAGTGGCAGTGGTTGGAGCAGGAATGCTGTCATCCTGAGAGAGGACAGCAGGTTCCTGCTCCACTGACCCACTGCCACTCCCCCGGGGCAGCACCTCAGCATCCCTAGCAATCTGTAGGAGCACAGATTGCTGGCCTGCTGCGACACCGTGAAAACCCCGGTTGACGGTGGTAAACCCAGCCACGATGGCAGCAGTCAGAGCTTGCGTGGCATTAAGCTGAGACTGCATGAGAGCAGTCTGAGATTGAATGGCACCAACCATAGACTGTATTACAGCACTAAGACATTGCGTCACTTCCGCCTGTGCAGCAATGGAAGCTGCCAGATCGCCCATCACACACAACATCAGGTCTGGGTCGCCATGGTCTCTCTGGGAGGCTACCATTCTTTGATGGGCTCCATGGTGTGCGCAGAGCCTTGTACAATGTTGGAGGCGGACTCCTCCATGCTTCTTATCATTGCCAAGAGGCATTCGGGCACCCTTGCCATTGCACCTATCATCACTCTTCTTCTAAACGCCCCCCCCCATCGAGATTCTCATCTGAGTCCTGTGCAGCAGAATTCGCGCGCAGACTCGCCCTCCGGGGAGCTGGCCCCCAAGCTACCCTTTCCCCCTGGCCTTGCTGCAGCCCACTCGTCCCCGGTGCCTCACCCTGTGCAGATCCCACTACTATACTAGCCTCTAAAGAACTCGTAGTGCCAGTATCTGAGCTGGTGTCTGCAGGTGAGACATGCAGTGATGTGGTGTGTTCTTCCTCCTCCTCTTCTCCCGCCTCGCTCTCTACGGTGCCCTCAGGGACAGGCTGCTCAGGTGCTTGCTCATTATCTGAAAGCTTAAAGGCACAAGAGTCAGGTTAAGGTGAGGGGAGGGGGGCAGAAAGGGAGAAGGGCATGCATACAGCATGATTAGCTGGAAAGTGCGAAATGCTTGCGGGGTGAGGGGGAAGTGGGATGTGAGAAGAAGGAGTAGGGATAAACATAACGTTGTTGTCCCCAAGGGGGTCAACATTGCCGGTGGCCACGGCGCCCACCACCTGGCGCCCAATAATCTCCAGTGCTCTATTTTCCAGCGCAGACAGTGGTTGGCTGTCGGCTTGTCCCCCGCCTGTGCGCTCCTGCTCCCTCCTTTTGTGAGCCACCTTGGCCTGCAAGAGAAAGGAAAATGTGTGAGTGAGTGTGGAGCAATGTGTTTGGGTGATGTGCCTGCCATAGTTGAATAGCTGTCATTGTGTGCAAGATGTGAGATGTGGGTGTGAGTGTTGGTAGGCAGAGATTGTTGGTGGGTGAGTGCTGGAGGTGTGGTGCTTTGGGAAGTGTGTGAAGATTGTGGTACAGATGTAGCATCTGTTGAAGCATATACTCACCCTGACCACCCGAGTGAGGTTGTTAAATTTCTTCCTGCACTGTGTGTGGGTCCTAGGGACCACAGTGCTGCCCGAGACATACTGCGCTACCTCCCTCCACATGGTGCGGAAGACTTGCGGCAAGGGCCTCCTGCCACTTGCCGGGTAGAGCACCGCCCTCCGTCTCTCCACAGTGAACATCAATGCCTCCAATGCTTGATCGCAGAATCTGCGGGCTCTCTCCCTGGGGCGGTGCTCTACCCGGCAAGTGGCAGGAGGCCCTTGCTGCAAATCTTCCACATGGGGCATGGACATGCCATGAGTTCAGTCCTCTAGCTCCTTCTCCTTGTTCTGCTTCTGCTTGCTGAGGCAGCTGCACAGCCAGCAATGCTGAGAATGAGGTGCTGCAGCATCAATGAACCTCCCCTTTAAGTAGTGAAAAAAGCCTGTGGCAATGACAAGTTGCGATTAGACTGCACCTGATATTGATCTACCCATTAAGCCTAACACCAATGAGCTTGGGTTTTAAGACTTGATTTAGGACTACAATCATTTTTTTGAGCAGTGAGAATGAATTTTGCATGCAGTCTAAAACATTAGCGCCTGGCGCTGAATCTCCAACTTTTCTACTGACACCACCCATTCCTTGGCTATAACGAATTTCTAGCCCCTGTTTTTATTTTAAATGTTTAATTAAATGGTATTTTAATTAATTTTGAACCTGTGATCATTTATTTTTATTTAAGTGCTGCGAAATTGTATTTATTAGGTGTTTTCTATTATGCTTATGGGGATTCCGTACATAAATGGAACCCCCATAAGCATAATAGGAACCCCCCTTTGTCATTGATTGACCCTGGGCCTGCGTACACCTGCAGGTGCAGGACCGCAAGAGTCTGAAGTTCCAGAGACACAAAGAGGGACAAATTTGGGACCTTAGCGCCTTCCGTTAGCGGCAGCAGATGGTGCTAACGGGGCGCTAGAACATTATCAACGGGGCGAGGCGAATCCAACGCCACACGCCAAATCCCGCCCCCACCCCGCAGCGCCGCTGCTATCAGTTATCGCCGAGAGCCTCAACGCCAGGTGGATTGTGACGTCAGTGAGTGTGCATTGCTCACTGACCGCCCGATCTGCGAAATGTATTGTTGCCACCTACCTTAGCGCCTGGAGTAAATAGCGACAGGTAGAGCTGGCATGAAGCAACAGGAAGCCAGATCCAGGGACGTTATTTAAAGGGATCATCAGTAATGAGTCGCAGCTGTAGGTTCGTGGATTTTCAGTGCTTTCTTGTCAATTTCATAAGAAATAGGAGCAGGAGTAGGCCATATGGCCCCTCGAGCCTGCTCCACAAAGTCACATAGACTGTTTCACATAGTCCAACAGTCTCATTCCATAAAGGTTATTTTGTATCAGGAGTATTGTGACAACTAAAACGTAGCTACATTTATTCTTTATAAAATCAAACTGCTACACTTGGTTACATTAATGGGGTCTGTACTGGCAATCGACCTCGCCCTCCAGGATCTACTGCAGAGGGAGCGGAGGCAGCGAGAAAGACTGGAACATGTGGCCAGAGGGAGGAGGAGGGCCATCAGAGCTCTCAACAGGGGGCCTTACCCTCCGAGGGTATTCCGAGAGCACTTCTCCTACCTCCAATTAAGCGAGGAGCAGTGTATTAAAAGGCTCCGCTTCACCAAGGAGGTTGTCACAGAACTCTGCCACCTCCTGCAACCAGACCTCCAGCCTCAGATCAGGGTGACCAGGGTGATCTCTCAGTGGTAGTCACGGTCACCGTCGCCCTCAATTTCTTTGCCAGCGGATCCTTCCAGTCTGCAACAGGAGACATAGCTAACATCTCGCAGTTCGTTGTCCATCGCTGCATCCGGGAGGTCACAGAGGTTCTCTACAGTAGGAGAAGGGATTACATTTCCTTCCCCATCGCAAGAGAGAAGCAGGACGATCGTGCATGTGGCTTTGTCAGGATAGCGGGATTCCCCATCGTGCAGGGTGCCATTGATTGTATCCACGTGGCTTTGTGGTAACCTCATAACAATCCTGAAATCTTCTGTAACCGCAAAGGCTACCACTTACTTAATGTGCAGTTGGTGTGCGACCACAGACAGTGAATCCTCAATGTCAATGCCCGCTATCCTGGCAGCTGTCACGATGCCTTCATCCTGTGCCAGACCGGTGTGCCAGCACTCTTCCAGACAACACATCAAGCTCACGGCTGGCTGGTCGGAGTCACAAGCTATCCGCTCTCTTTCTTCTTCTTCTTCTTAGGCAGTCCCTCGGAACCATCGGGGTGCTCAAGCAACGGCTCCGCTGCCTTGACCGCTCAGGAGGAGCCCTCCGGTACTCGGCTGAGTGGGTGTCCCATTTCGTGGTGGCCTGCTCCATGTTCCACAACTTGGCGATCATGAGGGCCCAGCCCTTGACACCAGATATTGTGGGACCACCTCAGGAGGAGGAAGAGGGAGAGGAGGAGGTGGAGCAGGATGAGGAGGAAGAGGAAGTTGAGGAGGACGAGGAGGAGGAGGAATAGGAGTGAGGGAGGAGGCAGCCACTCAATCGGCCTTCCAGAAGGGTGGTCCGTGACCATCTCATCAGACTGCGGTTCAAATGAATTAAACCCCAGATCCCCATTGCTCACCACATCCCCATCATTCCATCCCTGTCGCAAGCCATATCACAGCGCAAAGCTGAAATGAGACACACCACAAAAGAATCCAAACTGAATTAATAAATTTATCAATAATCAGTGAACACATATTCACAACAACAATATTGACCCTTGTGCAATCCCTTAGTGCCTCTCGTTACTGTGCCTTTGCCTACTCTAGTGCTCCTACGTAGTGTTGGCCCAGTGGCTGCAGCAGGGCTGGTGGAAGGCTGCTGAGTGTCCATGCAGGAGACTTCAGATGGCCTTGCAGGACGCCCTCGATCAGCTCTGGGCCTGGAAGGCCCGGCTGTAGACTGCACCACCTCAGCATGGGCGGCAGCAGTCTGGGCTGGCTGGATGACAGGCAGCGACAAGGGCAACGGCGGAGTGGCAGTGGTTGGAGCAGGAATGCTGTCATCCTGAGAGAGGACAGCAGGTTCCTGCTCCACTGACTCACTGCCACTCCCCCGGGCCAGCACCTCAGCATCCCTAGCAATCTGTTGGAGCACAGATTGCTGGTCTGCTGCGACACCGTGAAAGCCCCGGTCGACAGTGGTAGACCCAGCCATGATGGCAGCAGTCAGATCTTGCATGGCATCAAGCCGAGACTGCATGAGAGCAGTCTGAGATTGGATGTCACCAGGCATTGACTGCATTACAGCACTAAGACGTTGCGTGGCTTCCACCTGTGCTGCAATGGAAGCTGCCAGATCGCTCATCACACTCGGCATCAGGTCTGGGTCGCCACGGTCTCTCTGGGAGTCTACCATCCTTTGCAGACTGGAGCAGAGCTTTGTGCAATGTTGGAGGCGGACTCCTTCACACTCCTTCCCATTGCCGAGAGGCTCTCAAGCACCCTTGCCATTGCACCTATCATCTCCGTGTGCATGACCATCACCATTCTTCTAAACACCTCTCCATCAAGGTCCTCATCTGAGTCCTGTGCAGCAGAACTCGTGCGTGAACTCACCCTCCAGGGAACTGGCCCACAAACTGCCCTTTCCCCCTGGCCTTGCTGCAGCCCACTTGTCCCCAGTGCCTCACCCTGTGCAGATCCTGCTACTATACTAGCCTCTAAAGAACGCACAGTGCCAGTATCTGAGATGGTGACGTGGTGTGTTCTTCCTCCTCCTCCTCTTCCGCCTCGCTCTCTACGGTGCCCTCAGGGACAGGCTGCTCAGCTGCTTGCTCATTATCGGAAAGCATAAAGGCACAAGAGTCAGGTTAAGGTGAGGGGAGGGGGGCAGGAAGGGAGAAGGGCATGCGTACAGCATGATTAGCTGGAAAGTGCAAAAGGCTTGTGGGGTGAGGAGGAAGTGGGATGTGTGAAGAAGGAGTAGGGATGAACATACCGTTGTTGTCCCCAAGGGGGTCAACATCGCCGGTGGCCACGGCACCCACCACCTGGCACCCAATAATCTGCAGCACTCTATTTTCTAGCTCAGACAGTGGTTGGGAGTCAGCTTGTTCCCGTTGTGCGCTCCTGCCCTCTCCTGTTGTGAGCCACCTTGGCCTGCAAGAGAAAGGAAAGTGTGTGAGTGAGTGTGGAGCAATGTGTTTGGGTGATGTGCCCGCCATAGTTGAATAGCTGTCATTGTGTGCAAGGTGTGAGATGTGGGTGTGAGTGTTGGTAGGTAGAGATTGTTGGTGGGTGCCTGCTGGGGGGGTGGTGCTTTGGGCAGTGTTTGCAGACTGTGGTTCAGATGGTGATATGTAGCATTTGTTGAAGCATTGACTCACCCTGACTACCCGAGTGAGGTTGTTAAACTTCTTCCTGCACTGTGTGTGGGTCCTGGGGACCACAGTGCTGCCCACGACGTGCTGCGCTACCTCCCTCCACATGGTGTGGAAGACTTGCGGCGAGAGGCTCCTGCTACTTGCCGGGTAGAGCACCGCCCTCCATCTCTCCACAGCGAACACCAATGCATCCAATGCTTGATTGCAGAATCGGCGGGCTCTCTCCCTGGGGCGTGGATCTGCCATGAGTACAGCTGCTTTAGTCCTCCAGCTCCTTCTCCTTGACCTGCTGCTGCTTGCTGTGGCGGCTGCACAGCCAGCGATGCTGAGAATGAGGTTCGGCAGCATCAAAGAACCTCCCCTTTAAGAACTGAAAAAAGCCTGTGGCAATCAAGATTTGCGATATTGGCCCAGCCTTTGAGTGTAACACCAATGAGCTTGAGCTTCAAGACTTGAATTAGCACTCAGTCATTTCTTTGAGCAGTGAGCACAAATTTTGCGTGCAGTCTAAAGCATTAGCGCCTGGTGCTAATTCCCCAAATTTTCTAATGATACCGCCCATTCCTGGGCGATAATTAATTTCTAGCCCAAGGTATGTATGTAGTTTTGTTGCAGTTCGGAGGCGTATGCGGCATATGCCTCCGGCTGTAATTTCCAGGCCAATAACTATTTAATATCTAGACATACAACACCTGGGGATGTAACAATGACACCTCCTTATATAAACTGGGTATCATGATCCTCTCATGTGCCATCATGTGCACTTCTCCAATCTTCTGAAAAGCAGACTGATTAGTACATTAATGAGACATGGCCAGGTACAAATCATATTGCTCCTTTACTTTACAGTTAGCAAGTAAATGTACAGGTACTAGTTACAACAGATTACACCTTACTTTAATTTAACTTCAGTTCCTCCCTGTCATAAAGAAAATAATAAAGTGTCCCAGTTCGTGGGCTGAATAACACTGTTTTTCTTTCTGGCCAGTCCCAGCTGAAATCTGACCAGATCTATTCTTAATCTTTAGCCTATACCCTGACTTGCTTCTCACAGCAGCTCTTCCTAACTGACCTCAAACATACACATTTTTCTTCTTTTTCTGGTCTCTCGGTAGACAGGAAGTTTAAAGCTCCACCCATGACCCCTTCCCTGTCCAGGGGTTGCCCAGCAGAACTGAGAAACCAGCCTGCAACCAGGATGTGGGCTCCGTGAAGCTAGCTCTTGCAAAGCTCAGAAGGATGAGTCATTCTAGTCCCTAAGGTGTTCTTGTTTGCTGGGGTGTTCTTTAACAAAGGACCATTGTCGAAAGCCAACTCAACAGATGCTTTATGAGACTTCGATGTGCATGGGCTATCCTGTAAATCTAACTTGCCAACAAACTTTAACTTAACTTACATCAAGCCCCCACCTTCCATTGTAA
This sequence comes from Squalus acanthias, assembly GCA_030390025.1. NCBI lineage: Eukaryota > Metazoa > Chordata > Chondrichthyes > Squaliformes > Squalidae > Squalus > Squalus acanthias. Next base: position 27,200,982 of record CM059434.1, on the reverse strand, counting down.
AATGGTTGATAATCCTGAAATGCAAAAGCACCCACAAAGAAAAACGTTTGGATGCTCCTGGCTAGTGAGTGGGAGAGGGTAGGACTTGTGTACACAAGCATCTTAGTGCCAGCAGTAGTCTTATTTTGGGAATTTCATGAACAGTGCTGGATATTTTTTGTAGGGTGTTAAGACTTGCCTGGCATTCAACATGATGTGAGTTTGATAGAGTTTAGAGGTTTTTTTGAATGGTGGTTTAGTTGATAGTGTATGATCCACTGGAATAAATGGTCACAAGAGAGAAATTGTTGGTAGCCTGCCGATTATCTCACAGTTCTAATATATTAGATAGCCATCGATTTAACACTTAACATTTAGGACAAAATGAAGACAACTTTTCACGAGGCAAAGCAACCAATTTTTAAGTTGCCCTCCCACAGAATTACCTTCCTGATCAATGCGTACTGGCCCAGAAATGAGTCTAGGGCCCAGACTCAGCCCTGCGCCACGAGCATGTACCCGAACCAAGAGGCTCGAGGACCAATGGAACTTGGTCCTCGGGCCTCATTAACATACTCGGCGTGAACTGCCAGCGCTGGTCTTGCCCCCACAGGCTGCTCACCTGATCGAAGACATCAATGTTGGGCCACCTGCCTTGTCAGCAGTGGCCCTCAGGTAAGTCACGGGAGGGGGGGGATTGGAGTGAGCTATGGGGGGGAAGGGGCCATTCGTGACTCCTGTAAGTTTTCAACTTGCCTGTTGTGGGTGGCAGCAATGGCTGCCGAGGTGTCCTGAGCAGGGTAGGCCCGACGCCTGCTCCACTTACTGCCAACTAATTTTTTGATGGGGTCCTTCATCAGGCGTTAGGCCCCTAATTTGCATATTTAAGTGGCTTAACGCCTGTTTTAGGTGTCCGCCCTGGACGTGTAAAAAATGGTCCTGACGAATTTAGCAGTGGGACCAATGTCTGCGCAGATTCATATGGTTTGCACCCATTTTATGCCTGAAAAACAGGCGGAATGTATACCTCACCAAGCTTTAATTATAATATATTTATTTCAAAAATATTATTCAATTGGAGATAGTGACCACAATTCGGTAACTTTCACTATTGCAATGGAGAGGGATAGGGCCATACGGCAGGGCAGGGTTTATAATTGGGGGAGGGGTAATTATGATGCGATTAGGCAAGAATTAGGGAGTATAAGATGGGAACAGAAACTATCAGGGAAAGGCACAAACGAAAAGTGGAGCTTTTTCATGGAGCAATTACTGCGTGTCCTTGATAGGTATGTCCCTGTCAGGCAGGGAGGAAATGGCCGAGTGAGAGAACCATGGTTCACAAAAGAGGTTGAATGTCTAGTCAAGAGGAAAAAGGAAGCGTATGTAAGGATGAGAAAACAAGGTTCAGTTGGGTCGATTGAGGGGTACAAGGTAGCAAGGAATGAGCTAAAAAAAGAGCTTAGGAGAGCTAGGAGGGGGCATGAGAAGTCCTTGGCGGGTCGGATCAAGAAAAACCCCAAGGCCTTTTACTCTTATGTGAGAAATAAAAGAATGACCAGGGTGAGGGTAGGGCCGGTCAAGGACAGTAGTGGGAACTTGTGCATGGAGTCAGAAGAGATAGGAGAGGTGATGAATGAATACTTTTCGTCAGTGTTCACCGAGGAGAGGGGCCATGTTCTTGAGGATGAGAGTGTGATAAAGGTGGATAGGCTGGAGGTGGTAGATGTTCTGAGGGAAGATGTTTTAGCAATTTTGAAGAACCTGAGGGTCGATAAGTCCCCTGGGCCAGATGGGATATATCCTAGGATTCTTTGGGAGGCAAGGGAGGAGATTGCAGAGCCTCTGGCTTTGATCTTTGGGTCCTCACTGTCCACGGGAATGGTGCCAGAGGACTGGAGAGTGGCGAATGTTGTTCCTCTCTTCAAGAAAGGAAATAGGAATGACCCTGGTAATTATAGGCCGGTTAGTATTACTTCGGTGGTTGGTAAGATAATGGAAAAGGTCCTGAGGGATAGGATTTATGACCATTTGGAAAGGGGCAACTTAATCAGGGATAGTCAACACGGATTCGTGAAGGGTAAGTCTTGCCTAACAAATTTGATTGAATTCTTTGAGGAGGTAACTAAGTGTGTAGATGAAGGTAGAGCAGTTGATGTCGTATACATGGATTTTAGTAAGGCGTTTGATAAGGTTCCCCATGGTCGGCTCATGAAGAAAGTAAGGAGTTGTGGGATAGAGGGAAATTTGGCCGATTGGATAAGTAACTGGCTATCTCATAGAAGTCATGATGCGGAGATGCCGGTGTTGGACTGGGGTGGACAAAATTGAGAGGTCGCACAACACCAGGTTATAGTCCAACAGTTTTATTTGAAATCACAAGCTTTTCTGTATTCACACGATTCTGTATCTAATTTACTTCACCTGAGGAAGGAGCAATCGATAGCTCCGAAAGCTTGTGATTTCAAATAAAACTGTTGGACTATAACCTGGTGTTGTGCGACCTCTCAATTTTATCTCATAGAAGGCAGAGGGTGGTGGTGGATGGAACATTTTCGGACTGGAGACCAGTTACCAGCGGTGTGCCACAGGGGTCGGTGCTGGGTCCTCTGCTGTTTGTGATTTTTATCAATGACTTGGAGGAGGGGACTGAAGGGTGGATCAGTAAATTTGCTGATGACACCAAGATTGGTGGAGCAGTGGATGAGGTGGAGGGCTGTTGTAGGCTGCAAAGAGACATTGATAGGATGCAGAGCTGGGCCGAAAAATGGCAGATGGAATTTAACCCTGATAAGTGCGAGGTGATTCATTTTGGAAGGGCAAATTTGAATAAGGATTACAGGGTCAACGGCAGGGTTCTGAGGAACGTGGAGGAGCAGAGGGATCTGGGGGTTCATATCCACAGATCTCTGAAGGTTGCCACTCAAGTGGATAGAGCAGTAAAGAAGGCCTATGGTGTGTTGGCGTTTATTAACAGAGGGTTTGAGTTTAAGAACTGTGAGGTTATGCTGCAACTGTACAGGACCTTGGTGAGACCACATTTGGAATATTGTGTGCAGTTCTGGTCACCTCACTATAGGAAGGACGTGGAAGCATTGGAAAGAGTGCAAAGGAGATTTACCAGGATGCTGCCTGGTTTGGGGGGGAGGTCTTATGAGGAAAGATTGAGGGAGTTGGGGCTTTTCTCTTTAGAGCGGAGGAGGATGAGAGGCGACTTAATAGAGGTTTATAAGATGATGAGGGGGATAGATAGAGTGGATGTTCAGAGACTATTTCCTCGGGTAGAGGCAGCTGTTACAAGGGGGCATAACTATAAGGTGCATGGGGGGAGATATAGAAGGGATGTCCGAGGTAGATTCTTTACTCAGAGAGTGGTTGGGGTGTGGAATGGACTGCCTGCTGTGATAGTGGAGTCGGACACTTTAGGAACTTTCAAGCGGTTATTGGATAAGCACATGGAGCACACCAGAGTGATAGGGAGTGTGATAGCTTGATCTTGGTCTCGGACAATGCTCGGCACAACATCGAGGGCCGAAGGGCCTGTACTGTGCTGTACTGTTCTATGTTTCTATGTTTCTATGTAGATGTTCAAAATCATGAGGGGTCTAGACAGAGTAGATAGAGAGAAACTGTTCCCAGTAGCGGAAGGGTCGAGAACCAGAGGACACAGATTTAAGGTGATTGGCAGAAGGACCAAAGGCGACATGAGAAAAAACTTTTTTACGCAGCGAGTGGTTAGGATCTGGAATGCACTGCCTGAAAGGGTAGTGGAAGCAGATTCAATCATGGCTTTCAAAAGGGAATTAGATAAGTACCTGCAGGAAAACTTTTTGCAAGGCTACTGAGAAAGGGCGGGGGATTAGGACTAGCTGAAGTGCTCTTGCAGAGAGCCGGCACGGGCTTGATGGGCTGAATGGCCTCCTAATGTGCTGTAATGATTCTATGATTCTATGATGATTCTAATTTTAACCCCTAAGAACGGGTGGGTTTGGGGTGGGTGAGAAGTAAAAACTTAAAATCTCAAACCTGACCCCAACCCAGCCACTTCCAGTTTTAACGGAGGCGGGATGGTGGGCGGGCGACCAATCCGCTCTCAGGAGGCGGGTTGGTCAGTTAAATCTTTAAAGGTGGTTACATGCCTTCATTTTAATAGGCCTTTTATTGTTTTACCCATTTCGGCTGGGTTTCCTGGGACTCAGGAAACCCAGCAAATAAAAGGAGGCGAGAAGGGCGGATCCATAAAGTAAGTGCCTTTACACCATTGCTTGTGGTCTAGGAGGAGTTGGGGTGTTTCCTCCAGGCCCAACAAACTTACCTGTTGCTCTCTCCGCGACCGGACGACCCCCCACCCCCGGCCCCCGTGATCACCGGCCCCCCTGCACAACCATCGACCCTCCCTGCGCGATCTCCGGACCCCCCGTGATCACCGACTCTCCCCCGATCCAGCCTCCAAGCCCCCCATGATCTCCAACTCCCCTCAGTCTCCCCTCACCTCCATGCTCTTCCCCCCCCCCCAACCATGATCCCCCGTGACCTTCACGCTCTCCACCCCCTCCCTGCGATCTCCCCCATTCCCCACAAATTCTCCCTCCTCTCTGTGGCCTTGTGCCGCAGACTTTCCTGGCTGACAGACAGGCCGCCTTCAATCAGGCTGGTTGTCGGTCAGGTACCCTGGTGAAAAAAATTAAAAACACGTCCTGCTGTTAATTTCAGCAGGATCTTCGGGAAACCCATACTTCCAGGTTTTCCGTCCCGATCTCCTCCCTCCCCTCAACTTCCTCCCCATAAATATCAGGGCCAATGACTCCCATACACCTACCTAGTTAGATAAAGCTAGTTAGATTACAGCACCTTTATAATTATGATTTGGATAACACATCGTTTTTAATGAAGTGGAAGTTCATAATTTACTCTTACTATATATATTTATGGTGTTATTAACCATTTCTTTTAAATATCAAGTCTATATGGAACTGGAATTATTTGATTCTTACATTTAAATAATAAAATTAAGTTAAATAGAATTGCTGTGATTGTGGTAATAATTAAGTATATAATATGCATTATTACCAAATATGCTCCAGAATCCCTGTCAAGGCAAAAAAAACTGCATATATAAATCTTTTCATGCAATGCATTTATCAGTGAGAAACACCTTCATTTTACTATTACTGTAATGCTTCAAAGCATACAATATTCATTTATACAGAAATAATTTTACCAAGTTCCACCTATGTTCAGTAATAGTTGCACACATCTTGCCTCAACTGCATTCTGTGAATCAATTATGGTATTATCTAATGGTTTTCTTGTAACATCAGCCTAGTTTTGTTCTATCTTGGTGTACACTGGTTGGTGCGCTATTGAGCTATTTATAGATTTCTCTATATCCAGCTGCTGCTTTGCAAGATCTGCAACCAACCTGAAGTGCATTGCAGAAATGAATGGCAATGAATATGTATAGAAATAAGGTGGAATAATGACCAATTAGTCCATGCATTAAAATTTCACTCCTGGTATTTTAATGCACAGCAAAAAGGATTTTTTTCTGTAGCCTTTGTTGAAAATTGGAGCAAATAATGAAGAAAAAGGGTGTTCTGCTAAAAAGCAGACTTGATTTATAGTGCACCCATAACATTTTTGTGGTGTTTAAGGTGTTGTGCAGATATTTCCAACTGTTTTGTTAACTTAGTCTAATAAGAAGGCATTTTTCATACCAACATGAAGAGGATGGGATCTCACTTCACTTTTTGTGCAGTATCATTGCAACAAGTGAGTATTGCTTCTTATTGTTATACGGACTGGATTATTATTGACTTAGAAATAGCACAGAAAAAACACTGTGAAATTATGAATTGCAAACTGTTTAAAATATTAAATGTCTATTGTGCTTTGTTTAGTAAACATATACTTTAGGATTTTTTTTTACCTTGTTCTGTGGTATTTTAATTTGCCAATCATTAATTACCTTTTGCAATGAATTTTGTGCTCATTAAAGGAGTCATGTCAGTTTTAGGAATACAAAAAATGTTTTTATTCTTTGCACCAAATATCAGCATCAACCACGGTGGCAAAATTCTATGATGTGGTAATGATTGAAGATTTATTTTCACTCCAATTTTCTTCCCATCCCTTCCTTTCTTTAATGCGTCAACTCCCTGGCTGGGTTATGGCTTAACAGGCAGCAATCCTACTCAACCAAGTGACTATTATTCATGTGTGAGCCATGGGAGTGTGTGCCAGCAGGCTATTTGACTATGGATAATATCACAGCCAAGCCTGATCCTCTCCTTACATGGCATCCATGCATGGAGGGGTCACTGGATATCGATTAGGAGCAGAAACACTGGCATATCTTCCCTTTCCTATCTCAGGGAAACTTGCCTCTACTGCTGCCTCAGTTGAGGAAAGCGGAATCAATGCAGACCAGGGATTAAATCTAAAAACTTCTTGGTCTATTTGGCTGATTTCAAGATCCTTCCTGCCATTTTGTCAATTGTGGAAAATATTTTGAACAGTACGGTAATGCAGGTATTACAGGCGAATACAACAACAACTTGCATTCATATTGCACCAATAATGTAGTAAATTGTCACAAAACACTTAACAGAGGCGTGTCCAAAAATGGGTGCCAAATAAAGAAACAGATATTAGGAGTGGTGACCAAAGGCTCGGTGAAAGAGGTGTAACAGCAAAGTTTTTTTTTTAAATGAAGCGATTGTGCAGCACATTGGTGCTCCAACATGGGATACATGCAGCAAATTTCCTGTTTTGGCTACGCCATCAGTTGAAAACATAAAACAATAGCTTGAGTTTTTCGCACAATAAAGTAGAGAAAGTTGAAGTACGAGACATCTCCAACTGTTGGCATGCCTTGTAGCCAGCTCAAGGTGGCATTCATAAGAGGCGATGCAGTAGTGCAACATAATCGGGCACCACTGCACAGTCCCATAGGTTGGTGGCATGCAGATTAGATGCCCCACTCCACTAGGTTTTGGATCTAAGCTATGCCACTGTGGGGGAATGCCTTGTGGCTGCTCTCACATACCTCCCAATGGCTGGTTTCAGAACCCAAGAAAAGGTAGTATTGACAAAGGACTGGAAACAGCTAATGATGAGTGTGTGATCCACTGAGATGGAAGGGAAGGCGAGGGAAATAAATGCATTAAAACTTAGGAGAAAGACAATAGATCATTTTGTTATGACATCCAAGAGTGTATAACAGAAATGTCATTTTATCTGGTTAGTAATGAATGTGGCATCATACTGTTAGCCAATAATCATGGGGAGAAGGTTTTAAGTTCAGTGAGGTAACATGAAAACTGTTGCTGATTTCATTAGATATAGTTCCAAAATAATAAGTCCATTTCTGATGCAAATTGCTTTTATTATTTAAAACATTAAGAATCTTATATTTTAATTCTGGAGACATGAGTTCAAATCCCACCACGGCAGCTGTGGAATTTAAACTCAGTTAATTAAACAAACCTGGAATAAAAAGCTAGTATCAGTAATGGTGACCATGAAACTATCGGATCGTCGTAAAAACCCATCTGGTTCACTAATGTCCTTTAGGGAAGGAAATCTGCCGTCCTTACCCGGTCTGGCCTATATGTGACTCCAGACCCACAGCAATGTGGTTGACTCTTAACTGCCCTCTGAAATGGCCTAGCAAGCCACTCAGTTGTACCAAACCGTTACAAAGAAGTATCACCACATGGACTACAGCGGTTCAAGAAGGCGGCTCACCACTACCTTCGCAAGGGCAATTAGGGATGATCAATAAATGCTGGCCTCGCCAGCGACGCCCACATCCCATGAACAAATTTTTTAAAAATTAAATCTATAGAAAATGTATAATCCATTTTGTGAAATTCCACCGACCCAGCTGTCAACTAAGGAAGTGATTTAATATGTATTAATGCTTTGGTGAGAATACAGCGTGTTCTGTATGCAAATGTTGTTATGATTGTTCTTCCAGCATAAAAAACATCTAGTGTTGTTCTTGAATGAATTGGTTGAAGACACAACAGATAGGCTCTGGATCCATTTGCCCTTCTTGATTTTTAATTTCCATTTTTTAAAGAAAATCACATATATGAAGGTCCTGGTATCATCCAAGGTTGGGTAAAATCAAATGAGAGATTTGCAAAAAGACCTTATATGATGTTGCCACTAGTTGCAGACACCCTGTATCTCGTCTTAATTCATCTGCAGTAACTTCAGTTTTACATGACTTCAGAAATATTAAATAGAGATTCAGGTGTGCCATAAAGCTATATTCCTAAAAGTAACAGTGTCGTGCATGTAAGAACTATAAAATGTTATCTTCCTTGATTCCACGATAGTTACACTAAAAAACTGACCAAAAGTTGGATTTGCATAATGTGACATTTAACCCATTCAGTATGCCTCCGTATATTGTGAATCTAAGTTAAAAAGAAAGGCTAAGGAAGTTGAGATAATTCTCTTTGGAAACAGAGATTTAGAGATTACCTCGATGAAGTTGTCAGGATTATGAAGTAGTTTGATGGAGCTGATCTAGGTATTCTAATTGCCCAGCAAAAATTTCAAACACAAGTTAAAAATAATAAAGCTAAGAGAAGTAGGGGAGTCAGGGAGAAGTCTTTTTTCTACTCAAAGGGTAATGAACTTGTGGAGAAAGTTACCAGGGAAACCACTGTTGTGATAATATAATGAGTTCAAGATATACCTAGAAGTGTTTTTGGACAGAGATTGACAGATGTAATGAGAAAACAAGCAGGTTGAGTGAGATCAATCGGGAAGGACAGGTTTGTGGGGCCAAATGGCTGTTTCATCATTGAGTCATGTCAGTGTTAATTTGTGGGTAAGAAAAGCATAGGTGATGAACTACAATAGACAAGTGAAGTCAGAGTATTAACTTCACAAAAAAGGTGCAAATTACAAGAAAATAGCCTGCATTATATAAATGATAGTGGATAATCTCAGTGAACTGCATGTAGAATAATAGATAACCAGTACTCAGAAACCAGACAATAACTTATACTTACGCAGTGCTATTCGAAGAAGAGCAGGGGAGTTCTCCCCGGTGTCCTGGCCAACATTTATCGCTCAACTGACCTCACTGAAACAGATTACTTGGTCATTATCTCATTGTCGTATGTGGGGGCTTGCTGTGCACAAATTGGCTGCCGCGTTTCCCTACATTACAACGGTGACTGCACTTCAAAAAGTACTTCATTGGCTGTAAAGCACTTTTACCATGTCCTGAGGTCGTGAAAGGCGCTACATAAATGCAAGTCTTTCTCTCTTACATAATAAATCACCCTGAAATGTTTTACAGAAAGAGTTGTGGATATTGAGCAGGAAGTGGAAGAAAAGTGAAATGAGGTGACAAAAACATAGTCAATGAGGTAGGTTTTGAGGAAGTGTTTGAAAATGGGGAGAATGGCAGCACGGTGAAGAGGTTAAGGAAAAGAATTCCCAAGTGTAGGGGTGTAAAGTAGTAGAAGATGATAACGGGGGAGAACTTAAAGTGTACAGGATCATGTGATGCTTTGTAAATTCAGCTTTCCATCACAATATACTGTGTCCAGATTTATTTTAGCTGTTGGTTACTATCTATTATAAAGTGGTAAAACAATTGATGGGTTCAGATGATACAATGAACCATAAGGATATAACTGAAGCATTTTACAAACATTTTCTCAATCGTTATATTGGATTACTGTATACAATTTGAATATTGTTAGTTATAATCGTGTCAAATTAATGTTCTTACCACTGTGTTATGGCTTCTGTTTCATGTAGAAATTGTATTTCACTGTCTGCAGGTAAAAGCACTGTTGCACGATCTGTGACAAAGATTGTTACCAGGTTTATAGTGCAGGGTCTGAAATACTGTATTTAGGATAGAGAACCCGAAGGTATATTGGATCATGTGACCGGACCTACAGGGTTACCAGATTATTTTTAGAAACAGATTGCAAGAAATTCACCATCTTGTACATATTATTCCAAAAAAAAAGCATCTCACAGACAGTCTAGTTTGGAGAAAGGCTGATTTATTTAATATAGCAACAAACTAATTTAACTCCTTTGACCAATGTATGTGGTGTTTTCGGATTATTGCATTGCACTGTTTGATAGGATTGCACTGATAACGCCTAACCTAGCGCTGTACCCCCGCGGTGGAGCAGTCATTTCGCGATCAGCTTTCCTTTTTATTTCACAAGAAAGCGTGGGGTGACTTTAGTTCAGCGGCTGCTGGTACAGTCCCGGCTACTCCATTCACACTGCTGAACTCATCTTCTGTAGAGTATTCTTAGTCTAGGGCTATTGATAAAATTCTGGCGGTGAGACATGGGAAGTGCACGGGACATATGGAACTCCATTTCTCAATGTATGTATGCGCAAATCATTAATGGACCGCTGCACAGAGTTTCTGTGAATGAGTCGGATCTGCTGCCAGATAGACACGTGAGGCACGTGCCGTGCATTTTTTTTAAATCTTCCTTTTAAATTGGAGATAGGTTTAACATTATGGGTTATGAGATGACATTAAAAAAAACTTGTCCCAATATAACCCTAATTGTTGACCCCCCCTCTCCCCGGCCATAAGTGTGTCCTTTTTTTTTTGTCTTTTTCCACTATTCATTCATATTCTTTGTGCAATGGTGTATCCTAAAAGGCGAGAAATGCCAGTGATAGAGAAAGGAGCTGTTTGCAATCACTGTGTGCATGCACTATTTTTAGACAAGGAGGGGAAACGTATCCGATCTGTTTCTTTTTTGGGTGAAAAAAAATCGATTTATCTTTGTGTATTCCTTTCTCGGCAGACTGCTAGGGCAGTGGATCGGGGTGGAAATTGGAGTGTTTCATGGCCGATCCCAGTTGAAGATGCGTGCAGCCTTTCTTTTCTGCTGAATTAATTTGATACTATTTTTGAAACTCACAGTGTTTCTAAGGGAGACCTAATGACGCAATGACGTCAATGCAGGTCAATAACACACTGGAGGAACCGAGCTGGTTCGTCAGGGTAGGGCCATCTTCAAAACCCGAACTCCCGACAAATCTGAAGCTCCAGACCTAATATAACTAGGTACCGAATATGTTTGTCAGAAAATAGCATAGCAACCCTGGGGGGGGGGGGGGGGGGAACTGCCCGTAAACAGATACACAGGAAAGCTTGCAACGGAATCCGCTTTTGCAGTTGCTGTGAACATTTGAACAGCACGTACGAGACAGTAATGCCCTTATTTATTTACTCGGTCTTTGCTATTTTGTCTCTCCCGAATCTGGCACCGAACACGAAATGTTTTGTCACTGTTAATTAAGAATGCAGACTATCACGTGAAATGCAGACCTTTGGCGCTATGCATTTAAAACATTTGTATATTGTGCATTTAAAAGGTTATAAGAGAACTCGCATCGTCAGAACAGAACACATTTGCAGAACTGAAGCAATTTTGTGAAAGGTAGGCGTTCAAAACATCGTGTGTGAGTGTGTACGTTTTGTCTTTTTTTCCTCTCGAAAAGCGTGTATCGAAGGGCGATAGATTACTTGTTTAATGGTAATATGCTTGATGCGTGTACTTTTTTGTTTTGGTATTTATAAAATAAGATTATTGGGTAATTTGGCATAAAACGACATTCAGTCAGCTTCAGTTTCATCTTCTGACGTGTGATGTACTCTGTTACTTATTGTAAAGCTGCGTCGTGTACTTACCAAAGACTTTGCAAATATGTATTAGTTCACACTGGTCTTTGGAAAATATTCAAACAATAATAGGTCCATGCTTGAACCAGGGAAATGAAGTGGACATGAAGCGAAAACCAGACTGGGGTCCTTCAATCAACCTACTATCAATTCCTTGCCACAATACCAGCAGAGCCCATTATTACTATTCCATCACAGGTACTATTTGAGTCATTATTTTGTTTTTCTAGTCCTTTGCAGCTTTAAAAAAGAATGCTGACTGGGCTCAACGTGAGCAGAGAATTCTCCATTGCCAGTGACTCACTGAAGGGTGTGATTGCTTGACACCCCCTCATGTGTTTGAGGATACCCACATAAGACACTCAGGCAGCCATCACTGCCCTAAATAGAGTTTGAATACAATCAGAATATTATATTTTTTACATGTTGATTACATTTGCAAAACACACACAGATGTACCAACCAAGAACCTTTATTAAAATAATGCAGTAAAGATTGTGAATAAAAATGGGCAGAAATAAGAGGTTCTTTCACCACAATCTAATGTAAACTCCAGCCTAACTCTGCATCTTTAACAAGACTGTTAGTAGAATCTGTGTAATACAAAAGAGCCTTGCTCCAGCAATTAATCTGCATTAAATCAAATGGCTTTTGTTATATTCCAATTTTGGGGCCAGTGTAATTTTCATCGTACTGGCCCCAAAATGCAGCAAATTCCCTAGGTGTTGCCCTAAGCTCCATTTTATTGGCCTGACTGAGATCACCTATTGGAATTGCTCTTGTCTGTTTTCTCTGCATGCCAACTTCAGTATTACTACAGCTGGCAGAATTGCTCAGAGCCTCCTGTACCACCATTCAATTTTGTTTTGATTGAAAAGCATTGACTCTCTCATCAGCTCTTTTCAATCACAAGAAAATGTGAGGTCAGTAAATGTTCCTTTCTGCAGGCTGGTGAATGCACACATATAGATATCTGCATAATCGCTCTCCCACACCCTTTCTCCATTTCTGAAAGCATGTTCTATATTTATATGTTATGTATCTTTTCTTACTTCCAGTCCAGAGATAGATCTACGTAAGAAGACCTCAGCAGACTCACATCACATGTAAGGGCATCTGTGACAAAAGAATCTTGAGACTTTTTACCAGTTTACAACGAAGATAGGCATGAAGGCATTTAGATTTAAAAAGGGTGTTGTTTCTGTCAAAAACACATTCAAATTTATTTGCGTCTAGTAAGATACACTAACAATCCACTTTATTATCTTCCAACAGATTGTAGAGCTATTGATAACCTCTACTATACACACAACCAGAAGTGCAGATGCCTTCTATATAACAACAACTTGCATTTATATAGCGCCTTTAATGTAGCAAAATGTCTCAAGGCGCTTCACAGGAGTGCTATCAATAAAAAAAATTGACAACGAGCCACAGAAGGAGATATCAAGACAGAGTACCAAAAGCTTGGTTAACGAGGTAGGTTTTAAGGAGCATCTTAAAGGAGGAGAGAGAGGTAGAGAGGCGGAGAGGTTTAAAGAAAGACTTGCATTTATATAGCGCCTTTCACGACCACTGGACGTCTCACAGCACTTTACAGCCAATGAGTACTTTTGGAGTGTAGTCACTGTTGTAATGTGGGAAACGCGGCAGCCAATTTTGTGCACAGCAAGCTCCCACAAACAGCAATGTGATAATGACCAGATAATCTGTATTTGTTATGTTGTTTGAGGGATAAATATTGGCCAGGACACCAGGGATAACTCCCCTGCTCTTCTTCGAAATAGTGCCATGCGATCTTTTACGTCCACCTGAGAGAGCAGATGCGGCCTCGGTTTAACGTCTCATCTGAAAGACAGCACCTGCGACAGTGTAGCACTCCCTCAGCATTGCACTGGAGTGTCAACCTAGACTTATGTGCTGAAGTTCCTGGAGTGGAACTTGAACCCACAACCATTTCTGACTCAGAGGCAAGTGTGCTACCCACTGAGCCACAGCTGACACTCGGGCGGTAAGTCCAGAGCTTAGGGCCAAGGCAGCTGAAAGCACAGCCATCAATAGTGGAGCAATTAAAACTGGGGATGCGCAAGTTGCCAGAATGGGAGGAGCGCAGAGATCACAAAGGCTTGTAAGGCTGGAGGAGGTTACAGAGATAGGGAGGAGCGAGGCCATGGAGGGATTTGGAAACAAGGATGAAGATTTTAAAATTGAGGTGTTGTCGGACCGGGAGCCAGTGTTGGTCAGCATGCACAGGGGTGATGGGTGAACGAGACTTGGTGCAAGTTAAGATACAGGCAGCAGAGTTTTGGATGAGCACAAGTTTATGTAGGGTGGAAGATGGGAGGCCAGCCAGGGGAGCATTGGAATAATCAAGTCTAGAGGTAATAAAGGCATGGATGAGGGTTTCAGCAGCAGGTGAGCTGAGGCGGGGGCGGAGTCAGAGGATGTTACAGATGTGGAAGTAGGTATTCTTAGTGATGGAGTGGATAAGTGGTTGGAAGCTCATCTTGGGGTCAAACACAACACCAAGGTTGCAAACGGTCTGGTTCGTTATATACTAATAAAGAAATATAAGTATCTATGGATAATAATTTGGTTCTAATAACCACAATCTGAAGAAAACCCTATTAAAACACTATATGTATTTTATAGGAAGGATGAGGAGAGGCAATATAAACTAAATGGTACAATTTTAAAGGGGGTGCAGGAACAGAGAGACCGGGGCATTCACATACATGAATCTTTGAAGGTGGCAGGACAAGTTGATAAGGCTGAGGGGCCTAGAGTGGATAGGAAGGACCTATTTCCCTTAGTAGAGAGGTCAATAACCAGGGGGCATAGACTTAAAATAATTGGTAGAAGGATTAGAGGGGAGTTGAGGTGAACTTTTTTCACCCAGAGGGTGGTGGGGGTCTGGAACTCACTGCCTGAAAGGGTGGTAGAGGCAGAAACTCTCATTGCATTTAAAAAGTACTTGGATATGCACTTGAAGTGCCATAACCTACAGGGCTACGGATCAAGAGCTGGAAAGTGGGATTAGGCTGGATAGCTCTTTTTCAGCTGGCATGACACAATGGGCCAAATGGCCTCCTTCTGTGCTGTAAGTTTCTATGATTCTATGAAAGCATATTCACTTTATAAATAGAGGCATCGAGTACAAAAGGAAGGATGTTATGCTAAACTTTTATAAATCACTGGTTAGGCCTCAGCTGGAGTATTGTGTCCAATTCTGGACAGCGGACTTTAGGAAGGAAGTCAAGTCCTTGGGGAGAGTACAGCGGAAATTTACTAGAATTATACCAGGCATGAGGGACTTCAGTTATGTGGAGAGACTAGAGAAGCTGGGATGGTTCTCCTTAGAGCAGAGAAGGTTAAGGAGAGATTTGATAAAGATGTTCAAAATTATGAAGGGTTTTGATAAAGTAAATAAGGAGGAACTGTTTCCGCTACCAGGGGGGTCTGTAACAGAGGACACAAACTTAAGATCATTGTCAAAAGAACCAGAGGTGGGGATGAGGAGGGTTTTTTTACACAGAGTGTTGCTATGACCTGGAATGCACTGTCTGAAAGGGTAGTGGAAGCAGATTCAATAGTAACTTTCAAAAGGGAACTGGATATATACTTGAAAAGAAAAAAAACTGCAGGGCTATGGGGAAAGAGCAAGGGTGTGGGGCTAATTGGATAGATTTTTCAAAGAGCCGGCACAGGCACGATGTGCTGAATGGCCTCCTTCTGTGCTGTATGATTCTGATTCTGTGGAGGATGGTCATACTCATTTCCATGTAGTTGCAAATGTCATATCGAAACTTTTATAGTATATATATATATATGGATGATTAATTTATCGTTTGTGCTATCACCCTCTCTCCCAACACAGACACAATGACCAACAACTTAGGTAGATAGCTCCACATTTAACTGTCTTTGTGGCGTGATTATGTTTGGCGAGCTTCTATCCAGAAGTTGAAGATTTCAGCACCACGAACAGCTGCCACGTCGGTGCAGAGCCTTCTCGAAACAGGTTAACAGGCAACGGCTCCCCACCAGATCCCACCTTAGCATTTCCAATGTACGGGTCAACTGTTTTAACAATAGTTAACCAACAATATGATATTGAACGTTTCCAAAGATCTAACCTTTCTGAAAGCATAGCAGTGGATCACATTGTCATGCCATTGGCAATAAAAACACATTTGGTGAGTACGTCTACTTCTATTCCTGAGTTGCAGCCAGATATAGGTGACTAGAATTAAAACTGATTATAATAAATGCAACACTGGATTTTTGATGATCATCCTGTCATAGAAAAAAAAAGTCTTATAGAAGGCATTGTATCCATTTTCCTCGCCAATAAAAGTGCGGGAGTTTGGTGTGTTTCTGACTTCACTTGGCGACGTGTGATAATTCATCCTTAATACAATCGCCTCCACTCGTTGATACGTGTTTGTGTTCCATGCACTGCAACGTTGGCTGTTGCGGTACAGAGACGCACAGCCAGACATAGACACATTCTAGCTAAAGAGGAGCTATGAGGTAGAGTTTGTAAAGCTGTGGCAGTCTGTCTAAAGAGAGAAAGCACCTTGGTGTTTTGCACACATTAAAAAAGAAATGAAGACTGCCACACATGTAGCCATGGTTTGTGCACCAGAGTATGGTGTGGGTGTTCTTCTGAACTCTACACAATCGGAAAATAATGCATTTTTACATACATGCTTCTGTTTAGCATTGCTTTTGAGTTTTCAAAAAACAGTTTAGCTGTGTTCATTTGCAGTAAATAATGCAAAGTGCTCATCATTCACACAGCAATGTATGAATCATTGTTTCTGTGTGGAACTTCATTTTATGTTGTTTAAATATGATTCTGCAGTTTTATCGACACGGATATGAATGTAAATGAATGATTCTTTATTCATTAAAGAAGGTGTCTTGTGTCTTTGCCATTTTCCTTCAATGTGCATCTAAACTATGCTGTAAAATGAAATCATCAAAACACACCGAATTGTTCTTTGTAAATACCTCTTTCGGTGGCCTTTAGCATATGTCTGCTGTGCGCAACTTGTCCTTTTAGAACATGGATTTCAGGTTGGATTAAGTAGTCCCAGCCTATTGCGTTTTACCAAGTTCTCCTGGAATGTTTATTGTCAGTTGTGTATTTTCTCAAGTGATCCAAAGATAGACTCGATAATGTGCTCTTTAACATAATATAAACGGTAAACATATTTGCTGGTTTGCCTATTGTTATATTGGAGGTAGTGTGTTCAGTTTTCGGAAAACACTTCAGCGTGTTTTATATTCATGGCTTGCAAGTGCTTCTTCAGTTACTGTACAGGAAAGAGGCTTCAAAAATAACATATTACGTGATAGTATGGCTTTTCTCTCTTTTAAAAAAAAAGCATATAGGGATGAATTTGCACCCTCAAACTCCACAATGAAGAATGTGACTGGTGCGAATAGGAAGACTTGTTTTTCAGATTTATGCCACCTGTCTCACTGGTAGATTTGAAGAGCAGTGCACTGCCCTGCCTGTTTCCCCATCTACACAGAGAGTGGACATTCTAAAGGGTTTCTTTTAATTACAATGTAATTTTAATGCTGGGTCTTCTCTATGGAAAGCTGTGCAAGCTGATTCCGTGGGAAACCAAGCAGAGTGCGTGGGCGCAGAAACTAGGAAGCCGGAGCCAAAGCTTCTGTTATTTGCGTCACTGCAGGAGACGGGGCTGTTTGCCTGACAAATAGACAGAATTAATCCTCGCTTTATCAATATCTGTCTCCAGTTCGATGGCCAAATACAAGAGGAAAGGTGCTCCTGGTACAGACTGTTTTAAAGATAGGTATCTGCTCCGAGAAAGAGGAATTGCAAGTTAAACCATGGGAGACACAAATCAAAGCGCACCCATATTTCAGATCCGGGCCAAATTACAAATGAACCATTTTTGCCTTAGCTAAACATAAATGCAAATGTTTTGGCGCTGGGGATCTGCATTCTCCAAAAAGAATCGTCTTTTCTGATCACCTCGAGCCTCCAAAGAGACTGTGAACGTGACGTCAATGGAAGACTGACGCGGCCAAACGGGGGGGAAAAACTCAACCATCTCCACACAACCAAGAGACAGCAGCTTTACTACCTCTTTTGAAATTTCTAGCTCTAAATGGACTGCTTAAAGGGCAATTCTGCCCTTCCCTTCGCTCCTAATTCCTTAGTTGCCAAAAAATAAAGCTGTCAGAAAAAAAAACACACGCACAATGTTGACTGGCGTGCTATAAAGCTCGGTTGTATTTTTTTTAAATGTTGTTTTCCAGAAGTACTTTACAGGAACATGCAATGCAGTGCATTTATACAGAAGTGTAAGGTTCCACATGAATAAAAGGAACTGCTGCGGGCGGACCGATAAATATCTTTTTAAAACTACTAGTACACAAGCAAAGACCCCCCACACCCCCCAACACACACACAGCTCCAGAGATGTGCAACAAGATCGAGAATGTAAAAAAAGGCGTTGGGTTTAAAATCTCTGCAATGATGTAACTAAAGCCGGTCAGATGCAAGTGGTGCAGAGAGATGGTGGGGGAAAAAAAAAATCTCAATGTTCATTTAATGGTTTGTACGTCACGTTCCAGCAAAATGCCTTTGTGAGTAGTTTTTTTTTGAGACCACTTGCTAAAAATAGCAGCGGGGTTTGATCGCACTCCAGAAATAGACGGAGGGATTCACTTGTATAAAAAGAGAGCGCGGGTGGAGGAGAGCCTGAATGCGACCGCTATGTTTGCAACTCAATCAGGAAATTAATTATTAGAACACTTTTTTTTCCTGAACAGAGCAATCCTAAGCGACGGTAAGTAGCAGTTGCATGTACAATTATTTCAAGTTTTACAATGCATTTAAAAAGCGGATTGTATTTTTTTTTCTTTACCTGAGGAGTAATGCTGCTCATCGCGTGTCCATGCATATGTCTTTTAGCGAATACACGTCCTAGATGGTGGGCAGCAGGTAGATGGGGAATCACCCTAATGTTAAATTTTTGAATCAATAGCGGTTGGAACTCGCTCTCTGTCGGCGCTGTTGAGTCTTTTATTTTCAGTAAGTAAACTGAACAGACCAGATATGTTCCATAGACAAGGCAGTATAAATGTGACATTTTGTTATTACACGTAGTAGAGAACAGATTCTAAGAAGACTGGACGTATGGAGTATGGAAAAAGAGGGTAAAATATAACGTGAACATGTAACCCTGGCGTTTTATTTACATGGCTGAATTGTAAATGCATAGTTTAGAATTGCTCTATATCTTCAATGCAAATAATATCAATTCTCAACATGCATTTTTCATTTCTACTACTACTACGAATAATAATCTATTACAGCACTCACTCTGAGCTGGAATCACAAATGTTATCAGGTGTATGGTAGTGTTGGTAGGTGTGTGTGTGTGTGTGTAAAAGTGTATGGGGGAAGGACACCGTGGTCAAAATGGCAACTGTTGCAACAACTTTGTCAACAGTTTTTTCTCTCTTCTGAAGTTTTAATAACAATACTAACAACTAAGGTACACCAAACATTTTCTTCCTCGCCTTTTGCAATATCCTGATGTTTTCTTTACATCGGTCATATGTGCCCAGTGCTACCTCTTGACTTTCCATATCCATTGTGAATGTGGGTTAACACTGTTACAAGTGTGTATTTTTCTGCTGTTCCCGCCTGTATTTTTGAACTCACTACCGGATGGTGATTTGTAGAATAGGAGGCTATAGGATGCTTTATTTAGTTCTCTTCTCCCACGTCATCCTTTTTTTGTCCCCTTACTGCTCTTACCACTGTGCATCACACTTCCCCTCTCACTTTGCTGTTCTTAGTCATATTCTGTTTAGATGAGTGGGTGGAATCGCTATTTCAGTGATGTTGTTATGGGAAGGCTATATGCACTGCACTGTATAGTACTGCCTCTGCTCACACTCCATCTGACCCAGTACCCTGTCTGGACAGTGGTGCTTCGAAGAGGACAGACTGAATTGCATTATTAATATACATTAGAGAACATATTGAGTGGGCACTGGTAACATTAGCAAATTTAAAATGAAATAACTCGCCCTTTCACCCAGAGTGCATTCACTTCGCCAACAAATCGTCAAAATCTTTCTTTACCAACACAGCACTATGAAGAGATACAGAGGATAATGTACAGTCGATACACATATGTAAATTGATTTGGTTCAATATGCATAATAAATGATATGTGTTTAGACTGCATGGATTTTGCGACAGATGGACGAGGATCTGATTGTCTACGTAGGCATCAGGCAAACAAATTGAAATTCATTTATACATGCGAGGATGCGCACTCTGCATAGGTGTAAACTTAAATGAAGATGAATAATGTTACGTTTATATCTATGTAATTCTAGCGACAGCTTTGCGGTAGTCAGAATGCAATTAGACACACAGTGAAAGATAACCCCGATAGGATAGTGAGATGGATGGAACATATAGATACAGAAGCATGCATCAATGAAGACGTAGATACACGCTACCTAATAAAGAATCTGCATATGATCTGCATTCACAGACAACAGCATGTTCTGTAAATAAACACTTGCTGATTAACCTACACCAACACCCACCTTTTGTAACAGACCTGCCGCATTTGCATGGCACCAATGTGCACTGTATAATAACCCAGCGCCAATGTTCAACAACCCGTTGCTGTGTGGGTTCTGTTGTTGAGGTTTTCTGGGTGCTGTATAGACGTATTTACAAGCCGGCCATATAGCATTAAATGGACACGTGCAGGAACTGACAATCTCCATCTCACAGCATCGCGTTCCAAAGGTACCTTCCCAGTGCTTGGTTGCTCTTGGCGAAACTCATAACCTCGCCTAAGGTTATTAGTGTATTCAATAATTCAGAGTGGCGGTGTAATTTCTCCACTCCGATCGTGGAACAGCATGGTTTCAAAGTCGTGACTGTTAAGTGAGTAATCTGCGTGGATGCGTCATGGCTCCAGTCACAGTTCACTCGGAACTGGGGAAAATCGTGACTTACTTGATACATCCCGAAATGAAAGACTCCCAATCAGAACTTTGCAAACAAGACTGCTGTGCATCGGGGCGATCTGTTCGGGTTTCTTTTATTATCCTCCATAGTAAGAGAAGGTTGGTCCTAGAATACCTAATTACCAAGATCGTGACCCTCCCACACAGTATAATAACTTATATACTTTCTGTGGGTGAGAGGAATTTTAGTTTACAATTGCGACTGACACTTTAACGTGCTAAATCCAAGACTGGAAGTGGAAGGAAGAGGTAAGTCGGATCAGGACTTTTCAAAGGAATTGTTCTTGTGATCATTAGTTTTTGAGATGCAGATATTAATGGCATTGGTGTATCATAGTCAATCGTCATATTGTTATAGTAACCTCGACAGTGAGCATTAGTTTTTGAGATGCAGATATTCGTGGCATTGGTGTATCATAGTCAACCGTCATATTGTTGTGGTAACCTTGATAAGCGAATTGTGCTCCTGGTGGAGGAGCTGTTTAATTAGTGTTGTTTTTTTCCTTTAAAACCGCAGTAAAGCGTTTTGATGTTACACGTCCTTGCATATTTATATTCGCATATCATATTATTCCATAATCAAATCAAGGACAGCGTGCCGCAGTAAAGAGTTACTAAGAATAATTAAAACTTCACCTGCTCTTCTGCTATGGCCTGAGCCCCATCGTTGCCATTCCTACCAATCGTGCATAGTTCCAAGGGTGGAGCAAGATACTGTTTTGGACTTTTCTCCTTGGTGCTTGGCGAGTCCTGACTGTGAGCTGCCAGAGCTAATGTATACAAACAGTGACATCACCCAGTTTGCGGTTGGTCACCCCCTTCAATACCATTCACGTCTAACGTGGTTCACTGTGCTTTTGTGGCTAGGCGCCGTGCATGGAAGGCGACCCAGACAATCCTTGGCGCTGTGCGGGCTCGCCAATGGCTGGAGCTTTAAGTCTGTTGTGGAGATCTGTTTAATTGGGAGTGTGTCTTTTTGAAAGGGGGGCCCTGAAATGAGCTCTTTCGGGATTGGATGATGACGATTCAGTGGACACCAATGAGCTTGCGCGCCAGTCTCTATTTATTTACTGGTCAGGGTGCAAGTACCCTCTTTTACGCAGCGCCACCAGTCTGCAGTACAGACTCCACTTGGAAAAGATCGTAATCCTCGCTAGGATTTAAGTCAATTTCTCCATCATCTATCTCTCTCTCCATCTCCCTCGCTCTTTATATCTCTCTATCTCTAGCTCCCTCCCTCTAATCTATCTCTTTCAATCTCTCTCCCTCTCCCCACCTCTCTTTCTCTCTCTCTCTATATGTGTGTTAAAAAAAACATGAATAGTCAGCGCCTGCTCCATAAATGAGTGGAATGTATGGGTGAGGCAATGCCTCGGAGGAGATGGGGAAAAGCCTGGATCTTGTCAGGATGGCGATGAATGGGGGTAGATCCAGACACGCCGTGGAGAGCGATGGGGGGAACCCGAGTGGAGCGCCAACCAACGGCTCCATCTGAAGATAGAGGGCGAGCTGCAAACCTCCAGATCTTCGCCTCTCGACACCGTGGAATCTTTTTTTGTGTGCCGTTTCTCTCTGCTGGAGCAGCCGGAATCTCCCCCCTCCCCGCCACCGCCCGCGGATTTGTCTTTCTCGAATCTTTTTGCGGTCTGGGCTTGCTGTATGTGACTCTGTAGCCGGGAAGCCCTTACCCCAAAAAGCATTCGCGGAGGACGCGTTCATCGAGGATGCCCCAAAAGACGCTGCAACTGGCAACTCGGACTATCGCCGCGCACGGGAGAGCAGCCCCCCGATCGACTCAACAGCTGCTTGCCCGTGTCACCAGGAGACCATTGCATTGCCCCAACTTCTTCCCAACTGCACAAAATACCCTCCCAGGCCTCGTCCACCCTACCCCCAACTTTTCTCTTTCCACCCCGTCGGCCCCCAATGTGACACACACACACACACACACACACCACTGCTCAGCAAGCCCAGCCACAATAAATGCGAAAGGACTTTTTCCACCCCAAAAAAAGTTTTTTGCAAGAACATCAATTCTGCTTTACAACATCAATAAACAGTTCGTTCAGAGTCTGCCGCTGACGAGCTGTGTGCAAGAGCCGGACAAAATGGCTGTATCGAGCTTCCACTCACATCCTGACGATAAGCGTCCCACGATAATAATTGTAGTTTTGCTTATTATTTAATCAAGATAAAGAAGGAACGTAAAATAAATAGGGGAATGCAGCAAAAGTTCCAAACTTTCCCAATAAATGGGCTAAGGAGGGCGTCCCAGTATACATGGATACATAGGCAACGTGCACGGCTGTGCCATGCTCTCCCTATCGTATTCCATTCGTATTTCTTTTTAAAACTCCTTTGTAACTGCAAAGTCACACATTATTGAGCTCTATCATCCCTCGATACAGCGTAACTGTTAAAATAAAGAGATATTTAAATACGTTTCAGGTAAAACAGGAGCAGAAACGATGCCCATTTCACAGTGCATCCGAGCTCAGGAGCTTTGAGATTGAGCTCTTAGATTACAGCAACAGTGGGAGACCGTTTGCATTTAGCATGATATCTTAAAATAAGATCTATGTATGTAGATTGTGTACGTTTTGGTAAAGGAAACTTTTTTTGTAGGTCGAGTTTCATTTTAATTACTTGGGAAGTTGAATAAGAAAGTTAAATAAAGTGAACATCTATCAGATTTCAGTGACCAATTCTGCCCTTTCAACTCCAAAAATGAGAAACAACACAAACAATATAATGCATCTGTAACAAGGAAAATAGATTTATCTATTACCAATCTAAATGAGGTCTGAATAATACATAGTTTAATCCTGAAAATTAGCATTGAATATACGGCTGGGAATCTCTTTCTGAAGTTCAACAACATTACTTGTAGGAGATATAAAACATTGTTAGGCCTTTACTGAGTATCAAGACAGGAAGTTGTATACATAGGGACTAATAAATTGTGAGCTTGGATGAAAAAATAATGCAAAATTATGTATGTGGGTTGTTTCCAAAATCTGATAGAAGTTGTACAGTCAGGATGATTGCAAAAAGGACCTGCTAACAAATCGCTGCACATTTGATATAGCTGCAAACTTTAATTCACATTGAACTTTGGTGTGACACGTAAACCTCTTTAAGATCATTCAGTGTCCTCTTAAAACTTACTTATTAAATGGTCGCAGGTGTTAGTCGCCCTTGCAGCAAAACATTGTTTTTTTCCCTAAGATCTTTCACCTTTTCCACAATAAAGATAACCATTGTAGATTCTGACTTCATATATATCTTAATCTCAGGGCTTGACAGGGTAGATGCAGGGAGGATGTTTCCCCTGGCTGGGGAGTCGAGAACCAGGGGTCACAGTCTCAGAATAAGGGGTCGCCCATTCAGGACTGAGATGAGGAGAAATTTCTTCACTCAGAGTGTGGTGAATCTTTGGAATTCTCTACCCCAGAGGGCTGTGGAGGCGCAGTCATTGAGTATATTCGAGACAGAGATCGATAGATTTTTGAATATTAAGGGAATCAAGGGATATGGGAATAGTGCAGGAAAGTGGAGATGAGGTAGAAGATCAGCCATGATCTTATTGAATGGCAGAGCAGGCTCGAGGGGCCAAATGGCCTACTCCTGCTCCTATTTCTTATGTTCTTATGTTAATCAACATTAGCAGACCCATAAACACGTACGCAGGGGCTATGATTTCTTTAAAAAAAATAAAGCTTTTCCTTTGTTGTTTAGAGAGATTGGTTTCATAAAATGAGACCATCGGATTAGAGCTATATCAACAAAATGATTTAAGTAATGCAGAAAAGACAGCTTAGTATGAAAGAAAAGGCTTTGCTCCTTGTATCCATATCTGCAGCTAATTTATCAACTTTCTGAATTAGCATTTTGTGCAGCAATTATAAAGACGTGTTATCTAAGAAATTGTAGACTTATAGTGAGGTTATATATTTGAATAAGCATTAGGAACTTTTTTATATTTTGAGAAGAGAAATGCATGAAAAAGGGACTTGCATTTTTATAGCGCCTTTCATGACCTCAGGACATCCCAAAGCTGTTTACATATAATGAAATACATTTGAAGTGTAGTCACTGTTGCAATGTAGGAATTGTATGTACATACAAGTAATCACAAGCATAGGTAAGAGTATATATACAGTATATCATATGGTGCATATCTACTGTTTACAACATATATCACACATACTTATTTAAAGAAAGATATTTGCCAATTTCACTGAATATAATACTGACGTCCTTTCTCGTTAAATCCCCCCATGTACTAGGAGCTAAAGAGACAGTACAATTCACCTTGTCACAACTATTGTGCTGTAGCTAAGTACTTATGGATTTAAAATAAAAGCAGAAAATGCTGGAAATACTCAGCAGGTCAGGCAGCATCTGTGGAAAGAGAAACAGAGTTAACGTTTCAGGTCGATGACCCTTCGTCAGAACTTATGTATTTATATTTATTGATGTAAGATTTACAAGTGTTATATTTGAGAATTTTTGTATTTTTTACAGATTTAGAGGATACAATGTTGTGTTTTCACAATTTCACTTGAGTTTATGATGTTACAATTCCATTCTTTTCAACTTTATAAACTAGCGAAATGTCACATTTCACATCCATTGTCTTTCACATGAGTAAGGGCTTATACTTCAGAAGTGAAATGTCTGCCATGGAATCTGATGTTAAGATCTGGTCAGAAATACTTCCAGCATATTGACATAGTTGGTGGTGCCATGTTGCCAATTTTACATCCTGCACCCTCTAAAAATCCTTAGATTTTAGGCCTAGGATGCTTAAAATTGCGCAGATATGACAATATGGCAGCCACACTTTCTAAACTGGGCTTTTTTTTCTACATTACACAAATTACCTTCTCACGGCCCAATTTTATTTTCTAACTGCATGCACATAAATTAAACATTAGTGTTTCTAGAAATCCAAGGAGAATGTTAAGTTTCTTTTTAAATTCATGGAATCAATACAGTGCCTGCAACGTAGTTGTCTTAACAATTCTTAATATTCAAGCTGATATTATTTATAGAACCTAAATTTTAATGACACGCCCAGATATTATTCCAGTATTCAAAAGATATGTGATCACGTGACTTCATAATCTATCAAAGTAATTTACATTAAATAATCTTCTTTCTATAGAATAAACTGCCTAACCAGCATTATCTCCATTTTTAAGATCTAAAGGATATGATATTTACCATGATTCATTCACGTTACAGTCTTGTAAACAATAACTTTCTAACATAGTATTATCTCTGCATGCACCACAGGCGACCTAGCTAATACTCCATTTTATTATTTAACCTATCCTACACAAATGGTGTACACATATTTAAAAAAAAGTTAGGATATCTGGAAACTAGTTAGAGTTGAAATGTGCTTTCTATTTAGACAAGTAATATTGGGGAAAACGTGAAGTAGCTGTAATGTCACAGATGAGGTAATCTCTATTTTCTAAACTGCACTGACCTAACCATATAAACCCTCTCAGGTGGATGTAAAAGATCCCATGGCCACTATTCAAAGAAAAGTAGGGGAGTTCTCTCAGTGGCCTAGTTAACATTTATCCTTCAACCAACACTACTAAAAAATATTAAACCTTTTGATCTTATTGGTCATTTATCTCATTGCTGTTTGTGGAACCTTGCTGTGCGCAAATTGCCCTTTCTACAAATCCACGGTGACTGCACTTCAAACATGCTGTGAAGCGCTTTGGGATGTTCTGAGGATGTGAAAGGTGCTATATAAATGCAAGTTCTTTATTGTTAGGTAGATGCTAGTGATTGGCTGTATTGGAACAGCTTGGCTAGAGGAGCGAACAGGCTTTCCGATTTAAAGTAATTGGTAGAAAGATTAGAGGGTAATTGAGGAGATGTTTTTTCACCCAGAGTGTGGGGGGGTGGGGGTCTGGAACTCACTGCCCGAAAGGGTGGTAGAGGCAGAAACCCTCATCGCATTTAAAAAGTACTTGGATATGCACTTGAAGTGCTGTAACCGAGAGCTGGAAAGTGGGACTAATCGGATAGCTCTTTTTCGGTCGGCACAGACACAATGGGCTGAATGGCCTCCTTCTGTGCTGTAAACCGTAAACCTCTATGACTACATCAATGCGATAAGATACGCAATATGGGTCAAACTTTTCCAGACTTGTAGGATGCTTTAATTAGTTTGATATACTGTAGGAGTTTCTGGATTATTCCCTCTTCCCCCTTTTAACCAATACAACTTTGAGGCAAAAATTATTATATTCTATGCAGGTTGTGAAAATAAGACAAAGAACAGAATTTTGAGGAACTTAATATGTGAAGATAATAATAGTGTGACAGTCTAATGTAAGCTGACTTGGTAAAGTAGCTCTACTTTTTAGTACTAATAATTTATAATACTTTATCTGTATTATTTCAGTGATCGTGCACACATTATAAGGAGACTACAGATGTTTCAATAATATATTGCATGTTTATGCCCAACTGATGAGACCTACAAAAATGTTGAGGATTGTAATACAGTATCTGGAATGGACAATGAAGTCAAAACCATAGCAAGCCTCTACTTTCTAAACCAACATGGTTTGCGTAGTATAACTTGTCTTGCCATAATCACAACATGCACCTATGTAAAAGGTAATGAAGCAATTATAATAATTGAGGATCTGATTAACTCCCCATAGGTAAAGTTAGAAAACATCCCATGAACAATTGCAACCATTTCCTCGTGTAGACAGCTGAATAGACTGCTGAAATATTTACATTTGATATTTGTGATTAAATTAACCAGAATAGGCACATGCCTAAAATAAATACATCACTTTTTCTTGTTAGATCATATAAGTCAAAGAGTGAAACGCTCAGTCTTTTATTTTAATTGAATACATTGGAGAGCTGACATTTTGCAACAAACCATCTTGGTCTCGGACAATGCTCGGCACAACATCGAGGGCCGAAGGGCCTGTACTGTGCTGTACTGTTCTATGTATCTATGTATCTCAAAACTGAATAAACATTTATGAAAACAATTTTATTTAGCTCAAATGTAGAAATGTGCAGTTTATCTTGGACATATTTTATTCTTTGCTGTTAGCTAATATATGTTTTTTTCTCTCCATGCAGAATATTTTCATATCTAGCCTGCTTCGGTAATTTGGCATGGCATACTAAGACTTATATTAACATATAGAAGAAAGGCCCTACTAGTACATGAACCTTTGTGACAACATAAGAATCTGAACATTCCTAAAAAAAAAATCAGGTAAGGACAGATACTTTTTACAAATTATTTTGTGTGTACATATTAAAATATCGACCTTTTTCACACAGTAGACAGAACAGGAACTAAATGGCACATTGCTGCTCTTGGATAAAATAAAGAATATTCCACAATTAGCAAATTGTTACCCAAGTTGACATCAAACACATCTGATAGTCAACTCTTAAAATGTTATTTTACACAGACAAGGAGCCTGTTTTGTTTGCAATTTTTAGATGTTTGGATGAACTGAAGGAATCAGAAGCAGGAAGATATTTTAGCAAACTAACCACCTTGCATACAGTTGAAAAAGGTAGGAAATATTTTGAGGTACAGTTTCCTACAACTCCACATACAAGATTTTCTATTTTATAAAAGGTGCTGCCCCTCCTATACAGTTTCAAGAGGTAAATAATGGCAATACATATGATAGACATAATTGAACTACTTTTTGTAATATCTATGTGGATTTTTTGAAATATCTTTAAGGAGTTGGAATATGTGGAATCAGTTTTCCCCTTTAAGCATTTAGTTTAAATAAACAGTTGGAGACCCGGTAAAGTTAATGTTCTGTTTTGCAAACGTATACAGCACGTTTTTTGTTGGAAAAGTTAGCTGTTCTGTGCAAAATCCTGATTATTCCCAGAATAGGTCATTAGTAATCAAACTATTTGTGTTGTTCGTGTATTAGAAAAATGATGTAAGTCAGATTCCCCTTAAAATAAAAGACCTGTTCTTTTCTGGATTAAATAAACTAGATATTCAGCTAGAA
This sequence comes from Squalus acanthias, assembly GCA_030390025.1. Lineage (NCBI taxonomy): Eukaryota > Metazoa > Chordata > Chondrichthyes > Squaliformes > Squalidae > Squalus > Squalus acanthias. The sequence continues at coordinate 27,172,206 of CM059434.1, read as the reverse complement.
TTTGGTGACCCATTAAATACTTAATCAAGTAGCTGTTACCTTTTGACCACAAGCACTTAACAGAAAAGAATGGTAGATAGTCCTGCATATTACATAGTCCTGGTTAAAGGGAAATAAAATCCTAACTATATATTCAGGAAATTACTTCGAAATAAAGAAGTTGGCTACTAGCAAATAGTGAGCTGGATAAAAGAAGAAAGGGAGCACAAATTACATTAAAGTGATGGTAAGCAAACGGCTAAGTTTTGTAAGGTCAGTGTTAGCTGTCAGGTATAGGGTGGGCAACATTGAAGGGGGGAAACTACAGCAGACAATATAAACTGGAATTCTTTCCCTTCCAAACTCTAATTACCCACATTTCACCTCTTCATCAAATTGCATGTCTTAACTTACATGATTTGAAAAGTCAAAGAGAGTTCCAGAGAAATAATATTTGGGACCATCCTCAACAAAATTCGATAGTAATTCGAAATTGCTCTACAGGTTTCTATGAAATGAATAAAAACATAGTTCTAGCTAACAATTCGCCTGATAGGAGCCTATAGGATTTGTTGAAAAATGCTGAAAAAAAAACCAAGTTCCTGTCGGATATTTGTCTAGGATACAAATAGGAGGTTTAGTGAGGAGCACTTATATAAAGTAGGTCAACCAGTTTGATTACATCTAATATTTGTTGGGTCCGCACTTGCGTCGATTGCATGCTAGAGCAGTCGATTAAATCCTTTCTTTTTTGGACTGCAAGTTCTTCACGAAAATGCCCCTCCGAAGTAATTCTTCTCATTGGTGTCAAGTAACCGCCTATCAATTATGAAAAAAAAGTCTATGAGAAAATTAAGAAAGGTACTTGCCCTCCAGACGTAAAGATTCACAAATCGTAGAAAAAGTTTCTTGAGAATTACTTTTTGTTTACGGCCCAAGGTGGTAAATTGTAATTGCATTCCTTTGGGGGTGGGGGACTTACAGAGAACGTCCAGAGAATTCAGCTGTATCTAGCTATCTATTGATTTATTTATCTTTGTTACATGCTATTAAGGTACTTTCGATTCTTAAATCTAACACTTTCAGCATAACATGACGTAATTACCTTTCTAAATTTATGCTGAACAATTTGCAGTTACTGACAAGCTTATGTTATTTATTTTAACCCTTTGCCGTCGTTTAACTACGTTTTGCTTCAGTACCCATTGCATAATTAATATTTTTACGCTGACTGACAAAGGGTTAAAAAGAAAGGACATAGAAAGATATATAATAAAAGTCAGGTATTCTATCTGAAAGGTTTTTTTTAGTATAGGTTGCGTTTGGAATGACGAATTGAATTCTTTTAGGTAAGTGAAGATAACTCATTTTGGAAATGTAATTAAGACGTCAGGCACTTGGGAGGTTTCCTTTTCAGGTGAAATTATCTCATATTGCCTGAAAAGAAGATATTTTCAAAGTAAACGTATGGTACAAAGTACTTTAATGTCACAAAAAGTGTTATGGTAATACTTGAATGAATTAGATAAAGAAGCATGTAATAAGTTGAATGCTTTTAAAATCATGCTACTTCATTTTTACAATAATTTGTTTCAAAGAACCACATTACATATTTGTGGACATCATTTTATTTTGTAAAATTGACTTATTTGGTGTTAACATATTGTGAATGCCAAACGTGTGCTAATAAGTTCTTCAGATAAAGTTACATTAAATGAGTGCATAAATAAAGTGCTAGCTACAATAAACATAACATTAACTCCTCAATTATTATTAAAAGTGCTAACATTGCAAAGATAATCATTAAAAATACCTGTAGGCAGATGACAATAGGATGAATGTATATTATAGTTGTATTATACTGTATGTGTTGGAGTATTAATATGTATAATAAATTTGTATTTAAAATAATATACAATCAGCATTTTATCTTAAACATGACGTCTGTATCCTTCCATAATTGCTCAGAAGGTAAATGCATCACACAGTCTGTTAATAACCCATGCAGACCAGGAAGATCCCAGGTTTGTATTTTTACCCAATCCTGAGATAGCTGACTTTAGAAAGGACTTAATGCTATAATTGACCTCAGTGTTCCTGAACCAGGGAGATGAACAAATTAACTAGGGTCCTACTGCTGATCACTGTCCACTGACCCCAAGTAAAATGTTAATGTATTTTGACATTGAGAAAGTACAGGATAGGGCACATCTGTAATGCCCCCTTCCCCATAGCCAAATGACCTCCTGGTGCTCACTGTCTTGGATAATCTATGGAGGATGACCATTTTGATGAGGTACTGGAGGGTTGCTAGAGCCCAATGAACTATACTCCAACAAAATATGACCACTTTAAGGAGAGAAGATGAGAAATGGGGAGAAAATTGGAAGGGGAATTATTGATATCTGTCTTTGTGTGTTAAAACTATGCAAACTATCATGAACATCTTTAGAAACATAATAGATTTGAGCCTGGTGCTGGTAAATATCTTAAACATGTTCTTTCAAAACATATACTGTTAAAATGGCTTGTTGTCCATATAAGCCATGAACTTAATCTATCTTACTCTTCTGGTTCCATTTTCCTCAAAAATAGATATTTAAAAAAATAAAAATTAATAAAATAAAATCTTAAACATAAGAAAGATTTCAGAACATAGGATAAACATATCACATTTACCTTTAAGATAGGCAAACAACTTCCCATTTTTATAATGGTTTTGCAAAAAGGCTTTGAACCATATGTTAAAAACAATATTTTATAAAGTAATACAAATTATTACCAGTTGTGTAAACCATTTTAACCAAATATAAAGCTAAACAAATGATCAATAGACAAATGTCTTGTAGGTCCTATTTAATAACTGATGGAAGCAAATATTTACTTTATGGGACTCTTGTCAAATGTTTGTATCACCCATTGTTTTATTAGCAAAATAAGTAATCAATATTTTATCTTAAGCATTAAAGATACTTTAATCTTGGACTTACATACAGTAGAACATAACCATACATAATATCATTTGTAAGTATATAATTTGTGTGTAACACATAGCACAGTACTGTGAACTGTGGTCCTCAAAATTAATATGATATAAAAATGATATTATTTTATCATTAGTAGCAGCAGAAAGAATTACATCTCTTTTTTTGTATATGTGTATAGAGAGTTTAAATTTCAGCTTTTTTTCCCTGTGTAGGCTTTGATAACTTTTTCCTGCTTACATTGGACAGTAGATTTCAGACTCCAAGAAAGAAACATTCACAGATGAAAAAAAAGCAAAGCTATTCTATAATAGAAAGACAATATTTCTAATTTGTTAAATAGGGATTACAATGTTAATATTAGAATGTATGTAACATTGCAGATGAAAGCTAAAATTTCCTGCAAACAATTGGTTTTATTATAGCTGAACATTTGACTCAAGCTAATTCTGGTAACTGAAATATAACAAAATTGTTGATGGTAGAAGGCTATCAGGCTTAAATTAGAATTCTATGTATATATTCTACTGTAGCCCACTATTAAAGTATATTTAACTGTAATGGTTTATTGGGTTAGTAAAACAATAGTGGGAGATACAAACATTTAATTGATTCAACAGAAGCCAAAACATTGTTTATAGTCAAAAGCTAAGTGGAATGTGTAACATTGCAAATCAAATGTGCGTTAATACTTAAAAAAAAAACTGCAGTAAAAATATCACTGTGCTATAAAAATGTAGGTAAATTACTGGATCTGTGGTACCTTCAAGTATCTGTATTAAAAACAGAAACCTGCTTTTATTACTTCCAATGATTACAAATAAAATACTTATTTTTTGTAATAAATCTGAGATATGAACTAATAATTTGCTACTTTTTTCAATCACATTTTTGATTGTGTGGAACAATGTGGGATATCAGATTTTTTTGGTGTTATTTTTGTAGCAGAGGTTTCGGCTAGATTGGGTTGCGTTATTTGGAGCAAATACAAAGAGACATACAGAAAAAATCTTGCTATTTTAATATAAAACAGAGAGTATATATTTCACAGATGTCTGAGGTAAATATTGGCAGGTATTTATATGAAATAGGAATATGTTTTTATAGGGTGATGTGGTGAATTTTAAGGAACATTTTGAGATGTTTTGTTTTAAATGTAAAACAATTGACTAGAAGTGATTGGACTTGTTAAGCAATTTTTACATAATAATTGAGAATTTTACACTGGTACAAGACTTGATGAACAACATGGAATTCTAATAGATGTAGCAAATGAGTCTCTATCATGTATATTACATTCTGCATTGTCTAAAAGATAAAAATTATGGGCTGAACATATAGTACATTATTTAGATTTTTTTTAAAGAATGCATATAATATTCTGGTGAGAAACCAAACCTATAAACATTGACTAGAAATTAATCAAATACACAGAAAGGGAACATTCACTGTATTGTATTAATCAATTCACTGTATTGTATTAATCAATTGGTAATAAAAGGAAATTGTCATTTTAGTATATGGCATGTTTGTACAAAAAATCTGTAATTGATAAAAACTTGCTGATGTTAGTGTTTTGTTACTTGTAATCCAAAATAGGTAGTGTACAGCTTGTGCTACATTTGGTTAAATGATGTGCCTTAGTTGCTTTCAGTGTACATGTATATTAGAAGATCTGCTTGGAGACATTTTGTATAAATAAGGATAATCTCAATTATATAAATGTACATTTCTTTACTGTTGCATATCTCTTAAATAAGATGTAACAAATAACAGGGTATTTCAAATTTACTGGAAGACACAGGAAATGTGTGGACTGTGCTATTGTATTTTCATGTTATTGTTTGCAGCTGTTGTTTGATTATATTACTTGGTGAGTAAAATATAATTTAAGTTAAAACAAAAAGAATACAAATGAACAATTTGAGTTGCTGTTGAATTAGAAGAGTAATGAAACACAAAAATGGAGATATGGTTTCTGCTATGTAAAGCAGTATCCTAAAACTTACTAGACGGTAAGATACTATGAATAATATCAGAACATAGGTATCAAAGGTATATTATAAATCATAATTTTCCTACATTTTAGAGCACTGTTTGTTTATTTTCTCCTCAACTTGTCTCCTTTATACTACACAGATAGGAATTTTACAATGATGAAAAAACAAATTGCTCAACAATTTTCTCTTTTTTAGTTTACATAAAGTAAGCTGAATGTATTGTTTGTTGCTGATGACTGAATTTAAAACTTATATTGCAAGAACAGTTTGATACTTGTAGCAACATAGTAAATGTCAGTTTTAAAATATTACCTATACACTTTCCAGGCAATAAAATAAATCCAAAAATATATTTTCAAATGAAATAACATTGTTAATAGTGACTGAAATCACTGCTTGCAATGCAATGTTATTATATTTAAAGGGTTCTTGCTTAAATACGAGGGACAAAAAGCGTTTGACAAAATTACATTTATTGTGAAAAGAGCAGTAATTGGAATAAATGATTTCTGACATGACCCTGGATTTTGTACCCGAATATTTTCTGTCCCTTTTGATACTTTTCATAAATGTTGTACACATTCTGATCAGAACTATTACTTCCGTGTTTATCTGGCAGAGAAATCTCGCGAGATGATGGTGGTGGTTGGTGGGGTGTTTGCGGTGACGATGGAATTGTGGGAGATGTAGTTTCGATGCCTGCGCGCACATCGGCTGAAGAGCAACGTAAAACCACAAGTCCCACAGTACAACGCGGTCCAGGCGATTAACCGGAAATGGCGCGGCACCCGCATAATGATTGACATGCATTTGAACCAATAGCCGGCGGCAGCGTGGCTGCGTGAGCTCGCTTAGCCAATAAGTGCGGGTGAGCGGGCGGGTGTTTCCTGGTACGTGCCCACTTGCCGCTTTTCCGTGCCTGTAAGGAGCTCGTTGGTGTGGCTGGTGCTGAAGCGATGGGTTCCGCGCTGCTGTTGGGCTCTCTGCCGGCGGCGCAGCTCTTTTACTGGCTCGGGGTGGCGACGCTGACCTGGCTTTCGCTGAAAGCGGCCTGTCGGCTGCTGAGTGGAGCGCAGGTGTTCGTGTTGGGAGCCGGCGTCAAGATGGGACGCTTTGGCCGCTGGGCAGGTGAGTGCGGGACCCACGGGGTGGGTCAGTCAGTCTGGAGTGAGTGTGGGGTGGGGGTGAAGAGACAGGCCGCCAAACTCCTGCCACTGAGCCCTTGTAAAGCGGCTAATGGTGCCCCCACCCCCAGGGCTCCTGAAGTTACTGGCCGGGCAGTGGATAGCAGCAAAGCTGTGGAGGCGAGGTTACTAGGAGCAGTACAGAGTGAGCCCTGGCCGCTCCACAACCTCTGGTCTGAATGCCCATTGTCCCGGTGCTGGGCATTTATCCCGAACCTAACCTTCCCTTCCCTCCCCTCCCCCAGCCCCTTGTGACCCACTCTCTGAGCTGCAGCTCCCCCAGCAACAGATTGCTTAACTTTCAATCATTTTGTGCTTTTTTTCCCGTTTTCTGCACAGTATCTCTACCATAATTCGTTCCCTCCATTGCAGGATATCTGTTAAAGTGGTTAAAGCAATCACAGTAACTTGCTGTCAGATTTTGGGGTGATTGTTGTTGTTCAAATATCACCAGAAAGGTGCCCCTGACTTGGATTGTTTCCTTTTACTATATGGACAGCCAGCATAGATTTGTTAAAGGCAAATTGTGTCTTTGATGAAGTAACAGAGGGTTAATGAAGCTAGTGCAGCAGGTGTGCATATATGGACTTTCTCAAGGCATTTGATAAGTACCACATAACAGACTTATTTGGAAAATTGAAGCACATGGGATTAAAGTGACTTGGGTATGTAATTGGCTTTGGGATAGGAGGCAGAGAGTAGTGGCGAATGGATGTTTTTCTGACCGGAGAGAAGTATTGTGACCATTGCTTTTCTTGTATGTAAATGAGCTTGACTTGGGTATCGCGAGTACATTTCGAAGTTTGCGGATGACTCAAAACTTGGCAATGTAGTAAATAGTGAGCAAGTTGGTAGCAGACTTCAGGAGGATGTAGACAAATGGGTGAAATGGGCAGACACATGGCAGATGCAATTTAATGCAGATAAGTGTAAGTGATACACTTTGGGAGGAGTAACATGGAGAGACAATATAATTTAAATGTTACTATTTTGAGGGGGGTGCATGAGCAGAGGGACCTGGAGGTGCATATTAGCAAATCTTTGAAGGTGACAGAGCAAGTTAAGTGGTGAAGAAATCGTATGGGATACTTTGTAAATAGGGGCATTGAATACAAAAACAAGGAAGTCAGGCTAAACCTTTACAAATCAATGGTTAGGCCTCATCTGGAGTATTGCATACAATTCTGGGCAGCACACTTTAGGAAAGATGTCAAGGCCTTGGAGAGGAGATACAGAAGAGGTTTATGAAGATGATACCAGGGATGAGGGACTTCAGTTGTGTGGAGAAATTGGAGAAGCTGGAATTGTTGAGGTTAAGAGGAGTCCTATTAGAAATATTCAAAATTTATGAGGGGCTTGATATAGCAAGTAGGGAGAAACTGTTTCTTCCTGCAAGTGGGTCAGTAACCAGAGGTTACAGATTTAAAATAATTGGCCAAAGAGCTAGAGGGGTAATGAAGTTTTGTTTTCCAGAGGGTTAAGATCTGGAATGCACAACCTGAAAGAGTGGTGGAAGCAGATTCCATAGGAACTTTCAAAAGGCAATTGGACATGTACTTGAAGAGAACTAATTTGAACGGTTATGGGGGAGGGGGGAAGCTGGGGTGTGGGACTAAATTAGACAGTTCTTTCAAAGAGCCGGCCCAGGCATGATGGGCTGAATGGCCTCCTGCGCTGTAAGATTCTATGATTCAATAGATAGGGTGTCCGCAACCCTGCCTACTGCCTTTGTTTCAGCCAGCTGGCCGCAGTAGGCTCCAAGTGTGTTGACTTCGCAATGTTACAGTACAGAAAGAAACCATTTGGTCCACCAGTTGAGTGGGTGTTTTCTCCACATGAACAAAGGCCAATTGCATTCTTCTACTGGCTCTAGATACTGCTCTTTCCAAGTAACTCTAATTCTCTTTTTTAAATGAATTTATGGACTCTGTTTCAACAACAGATTGCAGCAGAAAATTCCATATTCTAATGACCCACTGTAAAGTTTTCAAATATTCCCTTTCATTTTTTAAAATTCTTTTCCCTCTTGTTACTGCTTTGCTGACCAGTGGGAACAATTTATTGAGATTTACCGTGACACACAATAATCTTAAAGACCTCTGTTAGGTTATCCCTTAACTTTCTTAGCTCCAGTGGAAGGAGCCCTAACTTCTAAAATCTCTCTCTGGTAATAACTGTGAACTTGCGCAACACGTGTATGTGTGTATTTTTTATATATATAATTTTTTAAAATATATTCAATTTTGGAATGTGGGTGTCACTGGCAAGGCTGGCATTTATTGGCCACCTCTAGTTGCCCTTGACAAGGTGGTGAGCTGCCCCAGTCCATGTGGTGTAGGTGCTCCCACAATGCTGTTGGGGAGTTCCAGGTCTTGCATGAGTTAAACATTAGTTCTCTTTGTATTCTGTGCCTCTGGATATAAATCCAAGGATTCAGTTTGACTTTTTATTTTGACGCTATCTACTTCTGCCAGCTTTAATAGGCTGCATATCTGCACACCAAGTTTCCTCCATGCCATTTAAGGCGTATTTACTTTCCCTATTTTTTTAAGTCCAAAATATGTCGCTTCACCTTTTTCTACACTGACTTGCAACTTCCACCTATCTGTCTATCCCGCTAGCCTATTCATATCCTTACTCCTCTAGTCTTTCACAGCGCAATGCTCATCAAAATTTGCCATATGCTCCCCTTCCTCCTCCCCTGTGCAAGCCCCCCCCCCCCCCCCCCCAAAAAAATTGGTTTAAACAGCAGATTTCAATATTGTTCCTCCAATTCCTAAGACCAAGTAATTTATGTGTATGGTAAATAAGAGTGCCACAATGCAGGCCTATGTGGAGCACAACTCACCACATCTATCAGTCTGAGAAACTTCCTTTTACCCATATTTGCTTTTTGTTCTGTAATCATCTCTTTATCAATGTGGCCACATTCTCGTTAATTCCATGAGCTGTTATTTTTACCATAAGTCTCTTATCGGGTGTGGTTTTTTGGAAAATCCATATAAATTGTGTTAATCGCATTTCATTTTTCTTCATTTATTTCTTCAAAGTCTCTTATGAAGTTGATCAAGTGCAACCTGTCTTTTAGATCAGTGGTTTTCGGGGGGGTTCATAAACACTTTCTAGGGGGGTCCATGAAATAATGTGAATGGGACCCGTTGCTGCGATGGCACGGGTCGGGCCCGCACTGTTGGCCGTTATTTTGATTTCCTTCGTCCGCTCGAGCGGCGCAGAGCTCACACTGGGGAGTTTGGGGGGGGGGGGCTTGGTGCATTCGCACAGCAAGGCCCTGGTAAGCGATTGCCGAGCGGGCACTGGGGCCGAGGCAGCTCTGGGAACGGACACATAACTAGGGGCCTCGGACTGACTGACAATCCCAAAAGGAGACGCGCAGCCTCGGACACCGGGAATGGATTCGCGGGGATGGGGCTGGGGAAGGGTAGGAAGGAGCTGCCACGTCAGCCTTGTCCAAGGGCCTGGAATGACGATCAAGCCGCGCTTCGTTCATCGAGTACGGCAGCTGGGCCTGTGACTGGACCCCGGACTAAAGCTGCGGCCCCAGTTACTGCCGGTGTTCCGATGGCAGAAATGCCGGACTGCGCGTCGGCGATATTCCAGCATAGACATGCCGGTAAACAGCAGAGGGGGAGGAAAAAAACCCTGAAGCACTCAGCAGCTGTGCAGTGAGTAGGTGGGTGGTGGAGGGTTACACCAGAAATGGTGCCAATGTTCCCAATGGGAGCCGCCAAGCCTAATCCAACTCCAGGAAGAGTAGGAAGATGTCATGCGTTGAAGTATTCAACTGGCATGTTGTTGAACCTGTAGGGTTATCTTTCAACTGAAGAAGATAAAATCACCAATCACATCAATGTTCATACAGCCCTGGCAAAATTTCATGCAAGTTCCCTTAACAGGACAGTGAACTTTGCATTCAGAAATATAAATATGCAAGGAGTTTATAGCATTTTATTTAGATTGGGGGGTGGGGGCAGTCCATGATTACAAATCCATTTGAAAAGGGGTCCTTCAACTAAAAAAATTTGAGAACCACTGTTTTAGATATCTGTGCTTACTGGCCATGATTATCTTTCTCTAAGTTCTCATTAGTTTCAGTGCCCGTTATAGATTCTAGTAGTGTTGCGTAGTATTTGCAGTATAGAAACGGGCCATTCGGTGTGCTGGTGTTTATGTTCCACACGAGTCTCTTCCCATCCTACTTCATCTCACCCTATCAACATATTCTTCTATTCTTTTCTCCCTCATGTATTTCTCTAGCTTCCCCTTAAATGCAATTCGCTTCAAATATTGCATGTGGTAGCAAGTTCCACATTCTAACCACTGGGTAAAGCAGTTTCTCCTGAAGTCCTTATTGGATTTATTAGTGCCTATCTTCTATTTATGGCCCCTAGTTTGGGATTCCCCCACAAGTGGAGACGACTTCTACATTACTTTCAGCAGTGACTAGACTTCAAAAGTACTTCATTGGCTGAAAAGCGCTTTGGGACATCCTGAGGCAGTGAAAGGTGCTATATAAATGCAAGTTCCGCTCTTTCGCTTGCTCCATATTACAATATAGATATACTGGTAAAGAGCGAGCTCTACCAGTATCTCTCTCTATTGTAATATGGAGACCAGAACTGAGCAGTACTTGAGTGCGATCTAACAAAGGTTCTATACAAGTTTAACATAATTTCTCTGCTTTTGAATTCTATTTTTACCAACAGTTAAAGCAAGACTTTCTGGTCTAGAATTACCTGGTTTATCCCTGCGTTTTTTTTTTAAACTGGTGTCACATTTGCTCTCTTCGAATTTTCCTTTCTGCTGAATTTTGGAAAATTATCGTCTGCACCTCCAGTGTTTCATTCCTCGCTATCTTCTGCATTACCAGATATAAACCATCAGGTTCTTGTGGTTTGTCTACCCTTTAACTTTAGTGCCATCTCTCTGAGTAACTTCTATTCTTGCACTGAACCTAATTATATTGTAGTCCCCATTTACCAAAAGTTCCCCTACTTTTAGGTCACCTTCATATTCATAACCAGGTCAAGTAGTGCCACCTTCCTTGTTTGAGCAGCAACATATTGACTGATGCTTTAACACACCAAGAAAAATCTCCTTTCTCACCAGGAGCAATTTCCCTCGCCCAGTCCATTTTTGGACACTTGGAATTCTTTTCTTAATACGTGCCTCTCTAATTTGTCTACAAATTTTGTTCTTCATTTCTATGAATATTTAGCAGTCTATAATATACTCCCAGTAATACGATCGACCCCATGCTATTCCTCGACTCTTTCAAAGGCATTCTTTTTGAACCACCTCTTGATTTGAAATCTTTGCACTTGTGTTCTGATATTATCTCTAATTAATGTCACTGGCCCTCTGTTTTCCTTAAAATTTTACACCCAGGCATATTAATTCCCAATCCGGAACCGGCTGCACCCACTTTCAGGTAGTGCTGTTATAACATGGTTTTGTATTTTAATTGATATCTCTAGTTCCCTAATTTTGTTTCTTATACACTGTGCATTGATGTATGTACGTACTAGTTTTGATTCTTTTTGTCTTCCCAAATCCTGTTTTTTTTTAATTTTACTCTTTTGCCTGTTGAATCTCTCAGCCTTTCTACCTCAATACTAAAGACCTAAAGCTCAATTTTCCTTTCAGGCTGTCATTTCCATTCATTCTTCTCCTTTCCTTCCCCCCCCCCCCCCCTCTCCACAGACCTAGTTTAAAATGCTGCAAGGACATTTGTTCAGGTCTAGTCTGTACCATTTTGTATGGATTATTGCTGCCCTAGGAATCTGAATTTTTCCCTCCAACACTACATCTTTAGCCATGCATCTGGTTGTGCCTGTAACGGCTAGTGCATGGCAGTATGTTGTGATGCAATAACTAATTCTGTCAAAGCAGGAATTGGTGTCAACTTTAAAATTGCTCTTAAATACAGTGGGGTATAAATTCATCTTGGGCGGGTAGTGCAACATGGACGATAGTCCCCTGAGCCATGTCCAAGTTGTGGGTAGGCTTAGTGTTTATAATTAGAGCCAAGAGGAGTTAGAATTCTAAAACCAAGCTTCTTGAATTCTGTTGATGCATCAAAACCCAATGGCCCAGATTCTGCGATCAGTGGGTGCCAGCCACTCATTACGCTTGCACTGTATGGGCTTTTGCACTGGAACACGTGGTGATTTAGAAATCCAAAACACTGTGGCCCCCTCTACAGGGGATCTGGGACGGTGTGTCTCCTAAACTGACCCAATTGAAGAATCCTTGCTGAGACATGCAGCGTCTGAACCAGGAAGTGTAAGTTAGAATAGTTAATTCACTGCCAAATCGAGGACAGAAAGTGAAATAAAATGAGGGAAAGAAAGATGGGATTGAGAAAGATAAGAGACAAAGAAAGTTTTATTTAAAAAAAAAAAGTTCACTTATTTAAATTGTTTTAAATCTCCAACGATAATTAAAATCTGAAGGAATGAGATTGCATACTTGTAAAAGTTACTTTTCAGTGCCAGAGAGGTTGTTTGGCAGTAATTAAATTTTATTACACTTGAAATGACAAGCCCTAACTTTTCCTGTCGAGTTTAGTGGGTGTATCTCACGCAAGTACTGCAACTTTACACTGTTCCATGTGTTTCAATGCCGAGTCTCTCGGCGAGTTACTGTTATAGCAAAGCTTCTGGAGGAGCAGGGTAACTCTGACAGCAACTTCCTGATTTGTGTTTAACTGCACATGTGCGGTTGCCAGACGTTGCTGTCCGACCTACTCGTCAATAACGGTCAGCACTGATGGCCTCACTGTTGTTCTTACTGCAAGATTCATGTCGATGCATTTCTTTAAGTAACTGCTCCACTGCAGTAAGTTATCCACTTTGAAGCTCAATTTCATAAAACATTAAGTTGTGACATCTGGTTAGAGACTGACTCCAGTAGTCTGGCAGAAAAAGAAATGCTGTATTCCCTCCACACAGTTTTGTACGACTGACCTTTTCCCCTCGTTGCTTCTCTTTTGCAGAAAAGTTTCTTTTACTAGTCGATCTCCTGTGGCGTTGCTCATGGAGAATCAGGATGAAGTGTAGCTTTCAGGTGAAGTGGAGGACGGGGGATAATTGGATGACTTTTGTGCAGATGTAATTTAGTTCCCATTTTAAAGCTATTTTTTTATTATAAATTCCTATATCCACATTTATAATGGAAACTGCCTATGTAAATTTGAGGATAGTTTCACTATCCTGCCATTGGCACTGCAGCACCTCCATTGGCAGGAGTGTATAATTACAGTATGGCAAGTTTACATAGGCAGTTTCCATTGTCAATATGGACACGGGGATTTAGAATGCAAAAAATGACAGGACATGCATGCAGACGCAAGATTTTTAATGTGTGGATTACAGTAACATTTCACCACTATTGATACTCTACTTTAACACTACCCCTTGTAATGTAGATTGCTGACTTGATTAACTTTTTCAAACTATTATGTTGTAAAGGAAAATATTATACTTGGTTCTTTGTTACAAGCTCACCTTGCAAATGAAGTACTCAGAAATTCATGGAACATGGAGATTATTGGTCTGAAAGTTGTGTCTACCACAGCAGAGTTGACATTTCAAGATGTGGAATATGTCCTTGATTTACAGAGTATTAACTAAACAGAAAGTTACTTAATGGAGCTGGAATTTGGATTTAGTCTTGAACTGGTCTTGTGGTGTTTTAGTGCTACTGGCCCCAGACGCATGGGTCTCCGAGCTGGTGGAAACCTCAGACGAAACATCTCAGGAGCTGGCTTTACTGAATTCCGAGTTTATGTGGAACTTCTACTTGCAGCACGAGACCCCCTGCGTCAGGAGACAGCAGCCTTAACACCGCACTGAAACCAATATAAATGCAGCTTTGTTTAGTATCTTCGAATGTATCCAATACCTTCAGAAGTCTCAACAGTTTGCACTTGGTTAGGGTCCTAGTGTGATTTGTGTTGAAAAACAACACTTTGTGGGTAGGTGTGGTTGAATCATTTTAATTTTTTTTTGTTTTTGACATGGGACACCGAACCACTACTGTTGCAAATAATGCTACACTAATGTTTGGAGTAGCTTTATTACAGTAATATTAAACCTAAAATAATCATGAATTACAACTTTAAAAATAAAAAAAAATTGTTTGCCTTATTTTCTCCTTTCCTATTTTGTGTCCAATTATTTAAGGTTTTTCCCCCCCACTCTGTTTAATCTATGTTTATTGCATCCTCCTTCCTGGTTTCTATTTCAGAGGCCATAGCATCTTTATTTTCAAAACTAGGTTTTCAGTGGCTGAAACCCAGCTTTAATTGCTGGCTTTTCAATCATTAGAAAGCACTGAATGTAAAACTTGAAGTAACCAGGTATAAGGTGAAAGGGGTCTGTCAAGCCTGGTGGTGGCCTGAGATTCTGAAAACACCTGGACAGGTGAGTCTTTGTTTGGCACTGGAAGAATTTTTAAAAATTCGTTCACTGGATGTGGGCATCACTGGCAAGGCCAGCATTTATTGGCCATCCCTAATTGCCCTTGAGAAGGTGGCGGTGAGCCACTGCCTTGAACTGCTGCAGTCTGTGTGGTGATGGTACTCCCATAGTGCTGTTAGGAGGGAGTTCCAGGATTTTGACCCAGCAGTGATGAAGGAAAGGTGATCTATTTCCAAGTCAGGATGGTGTGTAAATTGAGAGCATCCTAGTAAAGCAAGAGTATTGAAACTTCTTAATGGGCCAGTCAGTTGCTTATCATTGCGCCCCATTGGCCACATAAGTAATTACAAGACAAAACACTGAATGCAAGGCATACTTTTATCAGTCACTAAAAAGTACAAACATTGGTCCAGAATTTGCTGGAGCAGGGCGGCTTGCCCGGCTAGTTCAACTTTTCCTGTACCTTTCAGCTCACCTTTTTTTGCCCTGTAAGTTGCTGGAAGTGCGAACTGATAACATCGTGGCAAAGGCAACGGGGCATCTGGGACCTTCCGTGAATGATGGGCGTAACAGTGTATCTGCTTAACCAATGAGATTTAAGGATTGAGAAATAAAGGACTGAGAAGGAGGGTGAATTCAATGTCAAATCAGGTACAAAAAGAGAAAGAGGGGAAGGAGGATTGGATCGAGAGAGACAAGAAAATGTCAAATCTTAAATTTTACATTTTTAATCAACAATTCAGTGCCTGAAGGAATAAGACTCCACACTTGGTATTGTTCATTTTCTGGGAGGTTGATTGACAGTTATTATAGCGGCATTAAAAGGGTGCTTCTGCTGTTAATTATGAGACTTGACTTTCTGTGGTGCGTTTAATGGCCAATTAATGTGAAAATGGAGCAATTTCATGAAACTTGGAGGTTAAGCGCGAGATACCGGTTTCACAAGCTAACAGTGGAGCGGCACAATCGCCCAGCAACTTGTGCCGATTCGCAGTTCACAGGTTATCTCTTGCTTGCCACAAGTTTTGCACATCTTTCACACCATTATTTTTGAGCACATTCCGGCCCATTAAGCTAAGCAGCCAGTTGTTTTTCTTTAATCAGGAAAATGTAGAGGTACACACTAACTAATGTGAAGTGTGACATTGGTTCTGTTTTCATGTTGAAATAGAACATTTTCTACACTTAAAAAAATACAGAGCAAAAGATTTTCTCAAACACCTTTTTTTTGGTAGAAGAATGTAGTATGTGTTGATTTCATTATCATTAAGCATGGAATCAGTTTTTTTTCTTTCTCCCCTGCACCTAGAAGACAATAACTCTTGTTGGAATACACATTTCTAATGGGTGGATCTATGTTTTCATTGGAAGAGCTGATGTATGGATGCCACTCTCCCGTGATTCAAACTTGAAGTGCCTTTAAAAACGAGATGCTGTATGGAAAGACAGACAGTAGGTTTTGGTATACTAGCAGGATGAGGTCAAATGAAGTAAAGGGCTGCCTTCATTCAAGCTTCAGTTGTACAAGGTATTGGTGAGACCGCACCTGGAATACTGCATACAGTTTTGGTGTCCTTACTTAAAGAAAGACATCCTTGCTCTCGAGGCAGTGCAAAAAAGGTTCACTCGGTTAATCACGGGGATGAGGGGGTGGTCATATGAGGAGAGGTTGGGTAGATTGGGACTCTACTCATTGGAGTTCAGAAGAATGAGAGGCGATCTTATTGAAACATATAAGATTGTGAAGGGGTTGGATCGGGTGGATGCGGGGAGGATGTTCCCGATGACGGGTGAGACTAGAACTAGGGGACATAGTCTTAGAATAAGGGGCTGCTCTTTCAAAACTGAGATGAGGAGGAACTACTTCACTCAGAGGGTGGTAGGTCCATGGAATATGCTGCCACAAAAAGCTGTAGAAGCTACATCATTAAATAAATTTAAAACAGAAATAGACAGTTTCCTAGAAGTAAAGGGCATTAAGGGTTACGGGGAGCGGGCAGGAATTTGGACATGAGTCTAGGTTCGGATCGGTCATGGCCCTGTGGGTAGTGGAGCGGGCCCAGGGACCGTGTAGCCTGATTCTGCTCCTATTTCGTGTGTGCAATTCTGTTAGATGCAGGAGATGGTTCTGTGATAGATAGTAGATTGGCGGTTAGGATCAGATCAGCCATGATCTTATTGAATGGCGGAGCAGGCTCGAGGGGCTGATTGGCCTACTCCTGCTCCTATTTCTTATGTTCTTATGTATTGGTGATCTTGTGATATTCATAGCTCCCAAGTTCCCTGTTGTTTTTAAATGTAAGTGTTTAATTATGACTGTAGGAATGGTTTGTTACTGTAAGCAGAGTCTGTCCTGTGCTGTTGAAGGTTACCCATTAGAGCCAAGAGGGCAACCAGGCATGTTGGAAATGGTGTTAAAATTGCAGGGATGCTGAGGGAGTAAGTAAAAGTTGCTAGTTTAAATGTTCTGTGGTTTAGCTCTTGGATATCATTCAGTGTAGGCGCTGTGTTCTGCAATAGCTCAGTTGGTAGTGCTGGCTCCTCTTGAGTCAGGAGGTTATAGATTCAAGCCCTACTCTTGGGTCCACTTGAACAGGTGGATGGGACCGTGACATAGGCAAGTATTCTTTTTGCCAGACCAAACAAAAGTACTTCAAAGGGTCTATTTTTCAAATTTCACTAAGGTTCAAATAGAAACATTACGCCCATTAACATTACTTTCCTACATTACAGCAGTGACTACACTTCAAAACTACTTAATTGGCTGTAAGGCACTTTGGGACGTCCTGAGATTGCGAAAAGGTGCGCTATAAATGCATGTCTTAAACCTAACAATTCAAATAAAGCAAACAAAAAGAAAAAATATTCTTGTCGAATAAAGACTCTAAAGCATGAAGGCAAAGGCCCAGGTCTGTCACTGGTCTGTCATTGTCCTGGATTTTCCAGCAACGTCTAGCGCACCGATCATGCCATTGATAAATTCCTTCATATTTTCCTGCATTGTAATTAGAATATGGCAATGAATTGGAAGTGGCTGGACCTTTTTTTTTCTGGCGATTTCACAAATACAATAGTTGGGTTGAACTTTAAAGTTTTAAAGTCATCTTATAATGTGAATTCGAAGTAATGGCACTCATCCAAAGTGCTACTCCCAGCAGGCCGATCTCCTCTTGGTGGAATCAGTCAGCCTGCTTCCATTTGGAGCGCGTCATGAATTTGAGTAGGGAGATTCTGTTAACCCTGTTCTCTAGCCTCAGAGTGGTCGATGCTTAATCATTTTGAGTGAGTTTTTCTTCATACATTAGAAAAAATGATCTATAATCTCTCAAACACACTGCTGCCAGGCCTCCAACACCATTTTCTTTATCTTTAAGTCTAAGTGGCAGCAGCATGAAAGAGAATCTAGCAAAATCACAATCTCCATTGTTTTCAGGTGGGGTGTGGAGCTATGAAAATTACTGTTCTTGCTGCAGGGTAACAGTGGAGTGGCGTAAAAGTCGCAGGAAAATACGGAATGCCGTCAGTAATGGCGCAAGTCACTTCATTTCCTCTTTGTTTAGCACTGTTCAAGGGTTCTTTCGATGTAGATGCGCCATTATAATGGCTCATGTCTCTGGGGAAAATCTGAACCAATAAACATGTTACTAGTCACTGCAATATCACATTCAACATTTAGAAGTTCAGGCCTAATTAATTGGTTTTCACTGGCTTATTATAGAACTGACTAGCTCTGGAAGTGTCTGTTACGGTGTTGTATCTTGCAATCTAAAGAAGGGGAGGTCTGATTTTTGAACACCTGCCCTGCCTATGCCAATAAGGTGGACATAAAAAAAATTCTATGGCAATATTTGGAGAGCATTGAGGTCCTGTGGTGTCCTGGCCAACATTCCTCCCCTGAACCAACAGCACTGGTCACTCACCTCATTTACTGTTTGTGGGATTTTGCTGTATGCACATTTGCTGCAGTGTTTGACAATGAGGGCACTTCAAAAGTAATTCATTGGATGCCGTGCCCTGAGAATGTGATATGTTTTATATAAATGCAAGATCTTAGTCTGAGCTGATCAAGGATGTCTGAGACCAAAAGAAAGACTTGCATTTATATAGCGCCTTTCACGACCACCGGACGTCCCAAAGTGCTTTACAGCCAATGAAGTTCTTTTTTGAAGTGTAGTCACTGTTGTAATGTAGGAAACGCGGCAGCCAATTTGCACACAGCAAGCTCCCACAAACCGCAATGTGATAATGACCAGATAATCTGTTTTAGTTATGTTGATTGAGGGATAAATATTGGCCAGGACACCGGTGATAACTCCCCTGCTCTTCTTCGAAATAGTGCCTTGGGAGGGATCTTTTACGTCAACTTGAGAGAGCGGTCGGTGCCTCGGCTTAATGTCTCCTCTGAAAGACTGCACCTCAGACAGTGCAGCACTTTCTTAGCACTGTACTGGAGTGTCGGCCTCGATTTTTGTGTCTGAAGTGAGACTTGAACCCACAACCTTCTGGGTACGAGTGCTACCCACTGACACAAAGGTTAAAGCATAATCTCTTTCTGATGAAGGGAAATAATTAATGCTGTAAATTTGAAAGAACATAAAATACTGAAAATACATATGTTTGCAAAGAGAAAAGACCAGTTAACTGTTTGGGTGTAGACCCTTTGTGACGTCCCTTGCTGATGGGTTTGCCTCTGAGTGCTTGAAGACTGGTGTGACTCAGCCTTCATGTTACCGAGTAACTTGGAATTGTAGAAGGGACTTTGTGTAATTAGATCAAGGTATGAGTCCAAACTCGGGTGCTGTCCACACATTTACTTCTGAATGTGGACTCCAGTGCAAGAAAATACAAGCTGCTGTTAATGAGTTACTGAATGATGTATTCATGTGCTTCAAACAATGGAGGCAACTCTAAGAATAAATCATGAGCAATTTGACAAAAGATTGAATACGAAATTTGACTTATCTTTATCTGTTTCTGGAACTTTCAGTGCAGGCACCAGATAGCCCAGCGATGGTTCAGGGTGAAGTGTGCTCAGCAGATTACACAGCTGCTGAAGATTTCTCTGCCAAGTTGTGAGATGTCCTTGCAGAGAGGAGGCTATTTGGAAAAACAAATGTGTAATTGTGAGCAAAGTCCTTTTTATTCTGGAAGCTGCATTTGGGAGGCAGTGATCAGCAGTGAAATGTAAAGCAAAAATCCGAGTACTTAAAGTTTTTCATAGAACAAGGTCTCAATTATGTGCATTCAAGAGTATTAGAAATAATTGTGGTAGTAGTAAGATGTACCTTAGTGGAAATGTTAAGCTCATTGATCGTATTACAATATAGCTAATGTGATTATGCTGCTTTTAAGTCAGAAGAATTGATACTTGGTGTGATGGGGCTGTTTGCTTGACATCCACAGTGTGGAAAAATAACTAGCATCTATTTTATAGGAAGCCATTCAAGAGCCTTTTGTGAGAGCAATGGTAAAATATGAACCTTCATTAACATTCTTGCTGAGGTTTTTTCAAAGTGCATTTTTATAGTGCTTTTTACAAGCTCGATGTCCCAAAGCACTTCACAACTAATGAAGTCCTTTTGAAGTGTAGTCACTGTTATAATGTAGGGAAACGTGAGAACCAATTTGCACGTAGCAAGGTCCCATACAGCAATGAGATTAAAAATGGATCATTTGTTTTTTGATAAATGTTGGCCAGCACACCGGGAGAACTCCCCTGCTTTTCTTTTGAAGAGTGGGAATCTTTATGTCCACCTGAGACTGCAAACAGGGCCTCGTTTTTAACATCTCATCCAAAAGATGGCACCCCTCTCGGTGCAGCATTCCCTTAGTATTGCACTGCAGTGTTGGTCTGGATTTTATCTGGAGTGGGACTTGATCTTCCAACTCTGAGGCAAGAGTCCTTCCACTGAGCCAAGGCTGACCCCCAAGTTATAAAAGCTGAAATTACACTTATGTGATGGTCAACACTTTATTCCAGTTCTTGGCTGTGCTGATGTAGGGATTTGCTAAGTGGTCCTCCATGGTATGAGGGGGTTTTCGCAATCTTTGTACAGCACGTTCCTCCTGAAAACCTAATGGTATAGGATCTAGAATGGGAATTATTGCTGCAGTAGGGTTTGTGGAAGGGGAGGTAATACCTAGCTAATATGAATTTTATTAAAGATGAACTCCAATTTAATGGATAAGGTGATAAATCTTGACTTGCTGAAAGCATTGGATGAGGTTTTTTCCTTGGAAGATCTGAGCTGAAACTTGAATTTTTTGACATTCCCCAGTAATAAAATATATGTAAAGGGTTCTTGGATACAGAATGCATTATCTTAAGTGATGGAGAAGCCGAGTTAATCACAACGTTTAAGAGGGAATTAGATTAACACTTGAAGATAAATATTAAATGGTTTGGGAAAAGGAATGTAAAATAGGGTTAGAGTAGATTGATCCGATGTGGAGTTAGCAATAGTTCAATGTGCCGCTTGGCCCACTTCTGTGCTGAAATTTCTGATTCTATAACAGGAAAGCGTACCTGTAGTACTGATTTTATAATTGAGAACCGATGACTCAGTCAAGACTTCTGGTGTCAATATTTATTATTTTTATTTGTTCTGGTGAATATTTTACCTTCCTCAAAGTCAGTGATGGTTTGGAATGAACCACTTTATTACATTAGGCACTCAGTGTTGGTGTTGCACAATTGGGTGCAGAGAAAGCTTCAGCTACTGTGCATCATAAAATGCATTAATCCTAACCTTGTATCCAGATTATGTCGAGTCTTGTATTTTGGAACTATGTGACTCCTCCAAATGCATTTTGCATATGACCCTTGCAGCCAGTAGGAGGAAGAAACTTTTATCCTGTCTTCTGGGCTGGATTTTAACCCAGGTCCCCGGATGTGAAAAGACTGCATACTCACCCACTCGGTCCACAATTATGCTCATGATGCTTTTCACCAAAGTATTGTAAGTAGCATATTTTAACTTTGAGATTGATATTTTAAATCTTGTGTGCAATATTCAAAAATCTATAGTAATTGAGAGAAATTATACTTGGGAAATGTGTGTTAATGTATATCGTGATTGAAGAAAATGAAGAGTTGGTCTGTATCACTCCTCACCTCACACAACCCAGAGTTGCATAACTGAATTTTGGAACACAGTATAAGTATTGGAGGACATTTCCAAGGGTAGATTTTTATGAACATGAAACAAAATCCATATAGATAGGTGGAATCCTGGGTCTCTTCCTTGTACAGATTAGAACAATTCTCTTTAAAGTAAAAAGCTTTCTGCTTTACATTTACAGTTTGATATTTTCAAACAATCAAGATAGGAATGTATTCTTTTATAAATTGCATACTTTCAACATCCTTTTTATTTTTAAAATGTAACTTTTTTAAAGACTCATTTGGTTTTCCCGTTTGGCAATTTCAGATAGACCACTAAATATGGCCTTGTGCATCACTCTGCATGTCTCATTGTATCTGCACCCAAAATTGGTGCAAATAATCAGTTGCATTGAAATAGAACCCTCTTGTATAAATAGAATGTACACTGGGAGGCAGTGGGTTACAGAAAACAAACCAATGTTGATACTTTTGGCGCTCAAGTTGTGCTTTTTAAATTTTTTTTATAAGCCGCTCTTAACTTTGTCAATTCATTTCAAGAGCGTAAGTTTTTTTTTATTGTTTTACATTTCCCCATATAATATCTTTGAGCAGTTCTAAAGTTGTTGAAATGTTGGTTGATTTGGGGTGTAGGAAATCTGGCTTCTTTTGGATGTAGCTATATGCCGGAAACCACTTGGCTTGTTAAAGTTAACTACGCTACACTAGTAGCCTCCAGGTCATTTGTTTTGTCTGTTATATTGTGGAGGTGGTTCCATGGGATTGTAGTGAGACTAGGGTTGCCAACTCTGGTTGGAAGTATTCTTGGAGGTTTGACCATGTGACTTCTGGTCACAATGTCTGCAAATATTGTTGCATTTACCTTTTTTTTATAAAGGTTGGGTGCTCTGCAGTAGAGTATCTTTGCTTGTGATTTTGCGCCAGCAGTTCCAAGAAGCAGGAGGCCACCAGCAGACGAAGAAGGGGACAGAGGGTGTGGAAGAACAGAAACGGAAGTTGGGGAGGGATCGTAGGTGGGAAACCAGAGAAACTTTGATTCCATCAGTGAAGTAACTCACTGAAATTGCACCGATAACTAACATAGTAATACTGGTAACACTCATTCCTGTCGCAATCAACAGTAATACAGTAACTCACCTGATAGTCTAATGTAACTGGTAACATCCTGCTATTCTACCTGTAATTAGTAGTATTCCTACAACCTGCAGATATTCACCCTGTAACTACAGCCAGAATTCCCCCAGCACTGCATAAGATCAGGTTCCCCAGTCAATGACCCTTTTAGCCCCAACTCTTTCCGAAGCTCCTTGGACTCTGGTTTGGATTCAGGTTCTGTGTCGGTGACGACTCCTAAACTGGGCATCTCCGTCAGAGTCGATCTGTACTTGGACTTCACCTGTTAAAACCGGCTGGCACAGACTGACCTGAACCAAACCGATCTTGCACAAAGGGCAGGGGGCTCAGTGTTTGGGGCACTTCTCACAGGGCACAATGTCCTAAACTCAGCTTGGCACCAACATTTCTAAACCACTCCGAGCTTGGACTCGATTTTAAAGGAGAGTTTTTATAGAATGACAGAACAGAAGGAGGCCATTTGGCCCCTGATGCCTGTGCTGGCCCTTTCTCCTGTAACCCCATTTCCCCCAGATTATTTTATATTCCTCCTTGTCAAATACTTATCCCATTCCCTTTCAAATAATCTAGTATCTGCTTCAATAGCTGTGGTGAAACATCCCAGTGTTTAAAAGGCCTCCGTGCAAAAACCTTCATTTCCCGTTTCCCCCTTGGTTCTTCCAATGAGAATCCTCAGTCTCTGTCCCCTTGTTCCCCACGCGCTCACCAGTGGAAACAATCTTTTACGATTTACCCACAGTAAAGGCTCCCAAGTTTCACTCAGCCCTTTACTGGACGCTCCACTCTCGGTGCCGCTCCCATTCAGCACGTTGCTGCTGCTCCTGCCTCTGCAGGAAATGCTGGGCCGCACACCCACCCCATTCCCTAGTCTCACTCTTTCTTTTATATGGGGGAAGAGTGACGTCAGAGTTGGCAACTTATCTACGGCAGCAACCGGTGCTGTCAGTGGGGTGGGTGATGCTTCGCGGTGAAACATCCCATAGTTTAAAAGGCATAGAAACATAGAAGATAGGAGCAGGAGTAGGCCTTTCGGACCCTCGAGCCTGCTCCGCCATTCAATGAGATCATGGCTGATCATCCAAACTCTGTACCTGCCTTCTCCCCATATCCCTTGATACCTTTAGCTTTAAGAAATATATCTAATTCATTCTTGAATATATTTAATGACTTGGCCTCAACTACCTTCTGTGGTAGAGAATTCCACAGGTTCACCACTCTCTGGGTGAAGAAATTCTTCCTCATTTCTGTCCTAAATGGCTTACCCCTTATCCTTAGATTACGACCCCTGGTTCTGGACTCTCCGACCATCAGGAACATTCTTCCTGCATCTAGTTTGTCCAGACCTGTCGGAATTTTATGTTTCAATGAGATCCCCTCTCATTCTTCTATACTCCAGTGAGTATAAGCCCAATCGACCCAATCTCTCCTCATATGTCATTCCTGCTATCCCAGGTATCAGCCTTGTGAATCTTCGCTGAACTCCTTCCATGGCAAAAACATCCTTCCTCAGATAAGGCGACCAAAACTGCACACAGTACTCAAGGTGTGGTCTCACCAAGGCCCTGTACAACTGTGCAAGAACCACAGCCCCCCACCCAAACCACCAGTTGTTCCAGTGGGAATCCTCAGTCTCTGTCCCCCATTTGCCCACAGTAAAGTCCCATGGTCAAACTCTCCCCTTTATTGGTTGCTCCTCTCTCGCGCCACTATCGCTCACCATGGACAACTCACTGGAGTGGGCTAGCTGCCTTCTGTATGTGACAGTATGGGAACAAACATTTATATCAAGTGACTCTCGCTCAGAACAATGAGATTGATGTTCTACCTGTGGGGTCCTGAATTTAAATAAACAAAACTACGATGGTATGAGGCGCGAGTTGGCTAGGATGGATTGGGGAACGTTACTTAAAGGGTTGACGGTGGATAGGCAATGGCAAATATTTAAAGATCGCATGGATGAACTACAGAATTTGTTCATCCCTGTTTGGAATAAAAATAAAACAAAAAAGGTGACTCAACTGTGGCTAACAAGGGAAATTAGGGTTAGCATAAGATCCAAGGAGAAGACACATGAATTGGCCAGAAAAAGCAACAAACCTGAGGATTGGGAGCAGTTTAGGATTCTGCAAAGGAGGACAAAGGGATTAATTAAGAGGGGGAAAATAGAATGAGAGTAAGCTTGCAGGGAACATAAAAACTGACTGTAAAAGCTTCTATAGATATGTGAAGAGCAAAAGATTGGTGAAGTCAAGCGTAGGTCCCTTGCAGTCAGAATCAGGGGAATTTATAATGGGGAACAAAGAAATGGCAGACCAATTAAATACATACTTTGGTTCTGTCTTCACAAAGGAGGACACAAATAACCTGCAAGAGATGTCAGGGAACATAGGGTCTAATGAGAAGGAGGAACTGAATGAAATCAGTATTTGTAGGGAAATGGTGTTAGGGAAATTGACGGGATTGAAGGCAGATAAATCCCCAGGGCCTGATAATCTACATCCTAGGATACTTAAAGTGGCCCTAGAAATAGTAGATGCATTGCTGGTCATCTTCCAAAATTCTATAGACTCTGGAACAGTTGCCATGGATTGGAGGGTAGCTAATGTAACCCCACTATTTAAAAAAGGTGGTAGAGAGAAAATGGGGAATTATAGACCGGTAAGCCTGACATCGGTAGTGGGGAAAATGCTAGAGTCCATTATAAAAGATGTAATAGCAGAGCACTTGGAAAAAAGTGACAGGATCGGACAAAGTCAACATGGATTTACGAAAGGTAAATCATGCTTGACTACTCTACTGGAATTTTTTGAAGATGTAACTGGTAGAATAGGTAAGGGAGAATCAGTGTATTTGGACTATCAGAAGGCTTTCGATAAGGTCCCGCATAAGAGATTAGCGTGCAAAGTTAAAGCACGTGGGATTGGGGGTAAGGTACTGACTTGGATAGAGAACTGGTTGGCAGACAGGAAGCAAAGAGTTGGAATAAACGGGTCTTTTTCCAAGTGGCAGGCAGTGACTAGTGGGGTACCACAGGGATCGGTGCTAGGACCCCAGCTAGTCACAATATATAAATGATCTAGACGAGGGAACTAGATGTTATATCTCCAAGTTTGCAGACGACACAAAGCTGGGTGGGCGTGTGTGCTGTGAGGAGGATGCAGAGAAACGCCAGTATGATTTGGACAGGTTGGGTGATTGGGTAGATGCATGGCAGATGCAGTATAATGTGGATAAATGCAAGGTTATCCACTTTGGCAAAAACAGGAAGACAGATTATTATCTGAACGGCAATAGATTGGGAGAAGGGGAAGTGCAACGAGACCTGGGTGTCCTTGTGCACCAGTCGCTGAAGGTAAGCAAGCAGGTGGTTAAGAAGGCAAATGGTATGTTGGCCTTCATAGTGAGAGGATTCGAGTACAGGAGCAAGGATGTCTTGCTGCAGTTGTACAAGGCTGGATCACAAAGTTTCATTATTACACTCTAGGGTTCCGCTATTGCACAAGTAGCTATAAGGCAGTGGGAGTTGCCTTCCACTTTTTAAAAAGTAGATGCTCTGACTGCTTAAGGGAGTGACTGACACTGCTGTACATGAGATGAAATCTATGGGAATCCTGAATGTGTAACACTACATAATGTTTTTGATTGCTGTCCTATTCAACCATACAAAGTAATGTGACCAAGTGTACTTGAGTTTGTATGTGTGCAGCAGTGTATATAATGAAAAAAATTGCATTAAGCAGTCATATAACTACCACAGATGGCAAATATTTAGATATTACTCGTTAATCTCCCGTAGTGTTGCACAAGAAGTGAAGACCAAGTGGTGTCTTAAGCTCACACGGTTAGAGGGCAGCAGGATAATTGGACCAAGGAGGATGAAGTAAGGGATGTGGGAACTACCTCAATGGAGAGGGGCGGGGGGAGGAGAGTAGGAAAAGTACTCAAGTTGATTTTCTGGCTACCTCTACACATCAGCAGAGGTTGGTAGAAGACCTCAATAGAGGGTAGGAGAATAGGGAGAAAGTACCCAGTTAGGGGGTGGTTTGGGAAAAGTACCTTCAGTGGGGACATAAGAAATAGGAGCAGGAATAGGCCACTTGGCCCCTTGAGCCTGCTCTGCCAGTCAATAAGATCATGGCTGACCTTGGGCTCAAAGCTGCTTCCCTGCCCGCTCCCCATAACCCTTCACTCCCTTATCTTGCAAAAATCTGTCAATCTCCACCTTAAATGTATTTAATGCCCCAGCCTCTGGGGCAGAGAATCCCACAGGTTTACGACCTTCAGCGGAAATTCCTCCTCATCTCCGTTCTAAAAGGGCGACCCTTTATTCTGAAACTATGCCCCCGAGTTCTAGATTTCCCCACGAGGGGAAACATCCTCTTTGCATCTACCTTGTCAAGCCCCCTCAGTATCTTGTATGTTTCAATAAGATCACCTCTCATTCTTCTAAATTCCAATGAGTATAGGCCCAGCCTGATCAACCTTTTCTTAAGTCAACCTCCTCATCTCAGGAATCAACCGAGTGAATCGTCTCTGAACTACCTCCAATGCAAGTATAGCCTTCCTTAAATAAGGAGACCAAAACTGTACGCAGTACTCAAGGTGTGGTCTCACCAATACCCTGTACAGTTGTAGCAAGACTTCCCTGCTTTTATACTCCAACCCCCTTGAAATAAAGGCCAACATTCCATTTGCCTTTTTGATTACTTGCTGTACCTGCATGTACCTGTGTTTCATGCACAAGGACCCCCAAGTCCCTCTGAACTGTAGCATTTTGTAATCTCTCTCCATTTAAATTTGCTTTTTTATTTTTCCTTCCAAAGTGTATAACCTCGCACTTTTCCCACATTATACTCTGTCTGCCAAATGTTTGCCCGCTCACTTAGCCTGTTATATCCCTTTGCAGGTTCTTTGAGTCCTCTGCACAACTTGCTTTCCCACCCATCTTTGTATCATCTGCAAACTTGGCTATATTACACTCAGTCCCTTCATCTAAGTCATTAATGTAGATTGTAAATAGTTGAGGCCCCAGCACCGATCCCCGTGGTACCCCACTAGTTTCCGTTTGCCAACTGGAAAATGACCCATTGATCCCGACTCTGCTTTCTGTTAGTTAGCCAATTCTCTGTCCATGCTAATATATTACCCCCAACTCCGTGAGCTCTTATCTTATGCAGTAACCTTTTATGTATCTCCTTATCGAATGCATTCTGGAAATCCAAATACACCACATCCACTGGCTCACCCTTATCCACCCTGCTCGTTACATCCTCAAAGAACTCCAGCAAATTTGTAAAACATGATTTCCCTTTCATAAAATCATGCTGACTCTGCTTGACTGCATTATGATTTTCCAAATGTCCTGCTACTGCTTCCTTAATGAAGGACTCCAGCATTTTCCCAACGACAGATGTTAGGCTAACTGGTCTATAGTTTCCTGCTTTCTGTCTCCCTCCTTTCTTAAATAGGGGTGTTACATCTGCGGTTTTCCAATCTGCTGGGACCTCTCGAGTCCAGGGAATTTTGGTATATTGCAACCAATGCATCCACTATCTCTGCAGCCACTTCTTTTAAGACCCTGGGATGCAGGCCATCTGGTCCAGGGGACTTGTTGTCTTTTAGTCCCATTATTTTACCAAGTACTTTTTCCTTAGTGATAGTGATTGTCTTTAGTTCCCCCCTCCCTGTGGCCCCTTGATTATCCATTATTGGGATGTTGTTAGTGTCTTCTACCGTGAAGACCGATATAAAATATTTGTTCAGTGTCTCTGCCATTTACCCATTCCCCATTATTAATTCCCCATTCTCATCCTCTAATGGACCAACGTTTACTTTAGCTACTCTCTTCCTTTTTATATACCTGTAGAAGCTCTTACTTTCTGTTTTAATATTTCTTGCCAGTTTACACTCCTAATTCATTTTTTGAAGTCCTCCTTTGCTGGTTTTTAAAAATTTCCCAATTCTCTTGGCAAGATTGTATGCCTTCATTTTCAATTTGATACCATCCTTTACTTCCTTGGTTAGTCACGGATAGTGCTCCCTTCTCTTAAAATCTTTCTTTCTCACAGGAATATATTTTTAAGAGTTATAAAATATCTCCTTAAATGTCTGCCATTGCATTTCAACTGTCTTTCTTTTAATTTATTTTTCCAGTCCACTTTAGCCAGTTCTGCCCTCATGCCATTAAAATTGCCTTTGTTTAAGATCAGGACACTGGTTTGAGATACAACTTTCTCACCCTCCAACTGAATTTGAAATTCAACCATATTATGATCACTCTTTCCTAAAGGATCCTTTACTATTAGATCATTTATTAATTCTGTTTCATTACACAGTACCTGATCCAAAATAGCCTGCTCCCTGGTTGGTTCCATTACATACTGTCCTAGGAAATCATCCCGAATACACCCTGAACTCCTCAAGGTTACCATGGCCAATTTGATTTGTTCAATCAATATGGAGATTAAAATCACCCATGATTATTACTGTACCTTTTTTTCAGGGTTGGGCAGAAACTATCTGGGAGGGGGGGATGATTGGGAAAAGCCTCAGCAGGTGTGGGCAATGGAGACTGCTTGAGGCATGGGGGTTGGAGTAATACTTTAATTTGGGGTGGGGGGGGGGGGGAGAGAATTGGAAAGGTTGCTCTGTTGGGAGGAGCTCTCCAATTTTCCAAAGAGTCTTTTTTTTCCAACAAATGAGGCCCCAGTATTTAAACAGTGAACATGTTCGTGTGCTTTAAGGTTTGAAAAGATCCCCTTTTTTTTAAACGGGTGTCTACCTTTGCCGGCAAGATTTCTTCATTTCTGAACAGGTGATTTTCTTGGTTTGTTAACATTAACAAAGCTCCACTTTGAAAACCCTGTCATAGCGCCACATATAAGCTTAATGGGTGTTCTGGGTAAAGGTGGACATTTTTGTAATTAGATTTTCCATGGGACCAGGTTGACCGGTGTTTTCAAGGCATTTTGAAAAGGAATATTGTGACCCACCTACCAAATATAATAGACGATAACCACCATTCCTACTAGGTGACTTAGAAAAATTGTCTTAATGTACTTGGGAATTGCATTTAAATAAAATGGATGTTTAAATATCCTGTGAATTTTTTTAAAATCTTGATTAAATGGCTCATTGGATTTATGGAGTGAATAGCTGAGATGTACAGACCAGAAAGGTCCCAGAAACTTCCCTACTTTTCAATTCTATCCCTCTAGAAATAAACCCTAGTGCTTGGTTTGCTTTTTTTTATGGCCTTGCTAACCTGTGGCGCAACCTTTAGTGATCTGTATTTGTACTCTGAGATCCCTTTGTTCCTCTACCCCACCTAGACTTGCACCCTCCAAGTGATAAGTGACCTCCCTATTCTTCCTACCAAAATGTAATAACTCACATTTATCTGTGTTGAACTTCATTTGCCAATTATTTGCCCATTCTGCAAGTTTATTAATGTCCTCCTGTAACTTGTTGCAGTCCTCCTCAGTATTGATTTTATCTTCCCCCAATTTGGTGTCATCCGCAAATTTAGAAATTGTTTGATTCCAAAGTCTAAATTGTTAATGTAAATTTACGCAAGCGAATTGTTGTGATCTGGAATGCACTGCCTGATAGGGTGGTGGCAGCAGATTGAATAGTAACTTTCAAAAGGTAATTGAATAAATACCAAGGGGAAAAAATGACAGGGCTATTGGGGGTTGGGGGGGGGGTGGTGTAAGAACTAATTGGATAGCTCCACCAAAGAGCTGATGGGTCGAATGGCCGCCTCCTGTGCGGATCATTCTATGATTTAACTTGAGGAATAAATTGTGAATTGTCTATATCTGATTAAATGTAAAGTAATTGAAACATGATTACTTAGAAGCAGCTATTGTATAAATACCCTGTATTTAAGTTTACATGTGATTATATATGCAATAAAAAACCTCAGTGAATCATTGTTCATTTGTTGTTAATCATGCCCTTATTTGTTCCTTTACCTGCTGGAGACCTTGTAGGTAGCCTCAGCTAGTTCATCTTGGATCTCATTTGCAACACTTGCTTTTCAAGAGAAAATAGAGGCGGGGGGGGGGAAGAGTGGAGTGTTGGTGGGGGTGGGGGGGGGAAATGGGCGATAACTAATAGAGCAGCTATAAAAATTGGTAAACATCTTAAATGCAGGTAATATTTTTTAAATAGAAATCCATTGGCAAGTCTGTTCACATCCTTAAAATGCTGGACACTAAATTTGAACGGAGAAATTTGTCTGTTGTGGCTTACATCCTTTTGTGAATCATGAGCAATGCCATTCATGCAACAAGCCTTCGGCGTGAATATGGACCTGCTGCGAGCTGCAGGTCTAATTCCTGTGAATGGTGAGTTGTTCTGACTGGATTCGAACAAAGTGCTGATCATGTGACTGGAGCAGGGGCTTGGACACGTGCTATCGTCAGGGCTGGTGAATGTAGCATGCTGACATTAGTTCAGTGCCCATAGGCATTTCCTGTCACTGCTCTTCCAGTGTGGATGAAGTGAATTTTCTGTCAGATTAGAACTCTTTGATAAATAAGATGATTACAAACTAAAGATACTTTGTTTAAATTCAATTTTTAATGAAATATTTCTGTACATTATTAGTGATTCACTAATGCATAGTTAAGATAGGGTGACCATATTTTCTAAACCTGGGGACACAGTGGGAGTACAGCAATGTAGCCAGGACACATTTCAAGAAAACCGGCATAACTATGTTGTTGCTTCTGCTAGTGGAATACACGTAGACAACACCATTTTCACTTCACACCGAATCTCGAATCTTGTGTGTGTTCTGGCAATAGTGCTGTACCATCTATACTTGTCCCCAAATAACCTTACTTTTAATTTCTCAACTTGAAATCTGTTCCAAACAGACTGAGATTTTCCATACAAAGTGTGAAACATCCCCTCAAGGTTTCAGAGACCTCTTCCAGGTGGGAGAATTTAGAGCTTGCCTTATTCAGTTTTTTAATTAAAAAAAAAACACGATGCACCATACTAATCTGGTAAAGTAAAGCCACTCACCCACCAGCTCTCACTGCACCCTCAGCTTCTCATGTGCATTTTAAAGGTTCCGCCCTCTGGCCAGTTGCTATTGGCCAAAACATGGGAGTCTGGTGTCTCAATCCCCCAGAGTGCAGTGGGGTCCTTTTCTCCACCACGCTGCATTGTGGGCAGGCAGGGCCGCCATAGTCTCCTCTGTTCAACCAGCTCCTGGAATCTGTTCCTGAGCTGAAACCGGGTGGGAACGGGCTGAGAATCTCCTCTCCCTCCCCCCCCCCCCTCCAAACCAGGGTTTCTGTACATTCCGCGTTATTTAAAAAAAAAACTGCAAGGCTGAGTTTTCTGAACCAGGGGACTCTTCCGGGGACATGGTTTGCCCGGGGTCTGCCACCAGAAAAGGGAACATATGGTCGGCCTAAGTTAAGAATGGAGCTCGCCAACAGTGGTATTTGCGTGTTAATGAAATTTCACTGCATCAAATATTACCATGTGAAAATATTTGTTTTAACCAATTCTTCATGGACATTGGTTATCTCTCAGAAATGAGGATCCAAGCATTCACCCCAGTACGCCACTAAATACCTCTTTCTGACTCAATTACTAGAATAATATTCTCTTGAAATCTAACTTCTTGTCTGGTTCTATTTTTCTACCCTGGATTTCCATCTTCACTTCATTTAGAAGGCTTTCGTGTGGGACCTGAACATCCAAATACACTATCTTTTATGGAGGCCTACTAACTACTTTATTTGTAATGTCCTCAAAAGTCTAGGTTTGTCAAGTGGGATCTTTCTCCTAGATTGATGCTGACTTTCTTACTAAGCTACCACTAAATAGGTACACCTCCAGTCTACTCCGATTGGATACAGTGGAAGCTCCTTTCTAAGGTGTATATAGCACTGTTTGGATTATGCAAAATGGATGCAATTTGATCTTGGCGCTAGAGCATGTTGGGAGGAGTGTTCTGGAACTATATTGGGATCAAGACTTCATGGAAGAATTTGACACCCATTCTCCATGTTGGAATCCAAGTGGACCTGGTCTTCTGCTTTTTAATTACCTTTTTTAGGATAAAAGCAATGCTATCTCAATTTGCCTTTTATCTGGCTATGATCTGTCAAATCTCCGCTTCAACTGGGCTGCACATGTTGAATCATAATAGCTTGTCGTGGCAATTAGAAAGTTGATATTTGGAGGGTTTTTATTTGTTTCCCAGTGTCATGACAGTTCTTGGCTTCTGTTGCCTGGTATTCGAGTCCCAATGTCACATTCATCCGCATAATTAAAATCTGGCAGGAAAAATGCAAACTTTTCAAAGTACAGTGCCAACAAATTCTACTTGAACCTTGGATTGGAGTTTCCTTTCTGGGTTTGGAAGAGATTCTAATATTTACTCAACTGTTTAAAAAGTTCTTAAGAGTAACAATATTACAAATTTGGGTTTGCAGCAGATACCTTCTCTGCTGAAGTCATCTGAGCCTCTTGCATTTACGGGAGTTGTTTTGGACTGCACTATATCTACTTGTACAATTGTGTAACTTGGATATAACAATCGCATTTCCTTGTGGGTTGGATTGAATCTGTCTTTCAGGGCTGTGCTTCAATTTCCCTGAAATCAGACCAAGCGAATGCTTGATTAGCAAGGCTAGATGCAATTTACTAAGCCGCTTTATTTCACATTAAAGGGAAATACGCAGAACAGCCATTCTAATCGGACTTGGTTAATTGAATCCTCACAATTTATTGTCACATAGAACACATACTGCCCCAACAACTTGCATTTCTATAGCCCCTTTAACATAGAGAAACATCCCAATGCCCTGTACAGAGGCATAATCAGGAAAAAGAAAAGTTGAGCCAAAGGAGGTATTGGGAGGGGTGGTTTAAGAGGTGGGGCCGACATCCAGTATTGGGTGAGCAGAAATTTTCTGCTAACTAAATATTGGGAAGGCCGAAGCCATTGTCTTTGGTCCCGCCACAAACTCTCTTCCCTAGCCACTGACTCATCCCTTTCCCTGGCAACTGTCTGAGGCTGAACCAGACTGTTTGCAACTTTGGTGTCGTATTTAACATCCTTGGGGTGTTTTACTATGTTAAAGGTGCAAGTTGTTGTAGTAAAGTGACTCCCCAGGACCAATGACAAGGGAGAGATCCTGTGTGTGCAGTATCAAGAATCTGCTTTCTCTTCGTCCTTTAACATTTCGCCTCTCTGGTGGGGGTGGAGATGGGGAAGGTAGAACCCAAAATATTTATGCAGTACTCTTAATAGAGCACAATAGAAGCTTAATGGTGACGAGGGAAGAAGAAAATCTTTTATCTGCCTCAGTTTTGTTTGTTGTCGGAACAGGGTTTGGGTCTTGCTGGAGAATGATGCCACTGGTACTTGGCCCAAGTAGACATTGTTCATACAAGCCCAGGTGGTGAATATTTAATTGTAGAGGGCATAACAACCAAGGCCAATCTTGGTCTTGCCCATCTGTGCTAGGGGAGGGGTGGCGGGATGGATGGGTTCCCTGCTCTCTAACCCTAGCCCAAGGTCAATACCGCCTAAAAGTATTCTGAGCTACCTTGGTCTAAGTGTAGCCTCACATTCCTATTTTATGCCCAAGTCATGGATGTTTTAATATGATCATTAACTAGAACTCTGCCTTCTCTTCCTGTTTTCACCATGCTGCTGCTTGTGTTTCCACATAGCCATCAGTATGAAGATGCCAATAGCTAAGTGGTTGAGTTGGTGTAAGGGAAAGTAATACTTTCTATTCTGGGCTTCCACTGAGATGGATAACTTGGATAAAGCATAGAACAGCTTCAACTAAGGTGAAGTTCCTTTCGCCTGATCCAGTCTCTAAGGAATAGCTTACTGTAACACTGGACTTTATCATGTCCCACTCATGCATACTTGTGGCCTTCGAGTGATATTTTGGGCAGTATATTATGTGGGAATGTACAAGTTAACTGTATTGAAACTGCACCATTCATTTTACATAGGAATGTTGCAGGTGGTGGTCAGGAGACTTTCACTTCATTAGTCAGGACCTGATGAGGTCCCAGGAGTTTAATAAGAGTGAGCTTTCTCTACTGTACCGACCCAGATCATTCCATTTTATCCAATATGCATTACTGTTTCAGTGCAAGTTTAAGAACACTTAATTTTTGTATATTTAAAAAAAAAACACTCCAGTTACTGTTCGTTTGAACATAGCAATTTTACCACGAAAGTAAAAGCCTCATCAGAGGTACTTATTATTATATCCTGGGCCCACTTCCCTTTTTACATATGGCCCTTGGTAGACTCCTTCCATGTTTTTGTTTTCGGCCTCTTCACAGTCTGCCCACCAGTGGGATGTTGACTAAACTGGGATTAAGTGCTGTTCCTTCTCCTCTTAACTATCCAGTAAAACAATACAAAAGCAAAGTACTGCAGATGCTGGAAATCTGAAATAAAAGCAGAAAATGCTGGAACTACTCAGCAGGTCAGGCAGCATCTGGAGAGAGAAACAGTTAACATTTCAGGTCGATGACCTTTTGTCAGAACTGGAAAAAGTTAGATGCAACAAGTTTTAAGCAAGTGCAGAAGCAGGGAAAGGGGGGGAGGGGAGGCAGAACAAAAGGGAAGGTCTGTGTGATTAAATGACGGGTATGATTGTACAAAGCAAAAGGAGATGGTAATGGGACAAGAAACAAAAGATGGGTCTAGAAGAGGTATAAATGGGAATGGCAGAATAGTCAACAGCTGTCATCTGGGGGGGGGGGGGGAAATGGGGGCAGAGGTTATGATCTGAAATTGTTGAACTCGATGCTGAGTCCCGAAGGCTGTAAAGTGCCTAATTGAAAGATGAGGTGCTGTTCCTTGAGCTTGCGTTGAACTTCGTTGGAACAGTGTAAAAGGCTGAGGGCAGAGAGGTGGGAGCGGAGAATTAAAGTGACAGGCGACCGGAAGCTTGGGGGTCATGCTTGCGGACTAAACGGAGGTGTTCTGCAAAGCGGTCACCCAATCTGTGTTTGGTCTCCCCAATGTAGGGGAGACTGCATCGTGAGCAGTGAATACAGTATACTAAATTGCAAGAAGTACAAGTAAATTGCTGTTTCACCTGGAATGAGTGTTTGGGGCCCTGGATGGTGGGAAGGGAGGAGGTGGTAAAAGGGCAGGTGTTGCATCTCTTGCGCTTGTATGAGATGTGTGCCGTGGGAAGGGGAGAGGGTGTTGGGGGGTGATTGAAGAGTGGACCAGGGTGTCGCAAAGGGAACGGTCCCTTCGGAATGCTGGAAGGGGATGATGTGTTTGGTGGGCTCGAGGTGGCGGAGGATGATCTGTTGAATGTGGAGGCTGGTGGGATGAAAGGTGAGGACAAAGGGAACCCTATCGTGGTTCTTGGAGGGGAAGGGGTGAGAGCAGAAGTGCAGGGAATGGACATAATCAAGGGCTCTATCAACCATGATAGAAGGGAATCCTCAGTTGAGGAAAAAGGAAGACCTATCGGAAGCACTAGTATGGAAGGTGGCATCGTTGGAACAGATACGACAGAGACTGAGAAACTGGGAGAATGGAATAGAGTCCTTGAAGTGGGGTGGGAGGAAGTATAGTCAAAGTAGCTGTAGGAGTCAGTGGGCTTATAGTGGATGTTGGTCGATAGCCTATCCCCAGAAATGGAGACAGAGAAGTTGCGGAAGGGAAGAGTCCGAGATGGACCATGTGAATCATAGAATGTTTACAGCACAGAAGGAGGCCATTCGGCCCGTCAAGCCCGTGCCGGCTCTGCAAGAGCACTTCAGCTAGGCCCTTTCCCCGTAGCCCTGCAATTATTTTTTCCTTCGGGTACTTTTCCAATTCCCTTTTGAAAGCCACAATTGAATCTGCCTCCACAACCCTTTTTAAGGCAGTGCATTCCAAGTCATAACCACTCGCTGCGTAAAAAAGTTTTTCCTCCTGTCGGCTTTGGTTCTTCTGCCAAGGCAAAGGAAGGGTGGAAATTGGACATCCCATGACAAGACCGGCATAGCTAGGACCTATGCAGGTTCCCATAGCAACACCTTTTTATTTGGAGGAAGCGAGTGCAGTCAAAAGATGTTAAATGTGAGAAGTTCAGCCAGGCTGAGGAGGGTGGTGGTGGATGGGGATTGGTTTAAGGAAGAAGCGGAGTGCCCTCGGCCATCCTGGTGGGGGATGGATGTGTAGAGGGATTGGAAGCCATGGTGAAAAGGAGATGGTTAGAGCCTGGAAACTGCTAAAGTGGCGGATGGCTTTGGAGGAGTCGCCGATGTAAATAGGAAGAGACTGGGCAAGGGAGAAAAAATAGTTGAGCTAGGAAGAAATCAGTTCCGTGGGGCAAGAGCAGGCTGAAACAGTAGGTGGATCTTAGGAAGGAGGTAGAAGCGGGCTGTGCAGGGGTTGGGGAACTGAGGTTGGCGGCCGTGGAGGGAAGATCTCCTGAGGCGATGAGGTCAGTGACCGTCTTGGAAATAATGGCTTGATGTTCGGTAGTGGGGTCATGGTCCAGGGGGAGGTGGAGGAGGTGTCAGAGTTGGCGTTCAGCCTCCAAGGTAGAGGTCGGTTCACCAAACACAGCGCCACCCTTGTCAGCAGGTTTAATGACTGTTAGCGTTGGATTTGAGGGGACGGAGTGCTGCAAGTTCAGAGGGAGGTAGATTGGAGTGAGGGGGAAGCAGAGAAATTGAGACCAAGGGATACTATAAAGGCTGTTGCAACTTCCATACAGCAAGTGAAAGGGTTCAGTTAAAATGATACAAACTATTTTTTCCTCATTCTGTGAAGTAGTGCATGGCTCCACTTGATAACTCCCTACAGACATGTTTGAAATAGGAACCTCACTGTTTGGGGAAATCCTCACTGTTTGGGGAAATCACAAACACAGACCTGTGCCCCTTCATTCTATGGTGCAGCTTTCCTGAATGGCCCTTGAGCGAGCTACTACGAGGCTATGGTCCTTGACACAAACTTAGGCAATGACAGCACTGGCTTGGGAGCTGTTTGTGGCCCTTTGTAGAATTGATCCTATATCTCAACATTCATACACCCTTCAGGGAAAAACATTAAAGATGGTGGAGACAGAAAGAGATTTGGGCATTCTCGTGCTTACATTTCTAAAGGTACATGAGCAATGCCTTGAAGCGATAGCTAGAGCAAATAGGGTGTTGGGGTGTTTCCATAGGACAATTGAGTACAAAACGAGGCATACTATTTTGTCCTTGTACAAGACCTTGGTTAGGCCTTGCTTGGAATACTGTGTCCAGTTTTGGTCTCCTCACATGGTGGGTTATATTGAGACTTTGGAAAGGGTGCAGAGGAGGGCCAATAGAATAATTCCCAGTTTAAAGCGTCTTCATTATCAAGATAGGCTGAAAGTGTTGGGACTCTACACTTCAGAGAAGCTTGGGGGTGATCTGAATGAGGTTTTATAAGATAACGAAAGGAATAGATTGTGTTCCAGTTGACAGATTATTCCAATTAAATATGTTTGGGAGGACCAGGGGTCACAATTAAGTTGTACAAGGCCCGATCTAGGTTAGATGTCAGGAGCGGGTCTTTTCCCAGAGAATAGTGGACCTCTGGAACAGGCTGCCATCTCGTGTGGTGGATGCTGATTTGCTGAATTCTTTTTCAAGCGAGAGCTGGACCTGTTTATGGCTGGGGCGGAGATCTCTTCTTACAGAAGGTAGGTACTGCAGGGAATTCAGGGCCAAAGTGATCTGGACTAGTTTCAATCACCTGGATGGGTCGGAGAGGGATTCCCCCCCCCCAAATTGGCCTGGGTTTTTTATCTGGCTTTTCACCTCCACTGACATTGCATGGTTTCGGGTGGGGGTAGAGAATATATTTTGATACCCAAGGTGTCCCAATTCTATGGGCCAGGCGCAATGGACCAGAGATTCTTTACTTGTCCGTCACTGTTCATATCGTAGATTGATACAGCACAGAAGGAGGCCATTCGGCCCATCAAGTCTGCCGGCTCTTTGAAAGAGCTATCAATTAGTCCCACTCCCCAGCAAATTTTTCTCAATATTTATCCAATTCCCTTTTGAAAGTTGTTGTATCTGCTTCCACCATCCTTTCAGGCAGTGCATTCCAGATTATCATAACTTGATGTGTAAATTTTTTTCATGTCACCTCTGGTTCTTTTGCAAATTACTTTAAATCTGTCTCTTCTGGTTGTTGACCTTCTGCTACTGGAAACAGTTTCTCCTTTATTCAATCAAAACCCTTAATTTTGAACACTATCAAATCTCCCCATAACTGTCCCCTGCTCCAGAACAACCCGAGTTTCTCTTGTCTCAGTTTCCCACCACCGACGTTAGACTGACTGGCCTGTAGTTGCTGGGTTTATCCCCCTCTTTTTTGAACGGGGTGTAATCCTCAAATCTTCTGGCACCACTCCCGTATCCGAGGAGGATTCGAAGACTGTGGCCAGAGCCCCGCAATTTCCACCCTTACCTGAGCAACCTAGGATGCATCCCATCCGAACTGTGTGACCTTTCTACTTTGAGCGCTGCCAATCTTTTAAGTACCTCTTTAACTACTTTTATCCTATTCAATTTCTCTACTACCTCCTCCTTTACTGTGACATTGGTAGCATCCTCTTTAGTGCAGAGGATATTTCATTTCTGGGATTTAGTATTTCCCTCTCTACAGCAAAAGGCTGTAATTGGCAATATGACTGTACTAATAGTTACAGTTTGGGGTTTTTACCAACACTTTATATTCATGGCTAGACTACAGTTACCATAAGCAGATTTGAGCTGAAACCTTTAATCACTGCCCTATTTGGATTATTGAGCTCAGGTTTAACAGTTAACCCCGAATTGTGGTAAAATGCTAACTGGAGAATACATGGGATACCCACCATATTCTACCGTTGCCTTTTGAAGGCAGAAAATAATGTAATCAAATGTGTACAGGCTACCTGGTTGAGTTTATTTGCAAGTGAAATAATATACAGGAGCAAAAGAAACAAGAACGTAACGCAAGAAATAGGAGCAGGAGTAGGCCTTTCGAGCCATTCAGTAAGATCATGGCTGATCTTCTACCTCACCTCCCCTTTCTCACCCTATCCTCATATTCCTAGTTTCCCTTAGTATCCAAAAATCTATCAATCTCTGTCTGAATATACTCAATGATTGAGCATCCACAAAGCCCTCTGGGGTAGAGAATTCCAAAGATTCATAGCCCTCTGTGGAAGTCATTGATGTAGATTGTGAATAGCTGAGGCCCAAGTGCTGATCCTTGCGATATCCCACTAGTTACAGCCTGCCAACCCGAAAATGACCCGTTTATTCCTATTCTCTGTTTTGTCCGTTAACTCATCCTCTATCCATGCTAATATTACCCCAATCCCATCGGCCCTAATTTTGTGTAATAACATCTTGTGTGGCACCTTATCAAATGCTTTTTGAAAATCCAAATACACTACATGCACTAGTTTCCCCCTTCTCTACCCTGCTAGTTACAACCTCAAGATACAGTAACCAAACCTTGGGCATTGTTTGAGTTTTCAAAAACAAGAAATGTCTGAGATCTTGTAGTTTTTTTCAGTAAGTTCCTACAATTGCTGCTGAGTCTGAGTTATACAGTGTGATAATTTCTGAGCAAAGGCTTCCTGAGGCTTTGACTCCAACCCACTGTCGGCAGCAGCAGCCATTGGAGTTTTCTAAGGAAGCACCTGGCCCCATCTAAAGTTGGCAGCATTATTAAAGCCATTTCTTCTTAAAAATAGTCTTCTAGGAAGAAACCATAATTTTAATTATACAAGTATCCATAACACAAAGGGCCTATTAAATTGTATGTTGTGTCCAATTGACATTTTCCTACTCTTTTTAGTGATGGAGGCAAGAGTCCCAAGTTCCAGCATCAGTAAAATCCCCAAAGTGCAGAGAGCCAAAGGAGAAAATGAGAACACTTTTTTTTACCGGGTGAATTGTGATCTGGAATGCACTGCCTGATAGGGTGATGGAAGCAGATTCAATAGTAACTTTCAAAACAGAATTGAATACCAAGGGGAAAAAATTACAGGGCTATGGGGGTGAAAAAGCAGGGGAGTGGGACTACAGGAAACTCTTTATTAACCGGCACCCAAATATCTGGAAATCTCTCTTAACCGGCAAAATTCTTGAGTAGGTAACCGGGGTTTTCCTTCATCTCTCCTTTAAAATTAACTTAAAAAAAAAACCCCCCCCCCGAGGCGCTTGCCTTGTATCGGAGCGTGTAGATTGGGAGGGGAATGTGCAGCCCGGGTAGGCAGCGGACACGACAGATGGTTAGCTGGCGGTCCCCGGGGAGACGGAGCTCCGAATGCAGGCGCATGTCAATGTGTGCGGGTCTCTCGTACATTGGGAGATATAACTCTCCGTTATCCGGACTTTTTGATTAACCGGCACCACGCCGGTCCCGTCGGTGCTGGTTAATAAAGAGTTTCCTGTAATTGGATAGCTCTACCAAAGAGCCAGCACAGGCACGATGGGTCGAATGGCCTCCTATGTCGATTATTCTATAAAAAAAGAAATGTGGAACATAAAGGAAATCTGAACATTATTTTATGGTACAGAAAATTGCAACATCTGAAAGTTAATGCCGTTTTAGATATGAGCAATCCTAGGGTTTGGTGTTAACTTTGAGGTCGACTGCATCATTCATATTTTATAGCCTATCTTATTTTATAAGATATCATCTGCTTGAGTATTTTGATATTTGAAGGCTTTTGCCTAGTCTTCATAGCACAAAATTCTACGTGTGTGTGTGTGTTTATTTTTATACATAGGCTGGCATAAAAATCTATGAATTGCAGTGGAGGCATACTAATGTATTCCAGTCCAGCTCGCAACCCCATCTGACAGGTCTGCAGTGGAAGCTATTTTTAGACAACTGAATGCCATTTTTAGCTTGTAAAATATTCATCCGCATCTAGATGGCAGGCCATCAATTCCTATAAATGTGACGGGGGTAAGAGATTTTTTTTTCTCTCCTTTCTTTATTGAAGTAGAACGTTTTGATGAGCTGCCAATCGTGTTTTTTTTTAACTTGGTGAAACGAGAGCCTTGATTTGCAGATCTAGTGCGTCCATTCATGGTTCCTTGCGCAACTGCTTACGCAGCCGTTTATTGTCGTCTATCACGGATGACTTGTCCCTGTGCGTTTGCTCGCCACACGTGAGGGCAGAGGGAGGGAGCAACGAGGAATGGTTTATTTTTCTCAATTATAAAAATAAGTACCTTTGGGGGCAGCAATACTTGGTTTTATTCCTTTTAAATTATTCTTGCTTTTGGCAGGTTGTTTCTTGTGTGACTTATTAACTTGCCTCCAGTATCCAGGCTGCTTTTGTCCCTTGGTTTAAGATATGCGCCAACACGTGCCTGGCTGCGTTAGTATACACGCCAGGGATTTCAGTGGTTTCTAAATACAGCACCGACTCTTTCAAAGGAATCAATCGGGATCCTCTATTTATAGAAGCAAAGGGATTGAAATAGCAATTTCTCCTCCAATGTAACCGATCCCCCAGAGACCTGCTGCTGCAACCCTCGTCAGTCAGACCTTTGCACTTGGATGAGGTGCGGCTGTCACGATTGCAGTGGTATTAGCTGCTAATCAATGGAGTGTTCCTGCACTCAGGCATTCAGAGAAAGGTCAGCAGGACCTGCCCAGAATAGCTAAGCTCTCAGGCGTGGGCTTTGCAGTCACAATTCAGCGGGTGATGTCAAAAATAAAAGCACACGAGCTAAAAATATCCCTGGTGTACACAATTTTTTTAATTTTCTTTTGCATTTATACTGGAGTGATTGGATCAAAGCTAAAAATAGGACTGCTCCTAGCGGGTTGCAGAAGCAAATTTTCCATTCATACCAGCAGAATATCCCCTGCTCATAGCAGGTTTTAACAATTTGTTGCTAGTCACACAAGCAGTTAAAATACTTTTTAGTTTCAATTTGTAATTTGGCAGTTTTTTCAGTTGTGAAATACAGATTTCAGTTATTTTTATAAAGAGCCTTTTTCATCTTCCAGCAGGGTTCTTAAGTGCAGGCACAGCAACATATTTTTCCTGTTACATAGTGATGCCAATGTGTTACTGAATCTTAAGTTCCTTCGTGTTGTGATTAACTAGTACATTAAAAATATTGTTTTACTTGGTTTTCTGGATATGGGTGACACTGTCAAGGCTGCTCTTATTGTCCAATCTACGTTGGCCTGAGAAGGTGGTGGTGGGTCTTCATTGCAACAAGTGTTTTTACAATCAAGGGACTCACTAGACCACTTCAGACAGCATTAAGAGTTAACAATGTAGTTTGGGACTGGAATCTCATTTAGGTGAGACGAGTAGAGATGGTTCCTTTTCACCAAAGGATATGAGTGAGCCTGTTTGGTTTTCACAACAATATGGCAGCTTTCATGGTTTGTTTTACCCCTCTGGTGCTAATCCACAAATTGCCAGATCTATTGAATTCATTTTCACAATTTGCCATGGGATTTGAACTTACAACCTTTGGGGCTAGTCCAGTACCATAACCACTACACTACCATACCCATTGTATCGCAAATACTTTTTGCACACTAATAGTCTCTTGGTTTCTTAATGAGATGTCTAATAATTTGCAATGGTCTACAAATGATTTCCTCAGTATTGCCTATTAAATCCGATCCATTTTTACTTTACCCCATTCACCAAATTGACAGATGTCAGTACTAGTAAATGGAACAATTTTCCCATCCATTATTGGCTACAGATGCTCTTGCAATCAAGCATCATAGAATGGTTACAGCACGGAAGAAGGCCGTTTGGCCCGTTGAGCCCGTGCCGGCTCTCTGCAAGAGCAGCTCAGCTAGTCTCATTCCCCTGCCCTTTCCCTGTAGCCCTGCAATTTATTTTCATTCAGGTACTTCTCCAACTCCCTTTTTGAAAGCTGTGATTGAGTCTGCCTCCACCACCCTTACAGGCAGTGCATTCCAGATCCTAACTTGTCACCTTAAATCTGTGTCCTCTGGTTCTCAACCCCTCTGCCAATGGGAACAGTTTATCTCTGTCTACTCTGTCCAGACCCCTCATGATTTTGAACACCTCTATCAAATCTTCTCTGCTCTAAGGAGAACAACCCCAGCTTTTCCAGTCTATCCACGCAACTGAAGTCCCTCATCCCTGGAATCATTTTCGTAAATCTTTTCTGCACCATCTAAGGCTTT
Source organism: Squalus acanthias (assembly GCA_030390025.1). Classification (NCBI taxonomy): domain Eukaryota; kingdom Metazoa; phylum Chordata; class Chondrichthyes; order Squaliformes; family Squalidae; genus Squalus; species Squalus acanthias. Next base: position 27,128,165 of record CM059434.1, on the reverse strand, counting down.
CACATCTTTCCTAAAGTGCGCTGCCCAGAATTGGACACAATACTCCAGTTGAGGCCGAACTAGTGATTTATACAGGTTTATCCAAATTTCCACGCTTTTGTACTCTCTACCTCTATTCATGAAGCCCAGGATCCCGTAAGCTTTATTAACTGCTTTCTTAACCTGCCCTGTCACCTTCAACTGTTTGTGCACATATACCCCTAGGTCTCTGTTCATGCACCCCCTTTAGGATTGTACCCTTTAGTTTAGATTTCCTCTTTCTACCAAAATGTGTCACTTTGCATTTTTCTGCATTAAATTTCATCTGTCACGTGTCCGCCCATTCCGCCAGCCTGTCTGTCCTCTTGAAGTCTATCACTATCTTCCTCACTGTTCACTATACTTCCAAGTTTGTCATCTGCAAATTTTGAAATTGATCCCTGTACACCCACATCCAAGTCATTAATATATATCAAGAAAAGCAGTGGTCCTAGAACTGACCCCTGGGGAACACCACTGTATACTTTCTTCCAGTCCGAAAAACAACAATTCACCACTACTCTGTTTCCTGTCACTTAGCCAATTTCGTATCCATGCAGCCACTGTCCCTTTTATTCCATGGGCTTCAACTTTGCTGGCAAGCCTGTTATGTGACACTTCGTCGAACGCCTTTTGGAAATCCATGTACACCACGTCGACCGCATTGCCCTCATCAACCCTCTGTTACCTCATCAAAAAACTTGATCAGATTGGTTAAACACAATTTGCCTTTAACAAATCCGTGCTGGCTTTCCTCAATTAATCCACATTTGTCCCAAGTGACTTAATTTTGTCCCTGATTATTGTTTCGAAAAGCTTCCTCACTACAGAGTTAAAACTGACTGGCATATAGTTGCTGGGTTTATCTCTACACCCCTTTTTGAACAAGGGTGTAACATTTGCAATTCTCCAGTCCTCTGGCACCACCCCCGTTTCTAAGGAGGATTGGAAGATTATGGCCAGTACCTCTGCGATTTCTCCTGCTCTTCCCTCAGCATCCTAGGATGCATCCCATCTGGTCCTGGTGACTTATCTAATTGAGGCTGCTCCAGGATGACTTTTACACTGTTTGCTATTGTATCAACATATTTATTGTGAATGTCCATGTTCCTGCCAGCTTGCACAGCTGTTCCTTTTTATGCTCCGGTTCTTTTTAGAAGGTGAAAGGTGGGGCCTGCTGCTGACATTTTCTTTTTACCCCCTGTGCACTGGTTTTCCCCAGCCTAGTTGTGATAACCCATTTATGGTGATAAATTGAGCATTCTGGTTCCTCTTAGCCACTATAAATGCTGTAAGCAAAACCTGACTTCAAGATCCACCTGTTTGGTAGTTTCCAATAGTTAGAAGGGCCAAACTTCATAGAATCATAGAATGATACAGCACAGAAGGAGGCCATTTGGGCCATTGTGCCTTGTGCTGACTCTTCGGTAGAGCTTTCCAACTAGTTCCACTCCTCCACTCTTTCTCCATATCCCCGCAAATGTTTTCCCTTCAAGTATTTATCCAACCCCTTTTGAAAGTTGCTATTGAATCTGCTTCCACCACCCTTTCAGGCCGTGCATTCTGGAACACAACAGCTCGCTGGTATTTATGGGGAAAAAAAAGTTTCCTCACATCACCTCTGGTTCTTTTGCCAATCACCTTAAATCTGTGTCCTCTGGTTACTGACGCTTCTGCCCCTGAAAACAGTTTCAGCATCAAAACCGTTAATGAATTTAAACACCTCGATCAATCAGATCTCCTCTTAACAACCTTCTCTGCTCTAAGGAGGACAACTCCAGCTTCTCCAGTCTCTCCACATAACTGGAGTTCCTCATCTGTGGTACCATTCTAGTAAATCTCTTCTGCACCCTCTCTGAGGCCTTGACATCCTTCCTAAAGTGTGGTGCCCAGAATTGAACACACTAATCCCAGCTGAGGCCTTACCAGTGTTTTATAAAGCATTAGCATAACTTCCTTGCTTTTGTACCCTGTCTCTTAATAAAGCCAAGGGTCCCATATTCTTTAACAGCCTTCTCAACTTGTCCTGCCACCTTCAAAGATTTGTGTACATGCACCCCCCAGGTCTCTTCCTGAACCCCCTTTAATATTGTATCATTTAGTTATATTGCTTCTCCTTATTCTCCCTACCAAAATGTATCACTTTTCACTTCTCTGCATTAAATTCATCTGCCATGTGTCTGTCTATGTTCTCCTGAAGTCTGTTACTGTTCTCATTTGTTTACTACATTTGAGTTTTGCATCATCTGCAAATTGAAATTATGCCCTGCGTACCCAAGTCCAGGTCATTAATATATATCAAAGAGCAGTGGATCAGGGGGCACCACTAATACTTCCCTCCAGTCACACAAACTACTGTTCACTACTCTCTGCTTTCTGTCCCTTGGCCAATTCTGTATCCACACTGCCACTGCCCCTTTAATCACCAGGGGCTTCAATTTTGCTAACTTGTCCCCTCACTTTGTTTTCCTGCCGCAATAAGTGGCGATAGAAAATCAAAGTTAATTGTAGCTAAAAGATGTGGTCTTGACCAGCCAGTTTGGCCCATTTACCCCCCCCCCCCAATAAGTAATACAGCACTCGTATGCACTATTGCTTCGTAATCTTTGTCAAGTGAATTAGATATAATTTGTGGCTTAACAAGCCCAATCAACAGAAAATTCTTCTCACAGAGTGGGATGGAGCTGGGAGCGGGGTCGCCACCCGCCACCTACCTCGGCCGCACTGAGCCGTGGTGTAGAACTCAGCTGTAATACCAAGTTTGATCTACCTCCTTTTTTTCTCCCCTTCTGAAAGTGTTGCTTGGGCATCAGTTGCCTCTTCAAAATTACTATTATTTATGTTTAAATCTCGATAGTGAGTGATAGGTGTAACTGGTTGATCTCTGATGTGCACTTCCATTTCCACTAGGGTTGCTAAATAGTGATCAGGACCAGGAAGCCTAGCTGATTTTTCTTCTCCCTAACCCAGTGGCTGAGGGGAATTGTAGTGTTCCGAATTGTAGCTGCCGTCACTGAGATCATCTAACTTGGCACAGACCATGGATTACATAGAATTTACAGCACAGAAACGGGCCATTCGGCCCGACTGGCCTTTGCCAGTGTTTACGCTGCACACGAGCCTCCGCCCATCTTACTTCATCTCATCCTATCACCATAATCCTTCTATTCCTTTCTCTCTCATGTACTTACCTAACTTCTCCTTAAATGCATCTATGCTATTCTCCTCAACCGCTCCATGTGGTAGCGAGTTCTGTGTGTTTGCAAGTCTGACAGAAATTGGGTGAAGCTCAAGTGTCACGTGTATAACATAGGAAATGTGTTCCAGACATTAGAACCTGCTCTGTAAGACTCAGCTACTCATTAGATAAACTTGTGGGACCATCAGGGGAACCTGCATATGAATTCTTTAACTTGGTTTATATTTTAACCTAAAATGGAATTTTGTAGTATTGTTTGTGCATTACCTGGATTAAAAACTAGAATAGATTCATAGAATCATGGAGTCGCACATCGCAGAAGGAGTCCATTTAGCCCACCATGCCTGTGTTGGCTCTTTGAAAGAGCTATCCAATTAGTCCTACTCCCCTGCTCTTTCCCTGTAGCCCTACAAATTTTTCCTTTAAGTATATAAGTAATGAAAGTACAGTATTTTGAGTTTTTATTCTAATGCATTCAGAATTTTTTTCTGCACTCAGTCAATCTACTATATAGTAATCAGCTTGCATTTACTGAAACTGTCCTTGTGATTCACTTGCGTCAATCCAGGAGCATGTATTTTTTTTTTTGGAATACAAGACGTTGTGTACACATTATTCTAGATTGCTAGTTGTGTAGGGAGCTAAATTTGGTCATTTTGTACAAACTGAAGAGGGAAGGAACAAAACTTTTTTGTAAGAAAATAATTTCTAGTTAAACAGACGTGGGTTTAGATTTGTATGTGAGCCCAAAACCAATTATATATGTAAATCTATAGTTCACCCAGTCATTCATTAAAACCTATCTGGATTTTTTTAAACTGTTAAAATATAAACTTTTTTCTTTTTTCAGTTGTTACAGGAGCAACTGATGGAATTGGAAAGGCTTATGCGAAGGAGGTATGTTGGAAAACGAGTCATTTTCAATTGAATATCCTTTCCCTCCTTTCTTCACACCGTTTTGGATGAACAAAGTTTTCACCTTAATCAGCATAAAACTTGATGGCTAAAAAGTTGTTGGCTCTGTCCAAGACACTCACTTGGAAAGAATGTGGCCATGATGCAGAGATGCCAGTGTTGGACTGGGGTGGACAAAAGTGAGAAGTCGCACAACACCAGGTTATAGTCCAACAGCTTTATTTGAAATCACAAGCTTTCGGAGCGCTGCTCCTTCGTCAGGTGAAGTGAAGAAATACAAATCGGCACATCTGTTCTCTGTCTATATATGATGTGCCGATTTGTATTTCTTCACTTCACCTGACGAAGGAGCAGCAGCTCCGAAAGCTTGTGATTTCAAATAAAACTGTTGGACTATAACCTGGTGTTGTGCGACTTCTCACTTTTGGAAAGAATGTGCCATTCTATAATATAGATATTCTGCTATCAAACCCACAACTCTTGTATTTCTTTTCAGTGTTTCATATAAAGTACCAGAAAATAGACTGAAGCAAAGTTATATATTTTAAGGTTTTTTTTTAATATTGTTTAAAAGTGGTAACTCTAATTTACTTTTATTATCCTTGATTTTTGCATTTTTCTCTACACACTAGCTCGCCAAGCATGGCATGAGCATTGTCCTTATCAGCAGATCCCAAGACAAACTGGATCAAGTAGCCAAGGAAATAAGTAAGTCAATACCTATTTTATTCAAAAGCTTTCATTACATTGATTTTTCTTCCTTTTCCCTGCCTTCCTTGCAGCAATTCCGATATCTTGCCCAAATGGCCATTTTTTCTGAGCCTAGACTGAGTCAGTTAGCTGTTAATGTGGAGATATCCGTCAAGCCCATTTCTATTGCCATCTAACTTCTACACATGCACTTGCAGCGGAGGTGTTGTGGAATAAGTTGTCAGGCCCCTGTTTATCAGATGAATTAAAATCAAATCAGATTATTCCTACCGATCAGGATTAAAACACATGTTTCTGTTGATGTATAAAATGTAGCTGTATTTGGGGAGGGAAGAGAGGGAGTGAGGTGGCATGTGTGGAAGGACTGGGTGAACTTGTGGCTGTGTTTGGGGAAAGGCGAAGGAGGAAAGCACTGACTGCATTGCTTTAAAAATAAGATTTGAGGTGCGTTTGTGAGAGCAGCCTCAGTCGATTTGGAATTGTGGGGCTTGGCCAAAAATTAAAGTATTCCTGCCGTAGAGGTTAATGTATTGATTTGCAATTGAAATAATGGTTATTAATGACTTTCATTGAAATAGTTCTATTTGAAAATCTTAAGCATTGAAGAATCACTAATCATGTGTTTCACAACCAACAGTCTGTGAAGTAAATATTTATATTTATTTATTTTATTAGTGGGACTTAACTCCTGGTGCTCCATTTTGCATTCAGGTGGGCTGAGCATGTTATATCTGTGTTCTATTCTACCCCACCCTGGGGAAGGGGGGGAATTCAGATCGACTCCACTTCCCAGACAATACATGGGCCAGTGATGGACAAGTAACAGCTGAATTTTGCTCCAGCTGAGTTGGTAACTGGAAATATCAAATGTCAGTGTTTAAAAAGAAACACTCATCTACTTTAAAGAGGTAAGTGTGTTGTGGGGGAGTGCAAAGTACATTTCCTCCTCCAAACTGTTTTAAAATTTATTTTGTAGGAGGTTGTATTCTTGAATTGAAGCCTTTTGATCAAAATTCAAGATGGAGAAATGATCTTGTGTTTACAGATGGTCGTTCTAGCTGAGGTCAGAGACTGAAATAGCAGGTCTCCACAGGAAGGAGATGAAAGTAACTCTTACAAGGTCTGAGCTATTATTGCATATAATGTATCCCCATCTCCACCCCCCCCCCCCCCCCCCCCTCAACAAATAAAACCCATTGGTGGCAGAGTACTTTTTATATTGAAGTTCAGCCAATATGAACAAGTCCAATTCAGCCTACTCCCAATCAGCAGCAAAGTGAGTTGTCAACAGTGCTATCAAGTGGCACTTAATAACCTGCTCGCCAATGCTCCATTTGGGTTCTGCCAGAGCCACTGGCTCGCATTAGACCACATTATAGCTTTGGTCCAAACATGGATACGTGCTGAATTCCAGAGGTGAGGTACGAATGACTGCCCTTGACTTTGAGGCAGCATTGGACGAGTGTGGCATCAAGGAGCACTATTAAAACTGAAGTCAATGGGGATTGGTGGAAACTCTCCAGTGACTGGCATCATACCTGGCACAAGAAGATGGTTGAGATTGTTGAAGGCCAATCATCTCAGCCATAGGACATCACTGCAGGTGTTCCTTGGGCAGTGTCTTCGGCCCAACTATTTTCAGCTGCTTCATCAATGATCATCCCTCCATCATAAGGTCAGAAGTGGGGCTGTTTGCTGAAGATTGCAGTGTTCAGTTCCATTAACAATTCCTCAGAAAATGAGGCCGTTCATGTTTGCATGCAGCAGGATGTGGACAATATCCAGGTTTGGGCTGATAAAGTAGCAATTTACATTTGTGCCACAAGTGTTAGGCAATGATCATCTCCAAAAAGAGAGAGCATAGCCACCTCCCCATGACATTCAATGGCATTGCCATCAGAGTCTCTTACCATCAAGATCCTGTGGAGTCACCATTGACCAGAAACTGAACTGGACCAGCCATGTAAATGTTGTGGCTACTAGAGCAGGCCAGAAGCTGAGTATTCTGTAGCGAGTGGCTCACCTAGTGACTCCCCAAAGCCTCTGTGCCACCTACAAGGCACAAGTTAGGAGTTTGATGGAATAATCTCCACTTGCCTGACGTGGTGCAGCTCCAACAACATTCGAGAAGCTTGACGCTCACTAAGACAAAGTAGTCTGCTTGATCGGAACCCATCCCCCAATGTAAACATCCACTCCCTCCACCATTGACTTAGTGCACACTGCAGCCACTATCTACAAGATTCACTACAGCAACTCAAGTTTCTTTGGCAGCACCTCCCAAGACCTCTACCACTGAAAAGGACAATGGCAACAAGTGCATGAGAACGCAATCATCACTGAGTTCCCCTCCAAGTCACCATTCTGACTTGGGCATATATCACTGTTTCTTCATTGTTGCTGGGCCAAAATCCTGGAACTCTGTGGGAGTACCTTCACTACATGGACTGTAGTTGTTCAAGAAGGTCCACCACACCTTCAGGGCAGACCAGGATTGGCAATCAATGCCCACCTCCCGAGTGATTTATTAAAAAAAAAACAAAAAAAAAACTTCTGTGACACAATTTGAATTTGTTTTGGTTTTGATTGAATGGAAGTCTTCTGTTTATGCTGGCCTGTTTCAGCCCACATCTTATTAGACTGGGGTCAAAAGCACAAAATTGCCATTGAGCCAAATTATAGGTAGTGGCACTTAAGCTATAAAGATTGGTATGGGAAAAATTTACACTGGTGCAGAGCAGGGTTATAGCAAATTGTTGGAGTAGAAGAGAAGGTGCTTCATTTAAATGTGACTGTCCTATACAGAGTAAGTACTGATTGTATCTTGCCCAGTAGTGAATGTATCTCACTGAGTGCAAAAAGTAAATACCAAGAAGGAAGGGGAAAGAATTGTTACTAAGAATTTTTACACTGAAATTTAATCTATATGACAAACTGAAAGAAAGCTACATGGTTTGTGTATATATAAGCTGAACAAGTATTTCATTGAGTTGGTTGACACTAAAATACATAATCCTGTTTGGCCTGGATTGAAGTAATACCTTGTGAATGGTGTATTTAAACATTGTGTCGTGATCTGACTCACTCTAGCTTTAAGCCTGCTCTAGTATTTCAACTAAGTTCTTATGCTTGTGTTAATGAGTTATTCTCACTCCCTTGAAAAGATAAGCCATTCTAACTGTTCCTAGTGCCCTGCACATTGAGTATGTGCTGCTGTTCAAGGTCTACAGTATAATTTGTCATGTTGCAAGCTAAAATAATATCTGCAAAAAAGTGCTATGTATGTCAAAAGATTAAAGTGGTTTTTGTATGACTTTTCTTTGTGTCCCATCTTCATTTTGCTTCCCAAACCTTTTATACTTGCAAAACTTTTTCAAGCTTTCAACAGTTGATGATCAAGCTGATGACCATATACTGGAATGTATGTTTGGATTTTTTTAAACCCTTGTAAGCTTTTTGTTTTCACAATCCCTGCATAAGAGTACTGAATCTAAATATTTTGAGGAAATTAGGAAGGGAAAGTTTTTTTATCTGCAAAAAAATATGAAGTGTGAAATATGAAGACTATTCAGCCCATTGAGTCCAGCTGCTTTTTGTAGTGGGAAGAGGAGCATGAGGGATGACTTGGAGCAGTTTGTGGTCTGACTTGCCTTTTTTTGTTTGCCTTAGCCATCATAAATCAATCTTTTAATTTATTGAGCTGATTGGATCCAAAGTTGAGGTGAAAAGTCACTTTGTAGCTCCAGTGGTAAGAGTGCTCAATATATATTTTGTGTGCAAGGGCTAATTTTACAGAAATTATCAAATGAATTTTGGTTGCAGGGAGACATTAAGCTTTTCTAGCTGTAGGTTATTTTTGTCTGGCCCATTAATCTGTTGAAATGAAGTCATTACTTTTGAACTAAGTTTCCTATACTTTTGATATAACTTTTTCAAAAAGCTATTTTGGGGACTTGGGCATTTATATATTTGGCCTGTTTTGCCAGAAAATGTAGTTTGTCTTGGGTACTGATTGGAATGTTGGGAGTCCAAGTACAGGAAACTCTCTTTTAACCGGCACCCAAATAACCGGAAATCTCTCTTAACCGGCAAAATTCTTGAGTAGGTAACCGGGGTTTTCCTTCATCTCTCCTTTAAAAATAACTTTAAAAAAAACCCCGAGGCGTTTGCCTTGTATCGGGGAATGTGCAGCCCGGGTAGGCAGCGGACACAACAGATGGTCAGCTGGCGGTCCCCGGGGAGACGGAGCTCCGAATGCAGGTGCATGTCAGTGTGTACGGGGCTCTCGTACGTTGGGAGATATAACTCTCCGTTATCCGGACTTTTTGATTAACCGGCACCATGCCGGTCCCGTCGGTGCCGGTTAATAGAGTTTCCTGTACCTCCTAGTTTTCTCTCTCTGAACATACACAATGCAGAATCACTTATTTTAAACTGGATGTTGATGTCAATTGAAGATGGTAGATAAGCTAAAAGGTACAAAGTATAGCCTCCAAAGTAAAGGGTTCAAACAATTGCATCCTTGACTATTGGTTCTTTTGAAAATTACTTTTCCTCTAAAACTGTGATTCATTATGTACAGAAAGCTTAACAAAGCTTCAGTATGAAGTTGCATGAGAGATCCACCTTGCAGCCATGGCCAAAATTTACTCGTGCCTTGTTTTAGATTGGAGATACAAGGTAGTGGTGGACTTAAATGCAACTTTTCATTGCTGAAGTAAAATTCTGAAATTTTGCACTCTATTTTCCAATCCAGCATATATCTTTCAATTTTTTAAAGGTGATTTTGCTCTGAGATCAATTTGTAATCAGTGGAAATAGTTTTTGTGTATACTGCTCATAGCAGCTACCCTGTTCACCTTGCAGTGTAAGTGCATGTATGTGTGTACATACAGATTCAGTTTTGCAGCCCTATGCTCATGTGAAGCCAGTGGGACAAATGGACGAGGAGTACTTGACCAGTTCATGTGGCATCGATACCATGCCTGAATTAATGTATTGGGGCCCAGTGCTAACAAAAGGTTCAGGTGAAATAAAGTCCTGAATTGCACAAACAGCAAAACCGTTGAGACTATAATTCCTATTCACTTCAAAAAGCAGTTAGGATTTCCTGCATCAATATCCAACTCTGGCTGGGTGTGAATAATAGGAACATAGTAATTGCTAGAGGAACAAAGACCCAGGTCCATCTCGTTTGCCTTGTACTGTGCTGGTAGTTGGATGATACAACAATAATGGAGTTGTTGACTAACGATGGCTATCAATTGGTGTACAACAGACCCAGATATGAGGTGAGGAAAACTCCAAGTGGTAGAAAACTTTGGGAACCATAGGTCCAAAATCACCTGTTCCTCCTAAGCATGCTACACTGGCTGTATGTCAAGTCTCAAATTACTCGTACTGTATCCCAAAATGTTACTTTCTGAAAGAAATCTATCTAATTTGCATTTGAATGAATCAATACTACCTCCTCCACCATTTGGACCTATGGTTTAATAGATTTACCACTTGCTCACTGATCTGCAGATTAGCTTTGAATTTACCCCCTTCAAGTGCAGGCTGTGTTCACTGGTCTACTGTTCTTAAACAAACAAGGTGAAATGGGTTGTAGTGGTCTACATTATCTAGTCTTTATTAAAATCCTATAAAACAGCAACTCTATCGTCTCTACTTTTTCCAGTGAGAACATGACCAATTTACATAATTGTTCATCATAATCCAATCTCCATCCTTTCAATCATACTGGTTGCCCTTATCTGTAACTTTACAATAGCTGCAATATCCTTTTTTGTTCTGTGGCGACCAGAACTGCGCGCACTATTCTAAGTGTGGTCACACCAATGATTTTATAAAATGGCAGGATTAACTTGCTTTTGGCTCAATATTGACCTTTTTAATAAATCCCAACATCTGATTTGGTTTACTCAGTCGCTGAGCAATGTTGTGATAGCTTCAATTTATTGTCAATCAGGACCTTGGATCTCTTTCAATTTCCATACACATTATTTACTTTCCATTTAAGTAATAGTCCCTTCCTGGATTGTTGGTTTCCATGTGAAGCACTGAATTTCTCTCCATTGAATTTCATTTGCCACCTGGTTGCCCAATGCTTAAGTATATTCAAAACCTCCTGTTGCTTATCCTGTTTAGCCTTATGATACAAATGAAGGTGGTAGATTGCAAAGCTAAAGGGATCAAGGGATATGGGGAGAAAGCAGGGACAGGGTACTGAATTTGGATGATCAGCCATGATCTCATTAAATGGCAGAACAGGCTCGAGGGGCCTACTCCTATCTTCTATGTTTCTATCTGCAAATTTAACCACTGTGCTTGTAACACCTAGTTCCAGATTATTTATCAAGAAGATACTAAGCAAAAGTGGTCCCAAAACAGACCTCCCCTTCATGAACCTATATTGGCCCAGAAATTGATCTCGCTCTGTTCCCGCGGGGGTAAGGAGCAGGCGCGATCTCTCACTCCGCGTTGGCTTTTTCAGATCCAGCTCACACGAACTTGATCTAGACATCAGCTGGGCAGTGCTTGCGTATCCCACCGGCGTAGTGAATTCGTGCGAGCTGTGGGATCACGTGACTCAGTTAGAGCCAATGGCAGCACACCATCTTCCATTCATAAGTTTCACATATGTGCTGTGAAAGCTATGAATCTTACACCCCCCCAAAATAACAGCTAAACCTCAATTAAATTTAAAAAAAAACCATCACATTAATAAAATAAGTATAGTTAAATAAATTAACCATTTTAAATAAAAAATTAAATTTTTGAAAAAATTTAATCTTTTAAAAAGTTATATAAATAAACTTACCTGTCTTTAAAGTCTCAAAGATATACCTGTTAAAAAAAATTCAAAATAATACTTAATTCACTACTTACCTTGTTAAAAGTGGGTCTTACTCCTTTTTTATTTCTAAAATCTTCCGTCCTTACCTGCGCGTCCAAAGCACTAAGTGCACAGCGTGCGCGCAGCCTGTAGCGCGCACGCGGTGCACCGAGGAACCGCCCCCTTTTCCAAAGACCAAGTGCCGGTTTGCAGTGCATGCAGAAAACCGGCAATTGGAGAGTGAATACACGAGAGTACGCAGTGCGTACTCTCGCGTAGCGGCATCAATTTTTGGCCCATTGACTTTTTTACGATGGTGAAATTTTCCACTGCACAGGTTCTGTGAAGTTTGGATTTTATTGTATAATCAAACATGAGTAGTAACAAATTACAATGTTCTGATTCCTGGTTATTTACTTGGTATTCAAGACTTATCAGATTTGACATGTCTGCTTCAGTTTCTGTTTAGTAAGGATATTTATGCCACCAACAGTTGCACAGACACATTGGGAGGGGGGGGGGGGGAAAGGTAAGTATTTACTATAAATATCTAGTACAGAATATGTTAGCATTACTATTTTTTCCAAATAAGCCCTTAAACAAGTTCATAAAATTAAAAAATAGGGAATAGATGTTAATATTCAAAGATGAGACAAAACTTGGAAGTGTCGTAAACAGTGAGGAAGATAGTAATAGACTTCAAGAAGACATACAGACTGGTGGAATGGGTGGACACATGGCAGATGAATTCCATGCAGAGAAGTGTGAGGTGATGCATTTTGGTAGGAAGAATGAGGAGAGATCATACACACTAAATGGTACAATTTTGAAGGGGGTGGAAGAACAGAGACCTGGGGATGCTTGTGTACAAATCTTTGAAGGTGGCAGGACAGGTTAACAAAGCAGTAATGAAAGCATTTGGGATCCTGGGCTTTATAAATAGAGGTATAGTGTACAAAAGCCAGGGTAGTTATATTAAACCTATATAAAACACTAGTTTGGCCCCAGCTGGAGTATTGTGTCCAATTCTGGGCACCACACTTTAGGAAGGATGTGAAGGCTTTGTAGAGGGTACAGAAGAGATTTACTAGAATGGTTCCAGGGATGAGGTAATACAATTATGTGGATAGACTGGAGAAGCTGGGGTTGTTCTCCTTGTAGCAGAGAAGGCTGAGAGGAGTTTTGATAGCGCTGTTTAAAATCATGAAGGATTTAGATAGAATAAATAGAGAAACTGCTCCCAGTGGCTGAAGGGTCGACAACGCGAGGGCACAGATTTAAGGTGATTGGCAAAAGAAATGAGGCGAAAGGAAGCAAACCTTTTACGCAACAAGTGATTGGGAACTGGAATGCACTACCTACAACCAATGAATTATTTATTTTGAAGTGCAATCACTGTTGTCATGTAGGCAAACATGGCAGCCAATTTGCACACCATCCCAAGAGCAGCAAATGAGCTGAATGCCGAGTTTTTCTGTTTTGTGGGGATGATTGAGGTAGTAATGTTGGCCGGGACAGGAGAACGCTCTGCTCTTCTTTGAATAGTGCCATGGGATCTTTCACATCTGCCTAAGTGGACAGATTCAGCTTAACGTCCTCTCTGAGCAATACCTCCAGCACTGCAGCAGTACCGCAATGCGCCACTAGTGTCAGCTTAAATTGTGTGAAAGAGGAAATGTCTTGCATTTATATAGTACCTTTCACAACCTCAGGACATCCAAAAGTGCTTTACAGCCAAGGAAATAATTCTAAAGTATAGTCACCATTGTAATATTTACAGCACAGAATGTGAGCCTCCTCCCACCCTTTTTCATCCAACCCATCAGCATATCCTGTTTGTTTTTTGTTTATCTACCTTCCCCTTAAATTCACCTATGCAAGTTGCCGCAACTACTCCTTTTGGTAGCGAGTTCCACCTTCTAACCACTCTCTGGATAAATAAGTTTCTTCTGAATTCTCTATTGGATTTATTAGTGACTATCTCTTCTATTTATGGTCCCTAGTTCTGGTCTCCCAGAAATATCTTCTCTATGTCCACTCTAGCAAGCCCTTTCATAAACTTAGACCTCTGCCAGGTCACCCCTCAATCTTTTCTAGAGAAAAGAGCCCTAGCCTGTTCAATTTTTCCTGATGGGTATAACCTCTCAGTTCTGGTATCATTCTACTAAATCTCTTGCACCTTCTCCAGTGCCTCCATATCCTTTTATATACTATGGAGATCAGAACTGTACACAGTACTCAATGTGTGGTCTAACCAATGTTCTGTACAAGTTAACATAACTTCTCTGCTTTTCAATTCTATCCCTTCAGAAATGAACCCTAGTGTGTTTTTTTTATGGCCTTATTAACCTGTGTCACTACTTTGTGATTTTGTGTATCTGTACCCCAGATCCCTCTACTCCTCTACCCAATTTAAACACTTCTTTTCCAACGAGTGTGTGGCCTCCTTATTCTTCCTACCAACATGTACCACTTTACACTTATCTATATTGAAGTTAATTTGGCAATTACATGCCCATTCTGCAAGTTTATTAATGTCTTCCTGTATTTTGTCACAGTCCTCCTGTATTAACTACAGCCTTCAATTTGGTGTCTGCAAATTTTGAAATTGTACTTCCATTTCCTGAGTTCAAATCGTTTATGTAAATGGCGAACAGTGGTCCCAGCACTGATTCTTGTGGCACACTACTTCCCACCTTTTGCCAGTCTGAGTAGCTACCTTTAACTGTTTTCTGTTTTGTAGCCAGCTTGCTATGCATTCTGCTACTTGTCCATTGATTCCACCTTAGTCATGAGTCTACTATGCAATACCTTTATCGAAGGCCTTTTGGAAATCCAAGATGGGCAAATGCAGGCAGCTGATTTGCGTACAGCAGGGCCCTACAAACACCAGTGAGATAAATAACCATTTAAACTGTTTTAATAGTATTTGATGGATGAATGCTGGCCAGGATACTGGGAGTACTCCTCTGCTGAACAGTGCTGTGGGATCTCGTGTCCACCTGAGAGCAGATGGGACCTCGGTTTAACATCTCATCTGAAAGACTGCTCCTCCAACAGAGCAGCACTCCCCCAACACTGCACTGGAGTGTAGCCAAGATTATGTGCTCAAGTCCTGGAGCCAGGCTTCAACTCACGGCCTTCTGACTAGGACAGTCTTCGATTTATCTTCAACTAGTTTGAACCCGTCCTCTTATCTCCCACTCAGTTTAATTTAAGGCTAAATTCCAGATTTGCATTTCTATACAAGATCATTTCTCCGGCATCTCTTTTCCAGACTGAAAAGCTCAGTTTCTCCAGTCTTACCAAGAGTTCAGACTCGGACTTTTTACACTGGATGAGCCTCATGGCTCTGCTCTGCACTACCTGTGCACTTGAATGTCTCCATTGTTTCTTGACGACCAGAACTGAACACTAGACTCTGTACAGTCTAACCAGAGTACCATACAGTTTGATCACTATCTCCTCTGACTTGAATTACATAGCTACAGTGTTAAAGTACCACATTCTGTTGGCTTTTTTGACTCTTGCTCTGCATTGGCTGGGCCTGATGAGTGTTGTCTAAGACTTGTAGGTCACTTTCAACTACATCTTAAGCAATTTCAATGCCATTCATGGAGTACACATGTTGCCCATTTTCCTTCATGTGTATATATGGTACTTCAGAATAGTCTGCAGTAAACTTCATCTGCCATTGTTCTGCCCACACAATACTTTTGTCCAACTCTTCCTGTAATTTCTGAGCTGCTTCCTTCAATTTCATTGCCCATCCTAGCTTGGTATCTTTTGCAAATTTAACTAATTTGCAATGAATTTCTGAATCCAAGTCATTGATTTAAAATAGAAACTAATGATCTCAATGCTGATCCTGAGAATATCCTCTCTGTACTTCCCCAATCTCTAACATCATTTCTGTAACAGGTGTCTGTTGTTTTCTGCCCTTCAGCTATTTTTTTTAATCCTGTCCCAAGATCTAGCCTGGATCTGAATTCAAATTCTCAAACTGCCATGGTGGGATTTTGAACTTGTGATCTGGATTATTAGTCCAGTAACATAACTACTGCGCTACCATATCCCCATATTTGAAACAGTAATTTAATCTAATTGTAGAGAACACGTGGGTGGTTTTGGGGGGGCTAATTTTTGACCTAACCCACCTGGTGGAAAAGTGACTGGCGGATCGACTGCTCATTTTACACCTCGCCCGATTTTACCTTCCATTGAAATCGCATTCAAAAGGGAATTGGGTATATACTTAAAAAGGACAAGAAAAATGCTGTGCTATGGGGGTGGGGTGGGTGAGTAGAGCTAATTGGATAGCTCTTTGAGCTGGCACAGGCATGATGGACCAAATGGCCTCCTGTGCTGTAAGATTCTGATTAATGGCAGTAATCAAGGTAAAAGAGGCTGTACTAGTGCAACTGGAGGTAGTGTGCACCACAAAAAGAAGTGGTGTTGGTTCATTCTGACAACGCAAATGCCTGTCCGTGTTGGCCACATTTTTTGCCTGCAACAGGCTGAGCAGATCAATTAGTCATTCCTGCCTCATCCAGGCCTGGCAAGTGGTTTCTCTGCTACTGTAGATAAGCAATGGCAAACATTTGAAGAACAAATTCCTAATTCTCAACGAATATACATTCCCTTGAGCCATGGCTAACTATAGAAGTTAAGGATAGTGTTAGATTAAAAGAAGTTTGCAATGTTGTCAAAGATAGGTAAACTGGAGGATTTGGGAGGGTTTTAAAAATCAGCAAAGGGTGACCAAGAATTGCTGAAAAGGGAGAAAATAGAATCTGAGTAAATTAGCAAGAAATATAAAAACAGATTGTAAGAGCTTTTACAAGTATGTAAAAAGGAAGCGATTAGTGAAAGTAAACATGGGTCCCTTAGAGGCGCAGACAGGAGAAATTGTAATGAAGAATAAAGAAATGGCAGATGTTAAACACATATTTTGCCTGTCTTCAGAGGGCACAGAACATACCGGAAAGGGGAACCAAGGATCTAATGAGTGAGGCACTTAAGTAATATTGGTAAAAGAAAAGTTCTGGAAACATTAATGAGACTAAAAGTTGACAAATCCCCTGGACCTGATGGCCTACACCCTAGGGTTTTAAGAGGTGGCTGCAGAGATAGTGGATGCATTGGTTTTGATATTCCAGAGTTCCCTAGATTCTAGAAGGTCCCTGTGGATTGGAAGGTAGCAAATGTAACACTGTTGTTCAAGAAAGGAGGAAGAGAGAACACTGAACTACAGGCCAGTTAACCTGACCTCCATCATTGGGAAAATGCTGGAATCTATTATTAAGGACGTGGCAACAAGGTACTTGGCTCTGCCTGATCAGGGATTTTCCAACACAGTTTTATGAAAGGGAAATAGTGTTTGACAAATGTATTAGTATTTTTGAGGGTGTAATGAGGAGGGGTAGGTAAAGTGGGAAGGGAGAAACCAGTGGATGTAGTATATTTGGATTTTCAGAAGTCATTCGATAAGGTGCCACACAGGAGGTTGTTACACAAGATTAGGGCTCATGGGATTGGGGGTAAAATATTATCATGTATTGAGGATTGGTTAACGGACAGAAAAGAGAGTAGGAATAAACAGATCATTTTCAGGATGGCCGGGTGTAACTAGTGGAGTACTGCAAGGATCAGTGCTTTGGCCTCCGCTATTTACAATCTAGATCAATGACTTGGATGAGGGGACCGAGTGTAATGCATCCAAGTTTGCAGACGATACAAAGCTAGATGGAAAAGTAAGCTGTGGGGAGGATGCAAAGAGGCTGCAAAGGGATATAGACTTGTTAAGTGATTGGGCAAGAAGGTGGCAGATGGAGTATAATGTGGGGAAGTGTGAATTTATCCACTTCGGTAGGAAGAATGAAAAAGCAGAATTTATTTAGGTGAATGTTGGTATTCAGAGGGGTCCTTGTACATGAAACACAAAGTTAACATGCAGGTACAGCAGCAATTAGGAAGGCAAATGGTATGTTGGCCTTTATTGCAGAGGTTGGAGGATAAGAGTAAGGAAGTCTTGCTGCAATCTTTATAGGGCTTTTGGTGAGACCACATCTGGAGTATGGTGTACAGTTTTGGTCTCCTTACCCAAGGAAGGATATACTTGCCTTTAGAGGGGGGGGGACAACAAAGGTTCACTAGATTGATTCCTGGGATGAGAGGGTTGTCCTCGGAGGAGAAATTGAATAGATTGGGCCTATGTTCTCTGAAGTTTAGAAGAATGAGAGGTGATCTCAGTGAAACATACAAGATTCTGAGGGGGTTTGACAGGGTAGATGCTGAGAGGCTGTTCCCCCTGGCTGGGGAGTCGAAAACTAGGGGTCGTAGACTCTAGAGAAGGGATCGGCCATTTACGAGCGAGATGAGAAATTTCTTCACTCCGAGGGTTGTCAGTCTTTGGAATTCTCTACCCCAGAGGGCTGTGGGTGCTCAGTCGATGAGTATATTCAAGACTGAGAACGATAGATTTTGGGCATCAAGGGATATGGGGATAGGGTGGTAAATTTGATTTAGAAGCTCAGCCATGATCGTATTGAATGGGCCGTATTGCCTTCTGCTTCTATTTCTTATGTTCTTAATCTGTAAGCTGCTTTATCCGTAGTGTTATTTTAGGTCATGTTTTATACAGACATTTGGAAAATTTTAATGGGGAAATGAGTGCACTGGTGGTCTTTTACATAAAGATCTTTGAGTTTAAAAAAAAAGTTAGCTATTTTGCTGTACTTAAAGAAAACTCATGAAACCAGATACTATATTTCCATTATAGCTTTACAACAAAGGTTCCAAGTAAATAACTAGTCTACTGAAACAACTACACCGGCTTGATAAATACTGATGGAGTTTTGGGCTAAATATTGCCTAAAAATATTTTGCCCACTGATCAATGTTTTCAAAACCAAAACATTACTGGCTTGCTTTGGTCAGTTAATACCCTTGCATCTGTAATATTGGTATGAATATTAGTTTGGCTTATGGTAGTTTTTGCCCAGAAGTGCATTTCTTGGTTTTTGTTTTAGGGAAAATCTTTTTGGTGCATGATTAGTTGATTCAGTCGAATTTTTCCCATTTTTAACAGCGTCATGAAAGCACTTTAGTAAATTACCTCTGAACTCTGTTGCTAAAAGAGGAGTCATAAGTCTTCAACGATATTGCAAAGTCTCAATCTATTTTGATCTTCAATGTTTAAGATTACTATTTTTTTTAGCCTAATGAGGCACACTTCTGACAGTCAAAGCTTTAAATCAACTAACTATTAGCTTGGTTTTGGTAAGTTAGACCTGCTGTTCTTGTGTTCGGAGAGTAGCTCTTTGTGTACTGGGAGTTTGCCTTGCGGTAGACTTGGCCATAATCTGACACCTTCAAGCATGTGAGACTGCTTTAATGTATTATACATGAATTGAAGAAAATTAAAGGTTAGTTTACATGAGGTACCACAAGGCACTGCAGTCTCTGATCCTGAGTTTATTCGAGAGACTGGGAAACCTTACCAATGGCGCAAAATTCCCAGGTAGATGTAGTCCAGGATCTTCCCTTTAAGTGTCTGGTTTGAGACACTGCCGGACACAGTTATGCTACCACGAATCTGCTTCAGAACAATTCACCTGGAATAGAGCTACCTCCAAAGTAAGTTGTGGGATTCAAGCTTGGCAGCTATAGTCATGGTAAGAGTTCTCAAACTGTTGCAACAGAACCTAGCAGTGATTTCCTTCAGTATACTGTCACAGGAGCTTGATCAACCAGAATCTTAAGATGGTCTCAAGACCAGCGCTCTGAGCAGAATGAGGTTTCAAGTTCTGCTGTGCCTAACCCTGGTGCTTCCTTTCAGTCAGATCTGATCTGTTTGCAGAGGCTTGGGGCCTACTGCACGTGTCTCAGCCCATGAATGGGCTTGAGCAATTTTGGCAGCTCTGCTGTTCTTCAATGAAGTCCACACTAAATTGAATGTCTGAACAGACCATACTTGTGGACTTTTCTGTCTGCAGTGTGGCTTCATAGGTGAGTACTTTACTATGTTTACAATTTGTAAAGCAGGTTCCATTAGGGCAGGAAAATGGAAAGGTTCTACTGCTAGTCTGTTTATTTCTGCCCCTTCCCCCTGGATTTACCTGGGGCAACCTGGCCTTTGATTTTTGGAGAGGGGCATTAGAATCTTTTAAATTTATAATGCTTTCACACAAGCATACAAGGGGAGGTGATGTTTGTGGAGCTCAGATTTGTACTTTTACATGGGCACAACAATTATGCTTTAAGGTTTAATATTTAGGCAGTAAGCTACGAATATTTTGCGCCAGACTGAGGTGCTCATTAGTAGGTTTCCTTTGCACATTGCAGTTTCACGTCCGATCCAAAATTTAGAATGGCTCATCCAAGCATTATCTCAGGACTTGGGAAGAACCTTCGTCCAGGAAGTCCTGACTTTCTTACAGAAGCTAGGGTTTCTCATGACCAGTTGCAACTGGACCTTTCATAGGATCTGTCCTTCATGAGTTACCTTTTCCAAATATAGTTAGTCTCTACTGCAAGACTGTTTTCAAGATCAATTGGCATGGTCCTCCCTGAAAGCAGGTGCAGATTTCCACTGAGGAGTATTGTAGGCTTGATAGAGCATAAGAAATAGGAGCAGGAGTAGGCCATTTGGTCCATCTAACTTGCTCTGCTAGTTACAACCTCAAAAACTCATGATTTCCCTTTTCATAAATCCATGTTGACTTGCCCAATCCTATTATTTTCTAAGTGCCCTATTAGCATGTCCTTAATAGATTCTAGCATTTTCCCCACTACTGATGTCCGGCTAACTGGTCTGTAGTTCCCTGTTTTCTCTCTCCCTCCTTCTTAAATAGTGGGGTTACGTTTGCCACCTTCCAATCTGCAGGAACCATTCTAGAATCGATGTCATCTTCCAAAATTCCAATCAATGCATGCACTATCTCTATAGCCACCTCCTTCAAAACCCTAGGATGTAGGCCATCAGGTCCAGGGGATTTATTGGCTTTCAGTCCCATTAATTTCTCCAGTACTATTTTTTTACTAATACAAATTTCTTTCAGTTCCTCATTCTCGCTAGACCCTTGGTTTTCCACTATTTCCGGGAGGTTTATTGCGTCGTCTTCCGTGAAGACAGACACACAATATTTAATTTCCCTGCCATTTCCTTATTCCCCATTATAATTTCTCCTGTTTCAGCCTGCAAGGGACCCACATTTACTTTTGCTAATCTTTTCCTTTTTACATATCTATAGAAGCTTTTACAGTCTGTTTTTATGTCTCTTGCTAGTTTACACTCATTCTATTTTCCCTTTCTTATCAATTTCTTGGTCCTCCTTTGCTGAATTCTAAAATCCTCCCAATCCTCAAGTTTGGCACTCTTTTTGGCAACGTTATAAGCCTTTTCCTTTTATCTAATGCTATCATTTAACTTCTCGTTAGCCACAGTTGGACCACTTTTCCTGTGGGGTTTTTGTGCCTTAGGAATGTATATTTGTTGTAAATTATGTATCAATTCTTTAAATGCTAGCCATTGCTTGTCTACCATCATACCTTTTTAATGTAGTTTCCCAATCTACCTTGGCCAACTCGCCCCTCATACCTACGTAGTTTGCTTTGTTTAGATTTAAGACCCTAGTTTCAGATTTAACTAAATCACTTTCAAACTCAATATAAAATTCTCATTATGGTCACTCTTCCCTAAAGGCCTCTTTGCTACAAGGTTATTAATTAACCCTTTCTCATTGCACAGTACTAGATCTAAAATGGCTTGTTCCCTAGTTGGTTCCTCAACAAACTTATGTAGAAAACTATCTTGCATATATTCCATGAATTCATCCTCCACACTATTACTGGAAATTTGGTTTGCCCAGTCTATATGTAGATTAAAGTCCCTCATGATTACTGTATTAGCCTTGTTACATGTGCCTCTAATTTCCTGATTTATACTCTGCCCTACATTACAACTACTGTTTGGGGGCCTATAAACAATTCCCACAAATGTTTTCTGCCCCTTGCTATTGCTTAGCTCCACCCAAACAGATTCTACTTTTTGATTTTCAGAGCTAAGATCCTTTCTCTCTACTGTCTTTATCCCATGCTTCATTATCAGGGCTACCCCTCCTCCTTTTCCATTTTGCCTATCTTTTAAAAGTTCAGTATCCTAGAATATTTAGTTCCCAACCGTGGCCACTTTGCAACCACGTCTCCGTAATGTATATTAGATCGCATCTATTAATTTCTATCTGCTATTAATTCATCTATTTTGTTGCGAATGCTTCGTGCTTTCAGATATAATGGGCCAAAAATTCGGCCCTTGCCGGGTGAGTACGCACTGTGTACTCACCCGTAAGGTGTCCTGAAGTGCCGGTTTCCTGCATGCACTGCGCATGCGCGGGAAACTGGAACTTCCGGTCTAGTGAAGGGAGCGGTTCATAAGTGAACTGCGTGCGCGGTAGAGGCTGCGCACATGTACCAAACTTAGGGTTTTTTTCAGGTTTCTCCGGGAGGGTAAGTATTGAAGAACCTGCACTTTTAAAAAGGAGGCGCAGGACCTGTTTTCAACAAGGTAAGTGGTTAATTAATGTGTAAAAATTTTCAACAAGTTTATCTTTTTTAGATCCTTTAAAGAAAGGTAAGTTTATTTTTACCACTGTTAAAGTCTTTTAATTTTTTCAAAAATTTAAATTTTTGTTTAAAGTAGTTAATTTATTTAACTTATAGTTATTTTATAAATGTGATGGTTTTTTAAAAATTTATTTGAAGTTTAGCTGTTCTTTTGGGGCCGATTTCAATTCATAGATTTGACAGGTCCTGTCAAATCTATGAATGAAAGATGGTCTGCTGCCATTGGCTCTCCAGGGCCCACATGATCCCAGGGGATGCATCGCACTAACTACGCCCCTGGGATACACAAGCACTGCGTGCCGGTACTTGGAGCAGGCCCAGGAGCTGAAGTTCCCGTGGGCCCAGAGGTCAACGGCAGGCACGGTAGGTAAGTGCACGTGCAGAGGTCAACGGCAGGCGCGGAGGTAAGTGCACGTGCGATCCGTATCCCCGCGGCAAGCCGGAGAGGCGAATTTCAGGGCCAATGCCTTTAGCTTTGACTTATTTCTATTTCCCTGATGTCACCTTAGTCACTGATGCCTTATTACCTTTGTTACTCTCCCTCTCCCTTCCTGACCCACTCTTATTTTTATCCAAAACTCTGCTCTAGAGCCTTGCCATTTCTCTTGCTGCTTTTAAATTTACTCTTTCCTGAATCCTCCCACCCCTTCATTAGTTTAAAGCCCTGTCTACTGCCCTAGTTATTCAGTTTGCCAGGACATTGGTCCCAGCCCAGTTTAAGTGAAGCCTGTCCCAGCGAAACAGCTCCCTCTTTCCCCAGTACTAGTGCCAGTGCCCCATGAACTGAAACCCCTTCCTCCCACACCACTCTTTCAGCCATGCACTTAAACCTCTAATCTGTTTGTCCCCATGCCAATTTGCGTGTGGTTCGGGTAACAATCCAGAGATTATTACCTTTTTGAGGTTCTACTTTTTAATTTGGATCCTGGCTCTTCAAACTCCCTCAGCAGAACCTCATTCCTAGTTCTACCTATGTTGTTGGTTCCTACGTGGACCACGACAACTGGATCCTCCCCCTCCCACTAAGTTCTTCTCCAGCTGCGAGGAAATATCCTTAACCCTGGCACCGGGCAGGCAACGCAACCTTTGGAACTCCCAGTCGTGGCTACAGAGAACAGTAACTATCCCCCTGACTACTGTTGCCTACTACTACCACATTCCTTTTTTACCTCTCTCTCTCTCTCTCTCTCTCTCTCTCCTCTCTCTCTCTCTCTCTCCTCTCTCTCCCTGCCCCCCAACTTGAGTGACAGTAGCAATCTTTCATTCCAGACTTGGGGCAGTTAGAAACATTGTTGCTGCTCTGAACACCAAGTAGAACACAGGGATGTCTTAATTGTATAGATTGCAATGAGCTAGTAGATAATAAAGGTACTTTGTATTAAATAACTTTTAGAAGGCCTTGGGAGTGCATTGGACTTGCAGTGGAGGAAGTCAGATATGCCCATGGTTTGTAATGCCATCTGAACCATGAAATTATATTGCTGCACTCCAACATCCTCCTCGCACTCCTTTAACAACTGCATAAAATTCAACATAATTGTTTTTCAGTTTTTTTAGATGAGTTAAACTGAGGCCCCATCTGCTTTTTGAGGTGAATGCAAGTGATCCCTGACACTTTTCAAAGAGCAGAATGTTCCCATGTCTCCTGGCTAATCTTTCCTCAACCAGTGGGTAACCTAAATTTGGACTGCCACTTTAATTGTACCCCAGTCGTACCGTTGTCCATTGACAGCCTTTTGACCTTTTTCTTTTAGATGTTATTGGGCCGTATTTTCCGATCGGAGGCTTCCCGCGTGCGGAGGCCTCCGATCTGGAAAAAATCTACGCACTTACCTGAGGGCCTCCCGAGGTGCGTCTAGTTCCGATCCTGGGCCTCCAACTCCAAGTGTGCAGGGCCCACGTATCCCAGAGGCGCCGGCAGTTCGCAAGCGTCCCTGGGATCACGTGGGCCATGGGAGCCAATCAAAGAAGGCAATCTCCCTTCATACACTTGATGGCTAGACCTGTCAAATATATGAATGGAGATCACCCCAAAAACACAGTAAAACATCAAATATTAACTTTTTTTAAATTAGTTGAAATTACAATAAATTAAATATTTTAAACAATTTTAAGTTTTTTACAGGGCTAAAAATAAACATACCCTTTTTTAAAAAAGTATTGATAATGAGTGGGGGGGGGGGAGGATATTACTTTTTTCAACTCTTATCCTGGTAAAAGCAGGCCTCATGCCTGCTTTTACCAGGCGTAAGAATTCTAAGGGTTTTCTGCGGGCGGAGGTTCTCCAGAAAGCGGAACTATCCGCCTGCAGGGGCCCTTCTCCAGGGCAGGCGTCCGATCGGTCAAGAGCATTCTTGACCGATCAGAAATGCCGGTTTTCTGTGCATGCCTGAAACCAGCATTTCCGATGTCCCTGTGGGTGTGTACACAGCACACTCGTAGGGATCGGAATATCCGGCCCAGTATGTGCTACTGCATTGAAGTAGAAGTCTGAAGGGCATACATTTATTTTAACTGAATTGAGATTATAAAGATGCTTGTACACTTCCCAGGTTTATTTGTTTCTGTTTGGGTAGGATGTTAGTCATGTTACCCATGTGTGCTGTTCGTTTACCTCTTGACCCTTTATGCTTGGCAGCCGTTGCGATGCTCCATAACTGTGTTGGACTTCTAGTACAGCGACCTAGAGTAAAAGCACATGAGACTGGCTCTCCGCGTTTACTTTGCTGGAACAGGCCCCCTTAACCAGATGGTAGATTCATTGATTTCCCCATATTCATGGATCTACGCTTCCATTGGTTCTCCTCAACTTGCATGCTTTATAAAGTGCAACCAATACCAGGAGGTCACGTGTCTGCTGTTGGTCGCATACCTGTAATGTAAAAGGGCTTTAACCGAATGGCTTTTGTTCCACTGGTGCCCCAGCATCAACTGAGTATCTGCTACAGTGAGCGACAACTAAACCCAATTCCCCCCAGGTCAGTTCATGATAAGGCGAATTATCGGGACTGTATAGCTTGCTTTTTTGGCTCAAAATGTATTGCATTGTGGACTATTTTTAGATTTCAATTTTCGGTGACAAGTTTCCATGGGTTGTGTTGCCAATATTGGGGTATAAAATAGCTGGTGTGACCTAGCAATTTATTCTGAAATCACATTTCAAGGCAAGCCTTCTAAGTTTCTATAGCTGATTTATAGCATCTATCTTAAACTGATAGATATGATGGTGAAAATCCATCAGGTGCTAATCTGTTTTCAGTTCTACATAGTGGAACTATTAAGTTTAAAAACTATTTATAACACTGATTCATCTAGCTACTGTGAATAAACTCTGATTTTCTAAATTTTATAATCTAGCCATCGCTTCTATTGAATGGTTTTATAGTATAATTTATGCTCAAGTTTGAAAACTGTTAACTTCCATTGTAATTCTTTGGAAAAAGAGGGCCTGCGTTAGTCTCTTGAAGTGATGTGGGGACTATCCGTTCATATTTAAACTTTATTTCATGTCCCAGATGAAATTCTGAGGGTTATAGAAAGCATCTGTATATTGGTTTATGGAAATCAGCTGTCCTAGTGTCTGTACAAATAACCTGTTATTACAAAGGTTATTTACCCCTTTTTAATAGTTGAGTTTGTAATTGAGACTCATTTGGCTTGTAATCGACATATTTACTTTTGCTGACCCTACATTAAAAAGATCTTTTTCAAAAAGCATGTCGTTCACTAAATGTCACGATGCTGTCTATTTCAAGTAAGCTGTAATTTAACAACAGAGTAGATGATTCACCAATGGCATTCAGTATTAAACACAAAGTAATACATATGTTAGCATTAAAAATAGAAAATCTATTTATAAAATAGAAATATCACTAGATAATGAGTCTGGAAAACAAATTCTAGCAGTAATGGTTGATCAATTTGAAAATGATGTTGCTGTGCATGTCAGCAGGTGAAAAGGTAAATAAAATGTTATGGGGCAATAGCAGACCCACAATGTCCAGAAAGCACTTTTGGAACTCTTTGGTACTTTAGAGATTACATATCTGCTGCCATATGCGAGAGGCAGTGGAAAATATTCAGAAGGGTAGCAAAAGGATTTTTAGCTCATTCAGTTATGAAGATCGGTTAAGGAAGATGAATTCATGAGGATGTGGGAGGCAGAGAGAAAGACATGAGGCTGGGAAGGTGAGGAAATGTGATCCAGGTGTTGTAAAATAGTGAAATAAATTGATTGTGTTTTTAAAAATAGAGAAATGGAGGGGACATGACTCAGGATTCCATGAGCTAAGAGATAACTGACAGAGCGATCAACACGCAGAACCGATGGGCACCCAGTGCACTAAGTCCTGATTTTGTTGCTTGAGCAAAGTGTTGAAGTTGTTTGGGATAGGAAAAAGATGAAAAGTGATCGGATTGGGTTCTAAAGTTGGATCTGAATGGTAGGTTTTTTTGGTTCCTATGTTCTTGTAAGGAGGACAAGCCACAGCTGTTTGTATGCTGTAGTGTTGGCTTGTCTAAAAGCCAGTAAGTTGTAAAAGAGCTAACTTGGTTGTCACTGCAGTCAGGGAGTAGTCAAATTGTATTGTGTCCTTCAGTTATAAATTTGCTTATGAAAGCCAATTAATACATAGAATTTTACAGCACAGAAACAGACCATTTGGCGCAACAGTCTATGCCAGTGTTTATGCTCTACTCGAGCCTCTTGCCACTTCATCTCAGCCAATCAACATATCCATCTATTCCTTTCTCCCACATGTACTTGCTTAGCTTCCCCTTAAATGCATTGAGGGTTGCTCGACAGTTGTAGCTATTCAGCTTTTTACAAATTGGATTGGCAATTTTTTAAGCATTTTCATTATGCCGATATAATACACTATGCTTCTTGGCTTCCTCTTGTGCTTTTTAGGCTAATTTCAAGAAAATTTGAAGAGAAGTTCTGTGTGAATTGGATGGAATGCAAAAATGTTCGATTTCTCTGGTTGGTTGGATTCCTGTGCTATCTGAAGGATAGCTTCCAAGAATGAAGCATACCACAGCTAAAACTCAAGCTATTTTGATATTGCACAGCAATGTAAGGTCTCTGCCCAAGTTTTTGGGGGACAGGTGGGAATAGGATCTCCAGAATGCCTGTTATTTTGAAGTGTTGCAGTATCCATGTGTCACTAGAGGGAGCTCTAGCCTGCATTGAGGACTGGAGGCAGAAACTGATTAAAGCTGTACAATAAGCAGGCTGTTGTAAAATGCCAACTTTTTTCCTCTCCAGGTACACCATTTAATTGTTTGCATTGTAGCTTTGAATTGGACTCTGACCTGGCAGGTTTTGATTGCAGCAAATGGGATATGCAATGTATTTTAAATAATGCTCCTAAATATTATAATTTGGCAGTCCTAGCTATCCCAAATGCAAACACAGTGCAACAGTCTTTTGGAATTTATTTTATTCAGTACTCTGTTTGCAAATAGCATTTTTACAATGTGACAGTCTTTAACACCACTGAATTATAATTTGTACTCCACGTGTATGGTTTGCAAGGCAACCCTGCAGAAGGAAAATGGAAAAATGTGCAACTTGAAGTTATTCAGCTGATTTACATGTATGTGTACTTCAGACTGAGACTTGTTTTTAATGAAAGGGATTTTATTTTTTTATGTTTGAGATGTGGGCGTCGCTGCCAAGGCCAGCATTTATTGCCCATCCCTAATTGCCCTCGAAGGTGGTGGTGAGCTGCCTTCTTGGACTGCTGCAGTCTGTGGTGAAGGTACTCCCACAGTGCTGTTAGGAAGGGAGTTCCAGGATTTTGACCCAGCGACGATGAAGGATCGGCGATATATTTCCAAGTCAGGATGGTGTGTGACTTGGAGGGGAACTTGGAGGTGGTGGTGTTCCCATGCGCCTGCTGCCCTTGCCCTTCCAGGTGGAAGAGGTCGCGGGTTTGGGAGGTGCTGCCGAAGAAGCCTTGGCGAGTTGCTGCAGTGCAGCTTGGTGTAAACAACACTAAAATGTAAATTTTTTTTTTTTCAGTTTGAATTTTCTTCTTCAAAATTCCTATCCTAATGAAAACTTATTCTAGTGTACACAAGTGTGTCCTAAAGGATGTTTTTTTCCAATTGCTTCTCCAGAACATGGTGCTACAATTCCTTCTCTGGTCAGAAACTGAAGATAACACTACAAGAGAATTTCTTTTAAAAATTAAGTGAACAGTTATCATTAAGGTTGCAAATCTCTTGGACAGGTACACTCAGTTGCCAGTTAACGTTTGTTGTTCTGTCTAATCTTCATTCAAACAAAATCTACCTACCACTTGGGTGTAGTTGGCAATTTACTGAGTTTGATTTGTTCTCCAGAATTATTAAAAGTCACCAAAGTGACCTGGTTTTCATGTGGGCTAATTACTTGTTATTGGCAAAATAACTGGAATTTGTGACACCCCTCATGATTAACATAACTTTCTCTGCTCGGGAGAGCACAGAAATGGGTCTGGGAGGTCCTAGGTTTGATTTCTATTCTTTGCCAATTTTGTTTGATTGGTCGTGGATGCATTACAGTAGGCTTCAATATCCTTGTGCTGGGGGCGGGAGGAAAGAGAATCGGCCAACACTGAAACTACTCATTTGCTACTCAGCACCTAGACTTACCGAATCATACAACGGAGTGACTGCTGCCAACGACCGGAAGCTGCGCAGAAGCATTAATCTGGAAGCTCCAACGACCGGAACCATGATTCTGCTTTTTAAAAAACTAGCACACTCTCTTCCCGGCTTTTTAAAAAAAAAAATTTAACGAGCCCGCTCACGTAACAAACGGGAAGGGCACATGTGCAGAACGCTTTCACACAGCTTCTGGTTCATTGGCAGCAGTTGCGTCAATCATAGAATGACACAGCACAGAATGAGACTTTGTTTGTTTGTCCCATCATGCCTGTGCTGGCTTATTTGAAAACTAACCAATTAGTCCCACTCCCCTGCTCTTTCCCCATAGCCCTGCAAATTTTTTCCTTTTCAAGTATTTATCCAGTTCCCTTTTGAAAGTTATTATTGAATCTGCTTCCACCACATTTTCAGGCAGTGCATTCTAGATCATAGCAACTTGCTGTGTAAAATGTATTTTCTTCATGTCGCCTCTGGTTCTTTTGCCAATTACTGTAAATCTGGTTACTGACCCTTCTGCCACTGGAAATGGTTTCTCCTTTATTTACTCTATCAAAATTCTTCATGATTTTGAACACTTATCAAATCTCCCCTTAACCTTCTGTGCTCTAAGGAGAATAACCCCAGTTTCTCTAGTCTCTCCATGTAACTGAAGTCCCTCATCCCTAGCACCATTCTAGTAAATCTCCTCTGCGTCCTCTCCAAGGCCTTGACATCCTTTGTAAATTGTGGTGCCCAGAATTGGACACACTACTCCAGCTGGGGCCTATCCAGAGTTTTATAAAGGTTTGGAATAACGTCCTTGCTTTTGTACTCTATGCCTCTATTTATAAAGCCAAGGATCCCATATGCATTTTTAACAGCCTTCTCAACTTTCCTGCCACCTTCAAAGATTTGTGTATATACACCCCCAGGTCTCTGTTCCTGCACCCCCTTTAAAATTGCACCATTTTGTTTAGATTGCCACCTCTCATTCTTCCTACCAAAATGAATCACATCTGTTAAATTTCATCTGCCATGTGTCTGCCCACTTCACCAGTCCTCCTGAAGTCTGTTCCAATACTCCTCACGGTTTACTACATTTCCGAGTTTTGTATCATCTGCAAATTTTGAAATTATGCCCTATATACCCAAGTCGAAGTCACTAATGTACATCAAAAAGAGCAGTGGTCCCAACACCGACATTTGGTGGACACCACTGCATACTTCCCCCCAGTTTGGAAAAACAACCGGTCACCACCAGTCTCTGCTTTCTGTCCTTTAGCCAATTTTGTGTCCACGTAATAATGGCCCCATTAATCCTGGGGGCTGTGTGTGCTCACTGTTGTTGCTTAGATAAGAAATTATATAATGGATAGCATTTTTATTATATTGGTTGCTAGCTCACTATTCAAACCAGTTTTTTTGTATCGATAACCTAATTAATGTAACATTATTTTTAAGTGGCTAGGATACTGGTTTTTTTTACAAAGACCTCTCGGCCTCAGACCCGCACTCGAGCTGTGAACTATTGACATGTTTTGCATCTTTGGGCTGTTGCAATATTCACTTTTTATCTTCCACAATACAATAAACCAATTTTTCAGTTGCTAATTTCAGTAAGAAAACACGCTGCAACTTAAGTGCAATGGCTCTTTTGGCCATCTTGAGCTGAATAAGATTGACTAGTATCACTTGTTAGCTGCTGAAGAGCTTGATTGTGATGCTACCTGTGCTGTATGCACTGAGTTACCCAAAGAAAGACTCATTACAATGTACTTACTACAACTGCAGCAGCTTCAGAAATTTGTAGCAGCATTTTCGCCCCTTTCCTGGGCACCATGCTACATCTCTACTTGCCAGGGTGCCCACCTTCTGAGGCCACTGTTGGGATCACTCTGAACTATTTCTAGGAGATGTGAGAGTGAGCGTGATGTTCTAGACCTGTCGAATTATTTTTAACATACTAAAATGACTTGTCTACAAGATCTTTGCCTATTCATAACTGCATTCCAAGTATATGCACTTCCTAATGGAAGTGCCTATGCTGAGCAAAATCTTTACTTTTTTGTTTTAATTAAAAGTTATATGGCATGTATGTGGTATTGAAATACATTTGTAATGTTTGAGAAAGTTGAATATTAACACTTTAATTTCATTAATGGTGTGGTAAGCATACCAAAAATAGTGAGGAACCAAGCAGCTAATGAGAGTGAGGAACTTAAAGTAATTATCAGTATGGGAAAAAGTACTTGAGAAACTAATGGGACTGAAAACCAACAAATCTGCTGGACCTGATGGCCTACATCCTAGGGTTCTAAAAGAGGTGGCTGCATTGGTTGTGACCTTCCAAAGTTCTCTAGATTCTGGAACGGTCCCAGCTGATTGGAAGGTAGCAAATGTAACCCGACTAACTACAGGCCAGTTAGCCTGACTTCAGTCGTCAGGAAAATGCTGGAATCCATTGTTAAAGAAGTGGTAACAAGGCACTTAAATCATCATATGATTAGGCAGAGTCAACATGGGTTTATGAAAGGGAAATAGTATTTGACAAATTTGCTAGTTTTTTGAGGATGTAACTAGCAGGGTAGATAAAGGGGAACCAGTTGATGTAGTATATTGGATTTCCAAAAGGCATTCGATAAGGTGCCACATAAAAGATTGTTACGCAAGATAAGGGCTCATAGGGTTGGGAGTAATATTAGCATGGATAGAGGATTGGTTAACGGACAGAAAACAGAGTAGGGATAAATGGGTCATTTTCCAGTTGGCAGACTGTAACTAGTGGGGTGCCACAAGGATCAGTGCTTAGGCCTCAGCTATTTACAATCTATATTAATGACTTGGATGAAGGGACTAAGTGCAATGTATCCAAGTTTGATGACGATACAAAAATAGATGGGAAAGAAAGCTGTGAGGAGGACGCAAAGAGCCTGCAAAAGGATATAGACAGGTTAAGTGGGCAATAAGGTGGCAGATGGAGTATAATGTGGGGTTATTCACTTTGGTAGGAAGAATAGAATAACAGATATTTTTTAAAGGGTGAGAAACTATTAAATGTTGAGATTTAGGTGTCCTTGTACAAGAAACAAGGTTAGTATGCAGGTACAGCAAGCAATTAGGAAGGCAAATGGCATGTTGGCCTTTATTGCAAGGGGGTTAGAGTACAAGAGTAAGGAAGTCTTGCTACAATGTACAGGGCTTTGGTGAGACTGCACCTGGAGTACTGTGCACAGTTTTGGTCTCCTTATCTGAGGAAGGATGTACTTGCCTTGGAGGTGGTGCAATGAAGGTTTACTAGATTGATCCCTGGGTTGAGAGGGTTGTCCTATGAGGAGAGATTGAGTAGATTGGGCCTAAACTTTTTTGGAGTTTAGACGAATGAGAGGTGATCTCATTGAAACATTTAAGATTCTGAGGGGAATTGACTGGGTCGATGGTGAGAGGTTGTTTCCTCTGGCTGGAGTGTCCAGGACTAGGGGGCATAGACTCTGGATAAGGGTTCGGCCATTTAACACTGAGATGAGGAGGAATTTCTTCACTCAGGGTTGTGAATCTTTTAAATTCTCTACCCAAAAGTGCTGTGGATGCTGAATCATTAAGTATATTCAAGGCTTTGATGGGCAGATTTTTGGACTCAAAATCAAGGGATATGGCAATGGGGCGGGAAAGTGGAGTTGAGGTCGAAGATCAGCCATGATCTTGAATGGCGGAGCAGGCTCGAGGGGCCATATGGCTACTCCTGCTAATTCTTAATTTTTTATGTAATAAATCTGATAGTAAAATTACACTCCTTCCTTTTCCTTCTCCAATCGTTTCTGAAAATAAACTCAAGTTTGTGTCCCCAAGTCTCCTGTAGTTTACATGAGCTTCCAAGGGAATTTTAAACAGTGATTTTATGGGACTGCTGCTGGCATTAATGTAGATTCTCGAACATTAGCCACTGAACTGGATTTGCATTCTCCATGAATGGAGAAGAGCATTATAGGGAATGTTTACAATTGAATGGAACGGAGGCCAATGGAAGCAGGAAATATCTTTGTGATTTACTCATTTGTATAAATGGAAAAAAGGCAAGGTTTGTGAATGATCAAACCGCTTAGTGATTGGGTGCTTTTTAAATGGCATTTTACCCATTCTTCAGGAGATTGCAGATGACTCTTTAATATTGTCAATAGTCCTCAGTCCCTTTCATTCCAGCTGTCCAAATGGGTGCTGGCTGTGTTTTAAATCCACATAATTATAGCCTGATTGAAACCAGGTAATGTTCTATTGGAAATAATTTAACTGTTGAAGTTGTTGCAAGAGATGATGTGATTAAAAGCAAGCAATGGTAGATGGACAATCTAGTGAAGTTAAAACGACATGACCTAACTTTTTTAGCTTACTATTGTTTAGTGCAATCTTCCTGCAAGACGTGAAGATTAAATCAACAAGCGGATAAAAATAGTTCACCTGGCCGTAGGAATATGGCTATCAATAAACAGCTGTTCAGAAAAGGTCAGATTGCTGCTGTATGTGTGCAATTTTTTTTTTAAATGTCTGAGCATTTTATAAGCACAATATGCTTATGTGGCTTTTTCAAGACATTTCTTTTCATAGACACTTGCATGTAGATATGTTTCCAGGGCTTCATCCTATAAAGTACACTTCATTAAACTGGCATCACATGTCAATTTAGGCCTTGGATCTACAGTATTTGAACATTATCTTCCAGCATCTGGATAGATTTTGGACGAATGGTATACAGTGGTTTTTGAATGAATGGTATACAGCAGCTTTAGTGTAGTGAGCCGTTTATCCTACAAGCCTTATTCAGAAGTGCAAAAACTCTATCTTTCCTTTAATACTACTTTTCACAAACAAATTGTCTTGTTTTACTTTTAATTATAAATGGAAGCGATTATGATGTACATCACTTATGTGGTGCAACTACAATGGGATTTTGGTGTGATCTTTCTCACACTTGAATGTTTAGACTGCACCACAACTGGTGAGATTCTGTTTTCTCAATGGACACATGGCTGCTGATGCAACCAGAAGTATTTGCTCAGTCCTGGAATGCAGACTCCTGCCAACTGTTTTTAAACGAAAATGATTGTTTGGTAACTATCAACAATATGAAATCTGTATTGGTAGAACGAAAGCAAATATGTGACTGTATTCTGTCTGAACAGATGGGTTGTCATTACTTTATCTTGCAGTATAAACCACCCAATATGATTATGGGTGAGCGAATTGTAGGCAAGTACACAGTGCTTCTACTCCAGGTAGTTTTGTTATTTTTAGCACAATGTTTTGGGAAGGTATTTATTCCTTGTTTGTTTAAATATGGGGAATAGCAAATCATATGGACAAGAGTTCCTTTTAAGAGCTTCCTCATTGTAGCTTCATGACGCATCTAATTTTTCCCCAGGCCTTGCACTGTGTAAGTGGCACGTCAGTAAATCAATTCCCAGTTCTTTCGTCGCATGGAGCATCTGTTAGAATATTTTAAGTGGTTTAAATGGTCAAGTATCCCAGTGTGCTTTGCTCCAGCATTTTAGCCAGAGAGCGAATGTGGAGAAAGGGGGGGGCGGTGCTAGAGGGAAGCTTTTCATCTGAACAAAACTAGCCGAGCCATGAAAATCAGGCACAGATGAGGGGTGCAGTTGCTAAGACAGCACTGTACCGCAGGAACTGATGGCACTGAAATACTGCTAAGGCAGTCAGAACGATGGAGGCCTGCAAGGCCATAAGTAGATAGACTGGCCTACACATTTGAGTAGAATAAACAAAGCTTGTAAGAGAGTTGGAGGCCAAAGAGATTAGGACGTCACGTAAACACCTCGGTGTAGTCTCCGCTTGGTGGGATACTGTTATGAGTACATGCAGCCCAAGGTGGTAGAACAGTATAAGGGGAGAACCTGTTCCCTCAGTTAGTGCTCTCGTGGACAGTCTGGAGTCCTTTCGCCTTGACAGTAGCCCCACAAAGCTGCAAGTCTGATCAGCTTGGGCTTCATGGAGGAAACCGGTTGTATTAATTGTCATTTAATGTAATACTGTAGAACAGTTGTATAAGAACAATACTGTTATTAGTCAATGTATATTAAAGCTTGTTTAAAACTGCTCGGCCTGAATCATGCAGAGGTTATTATTGCAGGACTAACAACCCTTTGTTGTGACCGTAACCACGGGAAATCTGCCAACAGCACCAATTGGTTAATTTTGAATTTTCTTCCTTTAGTCCACATCCACTCTGCATAATTGTAATTATTAACACCATTGGGTGTCTACCTGGTGCCAATTTACATCTTCAGTATTTAGACATTTGAAAATCATCAATGAGTGGTTGGTTGGAAAGGTTGTGTTGCTTTTAAAATGCTATGTACCATTACAGTTTAGATACTTAAACATTTTAAACTGCTTATTTTGTTTGGGAAATTATATACTTAAAGATCCTAAAAGAACTGAGATGTCGACCAAGCTCATGCAACAGCAATTTGGTTCATGTACCTTGAACTAACTCCATCTATTCCTTCAAAATGGTGTAATTCTGCAGCCATTGAGTAAATTGTAGTATGCATAAATAATCTCTTGTCTTCCAGGAGAACAATTCAAAGTTGAAACAAAGACTATCACTGTGGATTTTGGAGAAGGAGCTGAGATCTACAAGGTTATTGAGGCTGGTCTGGCTGGACTCGAGATAGGTGTCCTAGGTATGTATTGTAGGATAAAGGAATTCCTGAATTCTTGCATATTGTTGCAATGCTCAAAGCCTCGACTCGTGTTATTGCCTGGATTTACAAAGGTTTTATTTATTTCTTAAAAATGGGGCGTTGCTTTAATCCCATGAGATAGTGTTAACATGGGATGTTTTGCTTTGGTTGTGAGTTTCCTCCACTCATGATCCCACACCTGTTCCTGCCCTGGGTTTGACAACAAGCCTACACACAGCAGAAAAAGTTCATTGTTGTATTCACTGAAAATTGTATTCACTGAAAATTGTAGAAGTATAGCAATCTTTGATTCCCCCCCCCCCCCCCTCTGTTTTGGAAAGCTTTTGAAAAATTTGGCTTTGTTAATCAACATTGGATAAATTCATGGAGCAATTGGTAGGGCATCATTTTGAACTTGGCATGTGCTAGCGATTGTAGAAAATCTTCAAACTCTTCTAAAAATATTTTAACATTTTCACCAGGCATAAAATGTCAAAGCTGATGCATGAATCTAGAAAGGGCTTATATGTGACCATTTTGTTTGGAAGGCTATCCTGAAGAACAGGATTTCTCATGCTGGTTACACCAACTTCAGAGAGGCTTCAAGTACCATAGAGAAGGTTAGATGGAGGCAGCGATTGCTCATGTGATCAACAGACCCAGTGACACCAGTCCTAACTTCTACCTGGGGAAGGGAGATGTTGGGGTCCTCGTGGTCTCCTTGCTTTACATTAATCACAATTCTGTTAAATCTCTGGTTTCTACACTGGTTTCTATCTATGATCAGTTAACACCAGTAGCAAGCATGCAATTTAAGTGCCCATGTCTTTGACCAAAAATGCAGAAATAAATTGATATCCCTGCAGGCACAGACTTCAGCTTTGTTCAAAGTTTTTCAATGGCTAATATTGTGTATTTGATCCCAGTTGATATGTCTCTGCCCACAGCAATTCCAGCCTTGCTGACAACACTTTGTAAAGATTAGCTGGTGTCGAGGGGGCATTGCTGCCCTTCCTAAGCAGATAGTTAAGTTTGTCCAATTGGCCACAATTGCAGATCCAACATTGGTGTTCAAGGAGACATCAACAACAATGTGTGGAACATGGTAGTTGCTGCGATCTTTGCTTGTCACCAGGACTTGACAGCTGGATGGACAGTCTTCTGTCCGAGCTGTTTGAACCTCTGGGTTTGCGTGATCTGAAATTTCTTACCTTGCAACTATTTTTGCAAACCTTTTATTTGAGTTGAAGATTTCTTCAGCCTGCATGTCTTGATGATGAACCCACTATGTCTTGTTTTATGTCACGCAGATTACACCCACCTTGTCATTTCTGCCAAAGTCTGATAGTTTTATTCACCAGTTAATGAAGTAAACATGCAGTTTAAAATAAGACTTTTTATGTACAGCTTAAATAGCAGTACAATGATATGAATTTATTAAAGGAACAGAATCTCTTGATTCTCTTCTTTCACCTTTGTGTGTGGGATGATGGCAATATTGTATGTGAATAAGACTGTATCATACATAATAAAAACAGAAAATGCTGGAAATACTCAGCAGATCAGGCAGCATCTGTAGAGAGAAGCAGTTAACTGAAACGTTAACTTTGTTTCTCTCTCCACAGATGCTGCCTGACCTGAGTATTTCCAGCATTTTCTGTGTTTATTTCAGATTTCCAGCATCTGCAGTATTTTGCTTTTGTATCATAAAGCTTTGACTCGTGGAGCTGTTCATAAATCAGTGATTCCTGGTTGTGAGTGGTATTGTTGCCTTTTCAGAATTGAAAACCCTATCATGTAACCTCCAATGAGATCTGTCTTGTATATTCATTTGAGTAACCTATGCCAGCTTCAAAGCCAAAGGCCTAATATAGGGAGGAATTCATATCATTTGTACAGCTTAAATAGCAGTACAAAGTCTCATTTTAAACTGCAGGTTTACTTCATTAACTAGTGAATAAAACATCAGACTTTGGCAGAAATGACAAGTGGGAGTAATCTGCCACCATCCTTCTTCCCTCCATTTCCCCCCCACCACCTTCCCAAAGTTTTTTATTCTTTTCTCCCTTCTCCTAAAGGTGCTGACTCTTCCTAAAGAATTCTTCTCATTGGTGCTGGCAGCCCTCTTCTACAAAAGAACATAAGAGCATAAGAAATAGGAGTAGGCCATTCGGCCCCTCGAGCCTGCTCTGCCATTCAATAAGATCATATCTGATCTTGGCCTCAACTCCACTTTTCTGCCTGCTCCCCTGTAGTTCAAAAATCTCTCTCTCCGCCTTGAATATATTCAATGACTCAGCCTCCACAGCTCTCTGGGGAAGAGAATTCCAAAGATTCCTGACCCTCAGAAGAAATTCCTCCTCATCCTTGTCGTAAATGGGCGACCCCTTATTTTGAAACTATGTCCCCTAGTTCTAGATTCCCCCACAAGTGGAAACATCCTCTCTGCATCTACCCTGTCAAGCCCCCTCAGAATCTTGTATGTTTCAATAAGATCACCTCTCATTCTTCTAAACTCCAATGCGTATAGGCCCAACCTGCTCGACCTTTCCTCATAAGACAACCCCTTCATCCCAGGAATCAACCTAGTGAACCTTCTCTGAACTGCCTCCGATGCAAATATTTCCTTCCTTCCTTAAATAAGAGACCAAAATTGTACGCAGTACTCTAGGTGTAGTCTCACCAATGCCCTGTACAGTTGTAGCAAGTCTCCCCTACTTTTATTTTCCATCCCCTTTGCAATAAAGGCCAACATTCCATTTGCCTTCCTAATTACTTGCTGTACCTGCATGCTAACTTTGTTTCATGTGCAAGGACATGAAACAGTTTCTATCGGCACAAGTGATCATTTTTCATATGTAATTTGATGCTTTATATGATTGATTTG
Source organism: Squalus acanthias (assembly GCA_030390025.1). Taxonomy (NCBI): domain Eukaryota; kingdom Metazoa; phylum Chordata; class Chondrichthyes; order Squaliformes; family Squalidae; genus Squalus; species Squalus acanthias. The sequence continues at coordinate 27,089,643 of CM059434.1, read as the reverse complement.
GATTATGTATGTTGGGAAGAATTTCTGCGATCTCATTGTCCTGATAGTGACTGGGGGTGGAGCAGGGCATTTGGTAATTCTGAGGCAATGAGTTTTTATGACCTAGGAGATGTACAGTAATGTACTGAGCTTTGACATTGAATATTTTGATTATAATGAAGCTTTTGCATGCTTCCAATCCCTAGGAACATTGTTAAATTGTACTTTGCTGGGAGTATCCTGGTGACCTGCTCTCTCACCCTCTGTTCCCTCTGGGGTGCACACTTGTAAATAAATGTTACTAGTTTGTGCACCCTAAAAGGAATTCCCCATTTTTGCACACATCATCAGTGACCAATTATTAATAATTCTTCATACCACCTTTTTGAAGAGTAGTAATGGCATAAGCTGCAGTGAAGTCTATAGTTCTGCTTGCCAGTTGTTGTAGGCTATGAATGGCGATAAAAACAAAAGGAATATCTGATTTGTACTGATGCCACTGAATCTTCATTGTTCTTTCCCATTAGGCAATGCTAGCAATAATGTTGAAGCAATTTAATGTAACCTGATGTATTCTAATTTTCTTCAGTGAACAATGTGGGAATTTCTTACAACTACCCAGAATATTTCCTGGATGTTCCTGATCTTGACCATGTAAGTGTCCTAACATTTGAGGTATTGATTTTTCTCCCTTTCCTTACCCTCAAGTGGGAGTGGGTGGTGCAGTGGGTTAAAAGCTAGCCCTTTATCTTTGAGATGGGTTCGGGTTCAAGTTCAGCCCAGACTGATGCAATACAAATTTGCTCTCAGTACCAACCCACAGCACAAGTTGGGTTTGTATCTTCTATTATCCTGTTATGGTAATACATGGTTGCAACAGATTTGGGTCTACTGTAAACGCCACCTCTGATTCAGTGGAGTTGGTCACTCCCTTAAGCGGTCTGAGTGTCATTTTTGGGAATTGACTTGCACTGCCCTGTATCTATTTGTATAATAGCTGGGATATGTTCTGGACCAAATATTCATGTCTTTCACGTGTATTTCTTCAATTTCTCAAGGCAGACTGAGCAAATAACTTGGTGAGATGAGACTGAATATTAATTTAAGCTAATTTCCCATCAGGTGAACATACAGAACAACAGTTACGATCAGATTGTTCTTTCCCTCCATACAGCTTGTATTTGTGTAATACAAGAAAAAAATGAATGTGCTACATAACCCTACTTCACTGTCAACTTGCTCTGCTGTATTTCATCCTTCCCGCAGCCCCTTACTGCCCACAGCTTTCGCTGCTCTTAAGAATAAAACACTTTCTCTGCCCCCCCCCTCCCCTTTGTCCAGGCCTCTGTCTTGTATCTTTTCACAAATACAGATCAGAGACTTTCCAAAACAATGGGCGTGAGGTACCTAGACAAGTTAACAATTTGCATATTGTTTAGTCTCTGGGGAAATTAGCTGCCCTCTGTCTACTATAACATAGTAAAGTGCTTATTAAATTCCTTTATTCTCAATGGGTTACTGGTATGTGTATTTATAAGCTTTGTAATGTATGTTTCATGGCTGTCTGATCCTTTCAATATCTGAGATTGAGGGAAATGCTGAGAACTAGTGTAAATCCAGCCAGAAGCCTCCTTTAATGAATGAGAAAGTTAAATTTGTGTATATTTTCAAGTTTACTGTCTTAAACATGTATCAAACATGACTTGAGTTTTGTTCCAGCTAATATTTTGCTTTAAGCATTTCCTTCCAAGGAATGATTTTGGACTTTTTTGTGTTATAGTCTTGATACTACATCAACAAATGACAGTGAAGCCCACTTAAAAAGATACCTGATAATCAAATGGCTCATTTACCTCTTGGGATGAGCAAGCGAGCACAACTCTCGCTGCTAGTTGCAAGAATTTGCAGCCTCCTCCTGTGGCAAAGTGGAGCCCTCCTCGCAACAATCTTGACTGGAGCACGTGGGGTGTATCCTACTTGGAGCAAGTGATGTTCAGCCTCTGCTTGGAACAAGAGGAATACCAGGCACTCTGAAATGTTTTCTTGGAGGCTCGTCCAATACAAACTGCCCTCCTACCCCCAGCACAGTAGCTCACCCACTGACTGAAGGACAATGCCCAACTGACATGACCACTATTAAACAGGCCCTAGCTTCCCCCTCCCCAATCCAAAAATGAAGACCAAACAAGTCTTCAGTCCTTTGATCCATATTGCTCTCAATGCAAGCAATTTTACCAAAAAACCTAGATATATCAATGCACTGCTCAGACAAGCATTGTGCAATCAAAATGCGCAATCGCTTCATTAAAATTAGAGCCATAGAACCTTGCAACACCGAAGGAAGCAATTTGGCCCATCAAGTCTTTGCTGGCTTTTTGGTAGACCAATCCAAAACTAGTCCTATTGCCTTGCCATGCCTTGTATGTTCCTCTGCTTCAAGTATTTATCAATTTTCCCTCGAAGGATGGAACTGTCTCTGCCTCAACAACCCTCGGTGTAAAGAAATTTATCCTAAGCTTTCTCCTCACGTTTTTTAAATTTAAATTGATGACCCTTCATCACTGACTTCCCAACCAGAGTTCGCACTTGTTCGATCTTCAAAAATCTGCATGAAATCTTCTCATGGCCTTCTCTGCTCCAATAGTTCCAGAGTCTCACCTCTCCTCACAACTAATCGCCCAGCCTTGGCATATCCTGGTGAATCTACGCTGTACCCTCTTGGGCTTTAAAATTGTTTCTATAATGGGGCACCCAAAACTGCGCACAGTACTTTTGACTGTGCCCTAACTAATGTTTCGTCATTACGTCTTTACTCTTAATATTTGAATGTACACATTTCAAGAATTTTTTTTTTAAAGCCCACTTAAAAAATAAAATATCACCGCGTAAATCCTTTTATAACTGCCAATAATTTACTCGCCTGTTCGATCGACCACTCACTCGATGATCTCTACTTAGCCTGTCCAACTCCTGTGACCCGCTTGTTCCATTAGCGCGCAAACTCAACTGTCAGCATTGGGGCAAACATCAGCACTGCTTTGAGATAGCGAGAGCAGCAGAAGCAATGGCGAAAATCAATGCCTAAAATTAATGTTTTTGCTTAAATGGGCTGATCTATATGCCGAAGGAAACTACTTTTATTCTGGAGATTTGGGATGAAAATTTGTATGTAGCGGCACCCTCAAGTGGTCAAATTGTATAAAGATTTGATGCAGTAGACATCAAAACAGTTGCATTGCAGGGCATTCCTGGGAACCATAGAGAGTGCATTTATCTTGCATCTTTTTGTTTTATATTTATCAACTGTCTGCAGTTTTTGCATTTCTGCAGAATGCTTAATATATTCAAATTTCTGAATGAATCGATAAATCAAGCTGCTGTGTACTAAGAGCAGTCAGTCAGTCAAAATCCAACAGTTTTGCACATACAAGTCTGCTGACATTTTTACAGCAAAAATGCACATACACTAGATTTTCTATTTAAACTTTTGCACTAGAAATGATGTGAGGCTGATGCTGTTACTACTGTACCTTTTTCATTTCAGATGGTGCTTGTGAGTAGCTTGTGTGAATTTTTAAGTTATTTTAATGTTACTTTATAAAAAATAATACATTCCAGTACTAACGAACATAAAAACATAAGACGTAGGAGCAGGAGTAGGTCATTTGGCCTCTCGAGCCTGCTCCGCCATTCAATAAGATCATGGCTGATCTGATGTTGGCCTCAACTCCACTTCCCTGCTCGCTCCCCATAACCCTTCACTCTTTTACCATTCAAAAATCTTTCTTCATAAGACAACCCCTTCATCTCCAGAATCAACCTCGTGAACCTTCTCTGAACTGCCTCCAATGCAAGTATATCCTTCCTTTAAATAAGGAGACCAAAACTGTACGCAGTACTCCAGGTGTGGTCTCACCAACAGTTGTAACAGGACTTCCCTACTTTTATACTCCATTCCCTTTGCAATAAAGGCCAACATTCCATTTGCCTTCCTAAACACTTGCTGTACCTGCATGCTAACTTTTTGTGATTCATGTACAAGGACCCCCAGATCCCTCTGTACCTCAGCATTTTGTAATCTCTCCCCATTTAAATAATTTGCGCTTTTATTTTTCCTACCAAAGTGGATAACCTCGCATTTTCCCACATTATACTCCATCTGCCAGATTTTTGCCCACTCACTTAGCCTATCTATATCCCTTTGGAGATTCTTTGTCCTCCACGCAATTTGCTTTCCCACCTATCTTTGTATCATCAGCAAATTTGGCTACATTACACTCGGTCCCTTCATCCAAGTCATTAATATAAATTACAAATAGTTGAGGCCCCAGCACTGATCCCTGCGGCACCCTACTAGTTAGTTTGCCAACCTGAAAATGACCCATTTATCCTGACTCTCTGTTTCCTGTTAGTTAGCCAATTCTCTATCCATGCTAATATATTACCTTCCAACCCTGTGAGCTCTTGTGCAGTAACCTTTTATGTGGCACCTTATCGAATGCCTTCTGGAAATCCAAATGCACCACATCTACTGGTTCCCCTTTATCCACCCTGCTTGTTACATTCTCCAAGAACTCCAGCAAATTTGTCAAACATGATTTCCCTTTCATAAAACCATGCTGACTCTGCTTGACTATATTATGATTTTCTAAATGTCCTGCTACCACTTCCTTAATGATGGACTCCAGCATTTTCCCAACGACAGATGTTAGGCTAACTGGTCTATAGTTCCCTGCTTTCTGTCTCCCTCCTTTCTTAAATAGGGGGCATTACTTTTGTGGTTTTCTAGTCTGCTGGGACACCTCCAGAATCCAGGAAATTTTGATAGGTTACAACCAATGCATCCACTATCTCTGCAGCCACCTCCTTTTTAAGACCCTAGGATGCGGGCCATCAGGTCCAGGGGACTTGTCCACCTTTTAGTCCCATTAGTTTGACTAGAACTTTTTCTCTAGTGAGTGTTTAAATTTCCACTCCGCAGATCCCTCCCCACTATTTAGTTTAAAGCCCTATCTACAACCCTAGTTATTCGATTTGCCAGGACACTGGTCCCAGCCTGGTTCAAATGAAGCCCATCCCAGCTGAAGAAGCTCCCTCTTACCCCAGTACTGGTGCCAGTGCCCCAAGAATCAAAACTCATTTCTCCCACACCAATCTTTGAGCCACTCTGTCATCTCTCTGATCTTATTTACCCTATGCCAATTTGCACGTGGCTCAGGTAGTAATCCAGAGATTATTACCTTTGTGGTTCTGCTTTTTAATTTAGCCCCTAGCTGCTGATACTCCCTCATCGGAACTTCCTTCTTTGTCCTACCTATGTCGTTGGCACCGACATGGACCACGACAACTGGATCTTTCTCCTCCCACTCCAAGTTCCTCTCCAGCCCAGAGATGTCCTTTACCGGGCAGGCAACACAGCCTTCGGGACTCGCGCTCTTGGCTGCAGAGAACAGTGTCTATCCCCCTAACTATACTGTCCCCTACCGCTACAATATTTCTTTTTGCTCCCCCCACTTGAATGGCTCCCTGTACCACAGTGCTGTGGTCAGTTTGCTCATCCTCCCTGCAGTCCCTGCTCTCGCCCACAGAGTAAGAGCCTCGAAACTGTTGGACAAGAGCAAGGGCTGAGGCTCCTCCACCACTACCTCCTGGGTCCCCATACCTGCCTTGCTCGTAGTCACACCCACCTGTCCCTGACCACGGACCAAATTTGAATGAATTAATCTAAGGGGTGTGACTGCCTCCTGGAACACAGCATCCAGGTAACTCTCCCCCCTCCGTGATGTGTCGCAGTGTTTGAAGCTCGGACTCCAGCTCATCAACACGGAGCCGAAGTTCCTCGAGCAACCAACACTTACTGCAAATGTGGTCGCTGTGGACCTCAATGGTGTCCACCAGCTCCCACATGTTGCAGCAGTAACACATCGCCTGCCCTGCCATCTCTAATGTATTTAATTAAGTGTTTTAAGTTTTGAACGTTTAGTTTTTAATCCCGGCTCTTAATTTAAACCAATGCGCACAAAAAGGAGAAATACTGACCAACCAATCGCTTTCCTGTGACATTACACTTTGAATCTTTCTACTACTTACCCTCCCAGGTCAGTTGGCACTGTTCCGGGCTCGCGCTCTTAGTCCCACTGGTCGGCTCAGTCGCGCCCTTTTATCTCCGGCCCGATCTCGCGCTCTCCTGTAGTCCAGCTGGTCAGTTCAGTCTTTAACGAAAGGCATGAAAATCCCATTATCTATTTATGAAAGTCTTTTATTTAGCATGTGCTTGTGTCTGTGACATCTCAATGTTTCACTTGGAAGTATACATCACATTTGCACCGAATTTGCTTTCATATAATTTTCATCAAATGTTGAAGAATCTCCTGTATATAGGTAGGAGGTAGGTTGCTGGATTTCTATGTAATAATAGTTGAGCTCAATGTGTCGATTGGGAGGGTGATCCCGGAGTTTTGATGGGGAGGTCCAGGAATTGCAAGCACCAAGGATCTGAGGAAGTTACAGGATGTGGTTGTCCTGGTAGGGATGGTTATGATGTTTAGGAGTACTGGAAAGGGTTTAGAGGAGTTGGAGAAGAATGCTGTTAACGATTTTTGAAACCTAGTCCATTAATGTGGCATTTAATTGCTTTGTTTCTAGCTATAACATCTTCAGATCTGGATCATTTTTTATTATATATTTCACCCTCTTTTTTTCCTTGCCCAAATTCCCCTCCCTCATTCCCTCTTTATCAAGCCACTGGTCCCTTTTTCTTGTATTACAAGCACTTCTCAGTGTATATCTTCTTTCTAGAGCAGATTTGCACTGATTTAGAGTTCAGCAACTTGTGTACTTGTCCTGTGTTGTACACAGAATTATACCTTCAGGGCATTTGTGTACATCAGAAAGAGGGGGAAACATATCCAGTCCAAAAATACAAAACTCTGCAGAGGAAAACAGCTACTAATGTCCATAGCAGCATTTTGGGAGTGTCATGGTATTATAGGTCACATACTAAACAGCAGAGCCTAAAGCTAAACTCATTAGTGAGCATGTAAGTTATGCATGTTTGATATTAAAAAAATATATATCTTTTCCCCCTCCCACCAACCTAAAAAGCGATTTTTCCAGAATTTTAAGCTACAAATGAAAAGCAGTTCATGCTGATGTGTAGAGAACTGCCACTTTGAAGATAGAATCATAGAATGGTTAAAGCGCGAACGAAGGCCATTCAGCCTGTCGAGCCCGTGCCGGCTCTCTAAGAGCACTTCAGCTAGTCTCATTCCCCTGCCCTTTCCTGTAGTCCTGCAAAATTTTTTCCCTTCAGGTACTTATCCAACTCCCTTTTGAAAGCTGTGATTGAGTCTGCCTCCACCACCCTTTCAGGCAGTGCACTCCAGATCCTAACCACTCACTGAGTAAAGTTTTTCCTCCTGTCTCCTTTTGGTTCTTCTGCCAATCACCTTAAATCTGTGTCCTGGTTTTCGACTCTTCCGCCAATGGAACAGTTTCTCACTGTCTGTCTACTCCTGTCCAGACCCCCTCATGATCTTGAACACCTCTATCAAATCTCCCCTCAATCTTCTCTAAGGAGAACAACCCCAGCTTCTCCAGTCTATCCACGTAACTGAAGTCCCTCATCCCTGGAATCATTCTCGTAAATCTAACATTTGGGAATGGGGTAGGGTTGGTAAGAAGCAAATAAATGTATTCCATAAGTTCCTCCAAAAGAAGCGCTATACTTTTTGGAAAGGTGCTGGGACATAGTTGAGGGCAGTGCTAATTTTACTGCACAGTCAGCATAAGCAGTTAGTTTAAAAATGTACAGGCTAGCCAAATCTGAATGAAGGCAAACTTGGCGCTTTTGCTGTGGTTAATCAGTCTTTTATTACTCTGCCTGGAGTGTGTTGACAAGACTGTTGAACGAAGCATTTAAAGAGCCCCACTTCAGTCACAGAAGAGCCCTATATGGCATGATGGACATTGGTTGGCTATCCTGGTATTTGTTACTGTTTTTTCACGTGTTAAAATAGTAAATCGAGTCAGCCCTTCTGTTAATCTAAGTGTTCCCCATTACTATAACATTCAGAAAGTAGAAGATAAGTTACTGTTCTGATACACTAACAATTCATTTTTCTTCATGTCAGATTATCAACAAGATGATCAACGTCAACATTATGTCTGTCTGTAAGGTAAAACAAATTCATCTTTTCTGAAGTTTTGATTCTATACATCTTCATTGTATTTGAAGATAGGTTACACCAATCTTTATGATTAAAATTGTATTCTCAACATGAGATTGTACCAGTGGATTATCAGTTGGAGCAAAGTTCAAAAACAATTTGATAACTCATTTTTTTGCCTTCCCCCAAGTTTTCTGCCCTTCCTTTCCCACAGGCAGTGACTCGAGCTGGGTGTGGTTATCTGGGTGTTAGCAGCACCCTGCTACTTCATCTTCATCTTCATGTGTGAGCCCATACATTGAATAATATCAGACTTTTCCCACAGGGGGGCAGAACCCAATGCTGTTCTCAACCAGCCTCCAGAACAGTGATCAAATGGAACCTGTGCTTTTCACCTTTCTCCGACTGAAGCTAATTATAGTTCCTGTACCACTGCCAGCTCCGCGGTTGGTTAACTCGGCCTCAAGATGCAACATTTATTGAGTCTAGAGCCTTCCTGGTCTGCAGTTCAAAGTGTTTTTACCCATTAAACCTTGGGGAGCTGGACCACTATTTGTTTAATAGAACAGTTTCAGTTTTGGGGAGAAGGTAGATAAGTTTAATATTGAAGCATAATATTTGTTCTTTCTGTGTATATTTGCTATTTGGAAAAGTACACTTCCTGTCAAAACTGTCTTAGAAAATCAGGTTTTTTTTTGAAGGATTTGTTTACAATATTGCAAAATGATCTTTATTTTCCTTCAACTATACATTTGTATGAACCTAGGCCTGAGTCCCCCATTATCATCAGGCATTTTTTTCAGGCATGCTATAGCATTGATGAGGTTATATTGTGTACATATGTACTTTGTCAAATTAAATTAATCTACAAATGCTTGAATAAATCTGTCTCGCGTTTAGGTTCATGTTACAGCCTTAAATCCATCTCTAGCATGACAAATCGTCTGTCGCACTTTAATGATTCACTTAACCACCGAAGTTAATTATTCTGATTTGCTCTAATATCCAGTTGTCACTAGACTGGTAAGAGATATCACTACCAATCAAATTGACCCAAAACTTAAGTCTAAACCTAAAATTACAACAAGCAGCTACTGCAAAACCAACTGATTAAATTATTCAAACTGTTTGTATCAGCAGCCATGTTGCTTTCTGACCCATTAGGAACTTGCAACATTTACATTTTGTAACCTATATAAACACATTCAAAAAAGTGCTTCTTATAATGGTTAAACACATCCATTTTAGGTTGGAACTTCCTTCATCAACTTTCCTTTTATCTGGGGCTTGAGTTCTCCTGTTTCCACAGCTAGTAGTCTTTGCCTCAGTATTTCCAGAGCTCTACACATACATAAACTCTTCAGTGACTCATTTGAGGTTGTTACCTGCACAGGCCATAAGTACCCCTCACTGTCAGTTTGCACACGCACAATTTTTCTTTTGCAATTTTCCATTTCTTCCAGGGTTGACTTTTTTCTTCCAGCAACCTTTTTTTTTAACCCCACACACCTATGTTTTTGTGGCTATTTGCTCATGGACCTGAATCTTGATCCATATGACAGTCAGGTCCGGGACATTTTCATTTTTTTAAATTATAATTTGAGAGTCAGATAATCAGCTTGAAAAAGTCAGCGGCGATCAGAACAGATATGGCGAAGAAACAGAATTACTGGCGGCATGAGGAAATTGCTAGGAAGAGGCAAGAGATTTAAAGAAAAGCAGGAAAGGTAAACATAAAATACAAAAGGAAAAGCACAAGGAGAGGAGTAAGGGAAGGTATTAAGAAAGGGACCAAGAGAAGTTTTTTTGGAAATAAAGGAATGGAAATACTGGAACTTGTGGAAATCTTTTAACTCTTGCTGGATAGGACATGTGTGGCAGCAAGTGGATGGGAAAACATCACTTGCATGTGAAATGTGCTGCAGATGCTCTGAACAGTACCTGAGGGGTCAAGAATAAGGGGCCATATAGGTACATGATTAAATGCAAGAGATTTAGAACTGAGGGCAGGAGACACTTCAGAGTTGAGGCTGTGGCATTCACTTCCAGCCTTAGTGGTTGAGGCAGAAACTGTCAACATTCAAGATTAAATTGGATAGGTGGATGAAGGAAAAGGATTGGAAGGGATATGGGAACAGGGTGGATAAAAATGATTGCAGCCATGAAGGGTAAAGGCTGACACGGACTGGAAGGCCTCTTTCGATGTTGTAACTGTTTCATGCATTTCAGCTATTGCAGATTCAAGGCCCCTGGGAGAGGGGAAAAAGAACCAAAAATTTAGTTGTCATTACATGCTGGTGATTGAGCTGTGGGCCTTAGGCCAGTGTACTGGGTGCATACTGGTGTTGGGAATGGGATCCTTCTGCTTTTCTTAGTGGCAGACCCAGAAATACAGTCTGTCTGTGCTTTAAAATAAGATGACTGTCAAAATGCCCATGGTCCAAGGTCCTAACTGTCACAGGTGAACGACATTGATCTCAATGTTTGTCAGTGTCGTCCAGACAGTGATATGAGGTTGGTATCGCAAGACAAATGAGGGAGAAGCTTTAACCAAAGTTTAAACACTCTATCCGCAAGCAGTGCCACAGGACATCGACTGATAAATATTTGGTTTATGTAAAGTGTTCTGTAAAGGAAGCCAGCCTGAGAATTGCCTTGACACTTTGGAAACTTCATATGTGCTTATGATTCCAACAGCTGTTCAATTTTCTCTTTCACAATTGAAATCAATTCAGGATAACTGCAATATAAATGGTGGCCAATTTATTAGTGCTCAATATTGACAATTCTGTCACAATTTATCTATATTGTAATCAAATTTTTTTTGCCATAATGTCTCTTTTTTGCTATCTTCTTAAATGCATTATCTCATTACATTGTTTTAGGCCACTTAATATAATGTCAAGCTGTATTAAACTTTGTCAAAATATCCCAGATGTTCCACATTATCAACCAGGCTTTTTAATCTTGACCTCACTACAGTTTCCTTCAGAGACATGGGTTTCAATCACTATCCACCCATTTTTAGTCCTGAAGTCGTACAGCCTCCTTAAAAACAGTTTTAAAGCTGCAGGAATTTTTGAGTTGTTGCACATGGGGAGACAGGCATCTGTATTAGGTTGTAGAACATTTGTTGGGGCAGTGGAATACAACACGCAAACTTTTATTTTTGGGCTAAAGATAGTAAACCCATCAGTGGCTGACTTTTAGATAATTAAGTTTAATAACTAAATCTACCTTTTGCCATTGCTGTTCTATTTAGCGGTTAACGGCTCCTTCACCATCTAGTGTAATGCTATTCTGCTGCCTTCCAAAGTCGAGGAATATCACATGAGGGCACATGATAAACAAGTAAGCTGATGTAAAGTGAAGCTCCATGGATAAGTGAAAGCACTCTGGGACCAGGAGTGAAGGCTCCTCTATAGCAGTTAATATTAAATCCTTTGTCAGCTGTAGCTCAGTGGGTAGCACTTGCACCTCTGAGTTAGAAGGTCGTGGGTTCAAGTCCCACTCGAGACTTGAGCGCAAAAATCTAGGCTGACACTCCTGTGCAGTGCTGAGGGAGTGCTGCACTGTCTGAGGTGCCGTCTTTCGATGAGACGTTAAACCGAGGCCCTGTCTGCGCGCTCAGGTGGAAGGCTTTGTCTTCCAGAAACAAGTTTGGTAATTAGTTCTGTGTAAACCAGAGTCATTTGGCGTTTGATGCAAGGACTTATTTGAGTCGACTTTCACAAAACTTATGTCATGCTTGCTCATCTAATGAGGCTGATATATTTGAGGCTACTAAGGCTCAGATATTTTTTAGTTATGTCCAATAGCATGTCACACTTGTCTGTCAACAAAAGCAGTTACTGTGTGGAACTGTTCCATGCTTTTTTAAAGTGTTCCGTGGGATCCTGGTACAACCTATGTTAGACGACCATAGTTATCAGTTGCTTTATCTGCTGGAATACATCATTCCTTATCCTTCACAGTGCAAAACCAAAGTTCCTTAGCAAACATTTATGGAAGGAAGTAAAGGCATAACACAGTAACATTTGTATCTGAAGAGTTGATTACTTTTGGATGGTTCAGCATGAAAGATCACCCTCGTATCTACCAATTCTAGTTACAGGGTGGACTGTCAACAGGTACTTCAACGTCTTTAGGGACAGTTTTGGCCAAAAAGCATAAAGAAAGCCACCTCCAATTGTTAGATGTTGAGATGGCAGCAGCATTGGTTTAGCTCTCAGTACCACTGCTCTAAAAGGAAAGTTGCAAGACTGGATTGTTAAGGGGATTGTAGATATACCCATTGTTTGGAGACTGATGTACATAGACCGGGATCTTGACCTCCGAACTTTATAGTCCAACTCCCTTTTGTCTGCCTGATGCAATATTCTTTGTCCTAGTAAAGACTACATCAAGGGGGAAAATTGTACTATTACCCGTGGGGAGGCTTCACCTTTGGCAGCGCAAAGTTTTTTTTAAGAAGTGACGGAGTGTAGTGTATAAGGTGTTCCATAACATGTCTGACAGCAGACTTGTAAAAATTCATGCCTATGGTACAAGAGGAAATGTAGCAGCATGGATAGAAAGTTGGTTGACAGACAGGAAACTAAGGGTTGGGGTTAAAATGTGTTGCTCAGATTGAAGAGTTGAATGTGCTTGTACCCAAGGAGTCACTTATGGGTCGTCTATTGTTCTTGATTTATGTATAACTGATTTGTACTCCGGCATAGGGGTCATGATATTGAAATTTGCTGATGACACGTGGGGGGTTTGAACATCAGCAAGGAAGACTAAGACTTGAGGACACACTAGGATAATGGAATAGGCATAAGGTTGGCTAATGCGGAGAAGTGTGAGCTATGCATTTTGGGAAGAAACCAAGGGATGGTAATATAAACTCAGATGCTGAAGAGGGTGAAGTCTCAAGAATTGATTTTGTTTATATAAAGCACTGATGTCCCACCTTGAGTGTTAGGAATTTCAATGGATACATTTTTAAAGAGTATGAAGGACAGCGAAGTGACCTGATAGAAATGGTCTTTTCTGGTCCTGTACAGTCCTATGTTCCTAAGGTCAGTAATGCACCTTGAATAGCAATGGTCAGGAAGGAATTTCCTGGTTTTTTTTTTTTCCCCCCCTTCCTGAAATTGAGTTTCTTAATGTTTTGCCTTTCCCCTAGGGGTTGGTAGTACTGCTGATTTATGGAAGGTGGTCTGACAGGGTGAGCACTGCTGGGTATGAGGGTTTCTCCTTTTTCTATGTTCATGCGCTAGAAGGTTAAGGGTGTAACCTCATTGAAATAAATGGCATGGACAAGGTGAACCCACAATATTGTGAGGACAGAAGGACACTAGGATATAAATTTTAAATTGGTGAATAGTCCTAGGATGACAAGATTATTTCAAATGTTGAACGGGTAAAGCAGTGCAATCAAACACTGGGGAAGTTCAAGATGTAATTGGATGCTTGACTGGGTGAATTGAAGTGCTAGAGGGATGAGTTTGATTGGCTGTTGGCCTTTTTAAAAAACTTTTTTCCTTGGCTTTGTGAAATTGCAGGAATTTAGTGTATTGCCATACATGATCAGTGTCCGCCATAAAATCAAATCTTGTGTTGCCTCCCCTCGGAGTACCATGCCAGAGAAATTTCTATAGCCCACATTTTGCAGTAAGAATAACAGTGAGGTTATCAGCACTCACCATTAAGGAGTAAATCAGACAGCATCTTCTGGCATCCGCAGTTAAACGTGGAAATCGGGAAGTTGCTGTCTGAGCTCCTACCAGTACCTTGCCAAGAGACTGCATTCAAATACATGAAGTACTTGCCCACTAAACATGCCAGGAAAAAGTTGCTGCTTGTCCATTCAAGTGTAAGTGAATTTATAATGCCATGGTAAGTCTTAATTACTGCCAAACAACCTCTCTCTGGCACTAAAAATGTACTTTTAAAAGTGTGGAGTCTCATTCCTTCAGATTTTGATTATTGTTGGAGATTTAAAAAAATTAAATAAGACACTTTTAAACTTTCGCTTTTGTCTCTGATCGATCTCTTTTTGCTTACTGTACATGATTTTACATTGAATTAAATATTCTAACTTCCTGATTTAGACTCTCAGTAAAGACTCTTCAGTCTGATTGGTTGAGACACACCGTTGCTTGTCCTTTTCACACTGGTCCTAGATCCCTTGTAGAGGGCTGTTTTTGCTCTCTCATAACTGCAAGTTCCAGTGGAAAAAGCCCACAAAGTCTGGGCAAGTGCAATGAATGGCTGGCGCTGTTCATTCACCATTGACCGCAAAATCTGTGCCAGTAAATGTGTCTAGAACAATTTCAGGTGCCCTGTCCGGAGATCGTGCTGCTGCTGACTCACTTGGAAGGCAAAGCATTAGCTCTGATTTAATTTTGTAGGAATATAGATCTGTGTAATTGTGTTGCTGTTGTAGATGCTAAATGTGAGGTAGTTGTGACATTTGCTTCTCTTGGAGTTGTTCTTCCAGATCAAACATGGATCACAAGTAGAAGGAAAAAATGCGCTATTGTAAATTAGTTCTCGCTTGGAAAAATCAGCCTGTGGTTGTATACCAACATGGGTACTTGCAAACCTCATCTGGTTCTCAAAACCACAGGGAAGCAGCTTGAAACTATCTAATAATTTTCCTTTCACCAGATAGTTAGGGTCCAGAGCCTTTCTTGCAAATATATTTGTGCTGATCTCAAAGCACCTGCTGAAAGACTGCTGTATATAATTCCTCATTGAAGAGTTCTTCAATTATGAATCTAGCAATGCTAGAAGGGCTAACAAAAGCAGAATGACATAATTAATGGTACTTCTGTTGCAATAACATCTTCCATCTAAATGTAAAATAAGAAGCATTTTTGTCTTGGGGCGGGGGCAGAGTCCTCGCTTGAATGACCTTTTGAACTTTCTTGTCCTGCATATAATCAAAATGCTCAAGTTGAACAGGGATGGAGGAGGGGAGGAGGGGTGGGGGGAGGAGATGGGAGAGGAGGGGTCTGGGTAAGAGACGAGGTCTCTACAAGTTAGTACATGTTTGTCAATCTTGATCCGGGGAAACCAAGTCTGTAAGCAAATGTATCTTGTCTCCTTCCCAATTGCTGGCTTAATTTCAAATATGCATCAGACCTAAATATTGAGCTGCAAACACCCATCAGATCTTTTCTGTAAGCAGTGGCGGCTATGATTTCAGCTTATTTATCCAATTGTTGCAAGTTGACTCTTGGATTGTTTAAAGTACAAATGCAGCAGACTAACAGCTGATGCTTTACAGTATCATTTTGGTTTTGTGTAGTTAATGTCATAATGCCATTGTGTCTCCTGGAACTGTCTGAGCTTGATTGATTTGGGGAGCTTTACAGTGTGTTTTACTTTACTACAACAACTTGTATTTATATAGCACCTTTAACATAGTAAAAGTCCCAAGGCGCTGCACAGGAGTATTTTAAGACAAAATTTGACACCGAGCCACGTAAGGATAAATTAGGGCAGGTAATTAACGCTTGGTCAAAGAGGTAGGTTTTAAGGAGCGTCTTAAAGGAGGAAAGAGAGATCGCGAGGCGGAGAGGTTTAGACAGGGAATTCCAGAGCTTAGGGTCTCGGCATGGCCACCAAAGGTTGAGCGATTATAATCTGATGCTCAAGAGGGCAGAATTAGAGGAGCGCAGATATCTCGGGGGGAGAGAGGTTGTGGGGCTGCAGCAGATTATAGAGATAGGAAGGGGCGAGGCCATGGAAGGATTTGAAAACAAGGATGAGAATTTTGAAATCGAGGTGCTGAACAAGATGTTATGTAAATGCACGTTATTGGGGAGAAGAATCCTAGACCCCCCATGACAGGTCTACCCCTCCAGGTCCCATTAATGAGCCAAGCTGATTAATTATCAAGAGTGCCCTGAAGCACTGCAGAACTGCTTGGCTCGGATGTCTGGTTGCCAAATGGTTGACTTGGTTTTGAAGTTCCATTGCCAGGTGTGTCATCTTGGAGCCACCGCAACACCAGAGGCCCTGCTTGACTTACTACCTTCTTCCCCACCCCCCCTCTTGAAGAGGATAGTTATTGTTGGTCATTGGACAACTGACCGACGTAGATTTGAGTCCTTGCTATATAGATAGCAGGTTCCAGGCGGTCCTCGTGGATGGCGTTGTGAGCAGCACAACTCATTCTCCTGAGCGCACCATGGAAATACAGCAGGTGGTTCCACCAGTTGGAGATGCAGAATTTCAGCAGTAGCTGCTTGCCTCTCTGCAACCTATGCATTATAGGCTGTATATACCTAGCTCTAGGTAATATCTTCCAGCAACTGTCATCCAAGCTTGTTTCCGCATCAGCTTTATGATGCACATCCACCTTAAGCAGTGTGGAATGACTTGTGCAGCATTGGTATTGATGTGCTAGCCCCCTTGATGCTGTAGATGTCCAAGTCAAATGCTGTGTAAGCCTGGTAGTATTGAGTGCCCACTCTAAGGCTAGCTCCCCCTACAGACTACTCAATGACATTAGTGTAGGCAAGCGCCCTTGTTCCCTGCATCTGTGTACATTATTTTAACCACAAATCCACCTCCATAGGTTGTCCTGGATCTCTTGCAATGCCTGGGGGAAAAAAAGCTATTCCATTGAATGTTTGAGTTCTGAACCACAGTGGCGAACTGTGTTAAAATGTCTTGTATGCAACATGCTTTACAAGCAATGTTAAGTGGGTTTCCCCAGAGCTTTACACAATCTTGTACAAAGCCACAACCTGTCTACGCATTCCGCTCGGGCAGAATGCAACCTGTTATTTTCTGATATAGTCTGCAGACCTCCAAAGCATTTGTATGCTGTGGCAACCCGAAAAACCATCTTAATAGCCACTGATACGTGCAAGATTCCTCAGTAGTGTTTGGTCACTCTATTTGCAGCTTACGAATAGAGCAACCATTTGGTGTATTGCAAGGTCCCACAAGCAGGAAATGAGATGAATAACCAGTTACTCTGCTTTCTGTGGTGCTTATAGTAAAGAATGTTGACCAGGATACCAGAACTTGGTCACTTCTGAAGTAATGCCATGACTCTCTTACATCCATCTGTACCATTTAACACTTCAGCGAAAAGGTGGTGCCTCCAACACTGCAGCACTCCCTTAATACTGAAGGTCAGCATAGATTACTGGCCCTAGTCCTGGAGCTGGATTTGAACCCAGTCTTTTGACTGAGGAAAGAGTGCTACCGACTGAGCCAGGCTGAAACTATAACTACACTATGGAATACCTTGGATTATATACATCAAACTGAATCCTATTTACCAGCCTTGGAAGGGAAGCTGCAAGTTGAGTTGGTGGTTCTGGTACATCTTTAACACTTTTCAAACAGAAATGTATTCCTCTTTCCAAAGACACTCTTCCACGCCTAAAGGGTATGTAACTGTTTCTACTCTTCCTCCCATCTTCTCCCCTTGTGATGCTATTCAAGGAGGTGCCCAATGGATGTCAGTTACTCAACCACAGAGGGGAATTACCCTGTAACGGATTGCTCATTTCCTCATAGCCAAATGAATCATGGAATTGGCAAAAACCTAGGAGCAGATTCGCTCGCTCACCATCTGTTAGAATAGTGTGTGGTGTGGGGGGGGGAAATTACAAACGAAAACACACACTTGGCTGCAATATTAAAAGCAAAATCTATTTGAAAACAAATGTGTTTTCAGTATCATTTCACATTTTATGCTGAAAAGGTACCAGCAATTTTTTTTCCTGTTCTTCCCTCTTCTCTTTCCCCCCCGCCCCCCCCACATTTTTGAACAAATAAATAAAGGTTTAATTCAAAAACTCAAGCACCTGAAATGTATATTTTGTAAACCGACTTCTTTTGAGAAGAGATTTGATAGAGGTGTTCAAAATCATGTGGGGTCTGGACAGAGTAGATAGAGAGAAACTGTTCCCATTGACAGAAGGGTTGAGAACCAGAGGACACAGATTTAAGGTGATTGGCAGAAGAACCAAAGGCGACATGAGGAAAAACTTTTTCTGAGTGGTTAGGATCTAGAATGCACTGCCTGAAAGGGTGGTGGAGGCAGACTCAATCGTGGCTTTCAAAAGGGAGTTGGATAAGTACCTGAAGGAAAAAGATTTGCAGGGCTACAGGGCAAGGGTAGGGGAATGGGACTAGCTGAAGTGCACTTGCAGCCTGGATATTTTAATTTTAATGGGCTTTGCTTGTCATTAGCAGTTGCATATTACCTGAAAGATGTTAATACTGACATTTGGGTCTTTTGCATGCTTTTCACATGATTGGCTTGGATGAAGACCCTTCAACCCATTTTATCTTCTTTTAGAATATTAACCCTGCCATCTTCACTGCAACATCTAGCTGTTGATCACCATCTGTGTAAACATTTCTGTCCTTGGAAACAATTCATTGAAGTGGCTGGGGGAGAGGGAGCCAGAGAGAAACTTCAGTCTCTTTTCTTTCTCGTCTCCTACCTCCTCTTCTCTCTCCCCCCCCCCCCCCCCTCTTTTCCCCCTTCTCTACTGCTCACTTTCTCTGACAAAGTTATTTTAAGGATTTGATAGCCCATTAAAAATCTGGCTATGGGGGTATTTTATTGAGTCGAGACATGATTTGGGTGGGCCGGGGGAAGAAGAAATGGGAAAGAATGAATTTTTAATGTTTTTCTGTGTTTATCAATAAAGCCTTGTGTACTGTGAATTAATAATTTCAGTTGTATACCTGAAACAAATGATCTCTAGCATGGTCCACTGGTATATTAATGAGTTGAATGTTGACTAAATGTTTCCATAGTGCAGGCTAATTACATTTGAGTGGGTGGACAGGCAGTTTTCTTTCTGCTTTCCTTGGTTTATCTCTAGCTGTGGGGCACTACAAAGGTTGGCACGCATCACAATTATACTGGTGCGCTGCCGGGGCTCTCCCAGCTCCCAGCATCACCTGGCTCATGTACTGTTTAATACTTTGGTTACCACAGTCCTTCATGCATGTGTACATGAAATGCATTTAAATGACAAATAAAAAATGTGCAGCGATTACAAAAATAATTAACATTTCTTTCAATGGGTACATTTTTAATAGCCAGCTGGTAGAATTTCTGTACAGCTTTGCCAGTGTGTTTCCATCAAAGTGCAGCCTCCTCCTGTAAGGAAATGATTTTGTTAATTATATATTTAATTTTCTGAGAGCAGCATAAACCTGCTGAACTCTCGGCACTAATTACTGGGAAATTGGTGTACGTCTGTCATGTTGACTCTTGGGCTCTCTGTGGGTTGAGAATGACTAAAAATGACATGTGGAGCAGTTCTCCGTAAGGCCACAAAGTCATAGGGGGGTCTGAGATCAAATTTCTATAGTCTAAGAGGTATGCACTGAGCGAGCTCAAATTTTGTTATATATTTTTGACTTATTAGAACATGTTCTCGTGATGTAAACTAATCAATAAGTACCTTCTGCAACAATGTAACCATTTTCTTTATGTAGTTGATGGCATCTTTCGTAAGTAAGGAGAGGGAATCCCTGGAGGAGTGTCATTATTTAGAAAAGTGGGGTAGGGTGGGAAACTTGCAGTACTCATTTTTTAATTGTTAGCTGGATGACTTAGTTCTCAATACCAAGACCTGGGGGGAAATTACGTTTTTTGTTTTTTTTCTCTCTGGTGAATAAAGCCGTCTGCAACAGTTGAGGCAGAGAACTCTAGTGCAGGTCAGTTCTGTGGATACTGACTTGTAAAATGAAGCTAAGCTTATCTCAAGGGCTAAATATGTGTAATTTATTTTTGATGAGTACTTTGAAATAGATTGAAATTCATTGAAAACTGTACTCTGTTCAGTAGTGTATTTCATATAAAATAAATCCATTGGTTTACAATAGGCCTTGATTCACAAGCGCTTTAGTCTGTCTTCCAGAGGATAGGAGAAATGCATGTGGGGCAGGTAGTGCACGAGTCTTGTTACAGCCCTCCAGGTCATACTATTCTGTAACCAGATATTGGGTAGTAAAGATACTCTTTAGGTCGTAAGGTCTACTTACAGAAACTTAATGCCCTCTAGTGGCTAAAGTTACTGAGGATCCAGTCCAAAATGAGGTGTATAGCATAGTGGAAGAAGATTACCTGAACAATATTGCTGTAAAGGTGTACACTTTTTTTTTAAACTAGCAATGTCTGTGATCTTTCCCCATCCCCCTGCCCTTCCCAAATTTCACTGCCCACTGAGCTTGTGAAAAGGGAATCTAAATCTGTCTACTTGTAAGCAATGTACCCCCAAAGCTGTGTGGCCACACACTGATTGGGAGGTCCCGTGCAGGCAGCTCTGATGCTGGAGAAGATTCCACGCAGCAAAATTAAAGGGACCACGCACAAAAAAAATGTTAGAGGGAACATTGCTTTTGACCCTTTGCAGTACAATTAAATTGACTCTTCATGGTCTAAGAACATAACATAAGAAATAGGAGCAGGAATAGGCCACTTGTCACCTCGAGCCTGCTCCGCCATTCAATAAGATCATGGCTGATCTTGGGCTCAAAGCCACTTCCCTGCCCACTCCCCATAACCCTTCACTTCCTTATCTTGCAAAAATCTATCTCTCTCCACCTTAAATGTATTTAATGACCCAGCCTCCACAGCTCTCTGGGGCAGAGAATTCCACAGATTTATGACCTGAGAGAAGAAATTCCTCCTCATCTCAGTTCTAAAAGGGCGACCCTTTATTCTGAGACTGTGCCCCCAAGTTCTAGATTTCCCCATGAGGGGAAACATCCTCTCTGCATCTACCCTGTCGAGCCCCTTCAGTATCTTCTGTTTCAATAAGATCACACCTCATTCTTCTGAATTCCAATGAGTCTAGGCCCAGCCTGCTCAACCTTTCTTCCTAAGTCAACCCCCTCATCTCTGGAATTAACCTAGTGAATCGTCTCTGAACTGCCTCCAATGCAAGTATATCCTTCCTTAAATAAGGAGACCAAAACTGTACGCAGTACTCCAGGTGTGGTCTCACCAATACCTTGTACAGTTGTAGCAGGACTTCCCTGCTTTTATACTCCAACCCCCTTGAAATCAAGGCCAACATTCCATTTGCCTTTTTGATTACTTGCTGTACCTGCATGCTAACTTTTTGTGTTTCATGCGCAAGGACTCCCAGGTCCCTCTGAACTGTAGCATTTTGTAATCTCTCTCCATTTAAATAATAGCTTGCTTTTTTAATTTTCCTGCCAAAGTGGATAACCTCACACTTTCCCACATTCTACTCCATCTGCCAAATGTTTGCCCACTCACCTAGCCTGTCTATATCCCTTTGCAGATTCTTTGAGTCCTCTGCACAACTTGCTTTTCCACCCATCTTTGTATCATCTGCAAGCTTGGCTACATTAGTCGATCCCTTCATCCAAGTCATTAATGTAGATTGTAAATAGTTGGGGCCCCAGCACTGATCCTTTTGGCACCCTACTAGTTACTGTTTGCCAACCAGAAAATGACCCATTTATCCCGACTCTCTGCTTTCTATTAGTTAGCCAATTCTCTATCCATGCTAATATATTACCCCCAACTCCGTGAGCTCTTATCTTTTATGCAGTAACCTTTTATGTGGCACCTTATCGAATACCTTCTGGAAATCCAAATACACCACATCCACTGGCTCACCCTGCTTGTTACATCCTCAAAGAACTCCAGCAAATTTGTTAAACATGATTTCCCTTTCCTAAAACCATGCTGACTCTGTTTGACTGCAGTATGTTTTTCTAAATGCCCTGCTACTGCTTCCTTAATGAAGGACTCCAGCATTTTCCCAACGACAGATGTTAGGCTAACTGGTCTATAGTTTCCTGCTTTGTCTCCCTCCTTTCTTAAATAGGGGTGGTACATTAGCGGTTTTCCAATCCGCTGGGACCTCTCGAGTCCAGGGAATTTTGGTGTATTGTAACCAATGCATCCACTATCTCTGCAGCCACTTCTTTTAAGACCCTGGGATGCAGGCCATCTGGCCCAGGGGACTTGTCATCTTTTAGTCCCATTTTTACCGGGTGCTATTTCCTTAGTGATAGTGATTTTCTTTAGTTCCCCACTCCCTGTGGCCCCTTGATTATCCATTATTGGGATGTTGTTAGTGTCTTCTACAGTGAAGACAGATGCAAAATATTTGTTCAGAGTCGCTGCCATTTCCCCGTTCCCCAGTCTCCTCCTCTAAGGGGCCACCGTTTACTTTAACTACCCTCTTCCTTTTTATATACCTGTAGAAACTCTTACTATCTGCTTTAATATTTCTTGCCAGCTTACACTCCCAATTCTTCATCTCTCTTTTTGTCATCCTTTGCTGGTTTTTAAAATTTCCCAATCCTCTAGTCTCCCACCAATCTTGGCAACATTGTATGCCTTCCTTTTCAATTTGATACCATCCCTTTACTTCCTTAGTTAGCCACAGATTGTGCTCCCTTCTCTTAAAATCGTTCTTTCTCACTGGAATATATTTTTGTTGAGAGTTATGAAATATCTCCTTGAATGTCCGCCACTGCATTTCAACTTTCTTACCCTTTAATTTGTTTTTCCAGTCCACTTTAGCCAGTTCTGCCCTCATGCCATTATAATTGCCTTTGTTTAAGATCAGGACACTGGTTTGAGATACAACTGTCTCACCCTCCAACTGAATTGAAATTCAACCATGCTATGATCACTCTTTCCTAGAGGATCCTTTTACTATGAGATCATTTATTAATTCTGTCTCATTACATCATACCAGATCCAAGATAGCCTGCTCCCTGGTTGGTTCCATTACATACTGTTCTAGGAAAACATCCCGGATGCACTCTATGAACTCCTCCTCTAGGCTACCATGGCCAATTTGATTTGTCCAATCCAATATGGAGATTAAAATCACCCATGATTATTACCGTACCTTTTTTACAGGCCTCCATTATTTGTTGATTTATACTCTGTCCAACAGCATTGCTACTGTTCGGGGACCTGTAGACTATGCCCACCAGAGACTTTTTCCCCTTATTATTTTTTATCTCCACCCAAACCGATTCTACATCTTGATCTTCTGAACCAATATCACATCTCGCCACTGCACTGATCCCATCTTTTACCAACAAAGCCACCCCACCTCCTTTCTTTCTTTCTATCCTTCCGAATTATCATATACCCTGGAATATTCAGTTCCCAGCCCTGGTCGCCTTGCAACCACGTCTCTGTAATGGCGATCAGATCATACACATTTGTGCCGTCAACTCATTTAACTTGTTACGAATGCTGCGTGCATTCAGATATAGAGCTTTTAACTTTGTCTTTTTACCATTTTTTCCTTGTTTTGGCCTTTTTTTCTGTTACTGATTTTTAAACATTCTGTCCCTTCCTGTCACACTCTGGTTATTATTTCCCTCATCTCTAGCCTGCTCTATTGCTTTCGCATTGACTTATTTTCCTGCTCACCTGGATCCCCCCCCCCCCCAACTATTTAGTTTAAAGCCCTCTACAGCCCTAGTTGATTCTTAGTCCGGTAGAAAACTAATGCGCACTATTGGACTTGACCCCACAGTCCCCCAATATGAAGGTTGAACAGTTGTGACCATGCCCTTATTGTTGAACACTTGTGTTATTACTTGGGCAAAGGTCCCTGTCATTTGATCAGGAATCTACAACAAGGGGGCAGAATCTTAAAATTCGAGCTAGGTCATTTACCAGCACTCTTTCACACCAAGGAAAGTGGAAATTTGGAAAACACACTCCAAGGCAGTGAATTCTGGGTCAATTAAAATTTTCAAGACTGAGATGTATAGATTTTTGTTAGCTAAGGGTATCAAGGGATAGAATAAAAGGCAGGTAAATGGAGTTGAGGTACAGATCAGCCATGATCTGATTGAATGATGAACAGGTTTGAGGGGCTGAATGGCCAACTCCTGTTCCTACGTTCATATGAAATTTCCTGTGAAATTACATGGCTAAGGGATTAAAGGAAGCCCCAGTGAGCACACGCCCAGATGAAAGCTGTCTGAACTTTCAAAGTAATCAAACCCATGAAGGCTAAGGCACAAGTTACAAAATATTCTTCTGTAAACAGGAAACCATTTAGACTTCATTCATCTTGACTGCCTTGGAACAAGTAAAAAGGATACAGAAGCAGTCATGAGATATTTGTGACGCACGCATTTCTGTGTACTTAAAAGACGGCATATAATGGAACAGCTAAAACTAGAACAAATAATTGTACGTCATGCTCTTTACAGTCCTCCAGGAAGGAACCCCAGTAAGAAGGAATGTCTTTATGGAAACCATTAACCCTCCAACAGTCAAACTTGATGTGGAGCATATAGACTGGTTGGGCCGAATGGCCTGTTTCTTTGCCGTATATCCTATGTTTCTTCTGTCCAAGGCTAGGTGTTAATTTTAGTGAAGTCCCTGCAACTATGTAGTTGGTGCCATCCCTTTCATTTAAAAAATGTTTTTTTTAATTGCTATTTAGTGATCTAATCTATTGGCTCTGTGTTCATCACTCTTATCAACTTCAAAATCATCTTCAAATCCAGCCACAGCATTGCCACTCCCTACCTTTGCAGCCATACTTTCCTGCTCATACCCTCCACTCTTCAATGCTGGTGTAGCAAAATGTCATTTTTCTATGTTGAATTCTGAACATGTATCATTGTATTGCTAGAATCAGCACATAAGGGTGAATCTGTATCACCCAGGGTATTCCTCAGACCTGCTGGCAGTGATGTTCTTTATAAATGCAAATTGATAAACGAAGAATAGAAAGCTTCAGGTGTAAATGCTCAAAATATCACATTCATTGACCATCTTGGGTTATTAATAGGAATTGCCGCCTTTCAACATTTGATGTATAGCTGTTTAGTTTAACTAATTGGGAGATAGATCACCTGCTGCCTTTGTTTCAGAATCGGGAGTGGAAGGACAAGTTCAGAGTAGATCCCAACCCAAGGTAGTGAATTTGACAGCTGCTTCTGAGACCGGTATGAAAAGGGGCAGGGCCTTGATTAGCTGGAGCTTTCTTTGATCGACCACTCAGTAGGCAGAGACTTCATCTCCCATATTGGAACCCCCAGGCAGTGAGCGTGGTTGAAATTCTGTCACCAGCTTGAAGGCCAAGTGGTTTAAAATTCTGTGCCAGCCTGACGAGAGAAGTCAGGCTAGCTGGAGGTTATATAGTCGCTCCAAGGTAAGGGAACAATAGCAGTTGCATTCATCTAGCAACTTTCATGACTTCGGGCAGTCCCAAATCACTTCACAGCCAGTTAAGTACTTTTGAAGTGTAGTCACTGTTGTAATGCCGGCAAACACGGGCAGCCACATTTCACGCTACAAGGTCCCACAAACGACAATGAAATAAATGACCAGATAATCTTTTTAGTGATGTTGGTTGAGAGATAAATGTTGGCAAGGACACTGGGAGAATTCCCCGCTACTCTTTGAATAGTGCCATGGGATATTTTACATCCACCTGAGGGCCGGCTGGACAACCATTTAACACCTGCAGCAGTTCAGCACTCCTCAGTACCAGCCTAGATTAAGTGCTGAAGTCTCCGGAGTGAGGCTTTGACGCACCATCGTCTGACCCGGGCCACTGAGTCAAGGCAGACACCTTTTTAATACAACACTGACTATATAATCTACAATCTGGGGCCGAAGCGCTTTTTGTGAGAAGATGTTGAATGGTTACACTGTAATGAAGCAACAAAAATGTGCAGCTTTAATGCAACAGTAGCATTCCTTTTAAATGAGCAGGATACAAAAAATAAAGAAATGGCCTGATTCCATGCCCACTTTAATTTTGCTATAGTTTATAGTGGTCAAATAGTGACAAAGATGGCACAAGAGATGAGTTTGCTCAGTATTGCTTTGGTCAAGTTTGGCTTCACCAAGTTTGACCTTGGCACAGTCTGGTAACACCCACACACAATATTCCTCAACAGTAGTTTGCACAATTCTCCTTTTTAAGTTAGGTTTTAGAAAACTGCCTGATTTTGCAGAGGTTAAAAATTAATCAGTGTAGAACTGCCTAGATGAAAATTGTCTGTTTGTATATTCTTATTAAAGTACAATTGTTTTTTTTTAAACTGACTGACACGCAGATGCGACAGATCTAGTCAGATGGACACGAGAGAAATGGTAGGCATTGGGTTCGAGGTAATAAATACAGCAATCAGATGGTCATTTCAGTAGTCTTGGACAAGGTGCAACAAAATGGGATTAGCAGGATTTGATTATCAATTTCATAATTAATGGGCCAAATGGCCTCCTTTTGTGCTGTAAATTTCTATGATAGATATATTTCTGATATAGATATATATAATTTTTATAAAGTACCAATGAGGATACAATAAATTTACATTGGATTTTAAAAGATGCCTGCTTTCTATTTTAAATGTAAATTTATTGTATCCTCATTGGTACTTTACAAAAATTATATATATCTATATCAGAAATATATCTATCATAGAAATTTACAGCACAAAAGGAGGCCATTTGGCCCATTAATTATGAAATTGATAATCAAATCCTGCTAATCCCATTTTGTTGCACCTTGTCCAAGACTACTGAAATGACCATCTGATTGCTGCATTTATTACCTCGAACCCATCTCTCGTGTCCATCTGACTGGCACTCACTTTCATCATCTCCAACCTGTGCTGTTACCTCCTTTCCTACACACCCTAACACTTAAAGACAATAGACATTGAGTATATTAGTGTAGGAGCATGTATGACATATACAGAAGAGGGAAGATAGAACAGGAAGGAAGGCTTGTAGAAAGCATGAAACTAAGTTGGACAGGGCAATAGACAACACATTGATAAAAGCACATGACAGCCATACAGAAGAGAAAAAGGGATAGTAGACAAAGAGCAACACACAAATAGTGAGTTGGCTTAGGGGGTTAAATTATGAGAACAGGTTGCATAAACTTGGCTTGTATTCCCTTGATTATAGAAGATTGAGGGGTCATGTGATCGATTTGCTTAAAATGTTCAGGATTTGATGGGGTAGATTTTTTTTTTAAATTTGTTCATGGGATCTGGGTGTCGCTGGCAAAGCCAGCATTTATTGCCCATCCCTGCTTGTCCTTGAGAAGGTGGTGATGAGCCGCCGCCTTGAACTGCTGCAGTCCGTGTGGTGAAGGTACTCCCACAGTGCTGTTAGGGAGGGAGTTCCAGGATTTTGACCCAGCGACGATGAAGGAACGGCGATATACTTCTAAGTCAGGATGGTGTCACTTGGAAGGGAACTTGGAGGTGGTGGTGTTCCCATGCGTCTGCTGCCCTTGTCCTTTTTGAGGTGGTAGAGATTGCGGGTTTGGGAGGTGCTGCTGAAGAAGCCTTGGTGAGTTGCTGCAGTCCATCTTTTAGGTATGCCGGTGGTGGAGGGAGTGAATGTTTTAGGTGGTGGATGGGGTGCCAATCAAGTGGGCTGCTTTGTCCTGGATGGTGTTGAGCTTCTTGCCTGGATGAGTGCAGCTCCAACAACACAAGTGGAGAGTATTCCATCACACTCCTGACTTGTGCCTTGTAGATGGTGGAAAGGCTTTGAGGAGTCAGGAGGTGAGACACTCGCCGCAGAATACCCAGCCTCTGACTTGCTCTTGTTGCCACAGTATTTGTGGCTGGTCCAGTTAAGTTTTTGGTCAATGGTGACCCCCAGGATGTTGATGGTGGGGGATTTGGCAATGGCAATGCTGTTGAATGTCATGGGGCAGTGGTTAGACTCTCGCTTGTTGGAGATAGTCATTGCCCGGCACTTCTGTGGCACGGATATTGCCTGCCACTTATCAGCCCAAGCCTAAACATCGTCCAGGTCTTGTTGCATGTGGACATGGACTGCTTCATTATCTGAGGAGTTACGAATGGCACTGAACACTGCAGTCCTCAGTGAACATCCCCATTTCTGACCTTATGTTGGAGGGAAGGTCATTGATGAAGCAGCTGAAGATGGTTGGGCCGAGGGCACTGCCCTGAGGAACTCCTGCAGCGATGTCCTGGGGCTGAGATGATTGACCTCCAACAGCTACAACCATCTTCCTTTGTGCTAGGTATGACTCCAGCAACCCCCCCACCGATTCCCATTGACTTCAGTTTTGCTAGGACTCCTTGATGCCACACTCGGTCAAATGCTGCCTTGATGTCAAGGGCAGTCACTCTCTCCTCACCTCCTGGAATTCCGCTCCTTTTGTCCATGTTTGGACCAAGGCTGCAATGAGATCTGGAGCCAAGTGGTTCTGGCGGAACCCAAACTGGGCATCAGTGAGCAGGTTATTGGTGAGTAAGTGCCGCATGATAGCACTGTCGACAACACCTTCCATCACTTTGCTGATTGAGATTAGACTGATGGGGCAGTAATTGGCCAGATTGGATTGGTCCTGCTTTTTGTGGACAGGACATACCTGGGCAGTGTTCTACATTGTTGGATAGATGCCAGTGTTGTAGCTGTACTGGAACAGCTTGGCTAGAGGCGTGGCTAGTTCTGAAGCACCAGTCTTCAGCATGACAGCTGGGATGTTGTCGGGGTCCATAGCCTTTGCTGTATCCAGTGCGCTCAGCCGTTTCTTTCTCATGTGGAGTGAATCAGATTGGCGTCTGTGATGGTGGGAACCTCGGGAGGAGGCCGATATGGATCAGCCCTTCTGGCTGAAGTTGGTTGCAAACGCTTCAGCCTTGTCTTTTGCACTCACGTGCTGGGCTCCACCATCATTGAGGATGGGGATATTCATGGAGCCTCCTCCTCCCGTTAGTTGTTTAATGGTCCACCACCATTCACGACTGGATGTGGCAGGACTGCAGAGCTTTGATCTGATCTGCTGATTTGTGGGATCGCTTAGCCCTCTCTATAGCAAGCAAAGAAACTATTTCTTCTGGTGGGAGAATCAAGAACAAGGGGATATCATCGTAAAATTAGAGGGAAATCAGACTATTGGAAATCTGGAGCGCTCTCTTCTCTTCCCCCCCCCCCCCCCCCCCCCCCCCCCCCCCCCCCCACCTCAAGACTGTGGATGCTAGGATAATTGGAGCTTTTAAGACTGAGACAGATAGAATTTTGTTAGGTAAGAGTATCAAGGGATATGATTTGTTAGGGAAGGGTATCTAGGGATATGGCGCAAAGGCGGGTAAATGGAGTTGAGGTGCAGATCACCCATGATCTAATTGAATGGCGTAGCAGGCTCGAGGGGCTGAATGGCTTACTCCTCTCATGTTCCTGAGATATGATATGATCTTTGCCTCAGGAAGTCAACTGTGTTGTAATACATTATGCATTATGTAGTATAACTCTCCTGTCATTATAAAATAGCATATCTTCCAACTCACGAAGAGATCAATATACAGGCCTGGATTTTGTGGTCGGCAGTGTAATTAAGGATTACGTTGCTGGTATCCAAACCAAATGTGCAATTACCCACTGGGAACCCTCCTCCGAGAAGTTACTGTCAGACGCTGTGGAATAGAGACCAGTGTAGTGGCCGACAGATCCCAGGGGCGCGCAGTGTGCGTAAGCGTACCTGGGATCACATGGGCCAGTGCTCCAATCAGCAAACAGAAGGGGTCTCGTTAATACTATTGTAAATTGTAGGACTATTCTCCATTTTAAACTACAGTACTTCAAAAATATACTTAAATTTGTGATGTTGGGGGTCGGGGGTGTTTCAAAAAAATGTATGGATAGCTTGAAATTGTGGTGCTACTTTGCTTTTTTAAAAAAAAGTAATGATTTAGAGCAAATTAAATTTCCAATAATTTAGATTGAAAATCACCACTATCCTTCTGGGCTACACACAACCAAGTGTTCTCCAGTAACACTGCTTCCATCCAGAGAGGACTGACCCCAGACCTGCTGCGAGTAGAAGTACGGCTTTCTTTATACACATTGGAATTCCTAGAGTTTCTGGAACCTATGCTCAATCTTCCATAATATGCATTTCAGAATCGTCTAAGCAAATCATTTATATTTTTCATGTAAAAATTGGAAAGCTATTTTCTCCACTTTGTATAACTGTTTAACTTTCCTTTTTAATTAATGGAGTGTAATTTCTTAATCTCTGTTTGCAGCAGCCGTAAAATTTTCATATGTAATTGGTGGGCAATTAACCCAACTCTGCGCCGGCAATTAGGATTTCGGTGTCTGCAGATCATCTGTCACTTGACAGATCGCAAGTTCGGGATTTAGTGCATGTGGAAATCCGACCGCAAATTCTGACCCTGTGTTTTGCATATAGTATCCGTCAGTAGGATGTTTGTTTAATGACAGTCCCATCCAAGTTGTCACATCTGTCACACTTTAAATGTATATTGTTCTGATTGGCTTAAGTAGCTACTGTCTGGTAAGCTAACTGTGCTGATTTGCGTCATTCTTCTTTCACGGTTTCATATTGTGGAAGCGATCAAATCGCAAACACACTTCAATTGTTTGGTCTTGATTGTTGTACCCAATTGAATATTAAGGCATAAAATAAAATTTTAAAACTTAATTCACAAAGGGTTTACATTTATCAATACAGTTCAGTTTACAGTCACATCCCTATGGAGATCTACCATATGTCAGGGTCTGGAAAAAGGTTTTCTCTTTTCTGGACCTTGAATTCTTCAGCTCGGCTTTGCTGCCTGTTTGTTCACAACAATCAGCCATGCATGACTGGGGTCTTATTTTCTGTGTACTTTTTTAGTGGGACCTGATTACCTCTGACACAGGAATTTCCTACCAGTTTATAAAATCAGGTTTTGAATTTATTTTGCTCTATTTTCTAAGTCTTGGTGTTCTATTGCTACATCAATGCTGTTCCTTTCAACAACAAAATGTGAAAGGGGTCTGATCAAGTATTTTTGGCCCAAATTCTGCCACCCTTTTACCTTTGCAATGTACTGTTTTAAAATTGAAGAATTTTTGATTTTAATTTTGTTTTTGTCTGTTGCAAGCTTTGATAGTTAACTTGTAATGAAGTTTATTTTATAACATTACTAATCTAAACACTGGTTAGTAAATGGTGTATTCTGCAACTTGCTGGGAGCAATGTCATGGGAGATCAGTTTGTAAATACAGGAAACTTTTGTTTATCCGGCACCCAAATATCCAGAATTCTCGCTTAACCGGCAAAAATCATCCTCCGAAAACTCCTCTCAAATAACCGGCAATGTTGCCGATCCCGAGTCCGCGAACGCCGATTTAGTCAGTAGGGGTAGTTTTCAAGTGCCACTACTCGGCCTCCTGGCGCTGTCTGAAGTATACTGCACATTTCTTGATTGATTTATTTTTCTTTGTTAAAAATAGCCTCGGTAGATATAACTCTCTCCGTTATCCGGTACTTTCGATAAACCAGCACCACGCCGGTCCCGTCGGTGCCGGTTAATAAAGAGTTTCCTGTATAATGAAAAGTTTGTGTATGGCTAGCTGCCTGTTATATTGAATAAATTGCTCCGGTAAGCCTTGGCTTGCTCGTCCATGCTAGCCGGGTGACGACACAAGCCAGGCAGATATTGACAGGACAGCTTTAATTTTATTTATTTTTAACCTTGGCATGCATTCCTCCCTGCCCAGTTTTCCTCTATATACGCTGTGCCCAGACAATCTACATATGGCCAAGTGCAGAACAGGAATATCTGCCACCTATAATTCTTCTCACTGTGGTACGAGATAAAAACAATGGACATGGTATTTAAGTGATTGACACAATCGTGTTTAAAAACTTTCCACAATTGCTGCACATGCCTGGTGTGCTTTTTCACCTGCAGTGTAGGACACGAAACAATATGACAGAATAGTTTGACTCCTCCAAGGGATCAAAGAATGAGGGTTGGAATTTTAAGTCCCACAACTGTTAAAGGGATGTTACTGCATTATCCTATAGTTCTGCTGTAACTCTATAGAAATTGCACTGGGAGTGCTCTTCAGAAAAGTGTCCAGAATTTACTCAAGTACTAAACATTGTTTATACAGTCTCCAGAAAATAGTTTCAAAGACTGTGCAGATCAAGTACTGAGTTTAGCCAAATTCTACAGCATAGTATTTTTCTCCCCATTATACTAAAAAAAAATCAAATCTATATGATGTTTTGGATGAGCTGCAGCCATATTTTGTGTTAGATAAAAATTGACCTTTGCTACAAGCCTGATGTAAACTGTCATAGAAGTGGTGGACAAGTTCAGAATACTACTTTAAAATAAGGCAGGCTAGTTGGAACCGAGGTCATAAGGATAAATTTAAATCTGATATCAAAAAATTATTCCAACACACACACAGGATGATAAATGTGGTGTCATATATGGGAGCAGGGTGGGTAAATGTGATTAGAACTATTTGTTCACTTGGACCGTAAACACTGACCCAAACTACAAAAGCAAAATACTACGGATGCTGGAAATCTGAAACAAAATAGTTGGGCCAAATGGCCCGTTTCTGTGTTGTAACCTCTAATGTATGCATTTCTATGTAGGTTGTATAAGACAAACAAGCTTGCTAAAATGAAGCATTTAAAAACCTTTCTCTCCTCCTTTTCTTTCTCCCTCTTCTCCTCCCCCCTCCCCAAGGAACTTTGTGACCAGTCTGGCTAATGTCTTACATGATGGTTCATTTTCTTCAAGTCTGGTTACAGCTGCTTTTTTGAGATAAAGAAAGATGTTCCTTGGTCTGAATGCATCAACACGCTTTACTTAAGCATTACTGTCACTGCAGTTGTGGAACTGACAAGTGTTTAGAAGTAAAACAGGGAGTGTGATTGAAGTTGTGATGAGGTTTACTCAATTTTTAAAAAATTGCACTGAGATTCTCATGTTTTGGGTTTTACTACTGCAGTAGGTAGCGTAGACCACTGGCCTGTTTGCAGGTGAACTGTAATAATTTTGAAAATTGTTTTCATTTGTATACATGCACAGAGTTGAGTTCCCTCTTGCTGTGCAGTAACCGGGGAGAGAGCCTGCACAGTCTAATGTAATGAGTGCTCAATATCCATGGGCAAAAGTGAGGATTGACCAGAGACATTGTAAAACTCAGATTGGAGGCTGTCAAACCAGTTCGCCTGAGAACTCAGAATTCAGGTTCTATACTTTCTTGGTGCATTTTAGGTTAGATTGTAGTGTCATTATTATTTCTAAGTGAGAAAATAAACTTTTTCAAAAAGATTTCTATAAGTTAAAAATTACTCCTGTACAATTCTGTTATTTAAATGAAGACATTAACCAAAAGATGTACTTTTATTTTGCCCTTGCAATAAGTGATTGAATATTGGGTGTATCTACAGCTTGTTTTACAAGGCCTGTACCCTGTTGTACTTTCAATCTAATTAATTGTCTTATCACAAAGGCTTTCTTGGGGCTGTATGAGTTTTTGTTAGTTTTGTAGGTTTGCATGTGCACTTAAAGGGTGTTCAAGGTGTAGTTGGATGCTAAGCTGAGAGTTGGTATTGGAGGGGTGATCTTTGGTGGGAAGAATGGCCTATTTTTTTCATCATTGACTTTTCTAGGAAGCTCTCAGGAGCATTTGCCTCAAGGATTCAGAGCCTAACATGAGAAAGGGATCACCAGGTCAGACCAACTGCTTGACTAGGGCTAGACTATTCCTTCTACCAGCTAGAGAACAAATTTCACCTCACCCAGCATGATCAATACTGTTGCATCCAGATTATATACTCCCGTACCCCATAATACTTGGTAGACTCTAGCACAAACTGCCGGATAAAGATCTGCTTTAGAATGGAATTGAAGGTTTTAAGAATAAGCATAGCTATAAATGAGCACAAAGTATTGGAACCATGGGAATGTTACTGTATCGGGGTTTAATCATGTAGATTTGTAAAGTTAGTAATATTTGGTCTGTGAGAAATGTCAGGTTTTTTTCATAAGTTTTGTCAGTGGTTATTCTCAATACATAAGTTGAGTCTGCAAAAGTGGAAATCCTACAGTCTGTTGAGGTAGGCTTGATGGCTTGTTGGGCTGAGCTTGTTCATGCATAATCTGTTCATAAATTGCAACTTTTAATCATTTCAGCAAATAAGTCCATAAGTAACACAATTTTGTGGTACCCCTTGGCACGAAAGACTGATTTTCATTAGTGCAAAAATGTGTAGATTATGAACTGTTCATAAAGTAAGAACAAAGTAAGAGTAAGCAATAGTAAGGTATTCTAATGGTGGGGTCAGATTAAAAGAGAATACAAGAAGATCTGAGACCGGTTTACAGTGCATGTGTGTAAATGCATGAAGTGTGGTAAATAAGGTTGGTGAGCTGCAGGCGCAAATAGCCACATGGGAATATGATGTCATGGCGATAACTGAGACCTGGCTCAAAAAAGGGCAGGATTGGGTTTTAAATATTCTGGATATAAGGTGTTCAGGAAAGAAAGGTGAGGTGGCTGTATTGGTTAAGGAGAATATTAGTGCTGGAGAGAGAGAGAGGATGTCCTGGAGGGGTCAAGGACAGAATTTATTTGGTTAGAGTTAAGAAATAATAGCGGCGTCGTTACGCTACTAGGTGTATTCTATAGGCCACCAACTAGTAGGAAAGATAGAGGAGCAAATTTGCAGGAAGTTAGAGGTGCAAGAACTATAGAGTAGTAATAATGGACTTCAATTATCTTAATGTATAGACTGGGATAGTAATAAAGGGTGGGGTGGGGTGGGGAAGAATTTCTGAAGTGTGTTCAGGAGAACTTTCTTGATCAGTATGTTTCTGGCCCAACGAGGGAGGAGGCATTGCTGGATCTGGTTCTGGGGAATGAGGTGGGGCAAGTGTCAGTAGGGGAACATTTAAGGAACAATGATCATAGTATCAAGGTTTTGACTAGCTATAGGAAAAGGACAGGGAGCAATCTAGAATAAAAATACTTACTTGGAGGAAGGCAAATTTCAGTTGAGAACGATCTGGCCCGGGTAAATTGGAATCAAAGATTGGCAGGCAAAACTGTAATCGAACAATTGGCTGCCTTTAATGAGATGGTTTGGGTACAGTCGAGTTATATTCCCACGAGGGGGAAAGGTACGGCAACTAAAGCCAGCGCTCCCTGGATGACGGAGAGAGAGTAAGATGAAGCAGAAAAAGGGTGTGTATGACAGATGTCAAGTTGAGATTACAAGTGATAATCAGGCTGAATATAAAAAGTTCAGAGGGGAAGTGAAAGAAAATAAGGGGCAAAGAGAGTATGAGAATAGATTGGCAGCTAACATATAAAAGGTAATTCAAAAGTCTTCTATAGGCATATGGGTAGCAAGAGGAGGGGTGGGGCCAATTAGGGACCAAAAAGGAGACCTATGCATGGAGGCAGAGGGCATGGCTGAGGTACTAAATGAGTACTTTGCATCTGTCTTCACCAAGAAAGAAGATGCTGCCAAAGTCTTAGTGAAAGAGGAGGTAGTGGTGATACTGGATGAGATAAAAATTGATAGAGGAGGTACTAGAAAGCCTGTCTGAACTTAAAGTTGATAAGTCACCAGGACCGGATGGATGCATCCTGGGATGCTGAGGGAGGTTAAGAAGGAAATCGCGAAGGTACTCTCCATAATCTTCCAATCCTCCTTAGATATGGGGGTGGTGCCAGAGGACTGGAGAATTGCAAATGTTACACCCTTGTTCAAAAAATGGTGTAAGGATAAACCCAGCAACTACAGGCCAGTCAGTTTAACCTCGGTAGTGGGGAAGCTTTTGGAAACGATAATCAGGGAGAAAGCTAGCAGTCACTTGGACAGTGTGGATTAATTAAGGGAAGCCAGCACAGATTTGTTAAAGGCACGTCGTTTTTAACTAACTTGATCAAGTTTTTCGATGAGGTTTTTGATGAGGTAACAGAGGGTTGATGAGGGCAACGTGGTTGACGTGGTGTACATGGATTTCCAAAAGGCGTTTGATAAAGTGCCACATAATAGGCTTACCAGCAAAGTTGAAGCCCATGGAATAAGAGATAGTGGCAGCATGGATACGAAATTGGCTAAGTGACAGGAAACCGTAGTGGTGAATGGTTGGTTGGTTTTTCAGACTGGAGGAAAGTATGCAGTGGTGTTACCCAGGGGTCAGTACGAGGACCACTGCTTTGCTTAATATATATTAATCACTTGGACTTCGTACAGGGCACAATTTCATAATTTGCCGACGACACAAAACTTGGAAGTATAGCAAACAGTGAGGAGGATAGGGATAGACTTCAAGAGGACAGAGATAGGCTGGTGGAATAGGCGGACACGTGGCAGATGAAATTTAACGCAGCCAAGTGGGAAGTGATACATTTTGGTAGGAAGAATGAGGAGAGACAATATAAACTAAAGGGTACAATCCTAAAAGGGGGTGCATGAAAAGTAAGACCTGGGGGTATATGCGCACAAATTGTTGAAGGTGGCAGGGCAGGTTGAGAAAGCGGTTAAAAAAGCATATGGGAAACTGGGCTTCATAGAGACATTAGAGTACAAAAGCAAGGAAATTATGATGAACCTTTTATAAAACACTGGTTCAGGCCTCAACTGGCATTGTGTCCAATTCTGGGCACTGCACTTTAGGAAGGATGTAAAGGTCTTAGAGGGTGCAGAAAGGATTTACGAGAATGATTCCAGGGATGAGGGACTTCAGGTGCGTGGATAGACTAGAGAAGCTGGGGTTGTTCTCCTTGAAGCAGAGAAGTTTGAGAGGAGATTTGATCGAGGTATTCAAAATCATGAGTCTAGACAGAGTAGATAGAGAAACTGTTCCCATTGGCAGTAGGGTTGAGAACCAGAGGACACAGATTTAAGGTGATTGATTCTATGATTTTGCGTAAATTGCTCAGTTTTTCAGCTTCGCTTTTTTAACCATTTGTATTTAACTTTTTAACATCTGTAAATTTCCAACCTGCAGTGGGTAGTTGTAACGAATCTTGCACTACAAATTTAAATTTAATCTATAGATGATGTGCTTCAGCCAGTAGTAAATATGGGAAACGAGCCTTCAATTGATTCACACATTCGCCCGTGATTCCTGAAACAAATGGGACTTTGCAGTTTATAGAAAATAGACTGGACTGTTTGGAAAGGTGTGAAGTGCCATAAGACTTGAGTTTCACATTTTGTTTTTGGCAGGAGATGGTGAATGGCATTACAGGGAAGATCTGTATCTACTGTTGCTCATTCCCATTTATGTTTCTACTCTTTCCAGCCCCTTCAGCCCACCATTATGTGCCCTTCTTCCTGTCCCCTTAGTCTTCGGATTGCTATTACTGCTTCCTTAGCCCAATCGTCCCCATAGACTTTCTGTTCCTTCTTATTTCCTTCACTATCTCCTGACACTTTTCTGCCTCCTGCTTTCTCGTTTCTGCGTTTTCCTGCTTCCCTTGTTGACCTCTTCCTACTTCATGCTCAAAAACAGAGGTGATGTTGTGGAGGCTGATGGCTAACGTGGATGCAGATTATAATTATTTTCAGTAACTTTGGGCAGCTATAATTAATTTTACTAAGGCACGTAAAGGGCTAAAAACAAATCTAAAATCCTGCTTTACTTGGCTAAATGAAGTTATACACTTCTTGTATTTCAGCATGTTTTTATTACCACAGTCGCTCTCTTGCTGACTGATCAAAGAACATGCTTTTGCCCACTTGCATGCCTGAATATTTTTATTTTAATGTGCTTTGCTCGTCATTATTTAGCAGTTGCATATTACCTGAAAGATGTTAATACTGACATTTAGGTGTTTTGCATGCTTTTCACATGATTGGCTTGGATGAAGACCCTTCAACCCATTTTATCTTTTTAGAATATTAACCCTGCCATCTTCACTACAACATCTAGCTGTTGATCACCATCTGTGTAAACGTTTCTGTCCCTGGAAACTATTCATTGAAGGGGGTGGGGGAGCCAGAGAAAAACTCTGGTTAGAGGTATTCAAAACCACGAGGGGTCTGGACAGAGTAGATAGAGAGAAACTGTTCCCATTGGCGGATGGGTTGAGAACCAGAGGACACAGATTCAAGGTGATTGGCAAAAGAACCAAAGGCAACATGAGGAAAAACTTTTTTACACAGTGAGTGGTTAGGATCTGGAATTCACTGCCTGAAAGGGTGGCGGAGGCAGACTCCATCGTGGCTTTCAAAAGGGAATTGGATAAGTACCTGAGGGGGAAAAAAAATTTGCAAGGCTACGGGGGAAAAGGTGGGGGAGTGGGACTAGCTGAAGTGCTCTTGCAGAGAGCTGGCACGGGCTTGACGTGCCAAATGGCGGCCTCCTGTGCTGTAACCATTCTCTCATTCTATGATTTTTGCATAAATTGCTCAGTTTATCTACATTCTCCACTGCAATCCATGAATTGGAGGAAAGTGACTTGCAGTTAAATGTTTGCTATTTTACCCAACATAATCAATTGTAACACGGTGGCATAGTGGTTAGCACTGGTGCCTCACAGCGCCAGAGACCCGGGTTCGAATCTGACCTCGGGTGACTGTCTGTGTGGAGTTTGCACATTCTCCCCGTGTCTGCGTGGGTTTCCTCCGGGTGCTCCGGTTTCCTCCCACAGTCCAAAAATGTGTGGGTTAGGTTGATTTGGCTATGATAAATTGACCCTTAGTGTTAGGGGGGATTAAATATGTGGGGTTATGGGGATAGGATGGGATATGTTAGGGGGAATTAAATACATGGGGTTACGGGGGTAGGGTGGGATATGTGTACTGTGGGGATTAAAGCAGGGACAGGGTACTGGATTTGGATGATCAGCCATGATCGTATTGAATGGTGGAGCAGGCTCGACGGGCCGAATGGCCTACTCCTGCTCCTAGATTCTATGTTTCTATGTTTCTATGTAATTTACTTAACTTTACTGCAAGAAAACTTCTGAATCTATGGTTTTTAATCTTTTTAAGGATGCGTTTCCAATTTTCTGTCACCTATTGGTTCGTTTGAGTTTAGTTGCCAACAGTAAATTCTCGCTCCCCGTCCATCTCTACCAGTCTGCAGCATTTGACGTCGTCTACCGTTGTCCAGCTGGGTGAGGCTGCACTCACCTGGTTCCATTCTTTCTAATTGTAGCCAGAGAATCACTTGAAATGGCTTCTTCCCACTCCCACACCATTACCTCTGGTATCCCCCAAGAATCTATCCTTGGCCCCCTCACATTTCTCATCTACATGCTGCCCCTCGGTGACATCATCTGAAATCATCGCATCAGGTTCCACAGGTATGCTGACAACACCCAGCTCTACCTCACCACCACCTCTCGACCCCTGCACTGTCTCTAAATTGTCATATTGCTTGTCTGACATCCAGTACTGGATGAGCAGAAATTTCCTCCAACTAAATATTGGGGAAGACTGAAGCCATTGCCTTTGGTCCCCGCCACAAATTCCGTTCCCTAACCACCAACTCCATCCCGCTCCCTGGCAGTTGTCTGAGACTGAGCCAGACTGTTTGCAACCTTAGTGTCATATTTGACCCCAAAATGAGCTTCTGACCGCATCCACGCCATCACTAAGACCGCCTATTTCCATCCCTGGAACATCGCCCATCTCCACCCTTGCCTCAGCTCATCTGCTGCTGAAACCCTCATCCATGCCTTCGTTACCAATAGACTTGACTATTCCAATGCACTCCTGGCTGGCCTCTCACGTTTTACCCTATGTAAACTTGAGGTCATCCAAAACTCTGCTGCCCATTCCCTAACTCGCACCAAGTCCCGTTCACCCATCACCCCTCTGCTTGCTGACCTACATTGACTCCCAGTTAAGCAACGCCTCAATTTTGAAATTCTCATCCTTGTTTTCAAATCCCTCCATGGCCTTGCCCTTCCCTATCTCTCATGCACTACAGCTCTCTGATATCTGCGCTCCTCTTGAGCATCCCTGATTTTAATTGCTGAACCGTGCCTTCAGCTGCCAAGGCCTTAAGCTCTGAAATTCCTTCCCTAAACCCCTCTGCCTCTCTCCCTCACTTTCCTCCTTTAAGTCGCTCCTTAAAACCTCCTACTTTGACCAAGCATCAGCCCTAATATCTCCTTATGTGACTCAGATTTTGTTTTATAACACTCCTGTGAAGCACCTTGGGACGTTTTACTACGTTAAAGTCTCTATGTAAATACAAGTTGTTGATGTCCGATACGTCGAGACTGAAGCAAATGTGTGTAACACATCATACAGCTGGTTGAGTATTGGAGACACCTTTCTTTGGTGGTTATTGACTGTTATGAGTAATAAATAAAATAACCCCTGTGAATGCTGACTGGTTAATAATTGTGTGTAATATTATAGACCACGTTTCGAAAGGCTACTCCGTTTGGGATATCATTCATTCCCTTAAAGTGAATAAAATAACTCCATGACATTGCATGTGAAAGACTTTCATAACTCATTCATGTCTGTGGTAGTTGTGGGTTATGGATTTTTTTACATTTGTGGAAACATGGGTAACTCATGGTCACTAGTAAGAAATCTTCTTTTTCGAATACAAGTGAAAAAAATCAGCTCCAAATTGATTAAAAATGCAGCACAAGTTCTGATAATGCAGGGTTTTTTTGTAGAATAATTCCACCATCTAAAAATTCACTGTAGCATGCAGTGTTCACAAATCATTTTGGCTATCGCTACTTATAGCTTCATACAATCATAGAATAGTATAGCAGAGAAAGAAGCCATTGGGCCCATCGAGTCTGTGCCAGCTCTTTTGAAGAGCAGTCCAAGTAATCCCATTCCCTTGCTCCTTCTCCATAGCCCTGCAATTTTTCTCTGGAATAACCAAAAGATAGAGTAAAATATGTGATAATCCATCTGGGAATGCCAGGAGAATTGTGTCCAGGTTTGTGCTGTGCTTTTTCTGCATGCCAGTCCATCCAAGTTATTGTGCTTTGGTGCTATTTAAAAAAAAAAAAAAAAATGTATGGTAGAGTTTTGCTCTCAAGTATTTGTCCTGCAGCTATGTTTGCAAATAGGTTTGTTTTCTTCAATCCATTTTGTTTTTGCTCCCTCCCTGGAGGCAGTGACTCCTGTTCTGGTGGGGTTCCATTGGCTGTGGCCACTCATGCATTCATAGACTGGGAGTGTAGGTAGGTTATTTGTAGATTTTAACTTTTAAGGAACATTTTAAACTGCATAGCTGTAATGCAAGGATCCTATGTTACTTAATAGATTAGGGCAGGCGTACAAACTGTGGCCAATCTTTGGAATTGGTGGTAATCTACATTGAGAATTGTCTGACTGCCCGTAGGCAAAAAGTGGTTGTTAATGGATTTAGATCTGCTTGGAGTCCAGTGATGTCCTGCAGGGATTGGTGTTCAA
The DNA here is from genome assembly GCA_030390025.1 of Squalus acanthias. NCBI lineage: Eukaryota > Metazoa > Chordata > Chondrichthyes > Squaliformes > Squalidae > Squalus > Squalus acanthias. Next base: position 27,048,308 of record CM059434.1, on the reverse strand, counting down.
ACCTTTGCTATTTACTGTTTTCATCAATTACATAGGATATACAGCACAAACAGACCATTTGGCCCAACCAGTCCATGCTGGTGTTTATGCTCCGCTCCAGTCTTCTCTCGTCTTTCCTCATCTAACTCTCTCAGCATAACCCTTTATTCTCTTCTCCCTCATTTGCTTATCTAACCAGCCCTTGGATGCATCTATACTATTTGCTTCAACTACTCCCTGTGGTAGCGAGTTCCACATTCTCACTACTCTGGGTAAAGAAGTTTCTTCTGAATTCCCTATTTGATTTCTTGGTGGCTATCTTCTATTGATGGCCCCTAGTTTTGCTCTTCCCCCACAAGTGGAAACACTCTCTCAAATCATGAACGGTTTTGATAGAGTAGATTCAGAAAAATCTCTTGGGTCACCCCTCAGCCTTTTTTTTCCCCAAGAGAAGAGACCCAGCCTGTTCATCCTTTCCTGATATGTATACCCTTGCATTTCTGGTATCATCCTTGTAAATCTTCTCTGCACCCTCTCCCAGTGCCTCTATATCCTTTTTATAATATGGTGGCCAGAATTGTACACCGTACTTCAAGTGTGGTCTAACCAAGGTTCGATACAAGTTCAGCATAACTTCCCTATTTTTCAATTCTATCCCTCTTGAAATAAACTCTAGTGCTTGGTTTGCTTTTTTTATGGCCTTGTTAACCTGTGTCGATACTTTGTGATTTGTGTATTTGTACTCCGAGATCCCTTTGCTCCTCTACCCCATTTAGATTCTTATTTTCCAGTAATATGTGACCCCTCTTTTTCTTACCACAATGTAATACCTCACATTTATCTATGTTGAATTTCATTTGACAATTATATGCCCATTCTGCAAGCTTATTAATACCTTCTTGTAATTTGTTGCAGTCCTCCTCAGTATTGACTATCCCCTCTAATTTGGTGTCGTCCGCAATTTTAGAAATTGTATTTTTGATTCCAAAGTCTAAATCGTTAATATAAATTGTGAACAACAGTGGTCCCAGCACTGATCCTTGTGGATCATCACTTCCCACCTTCTGCCACTCTGAATAGCCCTTTACCCCTACTCTCTGCTTTCTGTCTTGAAGCCAACTAGCTATCCATTCTGCTACTTCTCCTCTGACTCTGCATTCTTTGACTTTTTTCGTTAGTCTATTATGTGATACCTTATCCAAGGCCTTTGGAAAATCTAGATAAATTACATCTGCATTATGCTTGTCCACTCTCCCGGTTACCTCTTCAAAAAATTCAATTAGGTTGGTCAAGCAAGACTTTCCCTTTCGAAATCCATGCTGACTATTCCTTATTATATTATTGGTTTCTAGATGTTCTATTCTCCTTTTTTAGTAGGGATAAATTATTTTCCTACCACCGATGTTAGGCTGACTGGTCTATAGTTCCCTGGACAGACATATTTGATCTCCCTTCTTAAATATAGGTATTACGTTAGCTATCCACCAGTCCTGACACTACACCTTTTTCTCCGAATTGCTAAATATGTGTAGAAATGCCTCTTATCTCGATCCTAGATTCTTTTAAAATGCAGGGATGTAATTCATCCGGACCAGGGGTTTTATCGTCTTTTGAGTTTGATTAGTTTTATTTAATATATCTCCTAGTTTTATTTTAACTGCAGTTATCTCATTACTAATCTCATCATCCGATGTCATCTTCACCTGTTCTATCTCCCTGGTAAATACTGAAGCAAAGTAATTGTTTAAAATAAAAAAGCAAAATACTGGGGATGCTGGAAATCTGAAATAAAAACAGAAAATGCTAGCAATGGTCAGGCAGCATCTGTGGAGTTAGAAATAGAGTTAACGTTTCGGGTTGATGACCCTTCGTCAGAACGAAGGGTCATTGACCTGAAATGTTAACTCTATTTCTCCACAGATGCTGCCTGACCTGAGTATTTACATTAATTATTTAAAATATCTGCCATCTCTCTCTCGCTGCCTGTGGTATTATCCTGTCCATCCCTTAGTGGCCCTATTCCCATCCCGACCTTTTTTATTTACGTGGCTGTAAAATATTTTACTACTTTGTTTTATGTTCCTTGATAATTTAATTTCATAGTTCCTCTTTGCCTTCCTAATTGTTTTTTGACTTCTCTCCTAATTGCTTCGTATTCTCCCTCATCATGCTCACCCCTGCTGTCCATGTACTTAATATATGCCTCTTTCCTTGCCCTCATTTTTTCCCTTTATGGCTTTATTCATCCACAGTGTCTCATTAGTGTTTAGCTTGTTTTTAGTGGAATTTTTTTTCCTGAACTCTGCTGAACACTGTTTTAAAAGTTTCCCATTGCTGTTTTACATCACTGTTTGCCAATATTGTCCATTTTATTTTCCCAAGTTCTATTCTCAGCCCCTCAAAATTAGCCTTTCTCCAATCTATTACCCTGGTCTTTGTCATGCTTTATGTCTTAATTATTATCTTAAAGCATATTATATTATGGTCACTATTGCCTAGATGTTCCCCCTACTTTTACATCTCTTATCTGCTCTGGTTCATTCTCCATTACTAGATCCAACAGTAAATCCTCCCATGTTGGGTTAGAAAGGAGTCCGATACACATTGTAGTAACTCCATTCCCTTATCCCCTTTACCTACCTCTTCTGTCCAATCTGGGTAGTTAACATCCCCCATGATTATTCTATGTTTTATACTCATTTCCCTCAATTTGTTTGCATATTTCTTCCTCCACCTCCCTTCCACTATTAGGTGGTCTGTAGACTACCCATATTAGTGTAATTGATCCTTTATTAACTTTTACCTCTATCCACATGGATTCTATTTCTGTTTTGCTGATAACTGTGTCTACTGCCATTTTTATCCCGAATAAGTACAGCTGCTCCACCTCCCCTTTTTCCCTCACCTATCTTTTCAAAATGCTATATATACCCTGCAATGTTTAATTCCCAGTCCTGATTTTTCTGTAGCCATGTCTTAGTATTCCCTACTATGTCTGGTTCCTCGCAATGCATGGTTACCTCCAGCTGTCCTGTTTTATTACAGACACTGTGCTTTGCTGTACAGACAGTTTAACTCATTTTTAAAAGCAGTTCCCCTCACTTTATTTTTAACCATCTTTTTAAACTCCTGTTCTATAACTCTCTATTCCCTGGTCATCAATGTCCTCCCTTACTTTACTATGCTATCCTTACTTTACTATGCTATCCTTTCCTGTTTTGTTTATATTTAGGCTGGTTTCATTTCTTTTAGCTCCCTCCCCTGTCTTACTAGTTTAAAGCCTTTGCCACCTCCCTATTTACCCTTTCTGCTAGGACTGGTTCAGGTGGAGCCCGTCCCATCTGTACAGCTCCTTTCTGTCTCAGTGCTGTCCCATGAAAAGAAACCCCTCTTTCCCACACCATCCCTGTAGCCACATGTTAATTCTCCTGATCTGACTGTCTGTTTGTTTCTATACCAATTTGTATGTGACTCGGGCAGTAATCCAGAGATTATTACCCTCGAGGTCTTGCTTTTTAATTTAGCTCCTAATTCCTGATACTCCCTCAGCAGGACCTCCTCCCTGTTCCTACCAAAGCCGTTTGTTCCGACATGGACCAGGACGACTAGATTTACCCTCTCCCTTTCCAAATTCCTCTCCAGCCGCCACGAGATATCCCTTACCCTGGCAACACACCCTTCGGGATTCTCGTTCTTGGCTGCAGAGGACGCTATCTATCCCCCTAATTATAGAATCCCCAATCACTACCACATTTCTATTCTGCTCTTCTCCCCTCCCCCACCACCACCACCCTTGGACATCAATGATGTAGATGTTGGGGAAATGGTTTGCAAACTATATGCTGATGTGTGTAAGAGTTAGGATTGTAGATTATGCTCGACAACTACACTCATCTGGATGTGCTGGGGCGAATGGGTCTTTGTTTGACAAATGATGTTTAACTTGGAATAGTGCAGTGTTATGCATGTGGGCAGGTCAAATGCTGGACGTACATATGCCCTTTGGGATCAAGAACTAAAGCCAGTGGTGAAAGAAAGGGATCTGGATGTTTTTTGTGCATCAATCTAGAAAGGCTCATGACCAATATTTAGGAGTCTGGATGAAGGGAGGCCAGCCAGGAGAACATTGGAATAGTAGAGTCCAGAGGTAACACAGGCAAGGTTTCAGCAGCAGATGGGCAGAGGTGGACAACATTGGAGGTGGAAGTAAGCAATCTTTGATGGAGAGGATATGGGGTTAGATGCCCCGCTTGGGTTGATTAGGACGTCAAGATTGCGAACGGTTTGGTTCAGCCGGAGACTGGCCACAGAGGTGTTGGATTCGGTTGTAATTTGTGGTGATGTTCAAAGATGATAGTTTCAGTCTTCCCAATATTTAGCTGGGTGAACTTGCAGCTCATTCAAGATTGAATGTCGGGCAAGCAATCTGACGGTACAGAGAATAGTAGGGTAGAGCAAGGTGGTGGAAAGGTAGAGCTGGATGTTATTAGCATACATGTGGAAGCTGATCCCATGTCTGTGGCGGATGCCCCAGGAGGCCACGTGTAGATACGGAAGAGGAGGGGGCCAAGAATAGATTCTTGGGAGACTCCAAAGGTTAAGTGTGGGGGTAGGAAGAGAAGCCATTGCTGGAGATGCGCTGGCTACAATCTGATGGGCAAGAGTGAAACCAAACAAGGGCACTTCCACCGAACAGGGCAACAGAGGAGAGGTGTTGGAGGAGAATGGCGTGATTGACCGTGGCAAAGGCTGCAGAGAGAACAAGGAGGGATAATGCGCCAGTCACACAGGGATGCCATTTGTGACTTTGATTAAGGCCGTGTCGCTACTGTGGCAGGGTGGGAACCTAATTGGAGGGATTAAAGCAAGAAAAAAAATGTACTTGCTCTGCTCAGCTAAGTTGAGAGGGAAAAAAATCTAAGCACAACTTGTATGCAAGGTGTATTGTCGAATTATTATATTTAGGTAATTCAAATAAACATAACATAGTACAATATATAATGGATGACTGTAATATATGCCAACTACTGTCTAATAATTTTTGCTTCCTAATGGGAGTTATGTTCCTTGTACTGAAATTTTAAAAAAACTACACAAATTCATACAATTATATTTTGTAAAACTGTTTTTCCAGTGCTAAAGCACCATATCAATTCTAAAAGGAAAATTATGTAAAATTTAAGTTTTATGTAAGGCAAGTACTGCAGTGTAACGGGGTTTTCCCAACAACACAATCATTTAATAAGGCATTCTTTAAAGAAAATTCTGGAACTGCAGTATTTTGGGATTTTCTTTAAGGCACTGAGAAAATGAAATCCAGACTAGTTGCAGCCTCACGACTTTAAGATATTAGCAACATCGGAAATAATTCCCAACTGTGTGTCTGCTGGTAAATATACTCTAGGTCGTGCTAGGTGAAACTGCAGAGGAAGAGTGTGTGTGTGCCTGAGAGAGACTGTGTGGGTGTGTGAGTGTGCGGATGAACAGAGTCTGTGGGCGTTGGCAAGCGTGCTTCAGGGAACAAATGCCATGAATTTAAGATTTTATGTAACATACAAAATTAAAGTTTTTGCTCGTGCAGAAAAATGAAATGTGAAGAAGTGTTTAACTTTTACCAGCATGGACTGGTACATCGGACCCATTCTCACACTCCTAGCTATTTTAATTATTCAATGTCTAATAATTCCAGCCACTGTAAACAGTATTAAATCTACTTTTAATTTATAAATTAAAATATTGTGTGCTTATGTACTATTAACAATCTAGTAAATGTGTAACTATGCTAATCTCAAACACTCGTACATATTTGAAACTACATCGGTGAAATTATTGGGTGATATTTGCCATTTATGATTTCTTGGATTTGCACCATCTAAAAAATTTAAAGTTTATTTTTATAATCACTAAACAAGAATTTGAAAATTGCAGATACAATTGACTGCTTTTTTTTCTGGCTAGTGTTTCGTGTCAGTTAAGATGACACATGTCCATGTGTAGGAGCTAGAACGCTTAGTACTCATGGTACCCAGTGTGCGCATAAAGCATTGCCTGGTCACGTAGAACACAGGCCAGATTCAGACTTAGCTTCATCTAATCTGTTCCAGTATTTTCTACCTTTGTCGCCACTTTCTGTAGCTGCTCTGGAAAAATAGCAGATATACAGCAGCATAACTTTTGGGGTGTTGCAACTGGAGAAAGCAGGTTTCTGCCTGCTCGCACACCTCCCTGATCAAATGAAGCAGAACTATGCACACTTGAACACATGCAGAGCTCAGTTCATCGTCCAATTTGTGACATTTCTAAAGCAAGAAAAGAGTTGACTACCTCATCAGTTCTTCCCTAATATTGCCAACTCAATTTAGTATTAAATGGCTGATGTATAGGAAGACATGTTGCATTTCAAGTCATAAAATCTATTTTAGTATCTGTTTGAAATGTTGCTGATCACTGAATTTCTTTTGCTGCATATTTGGTGTCTTGGGGCTGGGGTAGAATGCACATTGTGTGGCTAGAAATTGTATGTATTGTAGGGAAAACTAGTTTCACAGATGACATAGTTGCAGATTGTTCTGTACATCTAAGCTTTTTAGCCTCTTTCAGAATCGGTTGGGTGAGTTTCATAACTATTGGTGGTTTTTTCTTTGATCTTTAAAATGGCATGCTTAATTCTCCTGTTAGTTGTGTGTGCATGTGTGCCTGCTATTTTTGCCTATTTTCTGCTCTACTTGGGCTGTTGCACGTATCCCATTTGGACAAATGGCCTCAAACTGATTTCAAACTAGTGACCAAATTTCTTGTACTGTGTTTGAAATGTGCTTTTCTGATGCCAATCAGTGGCATTTGGTTTTTCATTCTGATGCCCTTGCATGCAATGACTCTGCACATAGAACATATAGAACATAGAACAGTACAGCACAGTACAGGCCCTTCGGCCCTCTATGTTGTGCCGAGCATTGTCCGAGACCAAGATCAAGCTATCACACTCCCTATCACTCTGGTGTGCTCCATGTGCTTATCCAATAACCGCTTGAAAGTTCCTAAAGTGTCCGACTCCACTATCACAGCAGGCAGTCCATTCCACACCCCAACCACTCTGAGTAAAGAATCTACCTCGGACATCCCTTCTATATCTCCCCCCCCATGCACCTTATAGTTATGCCCCCTTGTAACAGCTGCCTCTACCCGAGGAAATAGTCTCTGAACATCCACTCTATCTATCCCCCTCATCATCTTATAAACCTCTATTAAGTCGCCTCTCGTCCTCCTCCGCTCTAAAGAGAAAAGCCCCAACTCCCTCAATCTTTCCTCATAAGACCTCCCCCCGAAACCAGGCAGCATCCTGTTAAATCTCCTTTGCACTCTTTCCAATGCTTCCACGTCCTTCCTATAGTGAGGTGACCAGAACTGCACACAATATTCCAAATGTGGTCTCACCAAGGTCCTGTACAGTTGCAGCATAACCTCACGGTTCTTAAACTCAAACCCTCTGTTAATAAACGCCAACACACCATAGGCCTTCTTTACTGCTCTATCCACTTGAGTGGCAACCTTCAGAGATCTGTGGATATGAACCCCCAGATCCCTCTGCTCCTCCACGTTCCTCAGAACCCTGCCGTTGACCCTGTAATCCTTATTCAAATTTGCCCTACCAAAATGAATCACCTCGCACTTATCAGGGTTAAATTCCATCTGCCATTTTTCGGCCCAGCTCTGCATCCTATCAATGTCTCTTTGCAGCCTACAACTGCCCTCCACCTCATCCACTACTCCACCAATCTTGGTGTCATCAGCAAATTTACTGATCCACCCTTCAGTCCCCTCCTCCAAGTCATTGATAAAAATCACAAACAGCAGAGGACCCAGCACCGACCCCTGTGGCACACCGCTGGTAACTGGTCTCAGTCCGAAAATGTTCCATCCACCACCACCCTCTGCCTTCTATGAGATAGCCAGTTACTTATCCAATCGGCCAAATTTCCCTCTATCCCACAACTCCTTACTTTCTTCATGAGACGACCATGGGGAACCTTATCAAACGCCTTACTAAAATCCATGTATACGACATCAACTGCTCTACCTTCATCTACACACTTAGTTACCTCCTCAAAGAATTCAATCAAATTTGTTAGGCAAGACTTACCCTTCACGAATCCGTGTTGACTATCCCTGATTAAGTTGCCCCTTTCCAAATGGTCATAAATCCTATCCCTCAGGACCTTTTCCATTATCTTACCAACCACCGAAGTAAGACTAACCGGCCTATAATTACCAGGGTCATTCCTATTTCCTTTCTTGAAGAGAGGAACAACATTCGCCACTCTCCAGTCCTCTGGCACCATCCCTGTGGACAGTGAGGACCCAAAGATCAAAGCCAGAGGCTCTGCAATCTCCTCCCTTGCCTCCCAAAGAATCCTAGGATATATCCCATCTGGCCCAGGGGACTTATCGACCCTCAGGTTCTTCAAAATTACTAAAACATCTTCCCTCAGAACATCTACCACCTCCAGCCTATCCACCTTTATCACACTCTCATCCTCAAGAACATGGCCCCTCCCCTCGGTGAACACTGACGAAAAGTATTCATTCATCACCTCTCCTATCTCTTCTGACTCCATGCACAAGTTCCCACTACTGTCCTTGACCGGCCCTACCCTCACCCTGGTCATTCTTTTATTTCTCACAAGAGTAAAAAGCCTTGGGGTTTTTCTTGATCCGACCCGCCAAGGACTTCTCATGTCCCCTCCTAGCTCTCCTAAGCTCTTTTTTTAGCTCATTCCTTGCTACCTTGTACCCCTCAATCGACCCAATTGAACCTTGTTTTCTCATCCTTACATACGCTTCCTTTTTCCTCTTGACTAGACATTCAACCTCTTTTGTGAACCATGGTTCTCTCACTCGGCCATTTCCTCCCTGCATGACAGGGACATACCTATCAAGGACACGCAGTAATTGCTCCATGAAAAAGCTCCACTTTTCGTTTGTGCCTTTCCCTGATAGTTTCTGTTCCCATTTTATACTCCCTAATTCTTGCCTAATCGCATCATAATTACCCCTCCCCCAATTATAAACCCTGCCCTGCCGTATGGCCCTATCCCCCTCCATTGCAATAGTGAAAGTTACCGAATTGTGGTCACTATCTCCAAAGTGCTCTCCCACATACAAATCAAACACTTGGCCCGGTTCATTACCCAGTACCAAATCCAACGTGGCCCCACCTCTTGTCGGCCTATCCACATTGTGTCAGGAAACCCTCCTGCACACACTGTGCAAAAACTATCCCATCCGAACTGTTTGACCTATAAAGGTTCCAATCAATATTTGGAAAGTTGAAGTCACCCATGACAACTATTCTGTGACCTCCACACCTATTCATAATCTGCTTTGCAATTTCTTCCTCCACATCTCTATTACTATTTGGGGGCCTGTAGAAAACTCCTAACAACGTGACCGCTCCTTTCCTATTTCTAACTTCAGCCCATATTACCTCAGACAGCAGATCCCCCTCGAACTGCCTTTCTGCCGCTGTTAAACTATCCTTGATTAACAATGCTACTCCTCCACCTTTCTTACCAACTTCCCTACTCTTACTGAAACATCTATACCCCGGAACTTCCAACAACCATTCCTGTCCCTGTTCTAACCATGTCTCCGTAATGGCCACCACATCGTAGTCCCAAGTACCAATCCACGCTCCAAGTTCTCCTACCTTATTCCGGATGCTCCTTGCATTGAAGTAGACACACTTCAAGCCATCTTCCTGTCTGCCGGTACATTCCTGCGACCTTGATACCCTAGTTTGTTTTTGGTTTATTACAGTTTTCAGAGATGAGAGAAAATATGGTCGCCATCTCCCACAACAACTCCTGCCCTCCTAAAGTTGTTGACGATGTGGGAGTGAAGTGGGTCCATTTAATTGGCAGTGAGCACCTGAACTCTGTGTCCATTTGCCAATTTGGAGTTGATTCAACAAATCCGTATGTGAATACATAATTGTTCAATAATCGATGCAGCATACATTTGAACTTTAGATCTCTGAACCGTCTCGCCTGTCCCCCATAGCTCTGCCCTGATAGTGTGTGTGTGTTTTTTAATATTCTCTGAAACCATTGCTTTAAAAGAGTTAACCTGCCCCCGCCACACAGTACTGCCCCCCCCCCCCCCCCATTATCAAAATCCACGACAAGGCCTTGGACAACGTGGACTACTTTCCATACCTTGGGAGCCTACTGTCAACAAGGGTAGACGTCGAGGACCAAGTCCAACACCGCCTTCAGTGTGCCAGTGCAGCCTTCGGTCGCCTGAGGAAGAGAGTGTTTGAAGACCAGGACCTCAAACCCGGCACTAAGCTCATGGTCTACAGAGCAGCAGTGATACCCGCCCTGCTGTATGCCTCCGAGACATGGACCATGTACAGCAGGCACCTCAAAGCACTGGAGAGGTACCACCAACGCTGCCTCCGCAAGATCCTGCAAATCCATTGGCAGGATAGGCGCACCAACGTCTGTGTTCTCGCTCAGGCCAACATCCCCAGCATCGAAGCTTTGACCACGCTCTAGCAGCTCCGATGGACGGGTCACATCGTCCGCATGCCCGATATGAGACTCTCAAAACAAGCGCTCTAGGCTGAGCACCGACACGGCAAGAGAGCCCTAAGTGGGCAGAGGAAACGCTTCAAGGACACCCTCAAAGCCTCCTTGGAAAAAAATGAGAAGTCGCACAACACCAGGTTATAGTCCAACAGATTTATTTAATTTTACAAGCTTTCGGAGCTGTCGCTCCTTCGTCAGGTAAGTTAGCAATGAGAGAATCTCCCAGAATTCACAATTTAAACCCAGACAAAATCTATTCACATTATTCGCTACAACAAAGAGCACAGGCAAGACAATGAGATGTGTCCCAGGGGGCCCAACGTGTCAAACCACCTGCTGGCAGCCAGCAGGTGGTTTGACACGTTGGACCCCCTGGGACACATCTCATTGTCTTGGCTGTGCTCTTTGTTGTAGCGAATAATGTGAATAGATTTTGTCTGGGTTTAAATTGTGAATTCTGGGAGATTCTCTCATTGCTAACTTACCTGACGAAGGAGCGACCGCTCCGAAAGCTTGTAAAATTAAATAAATCTGTTGGACTATAACCTGGTGTTGTGCGACTTCTCATTTTTGTCCACCCCAGTCCAACGCCGGCATCTCCACATCATGACCTCCTTGGAAAAAGTGCAACATCCCCACCGACACCTGGGAATCCCTGGCCCAAGACTGCACAAAGTGGAGGAGAAGCATCCGGGAAGGCGCTGAACACCTTGAGTTTCTTCGCCGGGAGCAAGCGGAAGGAGCGCACGTCAACCCAAGCACCCCACCCACTGTCTGCCCCACCTGTGACAGAGACTGTAGGTTCTGCATTGGACTCAACAGTCACCTGAGAACTCATTTTTAATGTGGAAGCAAGTCATCCTCGGTTCCGCGGGACTGCCTAAGAAGTAGTAGTATGTAGGGGTTGACGTGAAGTTAAATCAGCATTGGTTTTATTTACTCAAAAGCAGGAGCTCACTCCATTTGTCACTAAGACTTGTCTAACTATGAAAATCTTAATGATCTCTGAGCACCAATGTACAGCTGGACAGTCATGGAAGATGGTAAAGTAGAAAAAAAGTGAGTCAATTTGGCAAACCTCATGGTAGTTGCTATCTATCCAAAAGAACCTTTTGATAGGTGTTTGTAGAGCATGTGGCTCACAACTAGCTCTTATTTTCTTAGAAGGCAGTTGGTAACTGGCTGTGTCTTAACCTGTGCTACCTGTCTGATACAGATGTGCTAGCATATCTCCACAAAGTGAAATCAAGAAATGCATAATTGCCCCAACATTGTGATTTTGGAAGGAAATATACTTTTATTTGCATTAGGAAAAGGTTTAATGCAAGAATGGAATTGAAGCAAATAAAATTTGGAGCACTTGTGTCTAAGGTTTTTAAGGTGTGATCCATTATTACACCCTAAAATTAAAAGCACATTTGGAAGACATTGCCTTTTTAATTTCATAAGAGGTAGATGTAGCAGGCATTTTCCTGGATTTCCTTTGACCAAGCTATCATTAATATTTTGTTGCATCTGTCTGGAATGAATAAGCAGTTTCATTTAGCATGTCAAAAAATAAAATAGAACGAGATTGGCAAAGCCCTGCAGTCAGTTTGTAGCCAGTAGCGCTCAGTAAGGGGAGTTCCAGGAATCCGATAAAATGATTGTACTTCAGCTGCTGCTTGTTCCCAATGGAACTGGCAGCTCACTCATAAAAATCACTCGACTAATGAAAATGCTGCAGACCTTGGCAAACATGAAGTTATATTACTCTGTGTGCAAGCATAATGAGGGTTCCATTTCTCTGCCAGCCACTGAATTACCTTTCGGATCAAAATTTTAAGAAATTAGTTCAGGAAACTCAAATTCTGCAATTGATCACATGATCTGAAAACTGACTGTTAACCGTTTAAAAAAAATATATATATATAATTGCTAGTTTTATACATTGGAGAGATGTCTTTATTTAGAATCGTAGAATGTTACAGAACAGAAATTAAAGAAATCGCCGTCACCACCATGAGCATTCACGGTTTCTAACGTCAGGACAGTTTCAATTGATAGAAAAGGCCACGCCCTGCATTTAAATTTTCGCACCAAAAACACTGCTCGGCTTTAAAGCAAATTGACAATTTCAATGTCAATTTTGACCTTAATCTCTCTTTAATCCAACAGTGCTTACAGGTTGCAGCTGTCTTTTTATCATATATTTAAAAAAAAATTCTGCTTACTATTTTCAGAGGTTCATTCATTGCAGGTGTTTTTTTTTTGCAGGTGTAGATTTGACTAACAATTTCCATATTTATGGAGACTAAGCAAAACTGTTAATTACTGTAGTCGCAATCTTTTTAAAGAAAATTGACAGTCCTGATGCATCCAATTAGGAACTCACTGGGTTACAAAAGCATTCCCATATTTTTCAGAATGTACTCTTCACAAAAAAAACACCTCCTCAATACCAGCATCACCTTAATGCTAGTGCGTTTTGATGAATGATGCTTGACTTTAACATGTAACGTCTTTATGAATTGAGAAGCGTTTCTGTATTTTTAAGAAATCAGGACATTTTGAAATTTTTTTTTAAATTCACGTGTTTTTGTCTAGTGCAACTAATTTACAGAACATTTGTACTTAGTGGTCGGTATATCATGTCTTCCTAATACTTTACCAGATTGTTAAAACATAAAATACCTATGGCAAGGGTAATGCACATGGAGTTCAGAAAATGTTGACACATGGATGGAAAGTGATTGGAGGACAGAAAACAAATGGTTGAGATAAAAAGCAGTTTTTTTTTGGGGGGGGGGGGGGTCGGGGACTGGTGAATGGCTTTCTATAGTGGTCTGTGTTTGGGCTGGTGTTACTTACTGTATGCATAAGTGGTCTGGTGTTGGGAATTGAGGAAACAATATCAAAGTTTGTTGTCATATTGGGGAATTGGTGAACGGTGACAAGGATGTGTAAAACCACAGGAAAGCACAGGCTAATGAGATGGTCAGATCAATGGTGGGTGTAGTTCACTCTTGGGAAATGATGTGTTTTTGGAAGAGATGGGGAAGGAATTTAACCTGTAATCAGATTTTAAACTGAGTAGCAAAGCAGATGCACCTTGGTGCACAGATATGCAGGTTACTAAAGGTGGTGACACAAGTAAATTAAGGCTAAGAAAATGTCAACAAGACTAGGCTGCAGTTGGTGTATTGTGTAGTTTTGGACACCCCATTGTAGGAAGGATATAAAATGAATGGAAAAGGTGTAGGATCGATTCACTCGATGTTACTAGGGATGAGGGGTTATAACTTTCTTAGAAACTGGTTCTTGAGTGTGGGTAGCACTGGCAACACATTTATTGCCCATTCTTGGTTGTCTTGAAAGGTGGTGGGCCACTTTCTTGCTTTGTAGCAATTGTTGTACAATTGCTACAAAGTTTCCATGTTGTAATATTCTAGGATTTTGAGCACCAATCATTGCAATGCTGTAGCCATCTAACATGGTAGTAATATTTTAATAGCTGCTGCAAACATTGTGACTTAGAATGCTGTATGAATTCCATTTACAAGTAGGGGTGAACATCAAATGGTGCCATTTTTGATTAATTTACCAAGTTCCCTGTACCTGAATTTCACTTACCTGGAATTTTTTGGTTCACTTGCAGTGGAACAAAATGTGTCTCTATTGTGTGTGACGGTCTTCAATTTCCCATATATGTGCTGAGGAAAAATATATCCTTTTTCAGATGCATACTTTGTTTCTTGACAAGTTGCTCCTGTATGATATATCTTACCAATTGTATTTGGGATGTGTCGTCTTTGTAAACACCAACTGTCAAATCAATTAAACTCTGATTTACCTGACTGCTTACTTAACAGTTCAACTTTGGACATAAACAGTCAGGTTAGCTGAATAATGCATATTACATTACATGGTCCAGCACTCCATAGGCTTATAAAATGGGCATATTGCCTGATTTTTTTGTAAGCCGTGCCACAGGAGGGCTACTAGGCTATAAAAATTAAAAAAAACATTTTGAGGGCATGCATCATATTCCAAACGTCACTCCAAACTACAGTATAAGGAATCCGCCTTGACTCAATGGTGGCACACTCACCTGAGTCAAAGTTGTGGGTTCAAGTCTCACTCCAGAGACTTGAGCACATAATGTAGGCGGACACCTCCGTGCAGTACTGAGGGAGGGCTGTACTAGTGAAACTGCAGTCATTCAGATGAGACGTTAAACCGAGGCCGCCCCTGCTCTCAGGTTATCGTATAAGATTCATTAGCACTATTTGCAGAAGAGCAGAGGACGACTTGTGTCCTGGCCAATATTAATCCTCAACCAACATCACTAAAAACAGATCATCAGGTTATTATCTCATTGCCATTTGTGGGACGGTGCTGTGTGCAAATTAGTTGCCATGTTTCCTATGTTACAAAAGTGATTACACTTTAAAAGTCCTTCATTGGCTGTAAAGCATTTTGAGACATCCTGAGGTCATGAAATGTGCTAAATAAGTTATTTTCCTTTATCTTTTTTAAAAAAGCAAAGACTTTGTGGCTTTAATTTGACCCATGACTTTAAGCTGTAGCAGCAGAATAAGACATTGACAACTACATGGTGTAACACACTTCTCCTCCTGAAATAGTGCATCACCTGATTTAAGAACATAACACAAGAAGTCGGAGCAGGACCCGGCCACTCAGCCCCTGGGCCCGCTCTGCCACCCACAGGGCCCTGACCGATCCGAACTCAGCCTCATGTCCAATTTCCTGCCCGCTCACCATAACCCCTAATTCCCTTTACTTCTAGGAAACTATTTCTGTTTTAAATTTATTTAATGATGTAGCTTCCACAGCTTCCTGGGGCAGCAAATTCCACAGACCTACTACCCTCCTGAGTGAAGAAGTTTCTCCTCATCTCAGTTTTGAAAGAGCAGCCCCTTATTCTAAGATTATGCCCCCTAGTTCTCGTTTCACCCATCCTTGGGAACATCCTTACCGCATCCACCCGATCAAGCCCCTTCACAATCTTATATGTTTCAATAAGATCGCCTCTCATTCTTCTGAACTCCAATGAGTAGAGTCCCAATCTACTCAACCTCTCCTCGTATGTCCACCCCCTCATCCCCGGGATTAACCGAGTGAACCTTCTTTGTACTGCCTCGAGAGCAAGTATGTCTTTTCTTAAGTATGGACACCAAAACTGTATGCAGTATTCCAGGTGCGGTCTCACCAATACCTTATATAACTGCAGCAATACCTCCCTGTTTTTATAATCTATCCCCCTAGCAATAAAAGCCAACATTCTGTTGGCCTTCTTGATCACCTGCTGCACCTGCATACTAACTTTTTGATTTTCTTGCACTAGGACCCCCAGATCCCTTTGTACTGCAGTACTTTCCAGTTTCTCGCCATTAAGATAATAACTTGCTCTCTGATTTTTCCTGCCAAAGTGCATAACCTCACATTTTCCAATATTGTATTGCATCTGCCAAATCTCCGCCCACTCACCCAGCCTGTCTATATCCCCTTGTAGGTTTTTTATGTCCTCCTCACTTTCTACTTTCCCTCCCATCTTTGTATCATCTGCAAACTTTGATATGTTACACTCGGTCCCTTCCTCCAAATCGTTAATATAGATTGTAAAGAGTTGGGGACCCAGCACCGACCCCTGCGGAACACCACTGGCTACTGGTTGCCAGTCCGAGAATGAATCATTTATCCCAACTCTCTGCTTCCTGTTAGATAACCAATCCTCCACCCATGCCAGAATATTACCCCCAATCCAGTGATTTTTTATCTTGAGCAATAATCTTTTATGTGGCACCTTGTCGAACGCCTTCTGGAAGTCCAAATACACCACGTCCACTGGTTCCCCTTTATCCACCCTGTACGTTATGGCCTCAAAGAACTCAAGCAAATTTGTCAGACATGACTTCCCCTTCATAAAGCCATGCTGACTTTGTCCTATTAAATTATGTTTATCTAAATGTTCCGTTACTGTCTCCTTAATAATAGACTCCAAAATTTTACCCACCACAGATGTTAGGCTAACTGGTCTAGAATTTCCAGCCTTCTGCCTACTACCCTTTTTAAATAACGGTGTTACATTAGCAGTTTTCCAATCTGTCGGGACCTTTGCTGAGTCCAGGGAATTTTGGAAAATTATCACCAAAGCATCCACGATCCCTACTGCCACTTCCCTCAAGACCCTAGGATGTAAGCCATCAGGTCCAGGGGATTTATCCGCCTCGAGTCCCATTATTTTACTGAGTACCAATTCCTTAGTGATTTTAATCGTATTTCGCTCCTTCTCTCCCCGAGCCCCCTGTTTGTCCAGTGTTGGGATATTCTTAGTGTCCTCTACCGTAAAGACTGAAACAAAATATTTGTTCAGCATTTTTGTCATCTCCATGTTTCCCACCATTAATTTCCTGGTCTCGTCCTCTAAGGGACCTACATTTATTATGAGATCTGTGGCTCTTGGTGTATTGCTTCACATTAGTATCACTGCATTCAAAATGACTCCCATGGAAGGTACAGTAACTGCTTTGCCTACATAGTAATAATCACAGCACGCCTAAAGTAGTTCATTCATTCACATAGAAACCATTGACATTTCTGACAGGCGTGGTAAGGCACTATACAAATGAAAATCTTTTCTTTATTGCAACTACACTTTAACAGGGACAGAGTACCT
The DNA here is from genome assembly GCA_030390025.1 of Squalus acanthias. Classification (NCBI taxonomy): domain Eukaryota; kingdom Metazoa; phylum Chordata; class Chondrichthyes; order Squaliformes; family Squalidae; genus Squalus; species Squalus acanthias. Next base: position 27,031,061 of record CM059434.1, on the reverse strand, counting down.
GTTGGAACCATATAAATCTGCAAAATATGTCTATTTCAGGGATAGCTATGAAAAGTATGATCTCTTGTATTCTACTTAACTGCAGCGACAAAGCTTTGCTCTGCCACAGCCTTTTGGGGTCACCGCCAAAACCCCAGAGCATTATACCTTTACAGCATCCCTCCCTCCCATTTCCTGCCAGGGTCCCACCTGTAGATCAGGATCATCTTGGGTTTAGGATCAATGTCTCTCCAGATATTCTCCTCCCTCTTGGAACTCGGGTAGAGGACTGCTAAAATTTGCAGCCTTTGGGAAACCAGCAGTACAGACACAAGGATCCTAAAGATGGTTCCCCCCTCTTTTCTCAAGCATCCCTCAGAGATTCCATTGGATGATTAGATCAGACTACCTGCAGGGCACAATCATGGTTAAATGCATGAAGGGGACAAATTTGCAGGGCAGTGGGACTAATTGGCTAGCTCTTTCAAAGCACGATGGGCCAAATGGACTCCTGTTCTGTATCATTCTAGTATTGTCAGCCGAGATAGACCAACTATTGGCTCTAAAGAAATAGCGTTCACTCAGATTAAGAGAGAGATGGTTTCTATTCTAGTTGTTTTGTAGTCCACGAAAAGACATTGTGATTGCAAAATATACCAGACCTCTCGATCTTAACCAGATTGCTTAAAACAGGATGCACCTACCTGAGGTAGGCATGCTACAACAGATTATCCAGCCAATGTGCCCATGGATCTGCTTAATTTTGATGGGCCTAAAAGATCATGCTTCCATATTGCCAGTAGAAGTTTCTCTCTCTCTCTTTCATTTTCAGGGGCATCATTTTTATTTTAAGGTACTCTGACCTTTTCCCACCACTTGTTCACAAAGTATATGCCCAAAATGGTCAAAATACGTTCCATGCAGCATCTTGGACATGGACAATTGGCTTATCCGAGCCCCATGCCGAAGGTTTTCAGCACAGCTGTGTGACAGATACTCGGTACAGCTGTGATTCAGTCCATTACAAGAAAGCTGCAAGCCAAGTAGGAGCTAATATTCTTAGGGGTATTATTTCAAACAGCCCAGCAGTAGGTGTTCTTTCTCTGGACTGGTTTACAGTTTACTGGGTTCTGGCATGGCCTTTACAGGAAGGATTATCATTCTCGCCAGTTGGCTGTTTAGAATTTTAGGTCTGATGGCAGCAGCTGTCTTTGTGATTCCTGTTTGCCCCTACTTCAGCTCTTTGCTCTGCCTTGCTCCCCCTGCAGAACCTCCCTTTCCCAACTAATAACTGAGCCAGTCGACTGAATCTCCGCTCTGGACCTCTCTATAGTCAGAGGAGGGCAAAATACAAAAAAGGAATCCATACAACAGCTCAGTTGATTATGGTAACAAATGCAACTCTGATGGTATGGGTTGCCTATCGGCAGGGGAAGTGGACAGTAGAGCACTTCAGCCGAGCCATCAATCATTTTTGAGAAAAGGTGGTACGGCTAGCTCTGGAACAAGCCAGTACATTTGCAATCAGACAAATCGTGGCATTTCAATGTGCATATTTGGGTATGGCTTTTCAGAACACTGCTCCCTGTTCATATATAGCTACTGCACCTGAAGGCAACGGCTTGTATTTGCATTTATATGTTCACTTGTTGTAAAGCAACTGTACCAATCTAATTGTGAATCTTAAATAGTGCAGGAATGTTGTTGATAAAAGATTCCTCTGTAGCTTGTATATGAATGAGTATTTTAAATGGGATTGTGCAGAAAATCCTATAGTATTTTATTTCAGCTGCAGACTCGAGTGAAGACAGGTCATATTTTGATTTTATTTCTTTTGAAAAATTGTAAATAACAATCAATTTTACTAAGCAACACAATTCTCAGATGTAGTTTGCAGGTTTTTAAAAATCCTTTGTTTTTTGACATTTCACTTTTTTTTTTCTCCTACAGATGACTAGGATGGTATTGCCCGCTATGGTGGAGCGGTGAGTCACTCTGCTCATTATTATTTATAAGGGAGAATCCTTCCTTCAAGAATTCATTTAGAATGACTAATGAGCCTTGTCTGTCTGTTTAAATGATTGAGTAACAATATATGTATCATAGCAGGGAATGATTCATAGGCTCAAGGAAGTCTTCCCTTTCAGTCTTGTGGCTATTTCTTTCTGTAAGTGAACGCAAAAAAAAAATCTGAGTCATCAGTCTAACACAACAACCTAGTTTCCTTCAGTAGGTTCTGACATTTTAAAGGCTGTCACTTTGGTATTTCCCTGGGATAACCTCACCAGCCATAAGCACCGGTGAAGTGAGTGACTGCAGGGCTCGTTATTCATTGGTCACTTAAAGATGAAGTATTGGCCAGCCACACAAGCAGAGGAAAGCTTGAAAAGCAGCTGAACTCCAGAGAGAATCCACAACAAAGAACTGAAATACTCCAGATTTATTCCACAACGGAGCGAGCCACATAACTCATTGGTTGCACATGCCATTATTCAATTCTAAATGTCTGTCATGGGTGGAGTAAGCTTAAATATTCCACTGTTCAACATTGTGTCTGTGTGTAGCACTTGTTTTTAAGATGTGTAATTTAAACAACTTAAAACCTTTCCATATTTTTACACCCAGTGCTTCCCATGATATAAATCACAATCCCTTTTGCTTTCATCAGCCTGAGACGGTCGGTGGGATCAAACATAAAGGGGTAAAAATTTGTTATGGACCATTTTCGGGCCCATAACCGATGCTGAATGCGCGCACCAACTGGGAAGCCACAAGCTCACCTGAAAATTAGCATTGGGCCTCATTTGAATAACTTGGGTGAGCTACTGGTGCCTGTCGTTCCTTCAGAGACCGCTCGTACATTGCCAGCATGTCAATTTGGGCTGCCTGCAGTGGCCCTTGGCTAAGTCCCGGGAAGAAGGAGGGTGGTAAGAAAGGGAGGATGGGAGTCGATCACGACTGGCAGCCGCCTCGGACACTGTGGGGCAAGGGGCTGTGGAGCAAGGGGCTCTGCATCAAGCTTTTTAAAAACATTTTTTACTTGCCCTTTTAATGGCAGCTGCTTGCTAGGCCATCTCCACACCAGGAAAACAGGCCTACTCTGCTCAGGGAAGCGCAGTTTCACAGATGGGTCCTAAATATAGATTGTGTTAATCTGTATGAAGCACTGGTATTGAAGGTAGCATCGCCAGAACAGATGCAATGGAAAAACTGGGAGAATGGAATAGTCCTTACAGGAAGCGGGGTGGGAGGAAGTGTACTCAAGGTAGCTGTGGGAGTCAGTGGGGTTCTAGTGGATATTGGTCCCCATAAATGGAGACAGAAGTCAAAGAAGTGAAGGCGAGGGAAGGGTGAAAATTGGAAGCAAAGTTCATGTAATTTTCCCGTTTGTACTGGAGAAAGAGGTGAGGGAGGGGACCCGAGTAGGACTGGAACAAAGAATGTTCCACATATTCCACGGAAAGGCAGGCATAGCTAGGACCCATGCAGGTTCCCCTAGCAATACCTTTTTATTTGTAGGAAATGAGTGGAGTCAAAGGAGAAGTTGTTCAATGTGAGAACCAGTTCAGCCAGGTGGAGGAGGGTGGTGGTGGATGGGGACTGGTTGGGCCTCTGTTCAATGAAGCAGAGAGCCCTCAGGCCAGCCTGGTGGGGGATGAAGGTGCAGAGGGATTGGATGTATTAAATTTGCGGGGGGGGGGGGAACCAGTAAAACAAACCCAACGAGGCAATGCAAAGTTACTAAATGGGAAGTCTAACCAGTACTGCCTGATCATTGAGATTTTAAGTTACGATTAACATACTTTTCACTTTTTTTTTCTTTGTTTAAATGGTGCTCTTGCTATCCAAGTATCTGGCTTGTAAGAATTGGTGTCTTAAGCAAGGTATTAAGGAGTTAATACCTTCTATGCCTTTTTAGGCTGGTTAATTTTACTGCTTGTACCACCTGGCTCAGTAAATTCTTCAAGCAACCCCCTTCCCCCATTTGTTATCAACACTTTATTCAGCAAAAACCTTTAACTATTTTGAAGTACAAAACCTATTTTAAAATGCTTGTAATGAGCTGTAAAGGGAAGGCAGGCACATCCCATTCTGACATGCCGCGGTATACTAGTGAGGCTTATGAGGACTTCAGCATGGCCCTACTTACCTGAATCCCTGTTCGTTCATCTTTTATTGATCAAATGTAAAATATTGCCCTAGTACAAATTTTGAGGGCAGAATCTGAATATTTTTCTTAGACATTAAGTTATATGTCCACTACTGTCTTTCAGTTCAAATTGATTGGATGAATTTGGTTTACTGCAAAGCTTTATTTGTAGCTTTCACATTTTAATTAAAGTATCAACTTATCTTGTACTGGGGATAGAGGTGAAAAACAAATAACAAGTTCAGGGAGTGTGATGCCTGAAATAGATTAAATGTTTCCAGTAATGCATCAGCCTCAGCAAGTCTAGAAATGATCCCGTAGCAAGACTTTGAAATGGCAGATTTTAACTAGTGCTTTGCACAATACATTGGCTTACCTGCCAATCACCAGGTGCATTCCACTCCATATCCTGCTGAGTACAGAAGTTGATGTTGAATCTGCAGAGCCCCCTTTCCAGACACTTGGATCCTTGGTAGGTGAAGCACCCATCTTCTCAATAGATGTCTGTTAAAGCTCATGATCTGTTGCCAGCATAAGCACACAACAGATCTGAGGTTCTCCTTAATATTTTGTCTCAATGTATATCTGTTCATTAGAGCCCTTAACTGAGGGGTTTGTGGAAAGTAAACAATTTTATGAACACGTTTATGTACTACCGTTTCCTTACAGCTGCATTATAGTGTCTGGTGTTGAAGTTAAAGTAATTAACAGACATTAAATGATGCTGCTCACTATTTAGTATCTTAAGTAGGAAATAAGCTCTTGATCCTACGTAAGGAATAAATCTATACCAATCCAAGTCTGCTGATTGTCCGATTTAAAAAGCAAGGATCAGAAGAGCTCATTTTATGGACTCTAAAGTGTCATTCATGGTCTAAGAGGTCCTGGCGAGGAGGGCAGTGATTTTTGACTAGCGTAAACCCAGATGATCTATATGGAAGGAAGAAAGCTGTGAAGTAATCAGCATGTTCAATGTCTGGTGCACCACCTGAAGAGAAAGGCATGTAGTTTGTAAATACCTTCACAATGTGAATGGTACAAAGGCAAAAATGGACTTCTATCATGGGGTCAGGAAGATAACAGGTGGTGGACTACAGGAGTTGAAAGAACTTATTGAAACAAACTGTGTTCTTTTTGGCTATGAGGAGTGAGTGATCGAGGTGGAATTAGGCATATGTGCTAGTAACAGGTACAATTTCATTAATGAAGCCATATAGTTTTCTTCAGTATAAATCTGCATTCATTCCACCTGAGAAATTTTATGTGAACCTTCACTCCATTAGGTTATGGTCCATTTGTGCAATAGACATTTGGATGAATACCTATCTTCACCTGTCTTTTGAATAGCAGTGCTGTGCAAATTTTTTTGTTAGCTTTGATCTCCAACGTCAGGACACATGTAGATTTCTTAGTCTGCAGTTATGGTTCACTCATTGCAGATTCAAAATGGTGTGAGATGGCTTGCTGAAGGGAGTCACACCTCGGGGCTTTAGTGCACTGAGCATATCGCACCTACCTTTCTGTTGATGCACACTGAAAGCCATTTTGCATCAAAACAAAGGTGGCAATTTAATTGCATGCCAAACAAAACCTTTTGAATGTATGCATGAAATGATAAATCATTAAGAGGAACTCTTTCAAGAGCTTTCAGTATAGCAACTTTGAGGTTAGACTTTTCTCTAATTCTCAGTATCCAAAATTATTATATTTATAATGTTAGCTTAGACGTTGAGGTGTAAAAATCCTGCTCCTTTATTCCAAAGGTTAATTGTAGTATGCATATATTTTTTAAAACAAGGTCAAAAGGCGTCATCCTGAATGTGTCATCTGCTAGTGCATTGTATCCTGTACCCTTACTGACTCTCTACTCTGCAACCAAGGTAAGACTTAGCTTACTTTTACTATGTTTTTCTGTGTTTTGAGTTATAGAATCATAGTTTACGGCACAGAAGGAGGCCATTCAGCTCATCATTTCTGTGCTGGCCGACAAAGCTGTGCAGCCTAATTCCAGTTTTTGGGCTGTAGCCTTGTAGGTTATGGCACTTCAAGTGCATATCCAAGTACTTTTTAAATGTGATGAGGGTTTCTGCCTCTACCACCCTTTTACGCAGTGAGTTCCAGATCCTCCTCACCCTCTGGGTGGAAAAAATTTCTCAACACCCCTCTCATCCTTCTCCCAATTACTTTAAATCTCTGCCCCCTGTTTATTGACCTCACTGCCAAGGGAAATGGGTCCTTCCTATCCACTTTATCTAGGCCCCTCATAATTTTATACACCTCAATCATCTCTCCTCGGCCTTCTCTGTTCCAAAGAAAACAACCCCAGCCTATCCAATCTTTCCTCCTAGCTAAAATTCTCCAGTCCTGGCAACTTCCTCGTAAATCTCCTCTGTACCCTCTCTAGTGCAATCACATCTTTCCTGTAATGTGGTGACCAGAACTGTACGCAGTACTCTAGCTGTGGCCTGACTGGTGTTTTATACAGTACTAGCTTAACCTCCCTGCTCCTGGAGTCTATGCCTTGGCTAATAAAGGAAAGTATCCCGTATGCCTTCTTGACCACTTTATCTACCTGTCCTCCTACCTTCAGGGATCTGTGGACATGCACTCCAAGGTCCCTCTGTTCCTCTGCGCTTCTCAGTATCCTACCATTTATTGTGTATTCCCTCGTCTTAGAAACATAGAAGATAGGAGCAGGAGTAGGCCATTCGGCCCCTCTAGCCTGCTCCGCCATTCAATGCGATCATGGCTGATCATCCAAATTCAGTACCCTGTCCTTGCTTTCTCCCCATATCCCTTGATCCCCTTAGCCTTAAGAAATATATCTAACTCCTTCTTGAATATATTTAATCAATTGGCCTCAACTGCCTTCTGTGGTAGAGAATTCCACAGGTTCACCACTCTCTGGGTGAAGAAATTCCTCATCTCAGTCCTAAATGGCTTACCCCTTAGACTGTGACCCCTGGTTCTAGACTCCCCCGCCATCGGGAACATCCTTCCTGCATCTAGTCTGTCTAGTCCTGTCAGAATTTTATAAGTTTCAATGAGATCCCCTCTCATTCTTCTAAACTCTAGCGAATATAAGCCTAATCGACCCAATCTCTCTCCATACGTCATTCCTGCCATCCCAGGTATCTGTCTGGTGAATCTTTGCTGCACTCCCTCCATGGCAAGAACATCCTTTCTCAGATAAGGCGACCAAAACTGCACACAATACTCAAGGTGTGGTCTCGCCAAGGCCCTGTACAACTGCAGCAAGACATCCTTGCTCCTGTACTCGAATCCTCTCGCTATGAAGGCCAACATACCATTTGCCTTCTTAACCGCCTGCTGCACCTGCATGCTTACCTTCAGCGACTGGTGCACAAGGACACCCAGGTCTCGTTGCACTTCCCCTTTTCCTAATCTATTGCCGTTCAGATAACCTGCCTTCCTGTTTTTGCCACCAAAGTGGATAACCTCGCATTTATCCACATTCTACTGCATCTGCCCAATCACCCAACCTGTCCAAATCATACTGGAGTTTCTCTGCATCATCCTCACAGCACACACGCCCACCCAGCTTTGTGTCATCTGCAAACTTGGAGATATTACATCTAGTTCCCTCGTCTAGATCATTTATATATTGTGAATAGCTGGGGTCCTAGCACCGATCCCTGTGGTACCCCACTAGTCACTGCCTGCCACTTGGAAAAAGACCCGTTTATTCCAACTCTTTGCTTTCTGTCTGCCAACCAGTTTTCTATCCAAGTCAGTACCTTGCCCCCAATCCCATGTGCTTTAACTTTGCACGCTAATCTCTTATGTGGGACCTTATCAAAGGCCTTCTGAAAGTCCAAATACACCACATCCACTGGTTCTCCCTTATCTATTCTACCAGTTACATCCTCAAAATTCCAGTAGATTAGTCAAGCATGATTTCCCTTTTGTAAATCCATGTTGACTTTGTCCAATCCTGTCACTGTTTTCCAAGTGCTCTGCTATTACATCTTTTATAATGGACTCTAGCATTTTCCCCACTACCGATGTCAGGCTTACTGGTCTATAATTCCCCGTTTTCTCTCTACCACCTTTTTTAAATAGTGGGGTTACATTAGCTACCCTCCAATCCATGGCAACTGTTCCAGAGTCTATAGAATTTTGGAAGATGACCAGCAATGCATCTACTATTTCTAGGGCCACTTCCTTAAGTATCCTAGGATGTAGATTATCAGGCCCTGGGGATTTATCTGCCTTCAATCCCATCAATTTACCTAACACCATTTCCCTACAAATACTGATTTCATTCAGTTCCTCCTTCTCATTCGACCCTATGTTCCCCGACATCTCTGTGAGGTTATTTGTGTCCTCCCTTTTGTGAAGACAGAACCAAAGTATGTATTTAATTGGTCTGCCATTTCTTTGTTCCCCATTATAAATTCCCCGGATTCTGACCAAGGGACCTATGCTTGACTTCACCAATCTTTTTCTCTTCACATATCTATAGAAGCTTTTACAGTCAGTTATTATGTTCCCTGCAAGCTTGCTCTCATACTCTATTTTCCCCCTCCTTAATTAATCCCATTGTCCTCCTTTGCTGAATCCTAACCTGCTCCCAATCCTCAGGTTTGCTGCTTTTTATGGCCAATTATATGTCGTCTCCATGGATCTTATGCTATCCCTAATTTCCCTGGTTAGCCACAGTTGAGTCACCTTTTTTGTTTTATTTTTATGCCAAACAGGGATGAACAAATTCTGTAGTTCATCCATGCGATCTTTAAATGTTTGCCATTGCCTATCCAGTCAACCCTTAAGTAACATTCCCCAATCCATTCTAGCCAACTCGCACCTCATACCATCGTAGTTTCCTTTATTTAAATTCAGGACCCTAGTCTCTGAGTCAACTACTTCCCTCTCCATCTTAATGAAGAATTTTATCATATTATGATCGCTCCTCCCCAAGGGGCCTCGCACAACAAGATTGCGAATTAATCCTTTCTCATTACATAATACCCAGTCTAAGATAGCCTGATCTCTAGTTGGTTCCTCGACATATTGGTCCAGGAAACCATCCCGTATACACTCTAGGAATTCCTCCTCCACAGTATTGTTACTAATTTGGTTAGCCCAATCTATATGTAGATTAAAGTCACCCATGATAACTGCTGTGCTCTTATTGCACGCGTCTCTAATTTCCCGTTTAATGCCATCCCCAACCTCAGCATTACTGTTTGGGGGTCTGTATACAACTCCCACTAACGTTTTCTGCCCCTTGGTATTTCTCAGCTCTACCCATACAGAGTCCACATCATCAGAGCTAATATCCTTCCTTACTATTGTGTTAATCTCCTCTTTAACCAGCAATGCTACCCCATCTCCTTTTCGCCTGTCCTTCCTGAATATTGAATACCCCTGGATGTTGAATTCCCAGCCTTGGTCACCCCTGGAGCCATGTCTCCGCAATCCCAATTATATCAAAGGGATCTGGGGGTCCTGGTGCACAAAACTCAAAAGGTTAGTATGCAGGTGCAGCAAGTGATTAAGAAGGCCAATGGAATGTTGGCTTTCATTGCTAGGGGGATAGAATATAAAAATAGGGAGGTATTGCTTCAGTTGTACAAGGTATTGGTGAGACCGCACCTGGAATACTGCATACAGTTTTGGTGTCCTTACTTAAGGAAAGACATCCTTGCTCTCGAGGCAGTGCAAAAAAGGTTCACTCGGTTAATCCCGGGGATGAGGGGGTGGTCATATGAGGAGAGGTTGGGTAGATTGGGACTCTACTCATTGGAGTTCAGAAGAATGAGAGGCGATCTTATTGAAACATATAAGATTGTGAAGGGGTTGGATCGGGTGGATGCGGGGAGGATGTTCCCGATGACGGGTGAGACTAGAACTAGGGGGCATAGTCTCTAAGGGGCTGCTCTTTCAAAACTGAGATGAGGAGGAACTACTTCACTCAGAGGGTGGTAGGTCCATGGAATATGCTGCCACAAAAAGCTGTAGAAGCTACAACATTAATTAAATTTAAAACAGAAATAGACAGTTTCCTAGAAGTAAAGGGTATTAAGGGTTACGGGGAGCGGGCAGGAATTTGGACATGAGTCTAGGTTCGGATCGGTCATGGCCCTGTGGGTAGTGGAGCGGGCCCAGGGACCGTGTAGCCTGATTCTGCTCCTATTTCGTGTGTGCAATTCTGTTAGATGCAGGAGATGGTTCTGTGATAGATAGTAGATTGGCGGTTAGGATCAGATCAGCCATGATCTTATTGAATGGCGGTGCAGGCTCGAGGGGCCGATTGGCCTACTCCTGCTCCTATTTCTTATGTTCTTATATCATATCTCTACGTCTATTTGCGCAGCTAATTCATCCACCTTATTACGAATGCTCCTCTCATTTAAGACACAAAGCCTTCAGGCTTGTGTTTTTTTTTTTAACACTTTTAGACCGTTTAGAATTATTGTTTACTGTGGCCATGTTTGATTTATACCCTTGATTTCTCTGACTTCCACTTTTGCTTATCTCCTTCCTGTCTTTTGCTTCTATCCTTGCTTCCCTTTCCTCTGTCTCCCTGCACAGGTTCCCAACCCACTGCCATTTTAGTTTAAACCCTCCCCAACAGCACTAGCAAACACTCCCCCTAGGACATTGGTCCCGGTCCTGCCCAGGTGCAAACGGTCCAGTTTGTACTGGTCCCACCTCCCCCAGAACCGGTTCCAATGCCCCAGGAATTTGAATCCCTCCCCCTTGCACCATTCTTCTAGCCACGTATTTATCTGAAATATCCTTCTATTTCTACTCTGACTAGTACGTGGCACTGGCAGCAATCCTGAGATTACTACCTTAGGAGGTAAATTAAAAAATAGGACCTCAAAACTCCCTATATTCAGCTTTTAGGACCTCATCCCGTTTTTTACCTATATCGTTAGTACCTATATGCACCACGACAACTGGCTGTTCACCCTCCCCCTCCAGACTGTCCTGCAGCTGCTCCGAGACATTCTTGACCCTTGCACCAGGGAGGCAACATACCATCCTGGAGTCTCGTTTGCGGCTGCAGAAACACCTATCTGTTCCCCTTACAATAGCATCCCCTATCACTATAGCTCTCCTCTTTTTCCTCCCGTCCTGTGCAGCAGAACCACCCATGGTGCCAGGAAGTTGGTTGCTGCTGCCTTCCCCCAATAAGCCATCCCCCATAACAATATCCAAAGCGGTATATCTGTTTGAGAGCGGGATGGCCACACTGGACCCCTGCACTACCTGCCTGCGCCTACTACTCTGCCTGGCGGTCACCCATTCCCTTCCTGCCTGTGCAGCCTTTACCTGCGGTGTGACCAACTCATTAAATGTGATATCCACGACATCCTCAGCATCGCGAATGCTCCAGTATGTATCCATTCGCTGCTCCAGCGCCGCATTGCAGTCTGCCAGTAGCTGCAGCTGGATACACTTCCTGCACACATGGTCGTCAGGGACACAGGAATGTCCCTGATTTCCCACATAGTGCAAGAGGAGCATGCCACGGGGCTGAGCTGTGCTGCCATGACTTACCATTTAATTAATTTAAATTAAATCAAATCAATACCACAAATTACACAATTATATGATAGTCAAGGGCCCTTGTTTACTTGCACTCCCCGCTACACAACCGAGACCTTAGAAACTATAACCACAAAATTAAGACCTTCTTAACTTTATGAACTATTAACCTTAACTGTCAAACTATATAGTATAAATACTCACCCAATCAGCTGCTTCCTCTTGCCCGCGTCGCCTTTTGAATCGTGATGTGGCTCTGGAACGCCGCTGCCAGTCTGCGAGATTGGAAAGCCCGCGAAAGTGAGTTTAAGTACTCACTGTACTCTCCTGCTGCTCCCGACACCGGTCTCTTGGGGGGGGCCCCGCGAAAGTGAGTAAATACTCACTGTACCATCACGCGCTCTGCTCCCGACACCGGCCTCTTGTTAGCCCTTCCCAAATGCACTACCTCACACTTCTACGGATTGCATTCCATTTGCGACTTTTCTGCCAACCTGACCAGCCCAGTGATGTCTTCCTGCAGTCTACAGCTTTCTTCCTCACTGTCAACCACACGGCCAATTTTTGTATCATCTGCAAACTTCTTAATCATGCCCCCTACATTGGAGTCTGAATCATTGATGTATACCACGTTGAGTTAGTACACATGATGTTGTAAAAGACTGATTTGGTTAACTTTTATATATGTCACTTCTAACGGTACTTTTTTTGCCCCCTCCCCCTCTAGTTAGAATCTGTGCTTTATCTGGATATTACTCGTAAATCATACCGACACACCTAAAGAACTAGTGTGTTTTCTGCTGGATGGTTTAAGTAGAAATGGGTTGCAGAAACAGAATGAATATATTGGAATTATTCTTGGAAATATGAATTTCAGAAGCATAAATATAGAAGGAAGCATGTATACATAAAGTGCTCAAAACTCTGGTTAAATTATTCTTGCGCATTGATTTGATAGCTGCATTTTTGAGCTTTTAGTCTTAAGTGATGAGTTTATGCAGTCTCAATCCTATTGCTAGTGGGCAAACATTACAGATCTGGTAATTTGGCATGAATTGCAAACTTGGACCACAAGGTCATCTGTTGCGTGAGATGGAAATATTCATAGTTTTGCAGGGAATATGCTCTGGGGTAAAGTTTAAAGCACATTGTTAAGGCAAAATAGTTGGAGCTGCACTATGCATCTGGACCGTGCTGTACTTAAATTGGGAGTGCTTAATGCTGACACCTGGTCCCAAAAATTATTGTGGGGGAGGGGGGAATATCTTTTTTAACTGAATTTCTCATCGGTTTACTGGTGCACTTTGCTTCTGTGGTGTTTACAGAAGCAAATGTTGATGGGAGTCTAGCATAATTATACATTCTGCCATAATCATGCTACATACTTCTATTGGTGACATTTATTTTGTTGGCAGTGGCCCAGTCACTACATTGCAGTGGAGGGAGAAGTCCAGGCTTTTTAGCAGTATATCTGTCCGATTTATATTTGCCCATGCTAAGTCAACGTCCCTTTATTTGAACCAAGATATATCTGCTGAAGTTCTGCCAAATAACACTATAATTTGAAAATTTTGGCCAGCCTCCATTTTTAAATCTCAATGCTACATGTTGTAGCCTAAAAAGCAGATACAGTTTGTGATATTTTTGACGGCTTGCTTGAGCCATAACTGTAAAGTGTGTCAAACTCTATTGTGAAATAAGTGCGCACCCACTAACACTTGTTCAGCTATGAACATAATCAACAAAGTATTGATGTGGTGTTGTCTTGCGATATCCCAAACAAGAAGTTCCTGGCGGGGAAAGCTGCCTTGTGAAGGAGAGGGAAAATAGTCAAATGAGTCATCCTTGGCACACACATGCATGTACTTGTCTAGTAGCTCCTTACAGAATGGAATTGCAAAGCAGTCAACTGCCTGTTCACCTGTATGGTTTGGGAGTCGGAGGTGAGAAGACAATTGAACACAAGATGGCACAACAGCTGGTTGTAGCTAGTGTTAGCGGAGGACTAGGAATGTGCCATCTGCCCACCTGTTTGGGGAAACTCTTGGAGAATGAAAAAAAGAGATATGACAAGCTTACCAGAAATATTTATTTTTCAACAATTTTGAGTTGCAGTTGCTCGGGTCTTAATGATTTTATTCAATTTATTGATCAGGAAAGGAGGGGTGATTAGGGTGTAGGTATCAATTATTTCTGCATAAACAATTTGAAATGGTAAGATTCCTTTTCTGATTTTTACTTCCTGATTACTTTTCTCTCATCTGTTTCAGACAACTTTACCATGTTCTGAATTCTTATTCCCAGCATATAATAATTCATATTGGTGTTACCTTTTTTTACCAAGATGTATAGTTTTGGTCCAGGTATCTCGTGTGCATGGAATTCTTCATATTGCAGGAATTCCCAGGACCCTGTATGATTATGCCTCTCCGAACGTTACATGGCTGCTAGTGGGTGGGGGTGTCCAATCATGATGCTTCATATATCACAACTGTGGGGCTGACTTGCTGGACCAGCTGATCTTTTCCTGCCTGTCATTTTCATATGTTTGTATGTAACACAATGCTGTAATGCCATTTCCCCATATCTGAAACCTTGTACTGTGTTGCTTCCTCTAAATTTACTCTCTGCAACTGTTGGCCTTCATTTATTGCATCATGAGCAATCTCTGTCTTGCTGACCATTTCAGCACACTAGAAGCTGTTTATGCATTGCATGCAGTAGAAATGGCCTGTTACATTGTCCGATCCCAACATACAAGGTCAGCTTTGTTTCCAGGTTTGCTAAGTATGTAATGAAATATCACCAAGTGGATTAAAATCAACCCTCGGGAAGCATCCTGAGCAACAAAACATCTGGTTTTGATTTTCATAAGTTTGGGCTTCCAAGTATGTCTCAGGAGTGGGTTCAAAGCATTCTAAATGGTAAGTGGAGTTCCCCATGACTTGTGCCCTGCCGTACCTGGTTCTTCGGATGGCGTTTTAAGATCCCATGACACTATGCCAAGAACAAGGAGTTCTCGAGCGCAGATGAATACAAAATTCACTAACCTTGAGCAAGATTAAAGATTAGGACAAAGTTCCTCCTGCCCAAATAAAAGGTATATAAGCACCAAGTCTTTCTCTTTGTTTAAATGCTGAGCCAAGCAGACCAGGCAGTCTGCAGGCTTGGTTATTGTCTTTTCTGGAGTAAAGTGCTATGTACAGCAGCAGCTCTCCAAATGCCCATTCTTTAACTTTGAGTCAGGACAGTGAGTGTCAGCTATTTTTTTTTCTTCTTGAACCCAGGGATGCTGAAGCCATTCGTAACATTCCCACTCCCACCCACCTGAGACTGGCTAATTTGGTAGAGACCAGCGATCAAGCCTGGGATGTTCTCTGTACACGCAGTTACACACCGCCTGCTGGAACATTTATCGGGTGGAGGGAGAATTATTTTTTTTTAAAGGAGGTCTGGCTTTATGCAAAGTTAGACTGAGTATCAGTGGAAATGTTTGCATTGCTTTCCTGTATTAATTTCAGGCATCCTATCTAGTGTAATATAATGCTTACAGTAAAAACCTTTCAATTTGAGAAGACTTGAGTTTTGTCTTTTTAAATATCAGCACATGGTTAGGTTGCATTTTGGTTTTTAAGGTATGCATAACAAATTATTGTAATACAATAACAACTTGCATTTATAAAGCACCTTTAATGTAGTAAAACATCCCAAGGCGCTTTACATGAGTGTTATCAGACAAAATTTGACACCGAGCCACACGAGATATTGGGACAGGTGACCAAAAGCTTGGTCAAACAGGTAGGTTTTAAGGAGCCTTTTAAAGGAGGAGAGGGAGGCAGAGTGTTTTAAGGAGAGAATTCCAGAGCCTAGACAGCTGAAGGCACAGCCGCCAATGGTGGGGCAAAGGAAATCTGGGACGGGCAAGAGGCCAGAATTTGAGGAACGCAGAGGAGGGCTGTAGGGCTAGAGGAGGTTACAGATAGGGAGGGGCAAGGCCATGGAGGGATTTGAAAACCAGGATGATTTTAAATTTGAGGTGTTGCTGGACCGGGAGCCAATGTAGGTCAGCGAGGATAGGGGCGATAGGTGAACAAGACTTGATGCAAGTTAGGATACAGGCAGCAGAGTTTTGGATGAGCTCAAATTTATGGAGGGAGGAAGATGGGAAGCCGCGCAGGAGAGTATTGGAATAGTCGAGTCTGGAGGTAACATGAGCATGGATGAGGGTTTCAGCAGCAGATGGGCTGAGGCAGGGGCGGAGACGGGCGATATTATGAAGGTGGACATAAGTGGTCTTGGTGATGGAGAGAATATGGAGTTTGAAGCTCAGCTCCGTCAAATAGGACACCAAGCTTGCAAACAGTCTGGTTTAGACAGTGGCCAGGGAGGGAGGTAGAATCGGTGTCCAGGGAAGGGAGTTTTTGTGGCAGAATGAAGACATGACTTCAGTCTTTCTAATATTTAATTGGAGGAAGATCCTGCACATCCAATACTGGATGTTGGACAAGCTGAGAGACAAACCATAGGCAGTGGAGGGGTCAAGAGGTGGTGGTAAGGTAGAGCTGGGTGTCGTCAACGTACATTTGGTATCTGATGATGTCACCAAGATAATTCCTTGGGGGGACTCCAGAGATAACAGTGCAGGAGTGGGAAGAGAAGCCAAAAGCTTTGAGTGCCGTAGTTCTAATTATAAGAAGCATTTTAATTCCTCTTGGAGCAGTAATGCACAGATCCTCCTTGTGTTAGAATGTCTTGGGTACTTTGAGTAAGGGTGAAATTTTAAAATAAGCTGCATTTCCTCTTGTACTTGAACAGTGATGGATGATTTTTAATTGGTGGGTTTTTTTTGTTTTTCAATCTCTTTTGCTTATGACTCAGATTTGGAGTGCTGCCATGTATGTAGACTCAGTCAACTTTTATTTCACAACAGAACTCCTCATCAGCAAGGAAACCAGTTTTAAGGAAATTAGTGGTTGGGTTAATCCTGTCAAAACATGTAGAAATGTAACCAATTCTGTATTTTGTCATTATATTGATCCTCCTTGGAAGTATAAACCCAGTAGATATATCTGTTGCCTTTTCACCCAGAAAGGTGGGGCAGCCCAGGTGTGGGTCTTGGTACGTTATCTGTCATCGTTCAAATACAAGTGGAAGTGCAGTTACTTAAAAATGTTATGCCCATCTCACCCCACCTCCGTCCCAAAGCATCTGAGATGCTGTAATAGGGCATTCTGTCATAAAAGGAACCTGTAACTGCTCCAGAAAGAATTAAAATGTTCCATTGTTGGGAGATTTGAGATCCTTAAAGTAGCAAACCAAACGGGCAGTGTAATTTTTCCCATCCTGAGGCAGATGTTCCTCCTAGTGTCTCCTAATGGTAAGGCTAAAAACTGCTGAAACTTATCCCAAATATTGCTGATTGATTTAAGTGTTAGACAACCCCAGTTAAAGAAAAAAGACTTGCATTTATATAGCGCCTTTCAGGACCACCGGACGTCTCAAGTGCTTTACAGCCAATGAAGTACTTTTGAAGTGTAGTCACTGTTGTAATGTAGGAAACCCAGCGGCCAATTTGTGCACAGCAAGCTCCCACCAACAGCAATGTGATAATGACCAGATCATCTGTTTCAGTGATGTTGATTTGAGAGATGAAATATTGGCTAGGACAGCAGGGATAGCGCCTCTGCTCTTCGAAATAGTGCCATGGGATCTTTTATGTCCACCTGAGAGAGCAGACGGGGCCTCGGTTTAACGTCTCATCTGAAAGACCGTTTTAAAAATAAATTCTTGAGATTTAGGTAATGCTGACAAGGCCACATTTATTGTCCATCCACAGTTACCCTGAGAAGTGGTGGTGGCCTTTTAGCTCGGCCACTTCAAAGGACTAAGTCAACCACGTAGTGCATGCCTGGAATCACTTGTAAGCCAGACTAGAGGATTGAACCAATGGGTTTTTACAATAATGACTGCGTTTGTGGTCATTTTCTTTCTAGTGCTACTCCACACGTCATTAGATTTATTGAATTTAGTTTCATAACTACTACACTACCATATCCTGTTGTGTGTTAAGCAAACCCTCCAATGCACTGGGCTGCTACTGTTTGCTCCCCCCCCCCCCCCCCCCCCCTGTAAAAGATAAATCTAAATTTGCTGAGCTCTAGTTCAAATGAAGGCCATTTAAAATCGGGTAGTAAACAAAATGAAAATACAAGTTTTAATTTATAAAGCTGGACTTGGCTATTATTTTGACTTTCAAGGGTAGATTTTATGAATTCAAGGTCCTGGCATGGAGCTTTGCCCACCAGGAGCACATATTGGCAATTCAGGTGCAGAGATCGGTGGGCCCCACAGGATGTCCGTCCAGGGCTGAAAACCATGCAGAGTATCCCCCCCCCCCCCCCCCCCCCCCACCCAGCTCTGTGCCTGAATTCCTAATTTGAGCTCCTGGCAGGCGAGGCTATGCATCAGGATTACGAACTCTTAAAATTTAACCTAATTAATTGCTTCCAGCTCAACCTGGAACAGATAACTCTACCTTTCCCACACCCCCCCACCCACCCAAACTTAATTTCTGCTTATTTCCAATAGAGTTTTGTGGATTTCTTTTCGCAAGCACTGCATGCTGAGTACAAGAGCAAGGGGATCATTGTCCAGGTAAGCGGGGCTTATTTTGGAAAAGTATCCTTGTTACTGTATGGTTACTATAGGAACTACTGCTGTCATAGCAACTACAGTAAATGATATTCACATAGCTAGCAGTGTGACACAAACTGGAGAGAGAAGGAGAAAAGACAGGTACTGAGCGTTGGTGAGAAAAAGAGACGGTGCTGATCTTAAACAAAAACTATAGAAGAAATTGCACACGTAATGTTTTCTTTCACAAGTACTGGTACATTGTGTGTTAAGGTTAAGTAAATTTACCTGACTATTTTAGCACTTCCCCCTTTATTAAGTAGTGAAATTATCCTCTAAATCTCGAGCTGCTTTTGTAGCATAACTTTCAACTACCATGTCTTATTGAAAGTGAAGAAGCATGTTAGCTGCTTTTATGCAACTCCTCAGCATGATTGATGAATAGTTGTTAAAGTATAGCACATAGCATCCAATCCATAACTGCATAAGAAAACTTAAAGGCAACATACAAAGTGTAATTGAGAGAACCTTTCTATTATTGCCAAGGACATGATGAAATTACACCCTTGTTATATCTTAAAATTACATTTCACAATTTTGCATTCTTGTGGTTGTGTATATTTTACTGTTGGCAGTGCGGAAAGGTATTTTGGAGTAAAATACCTTTTTGTTAAATTTAACCAACTGACAAGATTTTTGACACATCTGGGACTTATTTGACTTTCCAATAGGTCATCTGGCTAGTAATGGGATCATTCCACTGCTGCTCTTAACATGCTGATAGGTTACAACAAGTGACTGGGTTTTAAACAAACAGTTACCCAAGTTTAAAAGTCAACTAATATTTAATCTCACTGAGAGGCCAATAATAGGTATGAGAAATTACAAAATATCACACTGATGCAGTTTGGAATGCTTTCTGAAGTTGTGGCTGAGGTGCATCATTGTGGCAGAGCACGGAGATTTATTCAGCATCTTACTGTGCTACTTGACCGCTGAGTGCTTGATGCTAACACTGGATACCCAAAATAGAAAACATTCTATTCCCCAGCACTTGTGTTCCTACATTGACACAATATTTTGTGCTCATCAAAGTATGGTATTCAGCCAATTCAAATGCCATATTTTCAAACACACATTATGGTATTAGCTTTCTGAATTAACACACATCCTCTTCTGCTCGCCACAGTCTTTAAATAGCATAAGAATAAACGCTCTATTAGATGGTGTGACTTGGGTTGAAATAACACATCAGGTGTATGAAAAGTAAAGTTAAACACCATTAGGTCAATATAGCAAACTTCACTTGATTACAGAATGTTTAACTTGCACCTCCTCCGATATGCAAAGATAACACTAGACATGATGCAGTCCTTCACTAACTCTTAGTAAAACTACTAAATCTGGACCAGTGTCCAAAATGTAAAGTTTATGTGTGAGGTTTTGTCTAACCATGAGTCTTCAGGCACTCAACAAACCAAGAAGAACTGAGAGAAAACAGCCAAATATGTCTGCCTGGTCAAGCAGCTGTCAATCCACCCCTTTTTCCACTTTGCTCTGCCACACCATGTAGGACACCCTCCCACCCTACATACTGATTTATTTGAGATCTCAAGGTATAATGGTGATTATGGACCAGCAGCCTAGAGGCCGTGAATTCAGATTCCACCAGGCCAAGTTGTGAAATTCAGATTCAGTTAATCTGGTAATTTGTGTGATTGAACCATAAAAATAATCAAGAAAACTGCCAAATTACTATGAAAGCGCAACTGGTTCGCTAATATCCTTCAGGTAAAGGAACCTGGCAGCCCTATCTGGTCCGGCCTACATGACTCCCGCATTAAAGTAGACTCGCCAGCACCACGCACTTCCCAAAAAACAAATGTAAAAAATGTCCAAGCAAAAGATACAGTGGCACCTGGGTGGCTTTAGATTGCTGGACTGAAATCCATTCATGTGTTTTCAAGCACCTTTACCTCAATTCACTCCCTCAGTAACAAAGGAAGGAACCTGTCTCCAAAGAATCTTCAAGAGGACTTGTTTCTAGTCTTGTCCCTAGGGCCACATTCCAGACAAGGTTAAGTGTGAATTATGTTTACAGTAAACACATCAAAGTGGGCTAAATGCACTACATTTCTCCAGTGCCTTTATGTATTAAAAAAAAATAAAATTCCATGAACAATTTCTGATCTGCGGTGATAAGTGTTTATTGAATGCTTAGTAACTTTTGGACTAGTTTTCTTCAGAATTATTGTCTGCCCTATTATTAATTTACCCAAAATACTGATGTACAATGCAAATCAATATACCATCGATTGCCTTGGGATCCATAACTCCTTGCTCTACAAATTTGGTAATTATTTGTAGCTTGGCAAGAGAAAACTGGACAACTACCGACTTATTATGGTCACTAGGCTTAAAGAGTAATAGTTTGCCAAAGTAAAGAACTGTGGAGAAAAAGTAGTTTGGGATAGGTAAAATTTAAAGCTAGTTTTTTTTTTGATTTATGAAGAGCCAGTTGTGCTTTTAGTCTGAATACTGGTGTTGTGCCCTCTTTGTGCCATCTAGTGGTTAATATTTAAATTTCCCTTCCCAAGCAAGTTTTTTTTAATGTAAATCTTTTGTGGTAAATTAGGCAGTGCTGTACAGTTCTTAAACTGAAATAGTTTTGAAACAGACCTGTCCTCAAATTAACACTTGCCTCACATTGCAATATGTATTTAAATTGAGCCGATTTCTGATTCAAGTAAACTTCTCATTGGTGCACTGTCTCAAGTAACAAATTGCAAGAATCCTTGCTGTCCTGCCTTCATTAGAATTTGAAGTAACTTTAGTACTGTTGTGAGGTCCACAAAAGTTGTTACCACGCATCATATGCAAAATTATGCACTCCTCCCTGCTAGATGCTTGTTATAAATTTGGTTTTGCCGCAGGTACCCGATGGGTTCAGCAGTATTGCTCACTCCCTTAAGGTTGCCTGCTTTCTTATGGAAAGTTGATTTCCACTGCCCTGTATCTGTTAGCATGGCAGTGAGATCTGAGAGTTTAACAATGAAACTCCCTTGTGTGATGTGGACAGGATCTTTGTGTCTTAAGGACATGTAGACCTTTAATCTCTCTGAAGGAGGACCAAGATAACACTAGGTGAAGCATCATTTGGTTTGATTCATAAGCTGCTTTATTCAGTAGACAAAACATACAGAAGACTGAAGTCACTTGATAAAATTAGTTCAACTTCTCTTTTCGTACTGTTGCAACAAGAAGGAACGAGCCCACTTGGGGGAGGGATTCATACTTCACACAGCTTCACTACTATCTGTCCTGCCAACAGTGCAGTGGTTATTTCTCCCTCGCAGCCTCTTTCCTGCCTTGAGTCCCTTTGCAGGTTTTCTGACTTCTGGTGCTCAAAGAACTTTGTCAACAGCAATGTGCTAAATATCTCCTGAATGACCAGACACTGCTAGTAATTGGGCCATTGTTTTGGGAACTTTCAAAATAATAACCCACCCCGCATGTAAAGTATTTCATCTCTGGATTGACAACTCAACATGAGACTATCTGGAGCAACAAACCATATAGAGAGAATTTGCATCAATATAATGCCTTTCACAACCTCAGGACATCCAAAAAGCTTCATAGCAATGTAGGCAAATGTGGCAGCCAATTTTATTTTTTGCCCCACCAACAGCAATGAGATGAATTGCCAGATAATCTATTTGTGGTTTTTGATGAGGGATGAATTTTGGCAAGAACACTGGGCGAGCTACCCTGCTGCTCTTCAAAAAGTGCCATGGGATCTTTTACATCCACCTGAGCAGGCAGGCAGGGTCCTGGATTAACGTCTCTTTCAAAAGATCTGATGGTGTGGTACTCCCTCTACTGCACTGAAGTGTCAGTCTAGATTAAGTGTTCAGGTCTGTGGAATGAAGATTGAACCCACAAGCTTCTGACTCGGGCAGGATTGGTACCACTGAGCTGAAGTTGACACATTTTGGGAAAGCTTCTGCTAATGTCTGGGTCCTATTCGTGGAAAAATGGCCACAGAATCCCAAACCATGACGATGCTCAATAATTTCAACATCAATTCTACTGAGCATAATGTGCAAAAGAAAACTAATATGAAGGTGATCTTCACGGCCTGTGTTCATTCTTTGTCTAACGGGACGTTAAAATAAGCTCCCAAGTGAAGTTTTGTGTCCTATTCACCTTTTAATGTTATCTTTTCTGTCTGAGGCCACTCAAATTCTATTAAAATGGTTCAAATAATTATGAGCATGAAGTAGAAAATATTTGTTCACATTGGATAATGGCGACTGCATCCCCTCCACCCTTAGCTTAAGTAAAGAATTGCTCCCCAGAGAATAGCGTGAGGAATGAAATCTGTTGCCTATCTTTCGCATTCCTGGCGTAACTTTGGTGGGATTTTGTCAAATTAGGCTGAGATCTGGTTATACTGGGTCCTGGTCTTGCATCAGAGTTTCCTCTAGCCACTGTTGGAGGTGGGCTCTCCTGTATCAGGAGTTTCAGCATCCCCAGCTCTGAGGGACCCAGCATATTGTTGGCAGTGGTATGCCTGATAGCTGGTGTACAAGGCCACCAAGTGGCAGAAGTAGGCCTCACCGGGGGGGGGGGGGGGGGGGGGGGGGTCCAGGCTGGGGCTTGGACTCAAGAAAAAGTAAATATTTTAAAAGTTATTTAAATATGGTACTCTAACAAAAGTGGGCACGGGAATGTTCTTTAGGATCTGGGAACCCAACCAACCCCGCCCCCCCCCCCCCCCCCCCCCCTTGCAGGTACAGTCTCAGATTGTAGCCTGTATGGGTAGGCCGGCGCCCTAGATGTGATCCTAGTGGCATGGGTGCCAGTCATTCACATGCTAATCGAGACCTTCTCCTGACTCCGCTAACTTGGGCAGGGTTAGTGGCAGAAGTCCCAGGCGGATGCATCCCAACATTTATACTAGGATTCACTCCTTCCCTCCCAATAGATTTTCCGGCCCTGCGATACTTTCTAATTTAACAAAAACTATAGCTGTTAGATTTAAGTTTTGTGCATAGTTAAAGTCAAGTCATAAAATAGCAACAAAATAATGCAAAAATGTGAGAAAATTGTGTTTACTAACAACGAGTAATCTGTTTGAGCTGTAACGTTATTGTATTTTACTCTTTGCGCTTGCTTTTGTTAGAGTGTATTGCCATTCTTTGTGGCTACAAAGTTGAGTAAGATCCGAAAGCCAACTCTGGACAAACCGAGCCCAGAGACCTATGTGAAAGCTGCCTTAAACACAGTTGGTCTTCAGACGCAGACAAATGGCTATCTGCCACATGCGATAATGGTAAGAGTGGAGGTTTTGCCTCCTCGGTTACTTAATTTATCAATTCGTTTTAGTGCATCTCTAAAACATTTTGTAAGTTTTCTCTCTTTTGTAAGAGTGCTCACTCATATTTTGGGTACTGGCAGCCTTCTGTCTAACTTCTTGAACAAGTGGTCTTAATGTGTGAGCCAAGTGATTGTTGGTAAGCTATTTGATACGGGGGGGGGCCCACCTGATCCTAATGCTTTCACAAATACTCGAACAGTTCTCACTAAATAATCATTGGCAAAAACTCGATGATTTCGCCCTCCTCCTCCCCACTTCCCCCTCAACCATCCAAACCCAGGGTTCGGAAGCCCCCCTGCATCTCCCCTCCCATCACGTCAACTGAGCTCTGCTAAATCAGTACAGACCAGGGATTGAATGTGTGTCTGTCTATTTCTGGTGCCTATTTTGATCTTTCATGTTGTATACTGCATTAGCAGAAATTGTTTAAATTGTTTTGAAATCCAGCGCAGTGAAATTAATTTCACGATTGCTGTTCTCGCTCAGCCAGGAATGTGAAACAAATTCCCAGTACTGCTACTCTTGCACCTCTGGTCTTGTCTGTCGGCATTGATAATGAATTTTACTGCCTCTGCTTCTTGATTCCCAACAGTTGTTAGGTGATCTAGAAACTATTGTACATTTGCAGGCCAATAAACACAGGCTTGCGATATAATTATGGGATGGATGCGCATCGGGGGTTCAGTGGTTTATGGACAGGAAATCATTGAGACTGTTGGTCGCATAACTTCATTTTTGCCTGCAATTCTTCTGAGTTGCATTGATTGTGATTCAGTGCAAACCAGTAGTCCTTGACGTGTTCTAGTTATACAACATGTACAGTTTAAACATGGTTTTTTTTTAAAAGAATTTGTTATTTGTTGCTATTCCTGGAGGCACTTAACCATCTGGCTGTAGAATTAATGGATATTGTGCCCATGATGCAATCTTGCACATGTTTTTAATTGTCCATTTTGAAATTGGAGCTGGGAATGTGAAGTCATCAAATGTCTGTACCTTTGCATGTGCATTCGTTCTATAAATTTATTAAGTTTTACATATAACACACAGTTCCTGTAAGTGTCACTTGCTTCCTGTGGCTGCAGTCTTGTCATGCTATTTCCATCACACTATTCTGTTCTTGATATTGCCTCGCCTACCTGTTGGCGCTGCCATCATTTTTGCACCTGGCCCCTTTGGACTTCTTGTCCAAACTGACTGATCTGCGTCTCTGTTTTTTGTATTGAGTGGGGAGAAGACGCTTTTTTTTAAAAAGCACTGTGTACATCTGGCAAATGCATTGCAAATACTCCCGAATGCTGCCACAGCCCAGGCTACCCTTGCTACTGCTGACAGATCCTGGGATCCCACTACTTCCTGCTGCCATAACCTGCTATTCCACCCAGTACTTCCAAACCCCAGACCACCCTGCTCTCCAAGTAGTCCCAAACACCAAGAACCCCTCCCTGTTGCTGCCAAGGTAGGACCCCGCTTCACAATGCTGCCTCAGTACTTCCCAGACCCCAGGAACCTTCCCAGTCCGGCTAAACTCTACTTGCAAACCCTCAAGTGATGTTAACCCCCCCCGGGGTCCCCACTGAACATTTGCCAAACTGGATGCCCCCCGACTGCTTCGAGTCCACATCACTTGTCCTGTGTTGCAAGACACCCATGAATCTACACCCCCCTCCAAAATCAGCTAATATATTAAAAACTTGTTTGTAACTTAAATTTCTTGTTCCACGCTTCCTTTATCATAGCCTGTATTAAACATTTCAACAACTTAGCAACCTTCCCGATGGTATTGTTGCGCTGTTCTCCACATTGCCATCCACTTAAAGGCTGTTTTTAAAAAAAAAAAAAAAAATTCCCACCACTGGATGTCTGTGCTGTCTGCCTGGGTTTGCCCCTGCGTGCCCCCTTCATTCACACACATGCACACACCTCTGCTGTTGCCCAATCACTGCATTTTTGGTTGTGACCAGGAACCTGCTTTAAGTTAGCAAAGCACAGTAAAGAAAGAACTGCCATTTATAGTGTCTTTCACATCCTCAGGATGCCCCAAAGTGCTTCACAGCCAATATTGCTGTTACATGGGCAACCTTAACAGTCAATTTGTGCACAGCAGGGTCTCTTGAATTGAGATAGTGGGCAAATCTGTTTTGGCGGTCTTGATTTGAGGGATGAATGTTGGCCAGGACACTGGGAGAATTCCCTGCTCCTCTTCGAATAGTTCCATGGGATCTTTTATGTCCACCTGCACAGGCAGATGCCACCTCTGACTATTCTGCATTCCCACAGCATTGCACTAAAGTGTCAGCCTAGATTATGTGCTAAAATCTTAGCGTAGGGCTTGAATCGACAACCTTCTGACTCAGGAGAGTGCACTACCATGAGCCAAGCTGACACACTAAGCATGTAAACACCTTTAAATCTGGTTGCTACTCATGGCAGGGAACTCGACTTTTCTCACTGCACGGGCAGGATTTCCAAAAGGGCTTCCCCAGCATTGAGCAAGGAAGCCATCGTTATTTAAATGCATGCTATGTTTATATTGTAATTGCTGATTTACAGCTGCAATTAAAATATAAGCTTAGTATGCACTTAAATAAGTCTTCCCAGCTTAGGGCTAGGGAATCACTTTTCTAAAACTAATGGAGGGGGGAAATGATGCCTTACAACCTTCATCTCCTTCGCCTCTTGCTTCCCCCAAATTTTTGCCCCCCTCATCGCTCCTTGCATCCCAGGCCACTGATCCACAATTTTCACAGAAATGTGGACATAATTACATAATTTGAACCCTGGACCTGTAATACTATTAACGCGCCCCCCCCCCCCCCCCCCCCCCCCCCCCCCCATAATGCTTTGAATAATTGAAATTTCATTTTTATTACTATCGCCATAAATCAGTGGCTCTGATAACATATTGTAGGTTACGAGGGGTATAACTGCACATTACGGTTGCTCACACTTCCTGTTTCGTACTTCCCGTCAGATTTTGTCTCCTTTTTTGTTTCATTCAGATTTTAACAATTCATAACTCAGATTGTGTTTGTATTAATTAGCTACTATCAATAAAATAAAGCAGATCCTGAACTAATCAAATTGCTATTTTTTCTTTACTGCCTTTTAGCTGCAACCAATCAGAACTCAGTAACTGCAAGGTTCCAGTCAAATTTTGAAAAGAAATTCAGCTTTTTTTTTCCCCCACAGCCTACATGGAAACAAAACAATTTATAGCATAACTAACTTGTAAAAATGTGAGAAAATTACAAAATGTACTTTAACTTGCCCATAAAATTGCCAAACGCAATTTGCTATTGAGCTTCTCTTCCTGAGGCCAGACCTCCATTAGGAGCTTGGGGTTTAAGTTTAGTTCCAACACCATTATCTGTATTCGTGATAATATATAGCCCATGGCACATATACAGTCATTTTGGTTTTTTATAATTTTGCATATTGTAAAAACCTGTTTGTACTCCTTTTCATAATGGAAAAAACTTTACACAACGAACATACATCTCAACAAAGCCATGTAGCAGCTTCAAAATCCCAGCTTGACGGCTTAGATTTTTGACTCCAAGTGGAAAAACCTGATCATAAATGAAAACATACAGCAGTAATTAAAATGCATGTTAATATTCTAATATTCTTTAGGGTTGGATTACTACATCCCTACTTCCAGTCTCGCTGGTCATTAAGCAGTCCATGAAGATGAACCAGGGTCTGCGCGCTCGCCACTTGAAGAAGCTGAAGGAAAAAGGGGATTGACCAGGATATGCATGCTGATCAACACAAGAAGCTCGAGGGAAAAATGTGATTCTTTATCATGTTAAGCAGCAATATTATTGACATTTTTTGGGGGGGGGCGTGAACCAAGATTCGCTGAAACTCTTCTTTGTTCTAATACGGACCAAGGCGGGAGATTGATAAATTTTGTTTTGTGTTGGCTGCAGTGTATAAAAAAAAAAAAAGTTTCCGTGGGGTCCAGTGGATTGTGTTTACATTCTTAGTTTTGGTAAAGACTCAGCAGGAGACTCTGCTGTTCACTAACATTACACTGGTAAGCAGAGTTATGTGTATGCATTTAAGTAACTGAGCACAAAGCTTTGCTGTGCCTTGGCTTTAGAGCTGGCAAAATTAATCAGAGCTGGTTTGCACCACTCTAAAAGCTGGCACCAATTTTAAACAGTACCTGCAGCATAACTACAACATTAATTGTGCTACTGACCAGATAAAATCTCGATTAAACTATCTTTGAAGGCTTTGACTTTATTTTTCCTCTTAATCGTTACTATTCATAGAGATAAGATGCTTAGAAAGACGCATGTTAAAGATTCCCAAAGAAATTGCTCAGCTAGACAAATACCCTGATTTCTTTCAGACCACATCTGTGTAACGATAAAAGTAAAATAATGCAGTTGAGAATAGGGCTGAAGCTATTTAATTCCTTTTCCTAAAATGTAAATACTACCTATGCAATTGAGTTAGCGTATGTAAATGACAACCCAGCTTTACAGATCCTACACACACAACTGGATTAGTTCCAAAAATACAAAACCAAGGCAGATTCAAGTCATACAAAGATGGTGTCATTCACATTAAACATGTCTGTGCAAGTGTAGTCAGAAGAGGTAACCACTTGCAACTATTCTGAAACCCTGACTTGATCTAAAAAGCCCTGTTTAACAGAATAACATTCAAATGAGTGCTAATCCCAGGACAAAGTGCTGTACGTGTTTTCTAATACCTTGGGATGTGAACAACATTTAAGCCAGATCTTCTTGTAATATATACATGCATCTTTGGCTCTACACTGTAATCATTTGTCACTGTGTTCCAAAAAAACATGTATGTAGTAGCTAACTCTTAATGCACATCTTCTGTTACATTTTCATATATTGGGGTTCAATACTTCTAAGTTCCAGGCACATGCTGGAAGCACACATCACAATTTTTTGTGCACTGCCAGCCCATGAGTTTCTGTCCATTCATTTTCAATGTTTGGAAAATCACTGGTAAGAGTTGCACAATATATACTGCCAGCATGTGCTGGATGCCGAAGCAGAATTTTTGTCCCATTATCATTAAGCTTTTTTTTTGTAAGTGTCCCAAGTGTCTGTCCACCACTAAATGAGTCAAAACCACAAAGAACAAACTTGAAAATGTACATAGAGCAGCATGACTTAATTCCTTTAAAGTCCTTTTTACTTTATTCAAAGGTGGTCACAAATAGCTGTTGACATCACTTTGCTAAACAGTGATGTATTGACTTCAATACACAACAAGAAATAGGAGCAGGAGTAGGCCACTTGGCCCCTCGAGCCTGCTCTGCCATTCAGTAACATCATGGCTGATCTTGGGCTCCAAGCCACTTCCCTGCCCGCTCCCCATAACCCTTCACTCCCTTATCTTGCAAAA
This sequence comes from Squalus acanthias, assembly GCA_030390025.1. NCBI lineage: Eukaryota > Metazoa > Chordata > Chondrichthyes > Squaliformes > Squalidae > Squalus > Squalus acanthias. The sequence goes on along the minus strand of CM059434.1, from coordinate 27,001,998 downwards.
ATCTGTCTCTCTCCACTTTAAATGTATTTAATGACCCAGCCTCCACAGCTCTCTGCGGCAGAGAATTCCACAATTTATGACCCTCAGAGAAGACAGTTGGTTGCCAACCATATTGAAACTATTAAACGTTTCTGAGGCTGGGCAGTTAGTACAATTACTCACTGATCTACCTTGGGCAGGTCTAGAATTTATCCTTCAACGCATCTGAATTGGCAGTTGGAGTCTTGTGCAATACTCTGTTACTGCCTAGTTTGAACAACACTATATTCCTCCTTTCTGACGTTTTGGAAAGATACTTTTGGGGAAAACATTTTAAATGGAAGAATCTGAGTTATTTTCCCAGATGTTATCAGATGCTTGTGAAACATTTAATGTCTTTAACGCAACTTCATCAGCTGTATGACAGAAGTGAAGAGCTGCATCTGAAGAGTAATGTTATTGGTATGTGAACCGTTTCCCAGTCAGGAATGTTCCCAAATGTGAGTTTTAAACCAGGTTGGACAACAGGATTAAGTGATACATTGCACTTGCAGGCTAGCTGTGCTTTGACAGATTTCACAGCCAACATAGCCCAGTGAGCAACACTAGCACTGGTAATCCCCCTTTGCAATTACTGAGGTTAGATATTTGCATTGATAACATGCATGAAAATTGATTTTTTTAAATATTGGATTTAAAAATGAGCCTCTAAATCAGAAGTTCATTTACAGCAGTCAACACTTACTCCACTGACATCAAGCTGTTTTTTTTTTCCAACAGTTGTATCGATTTGTAAGTTTCTACATTCAAATTTAGTAGAACGGAGTTAAGTTAATCCTGGAAGAAATTATTTTTGTTTTTTATCAAAAAATGCCAACTGGAAACATTCATGATAATCTACATCACAGTAATGAAAGTTATATCACATCTATTTCAGATTTGCTTGCTACTGAGTGCTATTGATTAGTAGTTTTCATATATATGGGGAACATAGCTTAAAGAAGCCTTTATAAATTAAGCATGCACTGATTCTGTCTTGAGTTCCACCTGTACAGAAACATTAGTCGTCTGGGCCTGCCACCAAACATCATTCGAATTGATCAATTATGACTTAACCCAGTTTCATTTACAATCAACATTCCAAAGGTGATGGCTATAGATGGGTTGCTTTGTATTTATATTTCAAGAAACCCATTTACTAACTGGCAGTCAAATGTTGTAATCTGTCAGCAAAGCACCAATTATTAATTGTGCTGCCAGTTTCCAAATAGCTGCTCATTTAAATGAATTAAATCTGGAATAAGAAGAAATTAACAAAGGGGGGGTTTATGTTGTGGTTTCTAGCCACTTAAAAAAAAAAACTCTTCTGGCGCATGGCAAAGCTGTTGTGTGCTGGATTTGTTTGTGTAAATCAACATAATACCACTTTGAAGCTGATTTCTTACATTTTGCATGTTTTTATTTACTGGCTAATACCATGCATTTAGTCCCAGGTCCCATCTGATAAAAAAAATTATGGATTCTGATTTTCTGCAAAGGATTTTTGATCCTAAATATTTGTGAAGCAAAAGAATGGCTCATGAGATAAGAGTGTGTTGTATACTTAGGCAAACTTCTTTTTGTAATGAATTAATCAGGATCTAATCGCTGCAGTATCTGTTTGCACTGACGCTAAACTTAGTCTTTATACAAAGAAATTTCAGCTTTGCAACAGCGCTAAACTAGTGTCGTGTAAATCAAGCGCGAAGACCTGAATGACTACAAAACAAAGCAGCTTCACTCTGGCATCATATCGTGACCCTAGATTAATGTATTTATAACTGCAGTGACCCAAAGTTCCAGCTGTAGTGTAAATGCACTTTAAAACAGCTTCCAATGTTTAACAGTCACTCATTTGTGTGTTTTGCTTACCATCCCAGATGCCAGAAGCACTTGTTTCATAATAATGGAATTATGGAGCTGCTGCTTACCCTCCCCCAAGTTTGTAAATGCATTCTGTAATCCCTCTGGTAGTCAAAATGAAGGTAAGAGAATATTAATGGCACGAACCATAAAATGTTTTATGGAGACCTTCATCTAGGTTTGCATATCGACCTCCATCTCCTGCATACTCTGAGCTAGTTTTCTGCTTATTTGTAGTCAATGAACAAAAAATAGTCTGAAATCTGTCATATTATGGCACTTGTTCACTGTGAGGTGTGTTTATTTCCTAATTTCTGGATGGGCTTAGGGAGCTCTGATTTAAAATAAAATACAATATGCTGCTACTAATTGCAAACATGAATGGTAGAATTGGTGTGTCTTTTTGTTTATATATAACGGATAGCCCTATTTTAAATTCACCTTTGCATTAGATCTTGAAATGGAACATAAGCATACAGTCTGATAATGGATCATTATGGTTTGCTTTCTGATATAAAAAATTTCAAGGAAGTTTGGTGTCATCGAGAGTTCCGGATATTTTTAAACATGCAATACCGATACAATGGTGCTGAACTGGTTACGTACGAAGCTTGTGTCTTGATTTGGTTTATATTGCAGATTTGGTAAGCTGAATGAATGTAGGATTGTGTGTTTTTGTTGGTGTTAAAGGTATGCAAGAGAAAAGTTAAGATGAATTGTTTGCCCACGCAGTTGTGTGTTAACTAGTATTGCAGAACTTGATTGCTTTCACCAACTAGAAGTGTTTCTGGTCAGTAGGTCTGACTACCAATAAAACAGTTTATTTGTGAAATACTGCTTTTTAATCTCTATTAGTATGTCTGTACATAATTTGTCTACATGTTGATTCATTTAGTATGAAATCCTCAACTGTTGGAAGCAATGGGCTGAGGGGAGAGCGTTTGAATTAATTTACCATGGGATGGTCGAGTTTTTCTTTGTACACACATCTATTAGGTTTAAATTCCTTGTAATGCATCCCAAAATATTAGAATATGAAGTTGAAGAGGACATAATCACTTTGATATTTAATATCTGCACTCAACAATGTGAAGACTATAGGAGGCTTCTTATCCATAGAATGTGATTTATTAGCATTCAGATCTACTCAAAAAAACTGAATTTCACTGCCTCTGAGATTTAAGCAAAATTGCTATAGTGTGATGGCAACCTGTGCTTCATGTAAGTAGAAATTTTTGAACACTTGGCCACCAAATTTGAGCAAGTATTGCAATCTATACAAAACTATTTCCTCTCTATACACTAAATTAAGATGAGCGACGAGTAACAAAAGATTATTTTGTTTCTTGTAATTCTAATGCAGAGGTTTTCAAACTGTCAGAACATGCCTTCCCACGCTACCTCCCCCTTCTCAAACACACAAAAACCATGACACCGTCAATTACTAGATAAAGCAAAAGGAAAAAATGTAAAGATACTGCATTTTCCAAGCGCACCAGAAACTACTACATATTTAATGTCAATGGAATGGATGAAGCTGCTTTTCTATTTGAGTACATTCATTTTAATTACTTGTGTTGGAAAATTAGGGCTAATATCTTTACAAGACTTATGCCACCAGCAAGGCCCCCGCTGTCCCCGTCCCCCCCCCCCCCCCCCCCCTCACCAGAATCATCAGAAAATCAGCCACAGGATCTCGGGCATGGATGTGCTTCATGCCTGATTTTTAAAATTTGATACTTAGGGCCTTAATGGAAGTCCACTCTCTCGGCAAGCAATGGCCTCCTAATTTTGTGGCAATGAGGCTTAACTGAGCCCATGGTGACTTTCACCTGCAGATTGAGGTTCTGCACACCACCCCCCCCTGCCCCCCAAGCATGCAATTTGCCCATAAAAGCTAGACATCATTATTTGAATTCAGCAGGGAAGCCTCTTCAAGCTGGCTTTTGTCATATTGAGCATTTGCTTTGGTGCAGCTTTTCAAGGTCTTTAAATTGAGCATTGTGCATTATATTTGCTGCTTCCCTGGTGGTCAATCTCTATTTTGGGCAAAAATTATGGCAATCAATTAGTTGTAAACCTGCTTTGCAGATAGTAACGTTAATCTTTGCGAGATTGGGACTGCTCTCTTCACATCTGCTGCCCAGCATGATTTGCATAGGAGGATCCATTTCTTGTGGGGCATCACCTGCAGCTGCAAAGACACCAGAAAAGCTATGTACAGAGGCACAGCTACTACAGGACCTGGATGGACAGATCATGCTGCTGCTCCTACTGAGAATGTCAGACAGAGCTACCCTTCCTTGCTCTCCGGGGCTGTTCTGATGGAAGGGACAGTCTGGGATATGTTGCTGCTTCCAACCGTATGTTGCTCTCCAATTAGAATTCTGCTGCCAAGGAGCGAGAGTTCTGCACATTTGCATTCACTGGCACGTGCAGAGCTCCCTTTTGTACCATTAAACTTTAAATGTTTTGAGAACACAGATGGGAGCAGAGTCATAACGGCACAGGAGGCGGCCATTCGGCCCATCGAGTCTGTACCGGCGCTCTGCACAGCAATCCAGTCAGTCCCACTACCCCGCTCTATCCCCGTAGCCCTGCAAGTTTATTTCCCTCAAGTGCCTATCCAGTCTCCCCTTGAAAACATTCAGTGTCTCCGCTTACACCACTTCCGTCGGCAGCGAGTTCCAGGTCCTCGGCACTTGCTGCGCAAAAGAGTTTTTCCTCACATTCCCCCTGTATCTCTTGTCCAAAACCTTAAATCTGTGTCCCTTCGTCCTTTTACCATCAACTAGTGGGAACAGCCTTTCCCCGTCTAGCTTATCCAAACCCATCATAATCTTGTACACCTCTATCAAATCACCCCTCAACCTCCTTTGCTCTAATGAAAACAAATCCAGCTTCTCCAACCTGTCCTTGTAGCTAAGATCCCCCCCATCCCCGGAACCATTCTGATAAATCTCCTCTGCATCCTCTCAAGGGCCTTCACATCCTACTCCAGTTGTGGCCTAACTAGCGCTTTATAAAGGTTCAGCATAACTTCTCTACTTTTGTACTCAATACCTCTATTTATGAAGCCCAAGATCCCATATGCTTTGCTAACCACTCTCATATGTCCTGCCACCTTCAGGGACCTATGCGCATTAACTCCCAGGTCTCTCTGTCCCTGCACACTCTTAATGGCACAGTTTTAAAGTGTATATTGCCTCTCCCTGTTCCTTCTGCCAAAATGCATCACCTCAATTCTATGTATTAAATTCCATCTTGTTGCAGTCGATCGGTATTTTCATCACTGTTTGCCACACCCCCAACTTTGGTGTCATTGGCAAATATAGAAATTCTACTCTCTTCCAATATCCAGGTCATTTTTATATCAAAAAAATCAGTGGCCCCAGCACTGACCCTTGGGGAACACCACTGTACCATCCTCCAGTCTGGAAAAACAGCCATTTTCCTCAACTTGCTGTTTTCTGTGCTTAAGCTAATTCCTTATCCAAGCTGCCACTGACCCACCTATTCCATGAGCCTCAATTTTGTTAACCAGCCTTCTATGTGGTACTTTGTCAAACGCCTTTCTAAAATCCATGTAGACAACATCATTGCATTCCCTTCATCAATCCTCCCTGTTACTTCATCAAAAAATTCTATTAGATTAGTCAAACATGATCTGCCTTTTACAAATCCATGTTGGCTCTCTTTAATTAGCTTAAACCTCTGTCAATTTTTTCCTTGATTATTGTTTCTAAAAATTTACCCACCACAACTGACTGGCGTGTAGTTATTAGGATTGTCCTTACACCCTTTCTTGAACAATGGTGTCACATTTGCCACTTTCTAATCCTCCGGCACCTCCTCCGCATCTAGGGAAGATTGGAAAATTATGGCAAGCCCTTCTGCTATCTCTTCCCCCAATTCCCATAGCAACCTGGGATGCAAGCCATCTGGACCAGGTGACTTATCTACTCTAAGCATACCCAGTCTTTCTAGTACATCCTGTTTATCCGTTTTAACCCCTTCCATTGGTTCTACCGTTTCCACTTCTACCGATTTATTTTATCAGCATCCACCTCCTTAGTAAACACCGATACAAAGTACTCATTGAGTATTCTAGCCTTGCCCTGCGCCTCTAAGTATATATCACCACCTTTGTCCCAATTAGGCCCCACCCTGCCTCTTACTACCCGCTTACTGTTTGCATGCCAGTAGAAGATTTTTGGGTTCCCTTTTATATTAACTGCCATTCTACTCTCATTCTCTCTCTGCCAATCTTATTTTCATCTTCACTTCCCCTCTCAACTTATTGTATTTGGTCTGGTTCTCCCTTGAAGAATTCACCTGACATTCATTATACACTTTTTTATTTCATCTTTATCTCCCTCGTCATCCAAGGAGCCCTTGTTTTTTTTTCCCCCTTACCCTTCCCTCTTGTTGGAATGTACCTAGCCTGTACTTGGAACATCTTCTCCTTAAAGATCACTCATTGTTCTGTTACAGTTTTTCCTGTCAATCTTTGGTTCCATTTTACCCTGGCTAGATCCTTTTGCATCCCATTGAAGTTAGCCCTATTCCAGTTTGGAAGTTCCATTCTAGATTGTTCCTTGCTCCTCTCTATTGCTAATCTAAATCTTATGATACGATGATCACTCGTACCCAAGTGCTCTTCCACCTCATTCCCCAGATCCAGCAGGACCTCATCCCTCTTTCTGCCTATGTCGTTGGTACCGATATGGACAACGACCTCTGGCTGTTCACCCTCCCCCCCCCACCCCGGTCAGTGTCCTGCAGCCCCTCAATCACATCCTTGACCCTGGCACCAGGGAGACAACATACCATCCTGGAGTTATGTCTGTGTCCACAGAAACGCCTATCTGTTCCTCTAACCAATAAATCCCCCATCACTATTGCTCTTCCACTCTTCTTCCTCCCCCTCCCTGTGCAGCTGAGCTACCTGTGGGTGCCTTGGCTCTGGCTACTCTCCCCAGAGGAGCCATCACCCCTCCCAGTTTCCAGAACTGTGAACCGGTTAGCGAGCGAGATGCACTCTGGGGATTCCTGCCCTACCTGCCTGGTCCTCCTCCTCTGTCTGGTGGTCACCCATTCCCTCTCTGCCTGCACATTGAGGCTGCGGGGTGACCACTTCTAGAAACGTGCTTTCCAAGTATTTCTCAGCCTCGCGGATGCACTGTAGTGACTCCAGCTGCTGCTCAAGCTCCGAAACCCAGAGCTCGAGTTGCTGCAGTTGGCAACACTTCCTGCACACGTGGTCGACCAGGCCGCAAGAAGCATCCAGGATATCCCACATGGCACAGGATGTGCAAATCACGGGACTGAGCTGCCCTGCCATACCTCTATTTACCAGACTACGGAGGTAATTTAGCTGAAATAAACTTTAACAAACACTCAACAGCTACCCACCAAACAGCATCTCCCTCTATTAGATAGGCTATGAACTACTTAGCAGAAATATACAGGAAACTATTTCTTATCCGGCACAGACGGGACCGGGATGGTGCCGGTTGATTAAAAATTCCGGATAACGGAGAGGTATATCTACCGAGGCTATTTTTAACAAACAAAAATTTAAAAAATCAAGAAATGTGCAGTATAATTGGGTACTCACCTACAGAATGTTGTTAAATGGATGGTGGAAGATGCTAATGCCAGTTGAGGGTAATCCATAACTCTTTATAAGTTTTGTTTTACTGTTAAGTAATTAAACGACTGTATACTGTAGTTTTCGGAGTATGAATTCTGCTGGTTATTAGAGAATTCCGGATATTTAGGTGCCGTTTAAACGAGAGTTTCCTGTACTGACAACAGAAAAAAAAACTTACCACAAATACTCACCTCTCTGGTCCCTTGTGCCAGCGACACCTTTGAATTCTGACGTTACTCCTTTGTTGTGTCGCTTGCCAATTGTCTCCCTCGCAGGTAGTCCGCTCGCTCAGACTCCCAGGTCTCTGCTCCGCGCTGCCTTTATCCCCGGTCTCTGACTCTGTTCCTCCTGCAGGTCCGTACTCTCAGACTGCACTAAGCATTTATATCCACTCTGGCTAAGTTTAAAAAGTGCCAAGTCCATTCTGTCTCATATCTTTCTAGTCAAGTGGGGACCTCCTCCCAGAGCTTACTGCAACTTGAGTGTCCCTGTGAAGTGGAAGTGCGCCTTTTAATATTAAAACAGAGTGTGGGGAGCAGGTCTGTACTCACGTCTTCACTGGGACAGCCTGTGGTACACCAGGGAGGTTCCCCTCACTAGTTGGAGAGTCCCTGCTCTAACAGCATTAGGCATTTCAAATTAGTTATATCCTAGACCATAATGCTCCGCTACCTCGACCTTGTCAGCATGATTCAGATGTCTTCAGAAGATCATCCACTGCCACCTTTTTATAAACATTGTCCTATGACCTTTCCCTTACAAATATTTACAACACTGACAATTCTTGGATACTTGGACAGTTTTGTGCTGTGAGGTTATATCCATTATGAATTAGTGTGAATGCTGAAATTCTTCAACTTTACTTTATTTTCAAGATCTTGTACACGTGACATTCAAATAAGCCTCAAAGATACTACAGTTCATCATAGAAAGTTTTGTGGCTTTTTATTCTGAAGTAATATGGAATTTCTTTCTCCTGGAGGATGAACTGAATTATACTTCACTGCCAATTTGCAGCTATTGGATAGTCTATAAATCAGTCAGTTTGTCACTGTTGTAGTTCCAATTTCATTTTCAAATGTCATCATTATAAATTTTGTCCCATTCTGTTACTGCATTTTATTTCATCCTGTGACTAGCAGTAGATTGACAAATGTTCCTTAAAAACATATTGTCAAACATGAAATACCAACGTGGACCACTTTCCATACCTCGCGAGCCTACTGTCAACAAGGGCAGACGTCGATGACTAAGTTCAACACCGCCTTCAGTGTGCCAGTGCAGCCTTCGGTCGCTTGAAGAGAGTGTTTGAAGACCAGGACCTCAAACCCGGCACTAAGCTCATGGTCTACAGAGCAGCAGTGATACCCATCCTGCTGTATGCCTCAGAGTCATGGACCATGTACAGCAGGCACCTCAAAGCACTGGAGAGGTACCACCAAAACACTCTCAAGATCCTGTAAATCCATTGGCAGGATAGGCGCACCAACGTCAGTGTTCTCGCTCAGGCCAACATCCCCAGCATCGAAGCTTTGACCACGCTCGATCAGCTCCGATGGATGGGCCACATCGTCCGCATGCCCGATACCAGACTCCTAAAACAAGCGCTCTACTCTGAGCTCTGACACGGCAAGAGAGCCCCAGGTGGGCAGAGGAAACGCTTCAAGGACGCCCTCAAAGCCTCCTTTGAAAAAGTGCAACATCCCCACCGACACCTGGGAATCCCTGGCCCAAGACCGCACAAAGTGGAGGAGACGCATCCGGGAAGGCGCCGAACACCTCGAGTCTCTTTGCCGGGAGCAAGCGGAAGCCAAGCGCAAGCAGCGCACGTCAACCCAAGCACCGCACCCACCCGCCCTTCAACCACCATCTGCCCCACCTGTGACAGAGACTGTAGGTCCTGCATTGGACTCATCAGTCACCTGAGAACTCATTTTTAATGGGGAAGCAAGTCATTCTCTGTTCTGAGGGACTGCCTAAGAAGAAGAAAACATATTGTCAAACATGAAATAATACCCATGACAATGAATTCAAAATATGTTTTCAGTATTAGAAGCTATCTTCATACAATTGAAATGGTGGCTTTTAATGGACGGTGCTGATTTTCATTCCATACTTCTATTATCACATGAATTTACCAAAATTCACTAATTTACTGTACCTGTATTTCAGAAATGAACTCATTATTCTCCTCCTGTAAAAATGATTTTCATGCTACTTTGTAAACGTGGTGGTCTATCCTGGTTGCTATGCCCCATTTAGAATTCGACCTGCCATTTCTGACTCAAGGAAATCATAAATGTTTTATTCCTAAACTAATGACAGCTGTGACATGTAAAATACAAGCTTTATTCCTCGTCACTTTCAACCTTAATGGTGCCCTACATTAGGAGCCTTGTCCCTTCATGTAGTGTTGCTCTGTATATGCACCTGTTATGCCTGGTGCGTACCACTGTCCGTCCATGCTTCAAGAATTGTATGTAAATTTGTCATGTTCGGAAAAAGGCATGTAATTAAAAAAATAGTCTGAATGCCAATTGTGCAAATAAAAAGGAAAAACCTGCCAATGCTGAAAATCTGAAATAAAAATTAAAAATACTGAAATACAAATGTCCATCAGCAAATAAAAAATGGGTCAGATGGGTGTCGACTATTCATTAGCACTGGTAACTCGAAGATATGCAAGCCCTTGAGTAGGGCAGGAAAATAGGCTGGAGGAGAGAAAGGGAAAGCTGGTAGAAGTCAAGAGTCAGGAATGTTTTCACTGCCATACTTAGCTATTTTTATGCCACTTTTTATTGCTTTATTAGAATCTTTGTCTGTCACCTCATTCCAGCTTTTCTAAAACCCTGTTTACTCGCATTCAAACCATCAATTGCCAGTCAGCAGTCAGAATTGCTGTTTGCCCTAAATTAGATATAAACTATTGAGGAATCACAATCCTGTGTATGTGGATAATAGAGACCACTTCCATCAACTTGCATTTCTATTGCACCCTTAATGTAGAAAAAATGTCCCAAGGTGTTTCACAGAGGCATAAGGAAATGATCAACACTGAGCCAAAGAAGATGATATTGGTAGGGTGATCAAAAGCTTGGTTACAGAGATAGGTTTTAAGGATGCCTCATGGGTAGAAATGGAGAGGCTGAGGGTATTTGTGGAAGGAATTCCAAAGTGTTTTCGAGGCGGTTGAAGACATAGCTGCCAATGATGAAGTGAAGGAAGGGGTGATGCCAGAGTCAGAGGAACAAAGAGCTTGGGGAGCGGTATTCATACTGGAGACAGTTACTGAGATAGGGATGGGTGAGGCCATGAGGGGAGTTAAACACAAGAATAAGATTTTTAAATTGAAAGCATAGGGGATCGGGGCCAATGTTGGCCAGCGAGGACTGGGGTGATAGGTGGGCGGGACTTAGTGCAGGAGAGGATATGAGCAGCATAGTTTATGGGGTAGAGGATGGGAGGGAGGGCAGCCTGGAAAGCATTGGACTAGTCAAGTTTGGAGCTGACATAGCCATGGATAAGAGTTTCAGCAGATGAGTGAGGCAGGGGTAGAGGCAGGCAATGTGGAAGTAGGCAGTCTTTGTGATGGCTAGGTTATGGGGTCAGAAACTCACCTCCGAGTCAAATAGGATGCAGAGGTTACAACCAGTCTGGTTCAGCCTCTGTGTGGGGAGGGGGATAGATTCTATGACAAAGTTACAAAGTTTGTGACAGAGGCCGAAGACAATGGCTTCAGTCTTACTAATTTAGCTGGAGAAAATTGTGGCTTATCCAAGACTGGATGTCAGAAAACAAAGTAGACAACACAGAGGCGTGAATAGGTCAAGTGAGGTGGTGGAGGGGTAGAATTGGGTATCGTCAGTGTACATGTGGAAACCGATTCCCATGTCTGCAGATAATGTTGCCAAGAGGTAATGTGTAGATGAGGAAAGGGAGGGGGCCAGGGATCCTTGGGGAATTCCCAAGATAACACTACGGTGGCCAGAAGACAAACCACGGCTGAAGATCAGATAAGACTGGAATCAAGCTGAACAATGGAGAAGCATTGGCGGAGGATGTTGTGGTCGACCATGTCAAAAGTTGCAGAGAGGATGAGAAGGATTAATGTGCCATGGTTACACCCACAGAGGATATCATTGTTGACTTTGATTATCATCTTTTCAGTACTGTGGTTGGGGTAGAAATCTGATTAAGGAGATTCAAACATGGAGTTGTGGGAAAGAAAGGTGCAGATTTGGGAGGTGACATATTCAAGAACTGGAGGGAAAGGAGATCGAAGCTGGGACAGTAGTTTGCAAAGACAGAGGGGTCGACAGTGAGTTTTATGAGGAAGGGGGTCATGATAGTGGCTTTGAAAGGGAGGATAGTACCTAAGGAGAAGGGACCATTTACGCTGGCAGCTAGCATGGGAGCCAGGAAGAGAAGTTGGTAGCCAGCAGTTTTGTGGGAATGGGGATCATGGAAGCAGGAGTTGGGTCGCATGGACAAGATGAGCTCTGAGAGGGCATGAGGGTAGATGGGTGAGAGACTAAAGAGAGCCACCAGTGTAGGGCTAGGGTGGAGGGAGCCTTGAGAGAGGTTTGGCTTAGTGTGAAAGATGAGGGGAGGGAAGCAGCGGTGACAGCTGAACGGGTGGTCTCAATCTTAATGAAAAATAAATTAATGAGCCCCTCATACTTATTGGAGATGAGAGGCAGTGCCGAAGGGTTTAAGGGGACAGTTGGTATTGGGAGGAAAAGCTGGCTATTTTTTCCTCTCCAAGCTGATACTGGAGTAGTGAGTGTTTTGGGTAAAGGAGAATGGGACCCAAATGTGCTTGATGTAGCCTAGTCAGATCTGGCGATGGATGGCTAAATCAGTTGTGCAGCAGATATTTTCAAGTCTGCACCCCTTGGCCTTAAGAGAATGAAGATGGGGGCCATATCAAGAGGAGCAAACAGGATGGGAGAGAGTACAGGTTTTGCTGGGAACAAGGGCATCAAATGTGTAATTACATTGTTTTAACATTTGCAATAATAACTGAGAAAGTTCTTGGATCCTCAATAAGTTTACCCAAGCTTGCATCTAACGTGGTTATGTCCGAATGAGATTGTTTAAAGCAGAGACTAATACTCGTCACCTTAAGCATAAAGCTCACCACAATTTGTTTAAAAAGAAATCTAACCAAAATTCCAGCAGCTCCATGCTTCCAGCATGTGTAGTATATCTATATTACTTATTAAAATCTTCAACCTGCGCACACTTCCTGTCTACACAACCATACTTGCTGTCACACTGTCAACTATTTTTCATCACCTTGTACTTGCATGATCTAACCACCAGGTGGCACTGGATTATGTTTTCCCAGGAATCTAAATGCTTTATGAATTTTTTTCCATCCACCATTTTTTCTCAATAACTGAAATTTCTAATGTCCCAAATAAGGGACAGAAAATAAACATTCAAAATGTTATGTATTTCACAGTAACATGATTAATCTATCTATTTAACTGCCTTTGTTTAAGTTTTTACTTGACGACCTTAGCCTCTCCCTAAATCCTGGGCTTGGACTTAATGTTTTTGCCCAGACTGTAAAGCCTGCAACTGAATTTGAATTGTAAAGTTTCAGCATATGCAGTATAACCAATTTCCCAGGATGCATCACTACTGTTCAGTCAGCTGAACTGCTGGAATGTTAAAGCTAGAGGACAAATGTCAAAAGATTTATTCAGGTAAAATTTAATCTGAATGTTTTTAAAACAGAGTGTAGTGAGAAAAAATAGTGTGACTTACCCACCCCCTCCTACCTGTCCCTTTTCTTCTCAATTTCCCTCCCCAATTCATCCTGTCCACCTCTCCCTCCCCCTTTTGCCCTGTCCTCCCCATCTCCCTCATCCTTCCCCTCCTGCCTTTCTCACTCATTTTCCTCTCTTGTCCCCCTCTCCCTTTCTTCTCTCCTGTTCCCGTTACCCTCTTTCTTCTCTCCCCCTCTCTACCTCCCTCCCCTCCTCTTCCATCTCCTCTGCCTTCTTCTCCCCACCTCCCATTCCTCTCAGCTCCCCTCCCCAACCTTTCCTTCTCCCCGCCTCCTCTCCTTTCTCTCCCCTCTGTCCTTATCTCCTCCCTCAGTCTCTCTCCCCACTCCCACTCCATGTTCCTCTATTCCACTCTCTCCCCACCTGTCCCTTTCTCCTGTCCCTCTATTCCACTCTCTCCGCACCTGTCCTTTTCTCCTATCCCTTTATTCTTTCTCTATCCCTCTCCTCCTTATCCCTCTCTTTTTCTTTGCTTATCTTTTAGTTCGCCCTAAGCGTCCACTATCGTTTAACAGACTAACTGCTCTGCTCTGTATGTCAAGCATTTGCTGCTCTCATTATTACATTATTCTTGAGGTTGCTTGTGGTAGTTTTAGGCAGTGACTTTGCTGTTACAGGGAGAGATGTAATTTTAATTGCACTATGAGGAGACACCTATAAGGGGTTGAAAAGTGTCACTATTGCTAAATACACTCTGTGCGCTTGATCTGAAGAGTTTTCCCTTTAATTTTGCAGCAGTTGGAGTTCTGCGATTTACTTTCTCAACGTGCGGCTGCTGCGACCTTCCCTTAACCGCACGCAGCTGCTCCCTCTCACTTTCTTTTCACTGGTTCTCTCTCTCTCTTTCTATTCTCTCTTTCCCCCTCTCTCACTTTTTTTTTCTCTTTCCCCCTTTCTCTTTCTTTTACTCTTTCCCCCT